>RJWH01000216.1:0-600000 GCA_004363575.1 Solenodon paradoxus | reverse complement strand
GTTCTTCACCATTATCCAGTGGGCTCTGCCAGAACTCCCCTGACCCCAACCCCATCCCATTCGCTATTGATAACCTCAGTTCTGTATCAAGTGTCCAAGGGTCGGTTTTGTTTCATCTCTTCCTGTTTTGCTTGCTCATGTTCCACCTATGAGTGAGGTCATCTGGTATCTATCTTTCTTATTTTGATTTGTTTCACTTAACATAATCCCCTCTATATCCATTCATGTTGATTTAAGTGACAGGGTTTCATCTCTTCTAATGGATGTGTAGTATTCCATTGTATATATGTACCACATCTTCTTTATCCATTCATCTGCTATTGGGCACTTAAGTAGTTTCCAGTTCTTAGCTATTGTGAATTAGGATTGCAATAGACATGGGGGGTGGTTAATAAATCTTTGTGAATGAGTGATTTTGTGTCTTCTGGGTAAATACTGAGAAGTAGAATGGTGGGATCATATAAGATTTCCATTTTCAACTTTTTCAGGAAGCTCCAAAATGTTTTCCACATGGGTTGTACCAATTTGCATTCCCACAACAGTATGAAAGTGTTTCTTTTCTCCACATCCTCTCCAACAAGTGTTGTTTGTAGACTTTTTGGTAATAGCCACTGTCTCAGGTATAATGTGATATATCATAATTGTTTTAATTTGCATTTCCCTGAAAGCCAGCGAGCAGGAACATCTTTTCATGTGTTTGTTATCCATCTGTATGTCTCCTATGGATAATGTCTTTCCAGTTCTTCCTCCTGTTTTTTGATTGGGTTGCCTATTCTTCTATTACTGAGTTTTATGGGTTCTTTTTATATTTTAGAAAATAAGCCCTTATCAGAAATATGAATTGAAAATATCTTCTTCCATTTAGTAGGTTGCCTTTTTGTTTTGGTGATGTTTTCTTATGCTGTGAAAACACTCTTTAGTTTTATATATTCCCAGTTGCTTATTTTCTTTTTATTTCCCTTGATGCTAGAGTTCAGTGCCCAAAGTCCTCTTTAAGGCTGATGTCATAGAATATTTTTCCTATGTTGTCTTCCAAGAATTTTATGGTTTCCAGGCTGTGTCCAAGTCCCTAGTCCATTATGAGTTAATTTTTTATGAATGCACTAGAGAGTGATCTAGCTTCATTCTTTGCATGTGGCTGTCTAGTTATCCCAACACCATTTATTGAAGAGACTTTCCTTTCTCCATTGTCTGTTTTTGGCTTCTTTGTCATAGATTAACTGATTGTATGTGAGTGGGTCATTTTCTGGTGATTCAATTCTATTCCATGGGACTCTGTTATTATTCCGGTACCTTGATGTTTTGATCACTATTACTTTGTAGTATAGTTCAATGTCTGGGAGTGTAATCCCTCCAGATTTGTTCTTTTTTTCTCATAATTGCTTTGACTGTTCAGGTTCTTTTGTTGTTCCATACAAATTTTCAAATTTTTTGTTATATTTCCTGGAAATAAACCTGTCAGTTTCTAATGGGGGTTGTATTAAATCTGTATATTGCTTTGAGTAACATGAGCATTTTAATGATGTTCTTCTTCCCAGCCATGAGCAGGGGATGTCTTGCCATTTCTTTGTGTCTTCCTATGTTTCTTTTAAGAAGAACTTGTATTTTTCATTGTATAGGTCTTTCACCTCCCTTATTAAGTATTTTTCCAGATATTTGATTCTTTTTACTTCTGTTTTAAATGGGGTGTTCTTGATTTCATTTTCTTCTAATGTGTGGTTTGCATATAAGAATGCAATGAATTTTTGCCATTGATTTTGTAGCCTGGCACTTCACTGTATTCACTCATAAGTTTTAGAAGTTTTCAGTCAGAATTTTTTGGGTTTTCAATATGTATACTCATGTCATCAGAAAATAATGATATTTTTACTTCCTCCTTTCCAATTTGGATTCCTTTTCGTTCCAAATTGTTCTGGTTAAGACCTCCAGTAAGCTGTTAAATAGCAGTGATGAGAATGGACAACCGTGCCCTGTTCCTGACCTTAGAAAAATTTTTTTCAATTTTTTGCCATTGAATATCATGTTGGATATGGGTGTTTTTTTTTTTTTTTTTTTGTATACAACCTTTATTTTATTGAGGTACGTGCCTTCTAGTCCCATTTTATGTAGGGTTTATATCATTAATGGGTGTTGGATCTTGTCAAAAGCTTTCTCTGCATCTACATCTTGATATAGTCATGTGGTTTTTTTCTGTTCTTATTGATATGATGTATTACATTATTAGATTTACATATGTTGAACCATCTTTGCATCTCTGGGATAAATTCTACTTGATTGTGATGGATATGATCTTTTTAATGCAGTTGGGTTCTGTTTGCTAATATTTTGTTGAGAATTTTTACATCTATGTTCATTAGATATATTACTCTCTAATTTTCTTTCTTGGTGACATCTCTGTCAGCTTTTGGTGTTAGTGTGATGTTAGCCTCATAGAAAGTATTTGGGAGTGTTCCCTGTTCTTCAATATTTTGGAAGAATTTGAGAATAATCAGTGTTAATTCTTCCCTAAAGATTTGGTTAAAATCATTAGAAAAGTCATCTGATTCTATGTTTTTATTTTTAGGGAGATTTTTGCTTGCCTTTTCAATTTCTTTGCTTGTGGTTGTTCTGTTCAGAGTTTCTTGATAGATTGTATTTTTCTAAAAATCTGTCCATTTTCCAAGGTTGTCCACTTTGCTGGCATAGAACTGTTCACAGCAGTCCCTTAGGATGTTTTCAATTTCTGTGGTATCCATTGTAACTTTCCATTTCCATTTTCTTTTCCATTTCCATGATTATAGTTATGAGAGTTTTCTCTCCTTTTTTTCTTTGTGAGTCTAGTGAATGGTTAGTCACTTTTATTTATTTTTTCAAAGAACCAACTTTTGGTCTCATTGATCTTTGAGATTGCTTTTTGTTTTCTATTTCGTTTATCTCTGCTATAATTTTGGTTATTTCCTTTCTTCTGCTGATTTCTTCCTTTAATTGTTTTTCTTTCTCTAATTGTTTAAATGTAGAGTTGGGTTGTTATTTGTGCTTATTTTTTGTTTTTTGAGGTGACCCTAGACTGAGATGAATTTTCCTCTTAGCATTGCTTTTGCTGCATCCCACAGATTCTTGTAGATCATGTCTTTATTCTTATATATCTATAAGTATATTTTTATGTTTCTCTTTGTTTCTCTCTTTTACCCAAGAGGCATTCAGAAGCACATTGTTTAGTCTTCAGTTAATTTGGGGTCTTCCAGCTTTCTTTTTGTGGGTAATTTCTAGTTTTAAGCTATTGTGGTCAGAGAAGATCCCTGGTAATGATTTCAATCTTTGTAAATTTGTTAAGACATGTTTTGTTTCCCAACATATAATCTATCCTTGAGACTGTTCCTTGTGCACTTGAGAAGAAAGAAAGAAATCTGTAGTCATTGGATGAAATGTTTGATATATATCTGTTAGACCTAGCTATTCTAAATGGCCATTTAAAGCAGCCGTTTCCTTGTTAATTTCTGCCTGGTTGATCTGTCCATTGTTGTAAGTGAGGTGTTGAAGTCTCCTACTATTATTGTTGTGTTGTTGTTGATGTCTCTCATCAGTTCAAATAATACTTGCTTAATGTATTTTTTGATGCTCCTTCATTTGGTGCATATGTCTTAATAAGCATTATGTCTTCTTGCTGGACTGATATCTTAATAATTATTTGATGTTCATCTCTTGTCTTTTGTTAGGCTTTTAAATCGGAAGTCTGTTTTATCTGATACAAATATGGCCATTCCTACTTTATGTGCTTGGCATTTGACTGTGGGACTTCATACCATTCACTTTGAGTCTTTGTTTATCTTTTGAAAGAAGATTAGTTTCTTGAATGTAGCAGAATGTTGGGTTATGCTTTTTCATTCATTTGTCCACTCTGTCATTTGACTGATGATTTCAGTCCATTAACATGCAGAGTGATTACTGATATGCAACTACTTATTCTCATTGTATAATTTGTCTTCTACATGCGTTCCAGACAATGCCTTTGTTCTTTTCTTTCTTCTTAGGTGAGTTGTGTGTAGTTATGTTTTGATTAGCTTCCCTTTTTGTTTTTTTCTTTGCTTTTTCTCTGGAGATGTATTTTGAGGTTACCCCTAAGTTAGCAATAATAATTCTGTTTATTTCTTATTTTTATTTGAATGCAGATTAGCCTTACACTCATTCTAACCATCCACATTTTTATTCTCTTCTCCTCCTCTCCACCTTTTATATTTGCTATCTTACTGTTTTTAAGTGGGGTTTCTTTACACTTTATAGAGCATCCTTTAGTATTTTTTGTGGAATTAGTTTTGTGGTGATGAATTCTTTTAACTTTCGCTTATCAGAAAAGCTTTTTATTATTCCTTTAGTTCTGAATGTTACTCTCACAGTGTATAGTATCCTAAGTTGAAAATCTTTTTCTTTCATATACTGAAAGAAAATGCCTGAATGTATTATGCTTTTCCCTTCTGTCCTGTAGAATTTCAGTTGAGAAATCCACAGAGTCTTATGGGGACTTCTGTGTATGTGACTTGTTTTTCTCTGACTGCTTTTAAGATTCTTTCTTTATCTTGTATTTTTGACACTTTGATCACAATGTGTATAGGTGTAGATTTGTGCAGGTTTCTTTCATTAGGAATTCTTTGAACTTCCTGGGTCATGAGGCTTGCTTCCTTCTTCAGGTTAGGGAAATTCTCAGCTATTATTTCTTCAAATACAGTTTCTACCTCTTCTCTCTCTTCTTCAGGAAACCCTATGATGTAAATGTTGTTCTTTTTGATGTTATCCTATAGGTCTCCAATGTTGTCTTCATTTCTTTGCATTTTTATCTCTTTTCTGCTTTGTTTGAGTGCATTCCTCTGCTATATATTCTTGCTTACTGATTCTGTTGGAGGCTTCATTCATCTTATTCTTGAGTCCTTCTATTAAGTTCTTTAGCTCAACTATCATATTCTACATTTCTTTGATATCTTGCTTCAGTCTGTCTCTCTTTTTTATTGTTCTCTTTTTTTCCTATATTGTTTTCTTGATTTCCATGAATATGTTGTCACTGTTGCCTTAAATTTATCCTCAGGTAGTTTGCATGCCTCTGTTGCATTTATTTTCTCCTGAGTTTTTGACTGGATCCATCATTTCATGTATATTTCTATGCATTTACTTTGTTTGCCATTCTTTTATGTTTGTGGATTAGGTTTCCCTGCAGTGATTGCCTTCTATAGGGTATGACTTGTATTGAGTAAACCTGGATCTTGGTTTGAATGCTGGGGTTTCTTGAATTTTGTGACATCATTACTGACTGGATTTGTTGAAGTTTTATGGAGCCTCTGTTGGGGCCACAGAGTTCAGTCTGTGGAGCTGGAGTTGTGTGGGTGATACAGAGTCTCCCTGCAGTGTCTCAGGTCCGAATCAACCACCTTGCTATTGGTCCACAATAAGCAATCAGGCTGCAGTTTTGCCTCCACCCTCACGGTGGCACTGGTAAGTAGCATTGATCTTTTCTCCCTTTGGGAGACTCTTCTTCTTTCAAACATGTGGGCAGTATTTCTGGTGGGCAGGTCCTACAGCTCCAGTGAAACATGGTGGTAGGGGCTAAAGTTGGGGGATTCCTCTAGGTGCCTTCTGGTTATGGTGACACCCAGTAATTTTCTTACCAGGACTCTTTTTCAAACTAGTGGGTCATTGTTCCTCCTTCTGCCCTGTGCCAAGACCCTTTCCCATAGCTCCTGGTCTTGCTGTACAGGCTCTCGGCTGCTTTATGGGCTCTTGGGAGGCAGATTTTTCCTGTAGCCCCACTCCCTTTTCCTAGAACTGAATCCCAAATCTACAGTGTAGATCTGAACATTGATATTTTTCCCTTTAAGGCATTGATTGCTGCTGAGTCTCTATAGTATCTGTGTCTGCTTTTCCTCAGTGTTTGTTTCTGGGGAACAGGTGAATTTCTATTTGCTCTGTGTAGAGGGCATTAGTCTCATTCCTAACAGGTTGCCATCTTGATCAGAATTCCTGCATTATTCTCTTATTCCATTATTTTTCAAAAAAAT
Organism: Solenodon paradoxus; assembly: GCA_004363575.1. NCBI lineage: Eukaryota > Metazoa > Chordata > Mammalia > Eulipotyphla > Solenodontidae > Solenodon > Solenodon paradoxus. Next base: position 593,977 of record RJWH01000216.1, on the reverse strand, counting down.
ATCTGCATAAACAAAGAAAACACCACCAGGTTTACTAGTTAGAAAAGAAATTTCATGATATAAATAATCCAAGTATGTTTTCAGTTTAAAGACAGATTGAGTCAAGACCCCACTTATACACATGAAGTCTGAGTTTCAGATTTAAGTATGTACATCACAGAGCAAATTCGTAAAAGATTCATTGCTCCAGCACTGGGTCCACCATTGCTGAGTCACAGACATATTTTTTTTCCCTCCATGTTCAAATGTGTCCAAATGGAATGTCTTCTAGTTTCTGGCAAAAGCCACTATAGACTATCGCCCACTTTAACAATGGGGACTTTTTGTTCTATAGTTATATACATGCAAAAATGTAAAATTGACCAAGCAGATAAACCTTTTGTGTGTATAATTAATAACTTACACTTTAATTTCTGTATCTCATTAGAGGTAGTTGTCTCACCTTTAACTAGAAAAGACAAGCTTTATTTTATAGTGCTTTGCCCTATTATATTCAACAATAATAATTCACAGTGACAGATGTAATCCACCAAACTCATTATTTTCAACCCTGATCCATTTATTTTGCATTAGCAATACAGTTTTGATGCCTATCACTCCCTGGACTGGAGTGCTTGATGAAATGTTTTATTGCAATATGTCACAATCTAAATAATTAACAGTAGGAATAAGGTTGAAACCTTCCAAAGTTACTGCGTGTAATATAAAATTATATGTAATGCACCCTGTACTCACAAGACCATGTCCTAGAGATGTGGTTTTGACAAAATGATTACATTGGGGGGAAGAATGGGATATATATGTGTGTGTGTGTGTGTGTGTGTGTCTGTGTATATACACACTATGGTCCATATATCCTTAAAATTAAATATATATGCACACATATGTATGTATATATGTACACACACACGTATATACATATGTGCTCAATATATCAAAGAGAAAACTAAAAAGCATTTGAGTCTTTTTTCATTTGCAGAAGTAGAATACCAAACTACATTCTGAAAATATTCACTCACAATTTAGCATATTGTACTGCAAAATTTCTTTTCTTGATTAATATTCTGTCACAATACTTAGGTGGGACAGAAGGATATTGTTGCGTGATAGGCGGTGTTGATCTGTGTGACTCCCCTTAACTTTAAAGGAGTTGAAGGGAAGTTTGAATTGCAACTATCCAACCTTGAAGGGAGAGAAACTAAATGAAACACCTGTTTTTCTGATTACTGTACCACGAGGCCTTTTAATTAGTTTGTGGAAATAGAACTTTCAGTTATTGAAGCATATGGCTATTTCCCTCCAAGAAAATGGACACATGACTACACAGCTTTAATTTGGAATCATTATGAAAATTAAAAAAAGTGATTTGAAAGATTGCACATTAATAGATATCTTTTCTAGACTAGAAAAGAGCTGGAGAATAAGGTAGGAGTAATATAGATAGAAATATAAATCTCTTAAACTAGCAACATTGATCACTGTTTTCACAGTGGTGTTTAGAATATGAAGTTACTCACATGAAAATTTCAGTACAAATGCTGAATAAAATTTTGGTCATTATTTCATGGCTATGCATTCTTTAAATCTCATGCAATTAACTCCTCTTCCTCAAAGATTTGAAGAACAACAAATCAGCGCTTGAGACAAGTGCTAGAAATATGTGACTAAGCATGGTGAATGTAGTCTTAAAACATTTCCTTCATATTGTTTGCATTATATATAAGGTGAGACATCTTTCAAGTATGTTTAAGTATTTCAGTGTAGAAATCAGAAAATTCTGGTTGACTGTGAGGCAGTTCTTCCACTTGCTAGATGTCATTCTTAGGTCATCTTAAGGACATTGACTCCTTAATTATAAAAGAAAGGGATACAATTTGGTTTGCTTTTGACTTGTCTGTACATACCTCTGCAACAAAATTGTGAAAATATTTCTCTTGGCAGTACTGAGGGTGTCAAACTCTGATACTTCATTGGTATTAAAGCACAGGAATTCGTGATTTTTGAAGTGAAGTACATGAGCTATTAGTGACTTTGTGATCATGTCTCATATTGTGTTTTTTTTCTTATTCTGTTGCATATTTTGAGTGTAAAGAGCATTTTCTAAACATTTCAAGTTTGAGTTTCTCTCTAGGAGAGGTTCCTATGGAATTATTGCTTAGTAACGAATGGAATAAATGTGGGTAACATGATGGGAGTATAATAATTTAAGTGTAAAAAAAAATCTCAAACAAGAGAACAACTTTTGCTATTAATAAAACAGTGAGAACTACAAATAAACTATAAGCATTTGCAGTGGCAGAAATGACTCAACTGTTGTGAAATTTGAATTTCTCTCATTGTTTATATCTAAATATGAAGCATACCTGGCAACAGCATGAGATAGAACATGTCTTCTCATTTTTCCATATAATTTACACCATGTGTTTGGCCAAAAGTGCTGATTACAAAACATGACTGCAATTGGAGAGCCTAGCAATATGGATTTCCACACCTATGGCATAAGGCTTAGTTTGTTTTGATTAAAGAAATAATTGTGATCCAATTTCATAATGTTGCTCACACTTTCATCACCTGTGCCTTGAAGGAGAGGAAAATATATGAGGGGTATAGCAAGGTGCGAACTCATTAAAAGTCTCTGTAAGAAATCATGATTATTACATTTAAAGTAGAGGTGTGGCATTGCGTTTAATTAAACTGTGCAAAGTGTTTTGTGAACTTTGCTTGGATTGTGCAAACTTAGACATTATAAAACTTATGTTTAATGGAGTATTTTGAGGACATATAACTTGGAGAGAAGATAGATCAATTATTAGTAAAAAATCCTTGTCCAATGCTTTATTTAGCAAAAAATCTTATTCCAAGAAGGTGAGATGCAATGCTTATTTAATTCCTGAAGGTAAAAATTAACATATGTCCATATTTACAAAGGAATAAAATACATGCTAACGTATTCTTCCTTGGCTACCAAATAGAATATTAGAAGATAATGAATATTTTAGCAGCAAGTTCTTGATTTGTTATCATACTGCATCTAAGCCCTTTCTTGAGTAAATTTTTGAAAAACTATTGGATGAATTTGGGTCCCGCAAAAACACTCAAACTTCAGTAAACTGTTGCTCCCTTCCTTCTGTTAATTGTCTAGTGGCACACACTAAATGATGCTAGAGATAAGGACATAGAAAGCCAGACTGTCAGTCAAAATATTTGATCTGGAAAATATTCCCAAATATCTGGGTAAAACCTGCATTAATTTATGAGCACTGCTTTAAACAGAATCTACATCAAAATTTGAATGAAGGTTTGATATTCAACTTGTTCCTGGAGCCATTTCTTAAAGAGAGAATTCAGTGAATCAGTTGTATAGCAATTTTTTTTCTTTTCTTTCCATTGGCTTGAGAGAGGTACACAACTTGAAAAGAATAGCAATATCTAGGAAGTAAAAAGTTTAACTTTGAAAATACAAAGTGAAAACATATATAAATACTTAACACAAAATTTAAATGGAGACATTAAATTACTGACATCATTTTTCAATGTTTTTATGTACCTCAAGGAAGCATCTCATGGCAAAGGTTTGGGGAGGGAGGAGAAAGAATTATCAGCGGCAAGGTAAGGAGAAGTCATATCAGACAAATATAGCATATTATGCACTTCACACGGGTGAGTGCAAAAGACCTGTGGGATGTTTATTACAAGCGACAATCAGGTCAGCAAGAGGGCAGCCACATGGAAGTGTAGGGCTATTGGTGGAAGAGGAAATAAACTTATTCCAGTGAGTAAGAATGAATTTGATGGATACAACTGATAAGTTGCAGAAGTTGAGTACTGGAAAACAAAGATGAGAGGTCAGAAAAGAGTTCTGAGAGAAAAGTGAATCCAATTTGTTTGTAGAGATTAATCAGTTAAAATAAGTTGGGGAGAGGATCTTGGTACACAAAGATGCAATGGTAGAAAAGGATGCAAAGATAATTAGATTCGCCATGATTCTACCTCACAGCTGTAGAACATTGTGACTCATGGAGTATCCCAAGTGAGCATACATCTTATTGTAATCCACTGAAATTTGTGGATAAGTGTTATTGCATGATTTCACAGAAGTGCAAACTGTAGTTTGGCAGAGTTACCACAAGCACTAAAGTTGGTTCTTCAACACACGTACTTGACCCTTCCTGACTTTAATACATTCTTTAAGGTAGAGTGTGAGAAATGCAATGGAGAATTAGGTTAAATGAGAAGAGTATTGACTGACAGAATGAGAGAAGGAAACCAAATTCATACAAAATGGGAAGGAAGGAGGATTTTTGTTTTGTTTTGTTTTTGTCTAAGCAGAACTTAAAGTAATTCATAAATTTATGGTAATAACTAGCAGAGATAAACCTCTTTCAACAATTATTTTCCACCTAAAGCTATGGTTAAAATGCACACCAAAGATTAAAAAAGGATGAGTATAGCAAAAACAAGACAAAAATAAAACATAAAATCCATCGAGGCATTGCACAATGATATGATTCGTGTTTTCTAGCTTGTCCTGGATTGTAACTTTCTCTTGTAATTCAGCCACCTCCATTCATTATGAAGCAGAACACAACCCATGTACATTTTAACATGGATGTATTGACCTTGGTAACTGAAAATGTGTGCCCAGACAGAAGGCCCTCTTTCTAATATGTCAACATAAATACATCATTTAAGCAGAGTGGCATATTTTTTGAGGCCAATTTGTCTACCACCATGAGTTTGCCTATCTCAGAACAACATGCAGAGATGCCAGAGTTTGCAATGAATTAGAATATATTCAATCCATAATCAAATGAAAATGTTTGGCACAGGTGCCAGAAAGTGCACTTGAATTAGACCCTCTTCAACCTCTAATTCGGCCATCAGGTATTCCATTTTAAAACCCATTCAAACCTTTGAAATGAAGGATTTGCTTTTTGATGAGGAAACCATCATTTCTTTGTAAATAGGGAACACATTGTTCTTGACTCAGAATGTACTAAATTCCATATGATGAAAGAAGTGACATTATTAACCACCCATTGCACAGTCAGTAGTGAGGAAAGAAATAGCAATAAAAAAAGAGTATTGTTCTAGAATACTGGTAATTGTTACAAGGAAAACGGCTGGTAAAAGAAACTTATTAATAAAATATCAACAATATACCACAGAAAGTTTCTGAAACTATTGATTATTTTGGAAGAGTTCTAAAATTTTATTTAAAAAGATAAGGTTTTTACATTTTATTTATATAAAAATTATAGTCTTCTTGTAGGGACAGTCACTATTAAGTAATGAACATGGTGGTATTATAAGCATTTAATATTATTCTATTTTAAAAACTAGAATATTTTAAATTCAATCCAACACTCCCAAAGAGAGTGCTAACTAAAATTTTTTCAGATTTATTACTGTAAGTTATAGAGCCCTCTTTCAGTCAACAGATACCATTATTTTTCAATTACACATCAGATATTGCTATAGGAATTCAGGGTACAATTATGAATAAAGTTCATAGCAAATAAAATGAAATAAATGAGCAATTAATGCAGGATGGTGATGAGAGGCTGGCATAGCATGTTTGGAAGGGAAATAAAAATAATCTTTCCAACTGAATTATTTTAAAACAAACTTCTATGAATTGTCCTAAATTTCCATGTGTATTGAAATTTTATTGTATTATTTCTACTAGTGTCTATTCTCTTCTAAGTATCTTATTAAATCCTTTAACTCATAACATTGGCTGTTTGAGGTAGATGTATTAGTCATAGTTTGAGAGACTGAAGTTCAACAGAGTAAAATAGCTTCCCCAGTTCGCACTTTGACTTCTAGCTAATAGAACACTGTGCTAAAATGAGTTGCCTGTGACACAGGGTTAGCATGTGATGGAATAAATATGCTCTGTTGACTGATAAAAATTCCTGATAACAAAGAATTTTCCTTGTAAACATTGTATATAAAAATAGTTAGACTTAAAAAACCTTTAAGCCATATATACTGGTTCCTTTGTGCTACATAATACATTATCCCAAACTTAGTATCTTAAAACTACAAGCTTTTGTTACTTGGCTTCTGATGCCAGGAATACATGAGCAGTGTAGCTAGGTGACTCTGTGCTGGGGTTTCTCAAGTACCTGCAGTTAAAATGGCAGCCAGGGCTTTGGTCTCATCAGAAGGTTTGATGGGCTGGAACTTGGACTTCAAAGCTCATTTGTGTGGGTATTGGCTAAAGCCTTCAGATTCTCACTGTCTGCACCTTGCCAATTGCTGTTCAGATCATGCTTTTTCCAAAGCACATGATCAGTAGATGTGTGACAAGACATAAGTTATAGTATCTTTGTTACCCCAAACCTGAAGTCCCTGAATCTAGATTCAATCAGGAGAGAGGAACGACATGGAAATTTGAATCAAGTGAAGTTTGCTATAAGCAATCATTCTTTAACAGGTGATTGGAATAATAAAGAATATGCAATCAGTAAAAAGAACTTTAAAGAATATAGAAAAGGAAGAAAAAGGATCACTCAAGGAAAAGCTCATTCTCCACATCTGAGATCCATACCTGATTGTAGAAAGTGTGACCACAACTCAATGAATGTCAGAGTAAGTCTTCAAGGCATTGTACTTGCAGAACTTGCCAAAAATTTGCTTTCTGGAAATTTACTCTGGAGACTTCTGAGGAAAGCTTTTCCTGGGTTGTGTCTCACTAGAGACTCTAGAAAACCACCGACTCTTCAAGAACTCAGGAGTACAGGCTATGCCTCATGTAGCTGGAGTTTGAAGCCAAATAGGCTACCCTTAATGCAGAAGCTCGGCTCTAGAGAATCACCCCTGCTTTAGGTGCCTGCCAGGAGAGCTTGTTGGAATCAGGAAGGGAAACCCTTTTCCTCCTGCAGAGTCTCTATAGATTAACATAGCAGCTGACAAAGAAATAATATGTAATTCTTTTCATATTCATTTTCACAGAGTGAGCAAAAATAAAGTGACTTTGGAGTTGATAGCTAGCACAGATATATACCATCACTCTTGAAGTGTTTCACTGGTTTCATATTATCACTGGTATATTCTAGAAGGAGATTACACAAGTGTGTAACTGTCAGGAGACTATAATCAATGTGGACCCTCTTGGAGGTAGACTACCACACTCCACCCTCTTGTGTTCAGTAATGCATATCATTTTCTCATGCAAATTACACTGGTACTCGTTTTCTGTCACTGCCATAGTAAATTACCAGACTCAGTGACCTAAGACAACATAAATCTATCTTACAGATTTTATAAGTCAGAAGACTAACATGAGAAGCAAAAGACTAAACTCAGGATTCAGTGATGCTGTGTTCCTTTTTTAAACTTGTAGAGCACAAGCCATTTCTTTGCTCATCAAGTCATTGGTAGAATTCAGTTCTTTACAGTTATGGGACTGATATTTTCATTTTCTTGCTAGCTCTCAGGTAACTCAGTTTCTACCTGTTGCCCAAATTCTTTGGCATTGCTCCTTTTCCTGTTGTCAAAGTCAGTTACAATCTCTTCCTTCAGTCCTTCTTACACTTTGAATCCCTTCTGCCTTTCTTCCATGATGATACCTCATTCACCCTGACCACAGCAAATTCTCAGTTATTAAATCTAAAATGATTTTAATCCATATTACATCCATGTGATTAGATTAGACCCAATTTGCTAACCCTGAAAATTTTTGCTATCTCAAGATCTATAACCTTTATCACAGACTTTGTAGGCAAAGTTCCTTTTGCTTTATAATAAAACATAACCACAGATTCTGGAGATTAGAATGTGTGTGTGTCTTTGAAGAGACATTATTCTACTAACCAAAATAGTCAAAATCTTTAGATGTGGATGGGCTTTGCAGGTATATTTCCCCAAATTTAACTCCTCTCAATCTGTATGCAAGCATGCAAAATACAGTGACAAAATGGGAATATAATACTTGTAATAGATACTCCTGTTTGAAAGGAAGGAAGCCAAAGGCAAAAGGGGGTGACTGGTCCACAGCAGTTCTGAAATCCAACTGGGCAAGTATTGGATATTACTGGATAAGGACTCATTACAATTCCTGTGGAAGAGCTATTCTTCATGACTCTTAGTGGCTCATTCTAAGGTTTTGGCTTCTCCATCTCCCTCATTTCCGACCTCTCTTTTTTTTCCCATGAAAGCTAGCACTTGTTGAAGCTGACTGCAAAGTAGTTTTCTTCAGACTACTTCCTGACAGTAAAATATTCGGCTCCACTGGTTAATGGTCAGTTATGATATTTATACATTAAACTGTGTATTTAAAGTATACAAACTAATAAACTTTGACATGACACCATAACCATAATAAAATAATAAACATATCCTTTACTCCCAAAAGTTTCTTCTTACTTTATTTTATTCTTTATTCTTGCCCCTTTTCAAACCTTTCTCTAGAAGCCACTAATCTGCTGTCATTATTGATTGATTTTCATTTTCTCAAGTTTTATATGAATACAAAACACTACAGATGTTTTTGTATGTGTGTGTTCTGACTTTGTTCACTCATCAAACTCGTTTTAGGATTCAAATATATATCAGCACTGCATTTCTTTTTAATTATGGTAAAATTCAATTGTATAGATATACTACAATTTGTTTATCCATTTCATCAATTGATAGTGATATTTATCACTAAATTGTTCAGTTTTTGTGCCATTATGAATAGAAATGCTGTAAGAATTTGTGTACAAGTCATTGTATAGAAGTATGCTCTCTTTTCATTTAGATATATATCTATCCTGGAATAACTAGACCATGTGTCAGGATTATGTTTATACATTTAAGAAAATGCCAAAATGTTTTATATAGTGGTTGTAGCATCTTATATTTCTCCCAAGAGTGAAGGAAAAATCCAGTTTCTTTACATTTTTTGTCAACATTTTTATATTTGTCTTTTTAATTTTAGTCATTCTAGTAGATAAGTAGTGGCATCTCATTTTTTATTTTCCCAAATAATAATAACTTCAAACATCTTTTCATAATTTTTTTTGCCATATGTCTATCATATTTTCTGAAGTATTTGTTCAAAACTTTTGCCTCTTTGGAGGGAGAGAATGAGGAGAGTTTCTTTTTTTTCCTCCAGTGTTTAAAATCTGCCTTAATTACATCTCTATGACTTCAAGAGCATCATTATAGTTAATGTTACAAAAAACAAAGAGAGAGATCTGAATATGCAATAAAGTAATAGATTCACAATGAAATTAATGCATATTGGTACTAAAATATAGTTACTTGTCTCCCTGAAAGGCAAAGGTTTCTCCTGGTTATCTATTCACTTGGAGTTTATTATAATTTTTTTCATGAGAACTTTTGGAAAGTTTTTAAATTTGTGCTACTGTTTCCTTTAGCATGTGATGAAAATCTCTTATTCTGAAAGTCATTATTTGCATCTAAAATTTAATCAAAAATTGAAATATATAGCAAATAGAATGGCAACTTGTTTTGTTATATTCAAAGCCATTACCAAAAATATGGAACATAATTGTTAAAAACAAACAATCTAATATTTTCTCTATGAAAGTTTGCTTTACTTTTCATACCCTCGGAGTCTACTCTAAAGTGAGATGGGGAATGGGGAACAGCTAGCAGTCTCCTTTGAATTCTCATTTTGGGTAGGTCTGTTTAAGGTAGATTTTATTAATTTACAATTAAAATAACTTGTACTGCTTTTTTATGTGTTTGCTCTGAACCTTGTTGTAAGTAGTGATTAAAGTAAAACTAAAATAGCTGTATTTGAAAGATGTAATTTTTCTGTTATGTAAGTTTTGGGTTTTGAGAACTTCAAAATATATTGTTAATGAAGGTTGTTTTTCTTATATATGCTTCATAGTTTCTCTAAATCTTTGACTTTTTTTTTTCATTATTGTGACAGTGAATTTTAAGGGCAGAAGTTTTAACTTTTGATGAAGTCCAGATGATTAATTGGTTATCTCATAGACTGTGCTTTTGTCGTATCTGAGAAAATAGGCTAACCTGAGGTCACAAAGATTTTACTCTGTGTTATCTTTTTGTACTTTTAAAGTTTTTACTTCTATATTAAATTTTATGATCCATTTTGAGTTAATTTTTATAGTTGATAAAAGTATGGATTTAAGTTATTTTTCAGCATATGGTATCCAATTGACCCAGCGGCATATGCTTAAAATTACTGCCTTTTTTTGCTGACAGAATCCTCAGAACCCTTATAGCTTCTACTCACTGCCTATTTCCACATCTATTCTCACACTTGTTGCAGTAGGTACCATACTCTGTAACAGGTATCTACAGATGTTCAACAAACTATTTCAAAACTTCACAGCTTCAGTGAGCAAATGCTGTAATCTTACATAGTTTCTGTTGATTGAGAGTCCAAGAGCAGCTTCTCTAGGAGAGGTTCTGATTCAAGGTATCTCCTGTCTTTCTGGTTGAACCTTCAGCCAGTGTTGTAACATCTAAAGACCAGACTGGACTAGATTATTTGCCTCCCAAATAGCTCACATGACTGTTGATTGACGCTCATGGGCTTTGCTATATGGCTTCTTACCACATGGAAGCCATCTTTCCTCACAACAAATTATCCCAAAGTGAGAGAGAGGAAAAAGTTATATTTATGGTGGTTTTGACTACCCAATTTTAGAAGAACAGCACATCTGCATATTCTGTTGGGCATAAAGACCAACTTTAGTACAATGTGAACATGGGGCAAGTGACATAAGTGTTTGCATTCAGGGGACAGATCATTGGAGGACATCTTGAATGCTGGCTACCATAGCAAGTCTTGGGGAAAATATTTTTTTCTGGTTGTTGCTGTTAATGGAATAGCTATCACAAAATTGAAGTTCAAATGAGTTTGCCTCCTGCTTTGAAAAATAAACAGCTTGGTACATGTATATGCAATATTCTTTTACATGATTTGTAATGGAATTTTCATAACCATTAAATGAAATGATGCATCTGGCACTAAATATTTTGATATTAGAAGTTATAAACAAATTATAAAATAACTCATGAAAAGTATTAATGGATTTTAGAAATTAGTTAATCTGACCAATTTAGGCAAACATCTTGAACAAATCCTAATTTATTGGCCTCAGAGTTTTGAAAGTTTGCTTCTTTCACATATTCCTTTGTTTTAATTTATTATGAAACACTTTCTTGCCAGAAATCACTTTATTTACATTCTCTTATTCTTCACAAATTGCTCCCTAATTCAAGCAGCACAAAAGCCATAATTGTACAGTACTTTTCACTTTCATATTCCTTTTCAATTGATTCTATCCAGGAGATGGTGACTATTATTTTTAGTGTGCTTTAAAAAAGCTAAGCACACAAGATTTGATTGAATAATAGACTCTATGTGATGATGTATAATAGAATGATGAATGAGTATGGGAAATTAATACACAAGGAAACCCATAAACAATAATGTAGCAATCATAAAAATAGAAAAACCAGAATTATCTTTAATCATTTAAACTACCACAGTGCATATACATTTTCAATATCTTCCAAAATATCAATTAACCTAGAGCACCATGTTAATATTAAATTTTGGAGTTAGTCTTACTTGAAAATACCATAAACATTATGAGCTTTCTGCCCTGCAAAATGTACATATGTGCAATTTAAAGAACTCATGGATATCTAGATGCCATAGCAGAGTATGTTGTATTTCAATATACAGCAGTCTTCAGGATTAAAATTATTACTTGACTGTGAGAAGGGTCATTTATAGTAACACCTATTTCTTAGTGCTATTGTTGGTTGAGAGGTTTTTCTTAAGATCAAAATGTGCCAGAACACAATATTCTTTACAATAAAATTTAGCTCCTACAGGAAATATATGATATTAAACTGACTGATTTTGGGTTGCCAAGTATTTTATATTTTGTTGGCCAGACAACTCAGATTTCTTATTTTAGGTGCATACTATGTATATGACATCAAGAACAATTCACTTACCTCACCATGCACATATATCTACTAATTATCCAATTCATTCAACTCATGTAGAAATTAGACTGGACAGACTGTCAAACTTTAGAGGTTTTGTCAGATAACTGAGTCAGAAATTTCCAGAATTCCAGTTTACTTTGCTCTAGATACAACTTGTCTGGTGGGCAGCATGGAAAACCAAAAAAAGGTGAAATAAAATGTAAAAAAAAGTTACTGAGCCAGTCTTATTGGTCTTAGCTTTGGAGAGAAAATGAACCCTGGAAAGAAAGTGCTACATAAAGTAAGACAAGCCAGGGCAGAATTTTGTGCATTCCAGTGAAAGTTTTCAGGCAATCCTGTCTGTGGACAGACCCTTCAAGGATGTGACCCAGGTGAGATTTACCTGCTGAAGGCAATTAATCCACAATGAGCAAATTATCCTGCCTGAGGGGCAAGTTGTAATGTCAGCCACATGCTTGGGAAAGAAAAAAAAATATCATGTGTTCCTAGAAGAGGAGGAAACCGGGGCTAGAAGAGACTTGCCTAGAATACAAACTGAGAATTTAGTTGATTTTGAATGGAAATGTGCTCCAATTAGGTTATTAAAATTTCTGACAAGCAACAGCTTCTAATAAAGGAAGAACGCTGAACTCTTACAGAAAGGAATTTAATAAATTGTGCCACCTAAATGGCATTGACTGAAGGAGAGAAGTGATGAAGATGAACTTCTAGAAATGGGTCCATTTCAATCCATATGGTGTAGAATCACTTACCAAAGATAAAAAGTATAGTGATTATCTAATAGAAAATCTTTTTCTTCAGTCCCCGTATCAATTTCCTCTTTTCACAAATGTGTGTAGGGACATGAAAACATACTGTGCCCTCCACCCCAATAACAGAGTCATATGTCTACAGAGGCTGAACAGTGCTAGAATCTTTGAATTTTTGAAGTTTTTGAAACTAAAGACATCACCAAAAATGAATCTCTTAGGTACTGAGTCCAAAAGATAGATCTGATACTTTCACGTACTGCGTATGTTTATGGATAACATGAATTGCAAAGAACTACCTTATAATATTTAGCATGAGTGTGAGTACATCAGCAAGGAAAAATTCAGAAGAGAGGTCTGTATCTTGGACATTTAAAATATTGTATTGTCACTGCAAGGAGGAAGGGAATTGTCATTTTTATTTAGGAATGTCTGATTTTAAAAATTAGACACAGTTATTGAGTTTTTTGGTTTATTTTACTATTTTTTTTTTTTAGTAATGTTAAAGCTGTTATTTAAAATCAGTGTACCCATGTCAAATAGATGGCAGATAGGGGGTGGTGTTACAGGCATGACATTCAGCTATGTTTTAACATTGTTGAACCACAAATGGCTCAACAGATAATGCTCTCAATGACTGACCTTTACATCAACTTTTCACTTTCTGCTCACTTGGTCTAAATATATACTCTAAATTATGATTTTTGTCTTATGGAAAATATTTTAACAGAGAGGAAAACAGGGCAATGAAGTTAATACAGCACCATCAAAGCAGCTGCTTTGGATAAATTAAATCTTCATTTCAACTGAGCCACTCACAGTTCTTATCATCATCAAAATGTTGGCGGTTGTATGCCACAGAGGTGGTGGAGTTGTTGCTTGTGGACAGGCAGCTGTGAAGCTGATGTGTGGACCATGTAAGCCCTCGGCCCAGGTTTGTGACCTGGGGTTGGGGTGAAAAACATACATACATACATAAATAAATAAATAAATAAATAAATAAATAAATAAATAAATATGCCCCTTCTTTCCTTATAGTGATTTTTCCTCATCTCCCTGCCTTCCTTCAGTTCTTTAAAAAATGAAATAAAAGTTATTTAAAAACTGTTGACAGTTTCCTGACTATAAACAGATCAACTCATCCAAACATAGAGATAGGTAGATCAATAAGAAAGAGTAAGCTAAGCATAGTTATTTCACATGAATAAATTGCTTGTATTACATTTGATTATTTATAAGAGCCAGAAGATATTCATTGCTACATTAAACATAGAGGAAAGTAGATTTGTAATCATCTTCTATATTTGACCATGTGGTTTTATTGTCCCTGATAATTTGGTGAGTTAAAATGTTCATACATAAACTATTTAGAGTGCTTAAATTCTTCCTTTATTGAATTTTGGAACTGCCTACTGTAGCAGTTAAAATCTCTTTTAAAATATTGTGAATATCTTGCAAGTTGAATTGTTGTCAAACGCACTGGCAACAAGCCATGCTTACAAACCTTTCAACTGTGAATTTTATAATGTGAGATCCTACTATTAAGATTCAAAGGAGCCTCACAGAGAGTATCTGAGTCACTGCCTTCCATCATTCCTAGTCTTTCTCAAAGAATTTCCAGCTGTCTCCTAAGATCTAGTTATAGCGACAACCTTGTGTTTTTGTTTGTTTGTTTTGATCTTTTTGTATTTTTCTTTAAGCCATTTCTTATTTTAGAAATCTTTCACTAACCAAAGAGACTTTCCTGGATACCCCATATTTCCATTAAAAATTCTTTTAAAGTATTTTTAAATTCTTTATTGAAATAATGTTTCACAGGTCATCATCAAGAAAGCAAAAATACATCTCACAGAAAAGGAGAAAATATTTGCAAATTGCATACTTGATAAGGATCCTGAATATAAAGTACTCTTACAATTCAATAATAAAAAGATATAACCCAATTAAAAATGGGCAAGTGTTCTTAAAAATTCTCTAGACAAGATATACAAATAACTGAAAAGCACAAGAAGGGATGTTCGGCATCATTAGTTCTTAGAGAATTGCAAATCAAAACCTCAATTAGATACCATTCACACCTACTAGAATGACTAACATAAAAAAGATAGGCAATACATAATTTCAGGAATATGGAGTAATTAAAACCTTTATACATTGCTAATGAAAATGTGAAACAGTCCACAGTCTGCACTAAATTATAGTCTGCAAGATTCCCAAGAGGTTAAAAATAAGAGTTACTCTATGACACAACAATTCTACTCCTAGGTGTAAACCTAATGAAAACATGTTACTAAGAATCGAATGTTTATAAAGCCCTTGCCTAGGTTTTTATATTGAAGTCTTAAGATCCAATGTGATAATATTGTAAGATGAAATCTTATTTAGACTAGTCTTCAGTGAGATCTTGAGGGTTGGAATTAGTTTCCTTATAAGCAGAGACATCAGAGAGCTGACTTTTCTCCCTACCAGCTATGTGAGGATTGGGCAAGAAGGGGACTGTGTGCAAGGAAGGTGACTGTGTCCAGGAAGAAAGCTTTCATCAGAAACCCACCAGATTCACACATTGATTTGCTCTTTTTGCTACCAGACCTGTGAGAAAGTACATTTCTGTTAAGTTACTTGGTCTTTGATATTTTGTCAGCATGAGCTGACTAATATCAGATACACAAAAGAGTTTGTACACAAATGTTTTAAACAGCATTATTAATAACAGCCCAAAGTGGAAACACAATTCAAATGTCCCTTGACAGATGAAAGGATAACCAAAATGTTGCATATTCACACAATGAAATGGTATTCAATACAAAGGACTAGTATGCGCTGTAACGTGGAAAATCACACCTTGAAAACATTAGGTTGAGAAGCCAGATACAAAAGGCCATATAGTATATGATTTATTTGCATGAAATATTCTAGAATAGAAAAATCTATAGAAACTAAGCAGATTAATTTTTCGCTGAGGCTGGGAAAAGGGGAAAATGAAATATAACTACTAATAAATACAGGGTTTCTTTTTGGGGTATTGAATACATTCTAAAATCAGGTAGTGGTGATGGCTGCATACTAGTGTGAATATGTTTAAGATCATTCAGTTGCATAATTTGAAACTGAATTTTAAGGTGTGCATAATGTGTCCCCATAAAATTGTTGCGACACTATCTGCTTTTAAAGGAACTTTAAGAATATGACTACTAGAAATTTGAATTTCTTACAAGTGTTGCATTTTATTTCTTTTGTCCAAAGGTGAAAAAGGCAAGCATTTATGGAAATACTAAAATATTTAAATTCAGTAGTGACTATAGTGACAAAATAAAGAATGCAGTTTAATAAAGATGCCATATTGGAAATATAGAAGATATTGCACAGGTGAAACAAAGGTTTACATTTAAAGAGAGATTTCTAAGAGATGAAATCTATTTCAGAAGCTATTATAATGCAATAGAATGTCTTGAAAGTCATAGCAAAAATATTATACCTGAGTATTGAATTTTATGTTTCTTTTGTTCGACTAGCTGTTACAGGAAATATTTCCATTTAGAAGACATTTCCTCAGCTCATCATTTTCTATGGATGTGGAGGCAGTTGCTAGAGTAGATGGATAAGATCGTGAAATATTTAGGTGCCTCAAAAAACTCCAAAGAGCATCCCAACAAAAAAATGTTAAAAGAGCACTAATGATGAAACAGGTCTTTAAATGAAAGAAAACTTCTTAATATCTTTTTAAAAAATATGTTTCAAAGTGATTACAGCTTCAATGGTTCAATACCTTTTTATTATTTTTGGCCTATGTATTATTTAAAAAAAATACATTAAAAAAGCTTCAAACACTAGCTTCCCAGAATGGAAGCAGATAAATCAGTGATAGTGCCCATGCAGTATGAGCAATTCATCACTTTTAGGTAACTGATGCAGAAATGCACCAGGTTTTATGTATTAACAAAATATTTGTTATGATAATGTTTTTTAAAAAGTGAACACATTTTTTGAACTCACAATGCCATCACTGGGATCTAGAGATACAAAAAATAATCAGCTTGGTCTTTCTGTAGTGAATTCGAGGTTGGGGGGAAGGTGTTTAAATTTAATAGTGGGAAGAGGAAAGTAAACACATATACTTTCTTATTTATTTTCCTTCTTATTTTGTGCTTTGTTGCATTTTCCCACATGTGTGTTAACGAAACCTGGAACTTTGGGATGATTTTGTGAAGGTGATTGGGGTCCTCTGGTTTCAAAGACCCCTGTCATTCACTAACTACTGTGAGATTTTTTTTTTAACTTCACTTTGTATCTGTTTATGTCAAAGTGGAATTAAGACTTCTCAAAATTAGCCATAGAGTTTAAACAGGGATATCTTTTTTTTTTTTTTTTCTTTACTTTAAAAAAATTTCAATGGAAAATGATTTGTGAAGAAGTTAAAATTGTTTCACAAATTGCCTCACAGTCCCACTACCTCTGCTATAGTCTGTTGCAATGACAGTCCGTAACTCTTGATTAAGCGTTATCACTGAAAGAGATGCACAAACCTTTGTACTCAGAATGCTTGGCTCAGGTATGGATTTGCCCTTTGTACAAAACAGTTCTCTAATGACCTGAGACAAGAAATTCCTCTAATGAATTATTAGATATGGTAATTATTAAAGTTCAAGTTCATGTGATATTTAAAAGCCATCTCTAAAATTTCTTCTATTTTTCTTTGATTTTGAAACATTGGTGGCATCTGTATCTAAAAAAGAAAATTTATCTAGAACAATGACAAAGAATATATCTGAAAGTGAAATTCAATAATAAAATGAAATATTACAAACTTGCGTATTTTATAAAGCAATCTCTTTAAGATATAATGTACAGAAAATACCTTTACAATTGATGTAACAGGAAGCAGTTTTAAAATTGTAGATTTCATGGTTCACTAATTATTTCAATGATGCTGATCAGAATGTAGATGAAGGCAATGTTTTTAACCTGAATTTTTGCTTGAACTGGAATGCCCAATTCTTAATTTTTGTTGGAGAAATAAGAACAGATTTCATTGACTGTAATATTGTTAATACTGTATTTTAAAATATTTGCAATTTTGTATATATATTAGCTCTTTTAATATATGTAGCAGTTTCAGCTGGTCATAGTTTTCTATTCAATTCCTGATTATTATTAGATTTATAAAATTTGTAGAATACTATGAATGAAAATCTGTACAGTCCTAATACTTAGATCTTTATCACAGTTAATAAATCAAATAGAGAAACATCTAAAACACAAATCACATTTGCTAGGTGCTAGAAAACTCCCTGGCTTTATTTTACCAAAACTGCTGCCATTCCATTCATGCACAGTGTCCCTTCTCATAACCTGAATTACAACTCCTCTGGGAGCTACAGAAATCATCTCCTTCTCTGTGAATTACCTCCACTTCAGGGAAAACAGACAAAGTGGACTCTTGGATCTGGGCTCAAGGAATCTTTCTGAAAACTGAAGGATCGAAATGTGCTGTAAGAAGTGAAAAGGAGTGATAATTTTGTAAAAATTCTCATTAGAATCCCAATTTACCATTATGTTTCCACTGGTGAATTCGTACTTTTATGCTTAATGATCTCCCAAATATATAAGGTAAGTCACAGTGAAAGAATGTTTTTTGGGGATCAGGAGATAGTTTGTGATTTCCGTTTCATTACTGTGACACACTTTCTTCATTTTTAGAAAATCTATTTTATGTTTCTGCTACTTTCTTCTGTGTCCTATTGCCTAATAGAAAGTTTGCTACACAGGAAGTCAGAGAATTATTTTTTAAAAAATAGAAAAGCAAGAAGAAGAAATCTCTACTCCTAGGGAATGTGAACATCTCAGTGTAATCTGTTTGAATACATAAATGTTCCAGAAAGTCTTGTTAGAGCTTTGACTGAGTGTACTTTTCTGTAGTCTAATATGATTCTTGGGGAGTTGGCTTTTTTAATCAGTACATCTGGGATATTTTTTTCTGTCTTGGTGCAGGAAAAATAGCCACTGTTCTTTTTCTTCTTTGGTAGTGAAAGGCCACCCCACCACCCCGCCTTTTTTTTTTGTCTCAAGCAGCCACATAGTTCAGAGGAGGCAGGATTCCTACCCAGCTCCAGTAGGTGGTTCTATTTCAAAGGGTTTAGAAAGAGATTTCAAACTGTGATGCACAAGATCAGTGGTTCGCGGATCTCGTGATGTACATTCTTGAGCCTTCTCTCAGACTTAAACCAATAACCCAATGAGTAAAGTCCAGCAATCTGTGTTTTAATAAGCCCTTCAGGCTATTGTGCTACTATGATCCAACCCGGTTTGAGAATCACTGGTCTAAGATAATCATAACTAGGTTAATCATACTTCCTTGAGACAAAAACAGGACATTGGGATGGCAAAAACGCGAGAGGGTTATGCTCTGGTGACTAAGGGGAGGGGAGGAAGCAAAGCAATCGAGCAGGAGCAGAACATTCAGGTCAAAAACATGTAAGTGCTATGTGATGCCGAACAGAAATCACATAATATTAATGTGTAGGTGAGCAGGACTTCACACAAATGGTCTGTATCAGTGCAAGGAATTTTTGCATCTTAGGCGAATCCAAATTAGGTGCCCCTGTAAGCCTTATTCTAGATGTCCTGCCTAAAACACATGACACTTTAACTATTTCACTGCCAGAAATTACCAATAAGTGACCCAGTGACAGACAATACTCCCAAAGTGTTAAAGATAACTTTCCTGAAATCGATCATGCTCTGGTGTTCTGCTCCCTTTGAAGAAACAGGCACCCAAAGGGTTGGGGGTGGGGAATTCTCTTCTCACATGGCTTCTGTTTCCTCACACCGCGTGGGAATAGCAGTATGAGCTATGACTTCCCGCAATTAGTGCTAGCAAGGACCATCTTTAATGTGGGGCAAAAGGGGAAGCTGCTTTGGACCCACTTAACAGACCGCGAGCTGGGCAAGTCAACTTCCCTTTTCACTCCATATTAAAGATGGGTACTGGTTTATCAAAAATGGGACAAAATTGACATTTATATTAAAGTGATGGGACACTCAGGAAATATGAAAAAATGATACTGTTCAGTTTAAAATGGTCCCTTTGGGTGCATACATCATAAATTGCCCATTCTCCATTCTCCTAGTTCATGGTTGGTATGGGACACACACGGTACAGTTCTGGCTAATAACATCTGAAGGAAATGCTCTGGATGCTAATAACATCTGAAGGAAATGCTTTGACTGTTGTCAAAGTTTGTTTGCTCTTCAAAAGGGAGTTATGGAAGGGATATCTTTTCCAGAATTTGAAAAGCTTGTTTGACTGCGAGTTGTTGCATTTTGTCTGATGATAGGGGAACACGCTCAAGGGCAGAGGAAGACTTAAGAGAGTGATTAACCAAGTGAATGGAGAAAAGTTTGCTCCTGATAGATCTTGCTCTACTACCAGCCTCACCAACCCTGGAAGCTCCCTACCTCTGGCTGTTCTGCTGTGTGAGCTAAAATATTTTTCTCATTGTTTTATCTATCTGAGTCAAGTTTTCTCTCAATTACAGCCTAAAGTGTGATAACTATTACACATGGCCAGAAGAGGAATCTATTAGGCTCTTCCTTCTTCCATGAGAGTTTAGTCTCTCTCTCTTTCTCTCTCTCATTCTTATTTTAGACTCTATTGCTGAATGACATACATGTGCCCAGTTTAGAGGAATTTGGAGATCAGATTAGGAATAGAGTGGTTACACTATAGTTATTATTTGTGTGCCTGTATGCATGAGTGTGTAGGTGGGTGGCTGGTAGATGGCCATTAGGATGACTGTACCTCTAAGATTCTACATCTGGAGTTCAAGGCACAATTTATGTTCCCAAGGGACGCAACTACTCATAATGTCTGATATTTAAAATTAAAAACAATTCCAGTTGTTTGAAAAATGTCTTCTCTGTTATTTTGGCAGAAAGAGAGCAGAACAAAAAGCATACTGAAGATGAACACCTTTGCTGGAAGAGAAAGCATTTGAAGAGTTATCTTCATACATCATAGAAATCCCACTGGGTGTCCCATTAGACTGATCCAAGGCAGACTGAAAGGGACCACCCACTAATGAGAAGATAAACACGGCCCCCCACAGAAGTGAGGGTGGATGAGCAACACAAGGCTGGTGGCAATGGGTGTGTTCCCTCTGCCCCAGGCAGAGGAGGACGGAAAATGCTTAGAAGTGTTTGACTCCCAGCAGAGGTCCGTGACAGCGCAACATAATTTATAAAATAATTAAGTATACCTTCTGACGGGGTATATAAGTCTGTCAATTGTCAAAAAAGGAGCATTTTCTCATTAGTTAACTAGAGAACAACCTAATTTTCTAGGAGGTGCGTGGGTCTCTGTACAGCCAGAAGTTGTGCCAACGGCCCCCCTCACTGCAGGTCTCAGTCTCCAAGGAGTTCAAATAAAGAACTTCTGACAAAAGTGGTGCACTAGGGAACTGAAGTTGCTTTTAGCACATAATTGTTAACTGTCAACACACTCCAGGTGGTTTATTTGTGAATGCAACTGTCCCTTCCCCTAATTTTGGTGCAATTCATAGATTCTCCTAAAAGCTGAGTCAGGTGCGCCCTGGTGGAGAAGCAGGTAGGTCAGCTGCCTTGGAGGGAGTATTATTCACACACACACACCCAGACACTGGGTTCTCATCCTGGGTCAGGGGTGAACAACCAATGTGAGCAACTAAACAAACATAGAATAAAGTGCTTCTTCCTCTGCGCCCTTCCTGCCTGCCTTCATTCATGCCTGCACCTTTCCTTTAAAAAAGAGTTGAGTCAGATGGCTCAGGACAGATTTAGAACTCTATAATCGCCCTTCAAGGAGAGCAAGGAGGGTTTAAAATAAAGGCTGTTTTCCTGCAATGCTTTTACCATCTGCTCTGCAGCAATATTGAAAGTTTGTCTTGACCCTTGCTTCAAGACCATGATTAATTAAAGCAAAGAGACAGCAATTTGCCACAGGGCAGGCAAAGCCTCAGGATAGACTTGTAAGAATACTTGGAGCTATCGATTTTGTCCAAATTTTGACTAAACCATCTTATGATGAACATGGGTGTTTTGTAGAAAAGCATATACACCATACATGCTTTTTTTAAGATAAAATATGTTTCCAAGATATGTCTTGGTGTCAGGTGTCTTAAGTGTTCTTATATCTGGGCATAAGGACTCATTCTTCCCTGCCATTAAAAGTAGGAAATATTGAAGATACTACTTTGGAGTACTGCATTCCACTAGCTAAGTGTCAAGGCCGATGGACCAGGATGAAGGAGCCCTTTCAAGTGGTTAAGCATCCAGACCTCATTTACCACTTAAAGTTACTTGCTGATATTAAACATTTTGGGTTTTACTTTTCTTGACTTATTTGTGCTCCCCATGTTTTTATTATTCAAGTTTCTTGCTCTGACTTGTTTCGTGATAGCCTTCCTCCCCAGACCCAGAACCACTGTGCCTCACAACCACCAGTGCCATCTTCCAAACCACCCACGGCCAAGTGAGCTGCTTTTTTCACGTCTGTGTCCTTCATGCAAATTTTTTTCTTCGTCAGTTGGTCCAACTATGCCATGTACTATGTTTGATGTTATATATTCCAATTCATCCTCACATCTAATTTCCGAAGCAGGTCCTGGGAGCTGTGCTCCAGGTGACAGAACTAATGATGGTAAATGAATGAACCCAGTCTCTGTAGTACTGATGGCTATGCCTAGTTCTATAGATCGGTGGGGAGCAGGGGGAAGGAGGAATAAGAAACTGGTTTGTTTATTTTCCAAGGTTAGGAAAGAAACACGTCAAATTGATTGACATTCTATAACTTCAACAAACGTATTGACTATATCACCTTTAACAAGATGTGTGACATGCTAAAAATCTTGACAGTGTGACATTGACTGGATTTTGCCATGATGATAAAATGAAAAGATGCTTGTATGCAAAGTACAAATGTCAAGGGAAAGTTAGAACTGGGTTCTTTTGTTCAGTGTGAAAATTCCATTCCATTTGACCATGGTTATTTCAGAAGAAGTGACCTGGAGCTAAAGTCAGCTGCCTACAAGGTCAGAGAAATCTAAATAATATGCATATCAGAGTATTTGAACTGAGTAACATGTTTCTGTTTCTCTTTCTCAGGAATAATAGAAAAAGGGGGACATTTGACATTTTCTAAGCAATTTAGGAAAATAAGCAATTGCTTATAATGTGTGTTCTTTAATATTTTAAATATTTTGTATGAATTTATGTCTTAGCCTGAATGCCTAGAACCTGCAGTGATATAGATGAATACAATTAATCCTGATGTTGTCAAATCAAAACTTAATGTCTCTGGTTTCTAGTGGGGTCCTCATACTGCAAGGGGTGAAAATAGTACAAATCATCATCCTAGCTTCCCCGGGTGGTGTAAATGAGCTAGAGGTATGTATGTGTGTGTGCGTGTGTACACGCTTGTGTCTGTGCGTGTCTGTGTCCAAAAGAATATCACTCCGACTTAGAGAAGCACAGGTATAGTCCCAGATCTTCAACTGGTTAGTGGAAGAAGCAGCAGTAATAATAATCTCTGGGATGTTCACAAGTAGAATGTTTATAGTCAGAGGCTTAACTATTTATCATGGGTCAGATTGTATAATATGGTCTCTAAAGTCACTGAAAGAAATGCACTATCATTGTGAGTACTATGGTGGTTTGAAGTGGAGTAGACTTTATAGGATGGGCACAATTTTAGTGTTTTTAATAATAATGACAATGATGATGCTCCTGATGCTAATGCTAATGATGATGGTGGTGGCAATGGTGGTGAAGGTGGCGATAAAGTCGCTGTTTTGGGAATCTTGTAAAGTACCAGGGACTTCTTTAAGTACGTTACATGTACTCATTCATTTATTCTTCACACACATCCTCTGACACTCCAGATGGAGTCTTGGTAACTGTCTCTAAAACAGAGAGATTTAATAACTTGTCACAGAGAAAATGACTCAAGCCCATTCTCTGAATCATGTCTACTTAACTCTGATTCTTACTTAAGCTGCTTTACAATTCCTCAAACTGGTAAAAATGTTTAATCTAAAACTAAGCATTGTATCTAGATATTTTTTCCTGATCAGATATGGGGAACTATTCACAATTTCATTATATATTCATAGGGTCAGTCTGGGAAAGGCATTTATTGTTGTTTGTTTGTTTTTGTTGTTGTTTTAATTTAAACAGTAAAAAATTTTGTGGTTAATTAAAATATTTTTTATTTCTTGACTATTTTTAAATATTCTACCCCCAAATATCCCGAGTACTTGTAGTTATTTTAAGGATAATAATAATATTGCTAATACACTTTCCCTATCCTGTGCTTTTTCTTCCAACATTGTTAATGTTTCTATAAAATGTGCACTATGAAATACAAATAAATCCATACTTTATTTCCACTGGGTTTTCTCACTCTTTGCTCCCCATCCCAGAGTAAGAGACTAATTCTGACTCATTTCTTGAGGTGACTCCAGTGATAAGTAAACAGTGGGAAAAAGCTTTTAAATATAATGACATCTGTTCCAATACAGGAGAGCCAATGTGCTTTAAGAAGAAAAGCAGGTTCTTTAAGCTTTGCATTGCAAAGGGAACAATTTTACAGTAGTATCATCTTGAATAACAGGCAATAAGCCTAATTGAATTACAGTCATTATGGGCTGAAAGAGGAACAGTGAGTAACTTGTTTGACCAAATGCTGTGCAATTCAGTGTGTCTATTTAGACATGATATATAGACCCAGGTCAATTACTGTGATTCTTTAGCAGCTGATAGCCTCTTTCTTGAGGGCGGGGTAAGCTCTAGAAATAGAGACTTGTCCTGGTTAAGCAACGATTGAACCAGTCTCTGGTGACATATGTTAATACAAAATGGTTAACTATTATCAATAGACATCCAACTGAACGTGTGAAACAATGTGTACATTTGCTAGGGACATCTCTCTTTATCAGGGGCTGTGCAGGCTACTAGACACGTATTTTACTGCCTGCTCCCTTGTACACAGTCAGTGAAGTGGATGGCTTAATGGGACCCCTGGGTAGGAAAGCTTCTTTCTCTCGAAAATTAAACCAAGTAGTTATCATTTATGAAACCTAGTCAAGAGAATGATGTCAGAGAATTTTACAGATTGAAAATACAATTGTTCCAAAAGAAAACATTCAAAACAACATCACTACAGCATCATTAAATGACAGAGAGTTCCTACATTCTGTTCAAAAGGAGTTATTGGTTATGGAAATATACAAACAACTGATTAACAGACAAAACTTAAAGTTATTGCACATTTTCCTAAGATTGTATGCTCATCAAATGGACAGTTTTCTGGAGTAAACGCAGTCAACCTTCAAGATTCCCTAAGAGTCCACAGAGCAGCCCCTCAAAGTTCGTTGTGAAGATTCTAGGACTAAGTAGGCACTCTCCCAGAAAAGCAACGTGACCACCAGTGGCTCCACCCGTGTCCACAACACTTCACTGTGGATAGTGCTGGAGCAGAAAAGGAAATCTTGCAGCTCTGGGTGTCCATAAAATCATTCATTCTGATCTGGCTTTCCTTCTGAATATCTTCAATCCCAGTTCTTAATTCATTTGCATCCCTGCTGAGCTTTCTTGTACCCAAGGTCAGGAATGATCTGAATTTGGGCTGAAAGGAATGGCAATAGAAGGAGGGACAGGTTGCAGTGAGGACACTTTCCAGCTTGAGAAGCTAAAGGTGAGGAAGATACAGAATAGGACCCAAAAGTCTGCAGAAAAAATGTATGTTGACTGCCACCCAGTGCTGATGAGCCTAAGTGGGGTCTGAGAGAATGGAAAATGTGTGTCCCTATGCCTGTGCATCAAAAAGTCCTCTCCTATTTTGAATGAGGTAGGAACAGCAATTTCAGTTCCACAGTAAAAGCATGTACCTGGGAAGGTACAGGCAGGAATGAAGATGAATAGGAAGCAGACAGAAAGTGAGAGAGGGAAGAAGCATTTATTTATTTTATTTAGTTCCTCATCTTATTGTTCCCACTGTCCCTGGGATGTAAATCTGTGTCCTTGGGATGAATGTGAGCTGTATCTAGTGACTCTACCAGGGCAGGCCTGGTTGGTGGGATTTTAAGTCAATCATTGAGATGCTGTCTTTTGGCCTACAAGGTGACTCTGGAGTTCACCCAGAGAGACTGGATATCACTTACTTTTCAAACACTTAGAATTTTACATTGCACAATTAGAACAATTAGAACTTTATAAGTTCTTACTATGAGAAATACATTTTTTAAAAGAAACTTTATTTATTGCTTATCCTTATGGCTTAATCTGCACAGGTACCATGGGGTGTGGCAAATATTAATTGCTCTGATTTCTCACCCAGATTTGGAGACCTTCCAATGTCTGCAGCGGCATTTCAAAATTTCCATGGACTGGCTGCTTTCTCTTTTCTGGTCTCCCTTTTCTTTATGGGCATGCCATTGGGGTCACCCTATTATGGTTCCATGGTGGCTTTTGTGGGTATGAATGTATAGGTGAAATATGTGTGCTTCAGTTCATGTGTCTCCGGATGAAGACAAAAGTCTTGTTCTGATGAAGATATCAGTAAGCAATATGCAGACTTGGAATCAGGTGTAATGACTGGCTGGAACTGGATTATCTCCTTTAGGGAGCTATTTAGTTTGTCTTATGTGGAGGAAGAAGGGAGCAAAGGGGAACCAAAGGAACTGAGACAGATTTTTTCATAGCAAACAATCACATGCTAATTCTTAATGTCCCTTATAATTGGGTTGGAGTCTCTGTCTGGTCCTGGCTAATGAACTGGGCAGGGGAGGGATGACTTTGGAAGCATTCAGGAACTAGTGCACCTCTTCCATCTCTCTCTTGTGTATTAACTTTGGTTGCCTCACAGTCCAGATCATGTAGCTCAAAGGTGCACGCCTCTACATGAGTGAGAGATAACTCTTTATTTCTCTTTAACAAGGGCATATTCTATCATTCGAGAGTAGAGATAACACCTTAATAGACAAATTTTGGCAAGAGGGAATGCATAGACCTAAATTCAAATTGTTCCATCTGTGACAAAGACAAATTTATAGATACCAGGTTTTGTTCTTGGAAGGGTAGTGGATATTTTAAAATGAATAAAACGAACAGAAGATGCATAGGAGGAGGAGGAGCAGGAGGAGGAGGAAGAGGAGGAGAAGGAGGAAGAAGGGAAGGATAAGGATAAGGAGCTGAAATAGTTGATAACATTAGAGTACATTTAACTTAGCTTTGGACTGGCCAGAATGTAGGAGCAAGAGACAAAGTCATAATTTTACTTTTTATTATTAGAAAGAGCAGCTATAGCATACATAAACATCCTAAATCTAAATAGGGTTACTTTTAAAGGAAGATCTGAAATATCTCTAGACTACATACGGAAGATCAGAATGTTTGCTAACTATGTATTAAATACACAGAGGAAACTTCTAATATTTTATAGAAAAACAAGACAGGCATTCATGAAAACTTAAAGCAAATTAGGAATAGAGACGGAAGAAAAACTTACCTTGTTTACAGAAGAGTTTAAGTTTCATAGGTCTATAAAAACAAATCTGACAAATGTATAACTTTTGGATCACTTAGGATGCGTGCAGTTATTTTAGTATTGTGCATAATAAAAGTTTAGTTGTGTAAAATTGAATATAGTCAAGTGTTAAGATATTTCACCAGGATTAAGCTAATCTTTCTCTAACACAAGGGAAAATAGTTGCCAACAAATGCTCTATTTTTAACAGCTACTTGAGAGAGACAAGATGAGACTTATAAAAATCCCTTTCAAGAAGTTTTCCAGTACAATAACAGTTTACACCCAACACATACATAAATACATTTCAAAAACTTTGCCTCTGCCAAGTTACAAAGTCTGACTTGTCAGAGTTACATCATGTTTTTAAAGCATGTTTGAAATGAAGCTTGTCATACATCAGACATCAGTGAAGCTAGAAAGGATTGTCCTTTTTTTTCTCTTTTTTTTAAGAAACTGAATAGGCTGTATTCCCTTTGAGTTTTTCAAAGAATGATTCTAGTATCAAACTTCCACACATGGAATGAAAGGCAATGGTTTTTATAGCACTGGGGGGAATATACTGTTTTCACTCATCTCCATATACAATGCCCCCAGTTCCGTCTTTATAATGTTGAAATGTAGACACAGAAATCAAACCACTGTAGATATAACAGGCACCGTGATCTGGTCCTTGCAATATGACTGTTTTGCTTTTTAATGTCAAGGCTGGGTCATGAACTGGCATGGACACTGCATGGGAATCTGACCCAGGGTTTAGGATTTGCTTGTGGGAATGAAAATTTAAATGAATAAAGGGAAAGGACCAGAGACTAGGCAACTTGCAAAGAGCTGGTCTGGCTGCAGAATTAATTTGAAAATAAAAGACCCATCTATAAACAGGTTAAAATTGTGTTCTCTGCATATTGGCTTTGCTGACATCTATGTAATTTGCAAAGGTGGGCTCCAGAGACAGAATTTCTGGGATCACTCACAACTTATTCCGTCAATTTAGAATTGTGTGATCATGGAGTATGTTTTCAAACATGCCTAAACCCATTTCTTAATATTTTATTTATCATCTCCTAAACATTTTCTTCATAGACTTTATCACCATCTGTAATTATATTCTTGCCATGGATATTTAATTATGGCTTATCATTTCTACTAGAATGAGAGCTTAATGAACATGGATTCTGCCTGTTTTGCTCACTATTATGTGATCAGCTTCTTGCCCTATATCAACATTTTTTTGGCATTCAGTAGACGGTTGCTAAATAAATGAATGAATCAGTGAGATTTTCTGCTATACCCATCTTTCAGGCAGGGATATATCTGACACTGGGGCGGTCATGCTGATTATGGCGTTGGGCTACCCAGCTGATCTTCTTAAAATACAATCTTTTCGGAAATTAAATTCTATCTTTCCTTTGCTTAAAATCTTGCCCTGTTTGAACTAGGGTTGCTTTTGTCATTTCTTTTCCTCTGCTTCAGTAGCTGAGCAACACTTTTCTGTCCACACATACTCTCTGTGGACATATTAATATATACGATCTATTTACTATTTAACATGGCTATCCTGGAATGCATTTTATCTTTTTAGGATGATTTTGTATATTTTTATTAGATGTGCTAATTTTTAATTTTAAGGTCTTTTTTTCAAAGGCTGTTTCCAAATACTTAAGAGATAACAATAAGTGTTTCAATGTATCCTTTACTTGCAAATAATGCTAGTGCATCTCTGCCTTTATTCTAGCCATAACTCTATTTGTAATGATGCATTAAATTTGTGTATAATTGAATAAATCTGTATGCTCTTACATTAAGCTTTATGAATGAAAAAGGATGATGGGGAGGAATTTAAATGTAGGTCTGTTTCACAAGAAGAGGTACACTTTATTTAAGGGGTCATATTTCTGATAAGATAAATGGAAAATTCTAGATGTTATAATCCTATACTTGATAGACAAATAACTAAAAAAAGAAAGCTATCTTGGGACTGGCTGAAGCTTCTACACTAGCAACAAAATGAGTGGCTTGAAAAATATTTTTAATTAGTTCTTGTTCTTTCGTCCACTTTCAACATTTATCTTGCAATTCTTAATTTCCAGCTCAAACAAGTCAATCTTAGATTACAAATTCTATGATGTATAAGCATGTTTCATTATTTCAAGACCTTTTATTGACATATTTGTGTGTGGCCAACTTCTTAACCTCTGCTGGTAAGCTGATTAGGCAAATGAGATGGTTGGGACTCCATGAATTCTCGTCCATTGTCACAAGATACTCATAGCTGATGTGGTTTAAGACTCACAAAGTCTAAATTAGCCATAGTGATTACTATCCACGATTGAGTTTTTAAAACAAATCAGTATGAAATTTCAAAAGTGATTCTCTAGGTTTTGAAGATCTGTAAACTTTGTATGGAGACTGTAGCAGACATAGATTTTTTTTTTTTAGCAAAAAAAGATATTGAAAAAACTTCACACTGTTAGTCATAAGGTGCTTTTTTAAAAATGATACTGTGCATTCCACATACCTCCAAAGGATCTGGTTTGTGTCCAGGGCTGGGGGAACAACCAAGATGAACAAATAAATATACAAATAAAATGCTTCTTCCTCCTCTCTCTTCCTGCCTGCTAGCCTACTCATCTTCATTCCTGCCTGCACCATTCCTGCAAAAAAAAAAAAAAAAAAAAAAAGAAAGAAAAAAATGTCTTTCCACCAGGGACGTGCAAAAGACAGAAGGCACTATTGAGATCATGTCTCTGCTTTGACCTACATCAATACAGAATATATGCATGAGTGTGTGCTCACACAGATATTTGTGTTCATGAGTGTCATGTGATATTATTGGGTAGATTATTATTGGGTGTACTTTTTTTTAAGCACTTATTTATTTTTACTTAGTTGTTCATCTTGCCCCCAAACTCCACCACCCCCGATGCCCTGAACATGAACCTGGGTCCTTGGGGTGTATGTGAGTTTGGTATAGATTGTTTTTATTTTTATTTTTTAGCAAGGAAAGCAGGCAAGAAAAAAATATTAATGTGCAGTCTTGGCTTTATGACCTTCAAGTTTGGAATTCTTTTGTCAATAGCTGTGTGAGCTCCATTGGGTTAACTCTCTTACAGATAACTACTTGCTCTTGATGAAACATTAAAAAAAAATACTTTGACTCTGTAAGGGCATTGCAAGGAAGACCGAAGTGGACTGATCCAGGGGGCAAATGAGAACTGGGAGAAGGAGACGGCTTGTTGTGAGTTTTCCTTTTTTGTGCCTTGGAGGCTATGGGTAGGTCCCAGCCTACACCATGCCCAGAAATTAAAGCTCGTTAGATAATTTGTAGACTTTTGACTTGAATAAGTACAATTGAGTGTTTAGCATCCAAAGTAGTTGGAAAGTGAGAAGACAAAGGGGAGAGCTAAAGAGGGGAACTCTGACCTTTGTGTATTGCTTTATAGTTTATTATGAACAACTGATGAATCTTCTACAATTAATCACAATGTAACATCTATTGGGAAAATGTGTTAAACCAAAATAGAGCTAAAGATTATAAATCAGTATAACTCAACATATATGCCACAATGATGCTGGTTCAATAGTCAGTATATTTATTACTTCATGTCCCAAGAGAAATATAGTCTTCTCAAAATATAAAGACTGAAATATGTATTAAAGATTTTAGGAACACACTTCTAATGCTATAGTTATAATTCATCCTTATGCACCCAGTAGAGCATCTGGAAACATCCATTTTGAGGTACAGATTTTAAGGTGCAGTCTTACTAATACATTGCTTGTTAAATCAGTGTTACACCTAAGAAGGAGATATGTCTCTAAATAATTTATTGCTTTTCCTTTATATTTCTAATGTTAACACACTGATTATGTTTGAGAAACTTTGGATGTCTATCATAATTTTCCTTATCAGACTTGGATTTGCCACTTAACTCATCCAAAGGATTCATCAAATGGCTTCCATCTCTCTACTGAACTGCCACTCTACTTTCTAACTTGATTTAATTACACTTCTTTCACAGTTTCTCTCCTCACACCAATGTGAAATTTATGCTCTGAGTTGCCTTTACCTAAGCCAATCTCATTCAGTAGATTGGATCCACATAGTGCATAGTCCAGTGTTAAGTGCAGAATAGATGTTTAACATTTGTTGAATGCTTGGATGAATGCATGCATAATTAAATTTCATTGGGAAAAATAAAAGCAAGACAGTGTCAAAGACACTAGAAAGGAAGTTGTTTACTGGTCAAGACAATATAGGGTTCCTTTCCTTTAGAATACCATGTTTTCTGACTTTCTCAAAAACAATAACAAAACTTCAGTCCTCTCCTACCTCACTGCGTGGGAGACAGCAGTCTCTGAAGGCAGACAGATTGCAGTTTAAATTTTGGTTCTAGAATTTGTTAACCTCATGCAAGTTACTGAGTGTGTGTCCTTGCTGAGTCTGTCTCCATCTGTGAAGTGAGGGGGTTCTTTTGGGGCCAAACAAGACAAGTATGAAACATTTCTCATAAAATAATACCTGGTATACAGTAATAATTATACTTAATCTTAATTAAGTTTCCACATTATTTCAGATAATACCCACAGCTTGGAGGTACTATTTTTAGGTTCATTTAACAGAAGGAAAAGCAAAACAAAACAAAACTGGCCCAAAGACTTAAAGAGTGGTTGTTTGTCAACTCTAAATAGTTGAGATTCCATACAGACTTCTGTGATGGGAACACTGAATCTATGTTCATAGCCACCTCTTTCTCTACAGTCTTCTAAGAAGGCTGTTAGAAGCAACTATCATCATTATCTCGCCTAAGTTTTTGATATTGACACAGGAGAGCATCACCTCTGTTAACCAAAATTGCAAAGATCTCTGTGACTACATCTCCTTCAGGAAGTCTACAAAACTCCATCTTCACAATATGCAAGTGGGAGGACTATTTCAGTTCTCCGCTGAGTTCTTTTTTAAACTGCCTGTTAACTCTATAATCTAAGAATCAATGTCTTTATGTCATGAAGATATTTAGAATATGCTTACATCAATAAAGATATTTCTTTGGAGCAATCATATTCAGAACATGGCTTATTTATAAGATCACATCAAAAACCAACCAACCAACTCTTCAAACAAAATCCAAGCACGCGCGCGCGCGCACACACACACACACACACACACACACACGTGTAGTTAACACCAAGTTAACTACAGGGCACTGACGACTTGGAAACATAGGGGATGGGTCAATCATACTAATGTTTGAGATCCTGGTTCCAGGAAGTCTAGTTTTATCTGACAGACTGGTTGCTCCAATAAAGGGCTGCCCTCCCACTTCACCCCTGCTTGGCAATGCATATAAAAAGGGATATCCTGAAAAGTGACATTTTTTAGAGACATTACTGCTGATTGGCTTTAAGGATTGCTTGATAGAAGACAAGCTTATGCCCTTTAACGGCACCTCCATGGTCTGACACTGGATCCATCAATTTTCTCTCTCCATAAAGATGTCTTAGCTGTCTCTTGAACTAATTTATGCTTCTGTTCTTATTTGGCAATTTATTTCCCTGGTTTAACATGCCAAACAAACAAAAACAACTTTAAAAAACTTCTTCGCCATACTTATTTTATACTATTTTTTGAAAGTTTGCATTACAGATCTAAACGTTTTGAACTTCTTTATCAGATGATCAAATGTTTTCTTAATTTTGAACATGCTAGAGTGGGAGTATTTCCTGTTATCATTAAAAGCTCAGTGAAATTTTGTTTTAGGTTTTCTCACATATTAAAATGGAAACCGAAAATACTAAGTTTAGGAAAAAAAAGTTAAATAGATTTGGATTTCTCAAAAGAAGTACTATTAAAATCATTAAAATGTTAAGATTATTGTATTTTTTTTTTTTTTTTTGGTATTATTGTATGTACTTTTAAATATGGGAAAATATTTGTCTGACTTCTAAGTAATTGTGGTTCACTTTTCTTCTATTAATTAATTCTTCAAATTTCATTGACGGGAAATTGCATCATAGCATTATCTAAGTTTAAGGTATGGATCGTTATAAATCAATTTCTGCATATAACACATTAATTTTATAACCAATAGTACAGTCCTTCCTTCACCATATAACTGACCTCTTTCACCCCCCACTAGCCTACCTCCACACCCTTCCTTTCTGGTAACCCTTAATTTGATTTTATTGACTAAAAGCCTATTTTTGTTTAATTTGGTTCATTTGCTTGATTTCTCTATATGCCACATGTGAGTGAAATGACACAATGTTTGTCTTTCTCCTTCTTATCCCACTAAGCATGATTCCCTCTAGTTCCTTCCATGCTGTTACAAATGTCAAGATTTCATCTTTTTTTTCAATCGCTGAGTAATATACCAGAGTGTATATATTTAATATATTTTTATTCATTTTTCTATCTCTGGGTTCCTTGGTTGTTTAGAACTCTTGAATATTGTCCATAATGCTGGTCTGTTTGCATTATAGCTATAATAACCTTTTTCTTACCCCTATTTATTCACTTACAATATCATTTATCTATTTATGTGTTGGCATAGTTAAACTAGGGAGGTAAAGACTCCCGCAAAAGTTTCTAAATTTTAATTCTGCAATTTGCATCTGGCATGGTTAAAAATGTGAGAGAATTAGGTGATGTTTTAGAATTCTAGTTACCTCTGCAGCATAAATCTCTTGTTATATGTAACAATTTTATGCCACTGAGAAGAAAGTGAATAAATATTGTTCAATAATCACAGATATTAGAACACCCAGAGTTTTTCCTTTAAGGTATTTTATTTTATTTTCCTATGGAAGACTTATTTCGCATGCTATTTGTTAG
Organism: Solenodon paradoxus; assembly: GCA_004363575.1. Taxonomy (NCBI): domain Eukaryota; kingdom Metazoa; phylum Chordata; class Mammalia; order Eulipotyphla; family Solenodontidae; genus Solenodon; species Solenodon paradoxus. The sequence continues at coordinate 559,878 of RJWH01000216.1, read as the reverse complement.
ATTTAAAGTGTTTACCTCCATATCCTAAGACTAAAGTCTTTGTGGGTAGCAGAGATTTTTAAATTTCTTTTCTCAGTCTAATTGGGATTGTGAAGAAGACAGGATGCCCAAGACCCAGCGAGATGCAAAGTGATATAGTGGTTAATACTTTCTGAAATAGTGGGAACCTGGTTTGGAGTAAGAGATGTGGCTGGGAACCTGTACCCTCATACTCCACTTCTGGGCACCCACCTTTTCTGATACTTGTCTCACTGGCTATCTTGAGAGCTGTAGATTCCTGGCTGCAGCTGATTATTTCAAGAATGGACCCCCAGACTTTACCTAGGTCAATTAGAACATTTCTTATGATTTTTTTCCAACTGAGGCCAATAAAATGACTCCATTATTTTCCAGTGGCAGGAGGTAAAAGTTGTACAGATCCCAGTAGTTGATGGTTGTGATAGATAGATTATAGGTGACCTTTTATCCGTTGTTCTGGCAAAGATGATGGATGCTACTCGTGATTCCATGAATTATCTAAGACTCTATTTTGGGTTGTCATTGAAAAGCAAACTTCCATGCATCCTTTTACAACAAGTACGTGAATTCTACCAACAACATGAGGAAGCTTGGAAGCTGACCGCACCCTACTTGAGTCTGGTGAGAATCAAGACCAGCTGATATTTTCATTGCAATGTTATGAAGGCTTAAGCAAAAGACAAGGTAAGCCCTGCCTGGACTTTGGGCCCATAGAAGCTCTGAGGTAATAAATATGTGTTTTGGTTTTTTTTGTATGCTGCTAAGTGTGTGGGGATTTGTCATGCAGCAAAAGAGAGTTAACAACATAATCCCAGGTTTCCCACTACATGAGGAAAACTAGTTTTTAGAGTCAGAAAGAAGTTGATGTGTAGAAAGACTAGGAGTCCTTTTGATTCTCCATTTCTGGTTCTGGTTTCTCTGGAATTCTCATTGCTCCTTTGTCCTTTCATAGTTAACTTGCTACCCTCCATGCATTCAGCAAGAAAACAGCTCCCTCTTTATACTCAAGACAGTTTACTTCTTCAAGTGTTTTAACCATGTTCTCTATTCAGAGATCTACCTAGAGCGGACTCAAAGACCCAAATCCATGAATATTTGCTTTGCTTAATTTCAGCAGAACATTGTGCTTATGAGATATGAAAATATCCAGATTGAGCAGGAGTTGTTTAAATAATCATCTGAATGCTTGGATCTATCTTTGTTAAAAGTTTTGGTATTTTTGAAAACCCTAAGCATAAATCATATAGTCAAAATTACTAGACGTTTCTAGGTATTTGTAGGTATCTATACATAGTTATACACAGTTAGAAGACCAATTCTATGTTTAACCTTTTAAACTAAAGTTTTGATGGTGAAGCTAAAGTATTAATATTCAAAGCATTGACTGTACCTTTTTGATTTAATTTAGTACCATTTAATTACATTAAGTTATGCAATGGACCCATGGAAAGCATTGAAGTCTTTTTTTCTTTCTTTTCCCAGACCTTTGCTCTATTTTATAAAATTTGGCTCAAACACACACTCTCTTTTCTGCTCAAAATGCTAGAAATCGACTGATCCTAGTGTTAATTTTCCTAGTCAGTGTTATCCTAGAATGACAAATCTGAATGACAAATGAGCAAAATATCTTCCTTAACTGAGTTGTATATCCATGAGGTGGACAGGAGACCAGAGAGGGTAGCATATTAAAGTGTTTTCAAGTGTCTTTATCATTGATTATACTTTCTGTTGTGAGAGTTCATCTTAAAGTTAAGGAGAAACAGAAAAATTATTAAAGATCATCATCACTTACACACTCAGTAATTCACTTGTAGATTGTTTACTTAAATTAAATTGTTACTTAAATGTACCTCACCCATAACAAATACTATTTAATGATCAGCAAATGGGAGTCTGAAAATTTGTAGAAGAATTGAAATTTATATATATATGGAGACAGTTCTATACAAATATAAAATATATGGATTGTCCCCCCTCCATTCAAGCAATTCTTCCCATTTTATGATGTCAAATGAGTTCTTATCCTGCCTTATCAATGATATCAATGGATGCTTTGATTCATAAGAACATATCTATTGTTCCTACCAGAGCATTGCTGACAATTTTATTCCTATTAATATACATTCCAGTCAAAATCTATTCCTATCATCACAAGTTTTACTCAGTGCAAATCTTTTCAAATTATGTTCCCTGAATTCTGTTGATCTCATATCTTCGTGGATGCTCTCAAAACAGAAGGTTCCATGAGCAAATAAGCTTGGAAACTTTCCTTTGTGGGATTTAATAACAAACACTAGCATATTTAAAAGGCCCTGAGAAGCTCTAATATATAAAACTGAGCAAGGGAAAGATTCAAAAAGGAGAGAAAGTGAAAGAAAGAAATCTGTTTAAAGTTTAACTGATCAGACATTATTGTACCAAGATAGAATTCCTTCCTGCACATCTCCTGATATTCCTTGGTGTCTGCCTGCTAATTTGCTCTCCCACGGTATCCCCAAAACCTTTCTCTGGACAGTCCTGTGAGATATCAGACCTAGGGGCATTATGCTCTGTGTGGTCACATTTGATGCTCAGTGGGAACTAAGTTTCCTGCTTTCCCTCTGTAAGAGTAATGAAGAACTCAACAAGCAGTGGTAATGAGATATGATGAAGATGACAATCAGAGACAAGTAAAGGCAATTAATAGTAGAGGCTAGTAACACCCATGATAAATAACATAAGACAGCTGGAGCAAAGGACAGGAAGACATCTTGGAGGAGGAGATATTTAAATTAAAACCTGAGTTGTAGGTTTCTTTGTACTCTGTGAAGAAACAAAGGAGATCCAGATATTAAAAAGTAATTTGATTGCTGGACAGAGAGCCTGTAGGAAGATTCTTTCAGCATGGTTAGAGTTGCCTGAAAGTGCTGATGGACAGAACTAATAGCTTGGCAGGGGCCAAATTTTGAAGAGCCTAGAAAAATCTTTTTTTTATTTCACTTCCAACTAGAATTATTAGTACAGTGCACAATTAATTGATCATTTAATTTCAGAGAGTTCAGACTAACACTTCCAATTTTGCCTTGCTGTAGACGATGTACACTGACCTATGCTACTGAGCCGGGGTTCATCAAGTTGTTTTTAATAATTCCAATTTATCTTAAAATTTTACAAAAGTTTTATTTCGTTTCTTTCTATTTAAGCAAGTTGGCAGACTCCAGTGTTACCACATATCAAAATCAGAGACACCCAATTTTTTTTTTGTTAGGCTTTTGCTAGAGTTGAAAGTATTATGGTTGTTCATTTAGCAGCAGTCTCTAAATAAAAAAAATATTGCAACCCATGCTTGAGCTTTTTTTTTTTCAATTAAATTTTAAATGAATGCAGAAATCTGGACGCTTACTCTCTTTAAATGGTTTAAATTTTAACAATACATTTTGCATTGTGCCATAAAGAACCAGCTGTAAATGCAATGAATATGTGTTTATGATGTCTTGGCAGTAATTGGGTTTAGCAAGGCATGCAGAGAGCAGTTTTCTTCAAATGACTTATTGGAAATGTAAAAGGAGGACAAGTTTCCTTTCTACAGGAAAGCTTCCTTTCTTCAGTTCCAGCGATGGTATTATGAATAAATTGCATCACAGATTTAATACCGAGCATAAAAGACCCTTGTCCCAGATGCACAGACATAACTTATAATTACTATACTATGTAAAGTATGCTATTACGATTTGACTTACATTTGCTATAATTACTGGGTATTATTCTTCAAGTAGCTAGAAATAAATGATCATTAACAGATGATGTCCTGTGTAATTCTGATATATGATAACCAGCACAATTTTATTCTTCCCTCTAGAGGTAAAGTGCTTAGCTTAAAATAACAATTTAAGAATGGGAGGCAGGGCAGGGGGGAGGCACCTTGGAACTTGCTTCCTGAAAAATCACTGAAAATGTTTTGTTGCTTTTATAAAATTCTACTTGTTTACTTATTTTCCTTTAACATGTTTATTTTTAGCCAGTCTGTGTTTTTCTAGTTAAGAATCATGATCCATCAACTGTGGTTCACCTGTTTTTTATTGTTATAAAAAGACATTCCCAGGATGACACACAATTATCTTTAAGGCTAGAAACTTCATTCAAGACAAGCAGGATGTCTTTTTTTTTTTTTTTTTTTTTTTCCCAGTGACTGAATTTTCACCTTCAAATCTCAAAGGTCACATAGAGGTAATGTTTTCCTTTAAACATACCTATTAAAGTGACCAAACCTTAACCTAAACAAAATCTTTTAACATGCAGATACCTGAGAAACATCCAGGATTTCAATTTTGGCTCCAAGCTTTGAATTTAAAAAGGAGAAGATGGCAAAACAAAATTCCTTTCTAAGCAAACTGTCTAATTCAAATTTGAAAGAAGTAGCTTGATTTAATCAGGTCTCCTCTTCTCTTCCCTCCCCTAATGCTTCCAAAACTCAGATGTTCTTCTCATACTGGGGGAAAAAAAAAAAAAAAATCCTGCTCATCAACTATAAATACTTTTGTTAGTTATCATCTTATGCCAGATAGTCTCTCATCATATATTTTCATTGTGTTAACTATTGGGTCATTAAAAAGGAAAATGAAAAAACAAAAACAAATCCAGGGACAAGTTCCAACCTTTTGTGGCCTAAACTTTTCCCAGCAATATTATCACAACAGCGATGCAAGTATTCCTTTTACCTTCCTAACAATTTCACTCAGCTGTAAAGGTTATGGACACATGTTCTTTTAAGATATATTTAAAACAAATAAGGAAGGGGAATAGAAACTAATGCTTAATAAAGGCCTACTCTGTTGAATGTGTTGATGACATGACTTAGGCATTATTCCCTTTGTTTTGAAGAAGAGGTTTAAAAAGTCCATACCATTTTTTTTTTCAGCCCTATTTCTTATGTGACCTGTGGTTTCCTGAACTTTGCAAGGTTTTTGCAATCCACCTTGTAAATTCATTGAAGAGTTGTTTGTTTCTCAACCTGGAACTGCCCTGACATGATGGACCATAAATGCTGGGTGGGCTGATTCATTGCAGGTTATCTAGAGGAGGAACCTGCCCTTCTAGTCCTGGAAATGACATCAACCAAATGAGAAGTGGAATGAACTGAATCTCATCGTCTGAAACAATTCTGCTAGATTTTTAATAGTCTAGGCCTTAATTATACCAACAGAAACTAAGAATCTGGAAATCCCTGAGTGAGATCTCCAATGTGTGGAAACATCACAATTCTTGATTCTGATACCACCTGAAAGAAGGACACAGATTTAAATGAGGAGATTGATTTAGTTTTTGTTCTTATTTTATTCCTAATTTGTTTTCTGGTTATAAAAGTAAAACATGCACATTTTAGAAAACATAAAGGCCTATAAATAAGAAAATAAAATAGAACATAATGTTGTCACCAGGAAATGATCACACTCATTTAGATATAACCATAAATATATATTTAAATTGGGGAAACTGTCCTATATATTTTTTTAAGTTGGGATCATAGGACCACTTAAAAACTTACTTTGCCTGACTCTCAGTTTTTTTATACCTGTTTCAATTAGAGAAGCCCACACATTGACCTTGAAAGTCATACTGCACCAGGGAGACAGATTTTTTTTTGCTCTACATTACTGTGCCCCTAAATATACCTGAAAACATGATTGTCTTGGCTAGAGTTTAGTTCTGTGGACATAATGCAGTTTATTTAAACACCCCCCGATTGTTGGAAATTCAGCTTAAAACCAATTTTCAGTTCTTCTAAGCCAAGCTTCACTGTGCACTCTTGGCAACTCCAGGACAGAAGTCGTGGTGTGGCTCACTGCTGTGTCGTGAGGTCAGCACACTGGCTAGTGTATGCTGGCTGAATGCGCAGTGAAATAGTTTGAGTGAATGAATTCTTTTTTTTTTCTGAGTCTCTTTTTATAACCTTGGGGAAGATTTCTAGAAATGGAATTAGGGGGTCAAAGTGAATGAAGTTTAATAAAGCTCCATAGAGGAAACTACACTTCCCACTTGAACGAACACATGGAAGGTGTGATTGATTCTTATGAAAAACCTAGGAAGTTGTTTATTAAATGCAAGTATCTACATTATACAATGTAAACATGACCTCAAGATCCTTTGTACAACAATGGGAACCCTTCTTGTCTCTCATTTCTACCTTCTAGTCAAAACCCAACTCAGATTCCTCTCTCCTTCATAAAATGTACAAATCCATTTTTAAATATTCTTTTTCTCCTGTAGACGCCTCCTAACTCTTAGTAATGAGTAATGGTATCTCTATACTTTACTACTAGCATTTTTTTTAATGTTTAATGTTATTCTCTTTCTCTCTCTCTGTGCCATATTTCACATGTTCACATGACAAGCTCTTTTATTTATTTCTTCAACTAGATTGCAGATTCATTTTAGATCGAAAATTGTGACTGAAAACATAGGTGCCGTAACCCTGCTCCTTAAATTGCTTCTGACTGTGTAGGCGACTAAACTTTAAGGTTCTGTCATCTGCCAGTGGAGTCAAAGATGCCCCCTCTCATGAATTTTGTAAGGAGTCAATGAGAAAATGCACATAAAATGCAGAGTCAAACATATATTAAATGCTCCAGACTCTTGGTAACTTAACATGTTTTGGAAGTTTTCTCTCTGCTAGAGGAATTGGAAATAAGATTCATGGCATCAGCATTACCATCCTGTCAGGAACAAATGAACAAGAAGAAAATGATATAATGTTTCTGGGTTTATATCCTTTTTCCTCTAGTACGTGCACTATTTCCAAGGACATCTTAATCTAAAATTCTTTTAAATGCCTCCGTAGCCATCACTAGTCAGAAAAAAAATAGATAGGGTAGTGTTTTTCCGTGAAGTTCTGAAAGCATCTCTGAATCACACTTCTAATAATAACATTAACATGGAAACAGTTGGATGTAGACTTGGGACCTTCCATTGGAGGAAACGTCTTGATGGCATTGTTTTTTAAAACCATTGGTAATAACATGTTTACTCATTTTGTAACCTGGGAATATTTACTGCTTAAACCTGTTTGCCAAGATCCGTTTTAATCAAGATTCACTTGGCATAAAAATCCTGTTTCCCAGTCTTTGTACTTGCTGTTAATATATACTACTGTTGATGAACAGGTCCACTGTGTAAACTCATTTAGTCTGGATCCCTCTCAGACTTTCCTTCGCAACCCAATTACTGAGACCCAAAATGTGCCCTGGAAAGCCACACAGCCTTATAGGGAAGGAGCTTGCAAGTCTCCTCGTCCCATTGATTTATCAGAGACGTTTGGGAGATGGCAGGTTTTGACAAGATAAACAAGTAGTAGTTTGGAGAACTTCAAAATGATGTTTTAGTCACAAAAAATAATTTTCAGAAAAGGCTACAAAAAGCTTTGTGCTCTAATTGATAGGAAACAAGGTGTAGACAAGTGAGCAAAGTAACTAACATGTTTTTCGTTTGTTTGTTTTGAGAAATTATGATCCACATGATAATAAAGATTTGGAGGTCTTTGGATTTTGCACTTTTAGATTCTATTTTATAATAAAAACACAAAAATTGAACTAGGGAAAACTTCTCAAGGGGTTTAATTTTCCCCTTTAGTTTCAAGTAATTATTCTCTAGTGGAAAATTTGTGAATGAACAGGAGGACAGTGGGGGTCCAGTTTTCATAACATGAATTTATTGCTAAACCTTTCAGATCCACTGATTAAGTGGTTTAGGGGTTTAGGGGGCCCATGAATGTCTTTGGGGAAAAACACAGGTGGCTCTTTGAGATGTAAGATTGCAGGTGATACCATCTCAAAAGCAGCCCCATACTTTCCCCAGTCCACTTCTTTTTTCATTTTTCTTCCTCTATGAAGAGCAACATCACAAAGGAGAACAAAATTTATGAAAACAGTATTGGAAAATAAAAACAGAAACAACTTTTGCCTAAGGGGAAGAAATCCAGAATGGCAGGAAAAACTATAAGCTTGCTGTTTTATTTCTTTGTAATAGACTAGCTATGTTTGACGAAAGTTTGTTTTCCTGAAGGAGAAATCTTTATAAAAAACTAAAACATCAATAGATATGACTGTTAAACTGGTCTTGAAACTCCTGTTACAGTTGGAAAAGGAGCTGCCATAGGAGGCAGCGTTAAGAACAGTGGGAGAAGACAAATTTGCTAAATTTATCAGGGACCTTTTCGTATTTATGGACCTTCAAGGACTATCAAGGGCCTTCTTAAAACAGCTCTGGTAACAGGCCTTGTGTCACTAACCTTCATTCTGTAGGGAGCGTCATTTCTTAAGCCTGAAGATAACAGTTAATAGAACATACTGCCTGATCTTAGGAGTTTTTGCATGTATAGACACAGCCTCTGTCTTTCAGTGTACATTACTTTAGATATTATAATGTTAAGAAAGCAATGGCAAATATTGCAGTCTAATATTTGCCACCATTTAACAATTAGATGGTGATTAGAATCTGCAGCTTTTTAAGTGCTTCTCAGAAGAACTTCACTCAAGAGATTTTTCTCCCTTCTCTTATTTTTTCAGATGATACATTTCAGGCCAAAAGAAGCAAGTGACTGACCCCAAAGGAAAACAAACACAAAACCAACTTTTACTAGTGATGTAGATTAATCTGAACTTTTTGCCAATCTGCTCTGAAATTTGATGGATCTGGGCTCGAACCCTTCTCTTCCATTGTCCACACAAACTTAGGTAAGTCACTTGTCACTGCAACCCCTGCTTTCTGTAAAATAAAGGGAGCCATGCTTCCATGAAAGCATTGTTTTAAGGAGCAGATGAAAAGCACTTGAGATGTATGTGAAGTGCCTAACTGCTGCTAAGTTTATCAGGGACACTTACAAAGATAATGAAAGTTATTATTATCTCTGAATTGTGTCAGAAAACAGGTGCTTGTTCCTTTAACTACACCATTAATGTCTTAAAAAATGGGAAGTCTCTTTTAGAATATTAAGAAAATCCTATCCTGACTGGCTGAATCATTTGCCATTTTTCTGCATTTTGAACATAAGAAAAGTACTCATAGGAGTCAAAGACATGCCTTTGTGTCATTGTTGACTGGTTCTGACGTCCTAGGGAAGGAAGGATGATGTATGATAATGCCCTGGTAATTGGACCTGCCTGCCCAGTATTTCTCAAAAGATTTCTCAAAAGATGTATCTGTAATTTATCTGTAAATTGAGCATGAATGATCAAAAGGATCAATAAATTACACTTACTGGGAAGCATGTGAATTTACAGTGAATGCACAGAATCTACCCCATGGAAAACTATGAAATAGTATTCTTTTGAAATATCAAGGGGATTGTCCCATACAGTTATCAGAAGGGAACTCTGCACAGCTTTTGGAAAGCAAGCAGAGAAGACCCTCAGTGGTTTCGTTTTGTTTTGACTCTGAGACATTAGTATTCTGGCTTTTGCTTTTCCTTGTGATATACTTCCTACTTTTTATTTCCTTTGTAAGACGTAATAAAACACAGTTATCTTGTATTCAAGGGTTTTGTTATTATTGTTATTTTATAAATACTTAGGATTTGGTCAGACTTTGTAAAGCGCTGAACTAAGTGAACTTTCTGTTCTCATCACCTTCCTCTGAGGCTTGTTCATTCTGATTTTAATTATCATAAACATTCACAAAATTAACATTTTTTAGTGGCCATATTTTATGTCTCTGTTTCATTTACAATTGCAAATAAAGCTTAGGAAAAATCTTTCTAATAGCTACTATTATTTTTTTACAGGGTAAAAATAGTTTTGCTTACACTTGTAGTGACATCAAGTCGATGGTATTTATTTTGTCTGAACCACCAACCAAAGTAAGAGGAAATTGTCCTGGAGATTTACCATTGACTATGGAATTAAGTTCAAATTCCTTAAGCCTTTTCTTTGCTCAGTAGAAGTAAACATACCATCCTTTGTAACTACAGCAAATCCTATAAGGATTTTCTATGCATCTATTCAATATTATCATATTTATTTGCAGATATGTACTTCTATCAATATCTAATTAATATCCATCTATCATCTATCTATTCATTCCATTTTTACACAGGACTTTATATTCCTAAAAATTGTGTCCTAGGTGTTTTCATATCCTTAGAAACAAGCACAAAGTCTAGTTTTTAATCTGCATGGAAATCAGTAGTGCTTAGTGAGTGAATTCTTAGGTATTGACTCCACCATAAGCCTGTTGGGGATGAGGGATGAATAGTATCTTTGCAGTCCCACTTCTAACATACCTTCTATACTTAATTGGTCCAGAAAATACTTTTGAGCTAAGTAAATAACAGAAAAAAAAGCATTGGATTTAATTGTCCTAATTACTTTTGGAAAATGACTTGTAAATTGGGTTACATTTTTGGTCTTTAATCTTTCAGGATAGGAATTAAGATATTCCTAGGTTTACCTTTTCTGATTATTATCTGTAGGGATTATTCTGATTGAGCCTGAGGCAATGTTAGGGGTAGTGGCACTTAGTCATTTATATACATGAATTGATTTCTGTGACAATCTTTTTTTTGTATTTAGATCAAAGGGAAGAGGATTTCGTACTGGCCTTTGACAGAGCATAGCAATCATAATTTTTAAGCAGAATTTGATATTATCTGGTTCCTTTTACATTCTTTTGTAAAAAAAGTTAATTGACCATTGATATTAAGTGCTTTTTTTTTTTTTTTTTGCTTCTCAATTCTCTACCATTCATCCATAGGCCTATCTTTACCACACTGTCTTGATCACTGTAGCTTCCATCTTTGTAGCTTGCTACACCTTTTTAAGGGAAGTGTGAGTTTCCCACCATGTTCTTCTTTTTGAAATCTTTTTTGTAGGGGCTCCTGGGTTCTATGAAATTCCATTTAAATTTTAGAATCAACTTATTAATTTCTACTAAAAAAAGAAGCTCAAATTTTAGCGTGGATTGCATGAATCTATTGATGAATTTGGGGCACACTGTCATCTTAACATCTTCAAATCTACAAACACAGGAAGTCTTTCTACTTATTTTGGTCTTGTTTAATTTCTTTCATTTAATTAATTAATTTATTTATTTTAGTTTTCAGTTGCTTTTAGCTTTAGCTTTCAAAAGAAAGTTTTTTAGGTTTGCAAGCCTTGCATTTGTATTTGATTCTTTTGGATGTTATTGTCAATTGAGTTATTTTCTTAATTTCATTTTTGATTATCCGTTGCTAGTGCAAAAAAATGTAATTGGCTTGTATAGATCTTGCACCCTGTCACGTTGCTGAACTGATTTACTCTAATAGTGTTGGGTCGAGTCTTTAAAATTTTCTATTTGCCTAAATACGTCACTAAATTTTCTGTATGTCATAAATATGTCCTAGTTTTATTTCCTCCCATCTAATTTTAATTCCTTTAATTTAACTTTCTTGTCTAATTGCTAGAAATAGTTTTGAAAGTATGTGGAATGTTGAAAGGTACTCAAACTTTATTCTTTGGCAGCATTGAGCAACTTTCTATTCATTTGTTTGCTTATTCATTGGAAAGATAGAAATGTTATCCTAATCTAAACATCTTCTGACTTGAAGAAGAATATTTCCTTTCATGTACTTATTGGACATTTGTGCTTATTTAGCACATTATTTTTTTCATATCCAGCACATTATTTTTATATCCTTTATCTACATGTGCTATTTGTATTTTTTGCATTCATTTATTAGAACTTATGTATTAAAATAATAATTATTTGACAGTTAAAAACTACACATATATTTCCTTCAATGCTTGTAATCTCATTTAGATTGCTCTTTGATACATAGCTGCATCTGCTTCTGTCATCATGGGTGTCAGTCATTTGATCTTTATTGTGCTTTGGGTGTCTTACCTAAGAGAGCGTCTGCCACCTCTGTAATTCTATACATAGTCACCCAATTTTCAAATGTCTATTTGCAAATACTCTGTTTTTGAGACTATACATTTGAATACTCATAAAATATTTTGACTATTTTAGTGTGTGAGCCTTGATGACCAATGGAGTGGGTTCAACTGATCACAAAAAAAGGCAGGATCGGGTCCAGAGCCTGGATTTCCTGAGGTTCTTGCCCAGAGGCAAAAGCTGAAACAATGCTCCCAGATGGAGCCTCAAGAGTTTACTTGCAGTCATTGCCACCTTTACTGACTCTAATCAGAAAGACAATCCAATTAAAAGCTATTATGTTAATGTGAATAGAGAGAGAGATAAAACAAGACAGTGAAATGTTTCATTTAGGCCCAAATGAGTTGATTTCTCAGGGCATAAAGAATCCCCATTAGGTCTGTTGCTGCAGTGACAAGAGGAACATGCAAACTAAGCAACTGATTACAATCTGGGAAAGAGAGATAAAAGGTTTATCAGTGTGACAAGGGCTGGGTGATGGACTATTAGATGACACATTTGTATGTTTGCTTGAAAAAACATTTTGGCTTCTGTCAGGCATCCTCACTGCAAAAACTGCTCCTTTCGTTAAGTTCATAGGGAGCTTATCTGGAAAACAAAATTGATGTACAGTGCTGAGAAAATGACAGCATCATTTCTCGGAGCACAGAACATGTTGCATATTGGATGAAGGTGGACTAAACGAGGAATTTATAATAATAAATAAGTTGATGCCTTCCCAGGGTTATTGAACCCAGTGGTGCATTATTATCTGTGGAGAGTAAACATCTGCATCAAAGAATAGAAACGAATGACTTGAGAAGGCTATATGTTTTCCTTCTCAATTGTAAATCACATAGCTGTTGGTTTGGAAGAAACATTCTAAGATTTTCATGACCATGATCTCAGGGAATAAAGGAGTATGTAATATGTTAATTCTTCAGTAATGTGGTTTGGGGTATCACATCCTAGTTCTATGTAAGATTACAACTTCCAGAGGATACTGCAATAGAGCTGTGATGTAAAACCTATTTTAATTTTATTTTGTAACTTTTGTTTTGTTTGTTGTTTTTAGAGAAGGGAGAGGAAGAAAAAGCATTTTAAGGAAGTTTGGAAGAGGAGGAGGAAGCACATTTATTACTTTGTTTATTTACTTTTGCTGTTCTACCCCCACCCCACTCCCACCCCTGCCCCATGTCACAAACCCAGATCCTTGGGTTTTACATGGTCCACTCCCCAGCCACTGGCTTAGTGCCTGAGTCACCAGAGTGCACCTATTTAGTAACATTTAGAAAATAGTTTCAGTTAATTTACATGTTCATATCTGTTTCTCAGGGTAAAATATCATAAGTATCTTAAGATACTATAAATGTAGCAGCTATGTTGAGAACTACAATTATTTTTACCAAAGTTCAGTTTGCTTTCCTTCCATGTAATATAAAGTATTTGGCATTTGTCTGGAAGGCTAAACCATGCCTTCCTGCCTTCCTTGCTTCAGACCAGGGCACATGATTAAGTTCTAGATAGTCAAATGTTAGAAGGAATGAGATATGCCTCTTCTAGACCAGTCATGCTCATGTTGTATGGTTCATTCTTCACAATCAGATCTGGTGATACTGTTGAAGATCGAGTGAAAGATTTGTTAGTGATTTCTGACCAGAACCAAGACTGGAAATAGGAAGCATGATGAAGAAGGACAAGACTAGATTAAAACAAGGAGGGAAGGAGGAAGAAGAAACAGAAACAGAAGGACAATTTCTTAAAATATCTATCAAACAATTCATTCAAGAATATTCTCTATCAAGTGTTATTATATAATTTGTTACAGAATCCACTGGCTGAGGTTGAGAAATCCTACAGATTGATGAATGAAAAGATATGAGTTTTTTTTATAGTCATCTTTAAAGACGTTACTTATTTTGTGTTGTAATTTCACACAGCACATTCAGAAGAAAACATACTAAAGTTTTATATATCACCTGAGAAACTCACTGCTCCTGAGTTTCTTGCTAGCCTTGCATTTTAGTTAATTCTGAGACATAAAACCAAATTTGCCAGTAAGATTTCTACTTCAGAATCAAAAAGCAGTACCAGAGAGTCGAATCCTTTTATTTCTTTTTTCCAGATTTACCCATATCTTTAGATCTTCTGCTGAAATGAAGATGTTTCCAGTCGTTTTTTGGCCCCTAAATAAAAATTTCATTTTTTAAAGAGAATTGATGAGTGCTGGCTTCTTTGAGAACTTTAGAGATAGGCAGTGTGCTCTCTGGGGGGGTGCCTCTCCAGTGAACCTGAGAGAGAACTGCTTTCTCAGCACTAGAATGTCTGCCATATGGAGGACCCTCAAAAGGAATTTTCTGACCAAGTGCCCTAGTCTGTAAAAATATACACACAAATATCATGTGATCTTGACTCTTCCACAAGTGTATAAGACACATATTAAAGAGAAAAACCAGAGGAGGCATTATCAAGTTGAAGGAGCTAGTAGGGGAGGAAAATAATTCTTCCTCTAACCCTTTAGCTTCTTGAACTAAGACTCCCCGTAATAAGACAAATTAATAGGAAAAAAACAAATAACAGTTTAATAACAGGCCTACCTCCTGTTTACATGGAAGATACAACGGAAAAATGGGTAGCTCCCTGGATAGCTCACGACATCAGTTTAAATACCTTCTTCAGCTAAAGACAAGGAAAGATATTCGGGGAGTTGGAAGAAGGCCTGTCAATGGAAAGTGACCAGGAAATGCACATAAGAAGTAACAAGGGTATAGTTGGTTGTTTTCTCTATTGATAAGAGTATCAGAGATACAGTCATTTTTTTTCATGTTACAGAGGAGATACCTTACAAATGAAGAGTTCCCTTATAAAGGTAAAAGACCTTTACAAAAGGGTAACTAATTTCTATTTAGTTTTCAGAAGTTATCCTCATGTCTGCAGCCCCTTAAAAATAATCAAACCCCAATAATCAATATGCCCAAGAGGCATCTTTTCAGGATGGTATTCCCACTCCCTTACAGCATGAGTGGGATTTGTATTGTTGGAAATTGGAAGCTTTGCAAAAGTTTGCTGGGAAGGGAAAAGGAGCAAGTTAAAAGGGTGCTGCTCTCTGTCAGAAATTGCCTCCTAACTTCTGCTTTTGACTTAAAGCACTCACTTCCACTAAGATTTTAAAAACACACTTTCTAGTTTATTTTATAAGCACACTGATGATGCAATCCATGCTGATAAGGGTCACTGGTATAAAAGACGGAATAACCGTTGCTGGACTCAATATACACCCAACCAAATGCATGTGGAAACCTTGTATTCTGTTTCCTTGGTGTATTTGCTGTCAGTGCTTGTCCTGAGGCACTCTGGTATGAAAGTTGTCTGAAGACACATTTAGTGAAGAATAGTGACACCCAGAGTAAAGTTCACTGGGTAGTTCAAGCTTATATGTAAGTTTATTCAGGTATTCACTCACTCAAAAAGACATATTGGGCAAAAAATGCATGCAATAAATTTTTCAAGACACTCCATAATGATATATTCAGCAAATTATGTTAGACACAATGTCAATGCCCTCAAGTTACTTTAAATTAGGCAGAGGAAAGGCTTGAGTTACAAAATGGAATTTCTAAGGGACATAAAATATTTTTATATATATATATATATACATATACACATACATGCATGTATCTATACACATACATAAATATATGTGTGTGTATATATATATATATATGTGAAAGAGGCAAGGAGGAGGAGGTCTGGGAAAAAGAAATCACGTCTCACTGAGGATAGTGGTTGGTACACATGGGCATAAACCTTTGAAAATATATATACATGTATAGATATATACATATGTATATCTATCTATCTACCTATCTAACTAGAAGTCTTTAAAGATGTACTCCACAGAATACTGAACAGAAAAGGGAACATTATAGCATATATACCTTCATCCCTGCTTCCCCACTGCTTTGCATGGATCTGGGAAAGCATCTTTCTAAAGCTTTTTAAACACTACTTCGGTGCAGTACGAAAGAATGGAGCATTTCATGTTGATGTGCGAAGAAAACTATGACCATGAAATATCTAACTTTGCATATTCTGATGATATCCTTTGCTGTAAAATATGCTTAATATTATTGAACCCTAGTGACTTAGTGGTTAAGTCCATGGCCTTTCGTCTGCACAGTTCATGGACACACCAAGGACCCTGATTCACATCCCAGGGCCAGGCATTGAGAAGAGGGAGACCAAGATGAACAACTAAATAAGATAAACTGGTTCTTTCTCCTCTTTCTTCCTGCCTGCCTGCCTACTCACCTTCATTCTTGACTGTACCCTTCCTAAAAAGATTACTATATATATATATATATATATAAACACTAATATATATCAATCATAGCATCAGCCTATATTGTATAAGCCATATTGTAGGGTGCTGGAGAGCACTGTGCGTACCTGTAGTGATGCTGTTCATCACGTGACATTACCTCAGTGGGTTGGAGTTGCTATCTGATCATCTAGACAAACTGTTACACTTCAGAACCACATGCAAAGCCTGATTTGTGATGTCCTAAAAGAATGTGAGCTGGGTTAAAAAAAAATATACAGCTGCTGTTGACTCTACTAATCACATAATAATAGGGCATAGTCAGTTTAAAAGTGGAACATGATACTTGCAAATTGCTTCACAAAAGGCCAATTGTCTTCTTTGGGATTTGGACCACTGTTTTAACAAGTCTGAGTCCATCTGCATTCCTAGCTCACTGCCACAAAATACTAACCCCACTCTAGCACTGGAAGAATTTGCACTTTACTCAATTGTATCAAAATGGGCAGGTACCCCAAGCCTGTAGGTCATCTTTCCATAGCACACTGCACTGCCAAAGAGATGGGGACTTGGTGAATTTCCTAGAAGAATACAGGTGTTTACAGAAAGAAATCAAGGCCCCAGAGGGCCTTGGAAGAAGTGTTGCAATATGTTGAATGACAGTGCAAAGGAAAAGAAAATGCAGGACATGTGGAGAAAGAAATCTATATTGTCTTAAATTTCCACCCAGTGTTTAGGTCAGGGAATGAACAACTAAGAGCCAGGGCACGGTGATACATGCCTTGTAATTGAAGTACATGAGCTATGCTTGACCCCAGTTACCTTAGTTTAACCCTAGTCTCATGCCTAGAACTTGCTGGGGTATATGTTATCAAGTCATGGGCTATCAGTCCTAGCACTGCGGGCACTGGAGATGACCTGGTGACAGACTCAATTGACCTTTTGAACACAACCAGTCCCCCATCCTTCTTTGTGCTTGAGAAAATTTGGAAGCTTCCAAGCACTGCTCTGGAAACATGAGGACTGAGCGGAGCTCATCAGTAGCCTCAATTAACTCACACTTGTTTCTGTCCTACTATTGCTGTATCATGTAGATGGGGAGGGGATCTCCTTGAGACATTTTCCCTCCACAAAGATTTCAGCTTCTTCCCAAACTTCTTGGAAAGTCTGTTGGGGATTGAGACAGGGGACAGATGAGAGAATTTTCTTTTCTCGGGCACTTCACCAGCATGCTCCTTGCTGCCTGCGTCTTCTCCAACTGCAGAAAAACGACCACATCTAGCATGGGAAAACTGCCTCTTCTCTCATCAAAGCCATTTCCCACATCTATTATTCATGACAAAGACTTCAACTTTGATACAAAAGTAATATTCAGATTTTTTTACTTGAAAAAATTGTTCTCGAATTACTGTCATGTGCCACCTAATGACACTTGACAGACCAACAGTGGTCTCCAAATTCCGATTGCCTAGTGATGTGGAGTTTTAGGCAGGCAGCAGCCCTATAATCCTTTTTACCTTGTATCTGGAGAGCATTATGTTCCCTTGTGCTTGATTTTAAAAAATCTGTTGTTTTGTTCATCATGGCCCCAACTGTATAAAATCCATATCAAAAACAAATGCTCCATTCCACAATTTGTGAACACTGTGTTCACACAAATGATGAAATGCCCTAATGACATGTCTCAGAGCAGAACATATGCCTGTGTTAGTTGACACACGATGCTCTTCATGTTTTTGGAAGCCTGTTGTAATATATAAGAACTGAGAACAAACTCTTCTGCCTTTTCTGAGACAGAACATCCAGGATACCTTTATTAAAATAGGGAGATCAGAAATATATGGGTTTATATTCCAAAATCTTATTTATCTGAATTTATTGCATTATACAGATGTTAGAGTACATACTCATTTCTCCATAAAGAAGAATATAATGACTCTAGGTGGTAAAGGCAGGGAGGAGGTGCAGACTGAAAGGATTGATGCTTCAAGTTGGTGAAACATTTATCTATACTGTTTACCCCCAACCCCTTTGGATTTATTATTGCTAATTGCTGAATTATGGTAGAAAACCTTACCCTGACCCCAATGCAAACGTTAGTCTGCCAGGAATTTTCCACAGCACTATGGAGACTGTAGCTGCATCCTGTTATCATACTACAGAGGCTGTAGCTACGTCCTGTCCTACAGAGACTGCTGCTATGTCCTATTATGGTGACCAAGGACAAGCAAACATAACCTCCCTACTTGCAGCTGTACATAACTGATAAGAGTTGCCGGTAAAAATGACATGTAGCCCAAGAGATGAATCATTACCTCAGAGTATAAAAGGAGCTCCCCTCAACCCCCTGTTGCTCAGTTTTGGGTAACAATACCCCTGAGCCAGCACCAGTGCTTGCAATAAAGTGCTGTTTCTCTACCTTTGAGTGCCCAGTCTTCAGTCTTCTCACTGTCTGGAGGTTCATTCCTAACAGCATAATAAAGCACCATAAATTTAGCAATTTAAAGCAATACAAAATTATTATTTCACAGTTTCTATTGGCTGGACATCTTGGTACAGCTTAGCTGGATCGTGTCCATGTCATTCCACAAGGGGGAAATCAAGTTACTGGCCTGGATTCTGGTCTTATATGGAACTTGGAGTCTTCTTTTAAGCCACTGGTATCAGGCAAAATTTGATTCCTTGTGACAATAGAATTCTGGTCACCTATTATTACCTGCCCTGGGACAGTTGGCTTCTTCTATATCTGCATTTCTGTTAGTTCAGGTTTTTCTAACTTCTATCTCTGAGATTGAAACCCTTTTAAAAAGATACCTCTGATCAGGTCAAGCCCACCCAGGATAATCTCCCTTTTGATTAATGGAAAGTCAATGGATTAGGGATGTTAGTTACATCTGAAAAATCCCTTTCCTTTCGCCTTAAAATAAACTAAGCATGGGAGTGGCAATGGTTCATATGTCAACTTGACTGGGCTAAAGGATGCTCCAATAACTGGTGAAACATTTCTGGGCATGACTGAGAGGTGTTTCTGGAGAAGAATAGCATTGGAATTGGTAGACAAAATAAAGAAAAGTAAGTTTTTGAATAAAATATCTGAGTATTACTTTTGTATCAAAGCTGGAGTTTTTGTCATGAATAATAGATGTGGGAAATATATTTGATGAGAGAAGAGTCAGTTTTTCCACACTAGACGTGACAGCTCTTCTGCAGTTGGAGAACCCACAGTTAGCAAGGAGCATGCTGGTGAAGTGCCTGAGAAAATTCTCTCATCTGTCCTCTGTCTCAACCTCCAATAGACTTCTCAGGAAGTTTGGGAAGAATGGTTTGGAATGGTGCTACAGAGAGACCTGAGAGGGCATCATCCAATCCATTCAGGGCCTGAACAGAACAAAAAGGCAAGAAGAGTGAATGTTTTCTCTTTTCTAAAGCTGGGAATTCCATCTTCTGTTTTAAAACATGAGGTCCCTGTTCTTAGACCTTTGAACTCTGAACTTAGACCATTATACCCTCCCATACATTATCAGTCCTTTGAACTCTGACTGAATCACACTACTGACTTCTTGGCCCCCAAACTTGAAGATGGCAGATTGTGAAACTTCTCAGCCTCCATAAACACATAAGTCAATTCCTGTATCTCCTATTATATATCTGTATCTGTATTTGTATTTCTATCTCTAACTCTGTTTTTCTATCTCTGTATACTGTCACTCTATTTCTCTGGAGAATCCTGACAGTACAGGAGTGATATCATATGCACAAGTCCTACCCACCTCAAGGGGAAGAGATAGTACAGGGTGTGTCCATCAGTGCCAAAAATCTTGAAGGTCATCACAGAATTCAGCTAACCAAACCACCCTAAGTCCTGTTCCTTGTGGCGCCAGTAACTATGTACTTTATCTTCCTCTCCTCAATAGCTTCCCCACCCATGGCTCACCAGAAGCAGCTGTTGAAACTCCTAATTATTTTCTTGGTCATATATTCTCTATTCTAGAGGAAGATTGTGATTAAAAAAAAAAACAAAAGATAAAGCATTTTACTGCATTGGGGGATACCTGCTCATGAAAATAGAGGATACGATCAATCAAAATATAGCTAAATGCTTGACCTGGACTTCAAGAGGAAAAATAAAAGGACCATAGCTCACTGGAGTCCAAGCACACCAAAGGATGGAATACTTTTGCAGATGATCTTGTTTTACTTTTCATGGATGATTGCATTGAGCTAAGTTGTCATTATATTTTACCTTTATTTATTCAATTTCAGCTGCATAGTGACCAAGAAAATGAGAGCACTGTCAGAATGTCAACCTGGTCACAACATTTGGAGGTCAAGCTCTTGACATTATTTAAAGTTCATGACCGATACTCAGTAAGTTTCTCAGAAGAAACCTTCTGAACTCATGAAACTAATTCTTAAGAAATGTAAATGTTTTGTAAAATAGTTTTGGATTGTGTCATGATTGTCAGTGGTTCATGAAATTCATCCAGTATGTCTATTTTATAACATTCTTTGCTTCACCTGTTTCTGACTAAAATGGTTTGGGATAGTGTCACAGAGAGACCTGATACCTCTTAAAGCTAAGAAAACAATACATTCTCTTAGAATTGAGTGTATGAGTAGAAGAGATTAATTTTAAATTTCTCCTGAGACCTTACATTTTTATCTAGAGTTATGCTCTTATAGACACAAACTGTTTGCATCCTGAAAGAAATTATGGTCATGTCATGATGTTAAATTATCTGGTGTGAAAAAAAAAAATCAATCCCTTGTTTGCCTGAATATTCTATTTACTTATCATCAAAAACTTAAATATTAGAAAGCATCTTTTTCTGCATCTACATCTCTCTCTCTCTATCTATTCATTGATCTGAAATGTCTTAGAGACAAAGCATCACTTCGGTTACAGTTCAGATGTCAACTGGAAGTTTTTTTCAGGCAAGAAGATTTCAAGAAAATAATGGTTCCTAATGTTCACATGTGGTCTCCCAAACATATTTTTTCCTTTATCAGTTAAGTACATGATCACTGACAGAAAAAGTGCACTTTGCTTCCAAGGTAAGTTCAACAAAAGTAACTACTCTGCTCATTCTTTTCTTTGAGATTACACTGTTGGTGAAATATAGGAAGGTAGCGTCTATTACTTCTCCAGCCTTAAAATAATCAATTATCTACTTCCAAGATTAATATGTTTCTTTTATTTCAATTAATAATGACAGGGATTTTGTGGCTCTGTGTGACTTACAAGAAAACTAAATAATAAATGAAATTCCAACCCTCTGATTAGGATGTGCTTCTTTTTATTAACCAGATGGTAGCCTTGACAATATTTAAAATCCAAATCAATGTCTAGACATCTCTTTCTCTTCCAGGCGAAGTTTAAAAAATTCTCACCATTGAGTTTATTAACTTGGATTTTTAAAACATTAATGCCCTTGGAGGTAAAGGTAAAACAATATTTTTCAAAACATTTTATTATGTTTTGTTATGTCTTTAGATTTAAAACTTTTTTCTGATAAGAGCAATGTATGATTAAGATAAAATTTCCAAATACTAAGATGCAATATAAAAGTTATGTCTTTTTGTCTCTCAGACTCCTCTCTCATTAACCAGAGGCATCCATAGTTAACACTTTTTGTTTGTTTCTTTAAAAAAATAAAGGTCCCTCTCTCCTTCCCTCCTGCTTCTTAACACACATAAATGTCACTTTTGTTAATAGTCATATTTTATAATTCAAAACTCATCATTTGAATTATTTCTATTTATGATTCCCTTGAATGTTTCACAAAATTAGATGCCGCAAAATCCTAGAAAAAGAAATATAGCCTACATTTCATTTGCTAGAATGACACAACTCAAAAATTTATTAATTTAGTGAGGGCATTAATTTTATCATGATCCTACACTTCACTGAGATTTCTGTTTGTATCACCTTAAAAATAAATAATTGGATTTTTGCTGTTCAATTTTTCAAAAGAATTTAGGATGACATAATAATATCCAACATTGTGCCATAAGTAAAATATACTTCCATCTTTAAGTGGGATGAAAAATTGAACACATTTTTGAAGCACTTGATGACATTCATATAAAATACTTTTCAGTTAACTTTTTTCAGATTTCATTTCACCGCTTTGAAAACAGAGCCCAAATATTGTCAGTTACCATTTTAGCACGTGTAAAAAAACATGGAATTCAAATTAAGTAACATTTTGAAAAGATTTAGAAAAAACGTTATTTGATCTAAATGATAAATCATACTGGTTTTTGTTAACATTACTGGAATCTGATTCAAATAATCAAAGTTGCCAAAGCCAATCTTCTTTTTTATTATCACAGTTATATGAATTAAAATAGAACACTACCACTACTTGTCACACTAATTGAACTGTATTTTTATCATATGAAGTCAACTAAATTTGGCAACTATTTTTATATGGCACATATTAAAATAATTATATCATGTACCAATAGCATGACTTGGTTGCATTTTGGACAGCACCATTTTAGGCCTGTGATCATTGGCTATCCTCGTCCAAGAATTTAATCCAAATTTAGGTCCTACAACTGTGACCTATTCCCCTTCCCACCCCCAAGACTAATCATTCTTACTTTAAATTTTAGAAGGACAAAGACTCAAGGCCTTTATACTAATTTCTACGATAGGGGTCCTAGACGTTTGAATTAATCTTTTACACAATTAAGTGATAAGATAGCACATAGGAGGAGACAGTAAGCAAACCCCTTAGTCTGAGGGTGGGTGTAGACATCCTTCACAGAAGCCCTGTCCCCCTGCTCTGCACCCCTGGATGTAAACTGCCCCATTGAATTGCCTCCATAATGTATGGCTGGGTCTGCCTCATTCTTTAAACTCAAATTATCTAATCAGTTTGGGGGAAGTCATAGGTTTCCACAGCCAAACTGGTCTTGTATTATGTAGAACTACTGTCCCACTCTCCTGAAAGGAGGTAGAAGGAGAAGGCTATGTGTTTCAGAAGGAGTTGTTTCTGTGATAGTACTGGAAGTCACAGGAAGGGTAAGTGATAAAACTCACTCTTTTATTATGATGGTTTTTATCCTATAAGAATGACTTAATAAGGTAGTATGAGTCATTTAAATTGAGTAATTTTTTAAACATAAATGAAAGAAAAATAATAGCTAAAATAAAACCTCCAAAAGGAAAGGACTGTAATGATAACAATGAATAATAATAATAATAAAATACAAGAGCTGTTAGTGGTTTCAATTAAGAGGAACCTAGGTTATACAAGTAGGAAGACACTAACGATTCTTTTTGAAGTGAACTTCAGGGGCAGCAAAGCAGTGGCTTTAGCTTCTGCAGAATGGAAAAGAAAATGCATGAAAGAACTTCCTTGTGTGTGAAGAGCAAATACACCCACTAAATAGCTTAAAGGAAGTAAGTTGTAACTCTGACAGATATTTTCAAAATTCTGTTGCTCTGTTTCTGTAATATCACAAATAAGGGATGTATTGGCAGTATTATAAACATTGGATGAAAAAAAATCTATTCATTAAACTATAGTACCTCCATAGACCAGAATACTAAATCTCATTTTTTAGAATGAAAGGAATCAAGCAGCAAATAAAAAGTGTTCAGTGAAATGTATTAGATCCAAAATACGTAAGGAACTTTGATTCTATTGAGCAAAATGCATCAGTCTGTCTCAAAAAGTTGTTATTATGGATGATTTTTGTTGTCCTGAATAGAATTTTTATAAATTCCAAATTTTCAGCAATAGTGAGAAAAACAAATCCTTGCAGATTATGTCATGGAGTCATATTCTACAATGTCTCTACAGAACACTTATCTTTTTCAAAGATCATCCCAAATGCTTTGTGATACCTTTAACCTGGTGGGGAGGCAATTCCAGAACGTCTTTAAAGGTACAAAGGAGTAACAAATAGAACATGTTCGGGACTAGTGAGGCTAAATATGATTTCTATGAGGTGCAGCACGTAATTTGCTACTCAAGAGCGGGGCGGGGGCACCTGCTGTGGCCACTCCTGGGAACCTGTCAAAAATGCTGACCACCTGGTCCCACCTTATACTCACTGAATTGGAGTCTGCATTTTAACAAGATCCCCCAAGTAATCTGTAAAACATTATAGCTAGAGACCACTGGTGTAGAACTTTGGATTATGGACATTCTAGTTGGTTTGTTTTATGCTGCCCTGAGGGCTGCATTGTTGGGCAGACACTGTGAGTCCAAAAGCCATTCAGATTTTTGTATCTATTAGTGAAGATTTTGTTTTTCAAATGTTGTTGGTTATTTCTCAGGTTTTTCTTCTGTTCAGAGCTATTCACAATCGAATGTTTATTGTTTCAAAGAATGCATTACAGAGTGTTACTGGAGAAGGCTCATGCTGGTCATCAACAGTGTTCATTCCAAGCACGTCTTTTCTCTTTGGAACTCTCTTTTCTGCAATGAAGGCAAAACAAAACAACACAACTGATTGCAAAGTGAGTTGGCTTTCCAGCTACTGTACTGGCGGATATCTGACTCTGAAATTCCTGCAACACTGTCCTCAAGACTTTTGTCTGAACAGAGCCAGACATTTTTGGCTTTGCTTTATTTTTGCCCCAACACAAGGTCAGGTTATGTTGGTAGCTAGCATAATAGCTAATTACACCTCTATTTGGCAAAGGATGTGGGTAGAGGAATAAATCAGGGTCTTGAGGGTTTTGTTCATGCCACTCCTGGTTATTAGACGTGTGTCACTGAGCAAAGTTCTGATCAAAGCTGGTGGAGAGGGGGCGAGGGGTCACGGGCCATGCCTGTGCCTAATTGCCGGACTGCATACTAAAGGAAGTTTGTAATAAAAGGCCATTAGCTACCAGCCTTTCCGATCAGTGAAGCACAAATACAGAAAAAAATAAGTATAGCAACTGACAAGTTGAAGGAAAAGCCTCAGCATAAATTTTTCCCCCTCATCTGTCCACTCTTTATTCCCAAAAGAAAAGAATCTATAGGATAATCAACCAATCTTATCTTAGATAACATAGAACTCATTGCATTTGTTTTTTAAAGGCCAAGGATAAAGGCATTGTTTTCTCAGAATCATTTTTTTTTTTTTTTTTTTCTTAAGCATCTTCTATACATCATCTAATTTCTTTTAAACATAAATTTGGGGAGGAAAAATTATTGCTTTATAAAATATATTTATACAGATGAAATTAACTATGAAGTAAGCTCTAACAAACCATTTACAATGTGCAAAGTATCTCCCAGATAACCTTCCTCTTTCTCAAAAGCATTTCTTCCTTTATTATACCAATTCTGATATCCCCCCCAAACTGTTGGGAGAAAAAGTTGATAGAATCTTCACTTTAGACAATATTGTATCTATCGTCATAGTTATTAAATGTGAGGTCACTTGATCACACTCTGAATTCCGCTTCATTACATAGATGCCAGTTTCAGAGAGAGAAATAACATCCCTTACAGGAACAGCTTGAGTATATGTTGGCTGTCATTTGCCCTTTGACATAGTAAATAACAGTTCGTTATAACTGACTCATTGACTCACCTTATTAAATAAATTACCTACATTATAGTCGTTATTTTCCTCTCAGTGTTTATTAGTGAATTATAATAGAGTTTGTGCAATGACTTACAAAATTATAGGTTCTCTTCCTACAAAAACAAAGCCCCTCAGAAGCATATACATATCAAGTTTTATTTTCAATTACAGGGCTTTGTAGTATGACCTCCTAAAGCTTACCAATGAACTTGTGGGACCCAGGAATCTCAGATACACAAGTTAAGAATTAAAGGGAAGGGGAACCAGAACTTGGGACCCTGGGACAAATATCTGTAGACATAATTCCTTATTTCTAAAGCCACATTTTTAATGACTTGATTTGCATTAATCAGTCTGTACAGATTTTTATCTAGTTTAGATTCTATCACCAGAGCATTAAAGGACATTGTCATGTATGCAGTCACAAGCACTGAATAAATTTGGAAAATATTGCTTTACTTGTAATTCTACCATGATTGCATAGAGATTATTTATTACAGGGCATTTAAACAACGACATCCATGTCCTAAAAGTTAAGAGCCTTGTTCAGTCGTAAAAGATTTTTAACACAGGGGCAAACATAACCTCTTATATAATTGAAAACACTTCTAAATTCCTTTCCATGTTTATTTTTATGGTTGTTAGTTTTGCACTTATATGGACAACACATACTGGTGAGACTATTTTCTAATTTGGAAATAAACTTGTATTCCCACTTTATGAGATTTTGTAGAAGTTAAGGAGTCTTCTAGCTAATGGATATATTGACTGGAGTATCACTGAGCAGCCATATAAAATATAATGTGTTTCATTGCTTTGAAATAAATGTTTCTTAGAGATCAGTCACACTAACCTGCTGGCACTTCTTTTGCTGTCTTGCTTTCAGTTTTCCCTACCCATTTTTTATCCCTAATATCGAATAAAAAGAAAAGAAGCACCAAGCAATAAGAAAATGATCTTATCTTTGATCTTCATTAGGTGTTCTACTTATATCTCTGGTAAAGTTTGTTATGTACATTTAAATATGTGTATAAATGCACAACTCGCAGTCCTATCCAGAAAGAATTTTTGGTGACTATTTATTGATGTGCATGTCCTAAAGAAAAGTAATTATAATATCCAATTGGAGAGAATAAATATCATAGATACCTGTTAAATAATAAGTTAAAAGTTATGTTACATGAATAATAACAATGGCAAACATTTAGAAAAGCACTTAAAAAAAACCCTCACCCTTCTAAATGTTTTACACATACATAACAGCAAATGCAAAGTTGTGAGTCAAGCCACTGAACACAGGATTTGGATTGAAAAATAGGTCTTTGGATTTGGAGAATTTATCTTTCAGGGGGCTCGTGAATCAAGCCAAAGATTCTGAATTCATCTCAAAATTTCTGGATGTATTTTAAGTAGGGAGGTGAATTGCAAGCACAGGTCCAGAAAGGAGAAGATCATGTGGAAGGAGCTTAAAGTAATTCAGGTAGGGAAGCTTTGTTTTAAACTAAGGTTGTGAATATGGTAAAGAGATATTTATAGGACTGGATATTAGATGTATTGGTATATGGATGTTTTTTAAATGAGGGAAATTCAGGACAGGTCTCAAATTTTTGACCAGATGTTCAATTTCTTAAAAGAACTAGAATACGGATTTTTATGAAGGATGTTCTACTTTTTAAGAGCTAGTAGTTAATTCAAAGTTATATATGTTACACTGATCAAATTAAACACATGGATAACCTGAATTTGGTGGGAGCATCACTGCTTCTTATTTTTAATCTCTGGGATATATGTTATCTTATTCACGGAGGGGGAAAAATACGGAGAGAAATAAATACATATGTAAATTCTCATTTTCTTTCTTACTGCTACCTATTTTCTAGTCCCTAAAGGCTTGATCAAAGATGTAACTTAGTGCCAAGTTTATGCCAGGTGCTGTGATAATCACTTCTATTGCATTATTAGAGTATGCATTTGAAAGACCTTTTCACAGAAGATCCACTCAATAATTAATTGTTGGTTTTGTCAGGAATAAAGAATCTATATTCCATTTCCTCCATGTTATCTTTTTTCTAATTTCTGTCTTCAGACATAAGACACTATGTGATTGTGTATTTGAGTGAACTTGAAGGTCTTAAGCAATTCTTTAATCTTTATTGCACAGGAGCTAAATTTAGCCAAAGTCTCCACATATCCTCATGGTTTTGGAGGTTTACCAAGATAGGAGCCAAGGAACACTCAGGTACTGAGTGTCTGATATATGGTTCTTTGTGGAAGTATGCTCATTGTTCTTTCTTGACAAGAACACGCTTTTACTCTCATTTCCCTTGATAGTCTGTCTCATTGTCTATAAAAAAATAATTTGATCATCATATTTCAAAACTTCCCTTATGACTTGGGTCAGAATATTAGTATTCTCCTGAAAATAAAAAAAAATAGAAGCCTATGATGTTACATAAATTCCTGCCTTACAGGTGGTGACATCTGTATCTAGCTGACATTTAGATGCTATGGACAAGTGATTAAAAATGAAGTGTAAGCGCTAAGTAGTGAGGTCAGTTTGATTATTTTAATGATAAAATGATTCCTTTTTACATATAATTCTTTTCAAATATAGGGCTTTGAGAGGCCTAAATGGATGACTCCAGCAATTCTAGTTTAGGTATTTTATCTACTCAAATATACATAAAAGATACTTTATTTTTTCCTACTTTTGCTAGGAAGCAATTTGGAAATGCTAGCAATATAGCTTTTTGTTTCTTTCTCCTTGTTCGCTTGCAGTTAGTCATTATTCATCTGTAACCACCAGTAACACAGTGTCTGAGGGCCACTGAAGCAATATGGAATGTAGAAATTCTTGGAGTGACACTGACCAGGGTCAAACCAGAGCTCTAGCCTTTACTAGCTAAAAGGTCTTGAGCAAGACATTTAATTTTGGTTGTTTTAGGTTCCTTTCTCTAGAAAATGGAGAGAAACAAAGCTAACTTAAAGGGTTTTAGTGAGGACCAGAAACAATGGGGGCTAAAAATAGTGATTATTCATGGCTTAAGACATTAGTCAACAGTGAGTGATAGCCATCCCTATTATTGTTTTGTTTAGGATGAGAAAATTTCCCTATAGAGGCCCATCTTGAAAACTTACATCTTAGATTTAACCATGCTCCTATGAATGGTTTTCAAAATTTAAAACTCTTTAAGAATTCTTTTTTAAAAATAAGAATTATGACTGTTTTGTCTTTTAATTTTGTTGATTTTTGGTTTGTGGCTTGTTTTTTAAATTTAATTTTTGATTAAATTTAATTTTTAAATAGCTACTGACTAACTGCACAAGTTGGGAGATCAAAAGAACTAGCCTCTGTTTTGTGGACATGTAATTCGGACTGCAAACAAGCCTAACAGTGGATATAGAGATTAAAATCTCTGTTTTATTGTTTCACAGGTGACTTATATGAAGGTTAAATTTTTAAGGAAGCCAACTGGGTGAAAAATACTGCCTGATCCTCTTACAAAAGTGAATGAAATGGTTGGCTTGCATCACATGGGGAAATATTTAATTGTGACCTCTCCAAATTATACTATTATTTTCTACACCCTTGTGTTTCAAGAACTTCCTACATATGTGATTTTGGTCAAAACAAATCAAATATTTTTGCTAGTATTTAAGATTCTTCAAAGGAGGGTTATTATTTGTTCATGTACTAAAAAGCTAGTTGCTAGTCCGAAAAGAAATATTTTTGATTTAAATGGTAGAGGAACGTAGCTTATATGTGAAAAAATAAGAAGTCAATTAGAATAGTCAATTTTAAAAAGATTTTCTACTTCTAACTGTCAGGCATTGTATTTCATGTCTTTTAATTTCTTACATAGCCAATTAATGTCTCTAGATGTGCTACTAATGTATCTACACATGTAGCAACATGAAATAAGTAACATTTTGTTTCGGTATTTGTAATCATCACCAGGGTCAGTGTTTGCCCTATTTTCCACCTATGGATTTTGCCATCTCAGAGCACATAATTTTGGCCTTGGAGTAGCATCAAAGTTAAAGTAAATGTGCCTTATTATAGCATGAAAGGTATGTTTTTATACTCTAAGAATACATATTTAACAAAATCAGTGGTGATAATGAATGGCTTATTTTAAATCTTCATTCTTCACAGAATGTAGCACTTCAGAAGAGTTGAAGTAATAACAAATTTCTTAAGTTTGGCTGCTCTCACAATCAATTAGTTTGATCATGTGACAGCTTTCTTCAAGAAGGCAACCTGAAAAAAAAGTTCCTGTTTTTGTGTTTCTCAAACAGAGTTCATGGATACAGCTTTGAGAGACCCTAGAATCACCTTTAAAAAAAAATTGTTACAGAAAGGAGAGTAGTTAGTGATCATATTCTTCCGAACTCACAGATAGGAAGTAGATGGTTAGAATGACCAATATAATCCTATTGCTAAAATTTAAAATATCTTTCTACTATGAATTTTCAGTAACAGAAATGAAGATGAAAGGAAGAAGGAAAGAAGAGAAGGAAACAGGGAGTAAGGAAAGGCTAGTGTTGTTTAATCATGTACATTATTATCAGAGGGTATTTCATTTTAAATAAAGAAGTCACTTACTGAGATTATATAGAAACACATGAAAAGGCTTTAAAAAAGGAAATACTGTATTGTGTGCAGGTTAATGTTACAATGTGCCAAGTAATTTTTAGTCTTTGTATGTTTCAAATGATCTAGTATTATTCTCAAATAAATGATTTGGGAGGAACATTTTCCTAAAATGAAAAATTTGTTTTTGAAGAATTATAGTATATGAAATAATTTTCATATATTATATAGAAGGAAAATGCTCTAAAATGACACAAGTAACAAATAGACGTGTGTGTACCATGAATGGTATTTATATAAACTATATTATAGCTGTAGCTATTATCTTCTGGATATTTCATATAAAGTGCATGTGTGTGTGTGTGTGTGTGTGTGTGTGTGTGTGTGTGTGTGTGTGTGGTAAATGTCACTTAATTTTGGGTACAGTACAGCTTGGGAGAAAGTAAAGTAAGTAGAATAAGGGTTAGAACTGGTTTTATTCAGCACTTGGGGCAGAAATGTGAAGAACTAAAAAAGAAAGAAAAACAAAAAAATTAAATAATGCATATTGAATGAACCAAAGCTAGAGAGTGCTAACTAGTAACTGTCATTGATAGAGAAGCTAAAGGAAGTCTTTGAGAGGACCACTTGCAGAGTAATCCTCCTCAGGGTGAGCCCTTTCTCCATCCTAAGGAAACTAGGTGGGAAAGATCATCTTTCTTCGTTACCCAAGATTATTGAGAGTTGAACTCTAGACTGGGTGTAGACAGAAGCAGGAAGCAGGGAAACCTTGAAAGGAATCAATGATTGTGAGAAATCATCAAAGATGAGGAGCTAGTTTGGAAAGATGAGTTGAGGGAGATCTCTCCCATCAAATGCACACTAAGCTTACTTCCGAAATTGTCAGTGTGAATTCCGCTTCCCATGCCATCCTCATATAAATCCCTCTGACTGGTCTGTTGTAGCTCTAGCTTACTCCCAGTGAAGCTGGTGTTTTGTGAAAAGTTGTTGTCTTATGAGAAGTGGCGCATAGTTGTTGAGGGATAAAAATTTATTTCAAATTCCAAGTGTTAAGAGATGTCTCTGCTTTGCAAGCTGATAGCAGCAGAAATAGCAAGTGGTGAAGATATATTTTTTTAACCGAGGTATCTGTATTCTATTTAGTGTAACATATGGGGAGGGCAAAAGGCATATCTGGGCAAATTAATAATTCAAATTACTTTTTATGACTAGTACTTTCTGTGGCCTGATTTTATGGTGCTTATTTTTTATTAGAACTTGGAAAGTCAATAGGGATATCTATGATTTATAGCACCAATTAATTTTTTTAAGTAAACTGGATTTACTAACTTATCTTCACTAAGATTATTAATGATTAAAATAATTAATCATTAATAATTATGATGATTATAAGATACTTAATCTACATAGCATCTCCAGGCTTTTGATTTTCATCTGTAAAATGGTATAATTTTACTTTATAGGATGTCATAAGCAACTAATGAGATTCATAAAGTGCTTCTCTTAATTCCTGGTGTTTGGTAGGTAGACAATAAATGGAAATAATTGCTGCCAAAATTAAGTAAAAACTAAGCAATTGATTTATTCCATTCAACCATTGTACCTAGAAATAAAATTGCTTAATTGAGAATAAAGATAAATTATATCTGAATTTAAAATTGTTTAATTGGAAGTAATCTTTAAATTTTGTCTGGATATAATCTGGACACTTATCTGCAACAGAACATTACCCTAATCTGCACTTCACAGTTTTCAAAAGATGAAAAATACCTTCAAAAGAAGTACTCCCTATTGATGATATGCAGGGTGTTTGCCGATTTAGAAATTATTCATGACGAAAAAGGGGGTTGTCACATTGGTCAACATGAAAACATATGAAAACCCAGACACATTTTAATAAGTTGAACATAAATTTGAAACCATTTTGAAAAAAAACAGGGGAAAGTTCAATAGGAAAAATAGGAATTCAACAGGAATTTTTCAATAGAAAAAATTGTGCACGAGTGTAAGGTGAAATTCTTATTACAACGGAAAACTAAGTGTCATTCAATTTTTCTTAGTGCTCCAAGGAAAGATATACTGATGGCCCAATTTTAAAACAAAATTTAAACTACGACTATTTTGTGAGGTAGTCAGAGAACTTCTCTGTGAATTTGTGAATGCATTTTCTTCTGACTGCTAACTTCATTCTGCTCTTCTTTCTGTAACAATGTCAAATAGCATCTTGCCAAGATGGCTATGGATTACATACAAATCAGAATCTAAAAAGTATGTTGAATTCAGTGGTTTGCTCCTCTGTTACTTAGGGACTGAGAATGCACCACATTACTCTTTCTGTTTCTCATGATCACATGAGAAATATTTATTTACTATGACACTCAAATAAGGTAACCAGTTAGCTACTTGCCTTTATTGCTTAAATGGATCCAAATATTTGAGGCAGAGATAGCCTAATATAAAACCAACTGAGTTGTATAGACCAGAGGACATGTATTGGGGAAATTTGAAAATAAATTCTAATTAACTCTGCAAAATCCTCTTTGGAATTTGATATTTTTTTCTGTTTCATCTAACTACACTGTTGTGCTTCTTTTAGGGGTGAAAGGAGGTAAAAATTACAAGACACTCAGAGAGAGACAGGGAGCCACTGGAACTTTTGACAGAAGTCACAACTTAATTACTAGACGAATTGTTCAGATGAAGTTGAATACCCTTGAGAGAAGCAACCGTACTTTCTAGCTTTGATCTGCAACACCAACCACTGTGGCCATTCTCTCATCCCTCCCTAGTTTTCCAGCAAGTTCAGGTTTCAATTGTGCAACAATTACAGAAGAAACAAACACCAGGTGACTCTGCTAGTGAAACTGAGAGACAAGCATATGATTCTTTACATTTGTTTACTGGTTTATTCCCCAGGTCACCCAAACTAAGGCACATTCCATCTTCCTTAACCATCCCTTAATCACCCAACTCACATTCAAATCCTATGTTAGATTCTTCCTAACACTCTCTTCCTCAAAAGCCAGGCTGCTTCCCCAGTCACTGTTATCTCCGGCTGCAACAAATGACAACCACCACTTGCTTAAGTGCAGTGTGTTTCCTGGTGGTCTCTGGCTGAAAGCACTATGACATTACTTTTGTTTTTGAAGTAGTTTCCTCATATAGCACAACTGGGTTGTGGCAGAAGTGGTCTTTCAACCCAGCCTGACTCACAGGGTCTGCCCTAACACACACACGGGAGCTGGTGAGAAGGGTAGGTGGTAGGTTTCAGTTTGATTGTGATGGTCACAATTCAGTACATTGTTCTGATGTCCCCCTGGGCTTGAAATTCTGTCCCTATTTCAATCACATTTAGTGAAAATTAATTTGGGAAAAGCACACCCAAATAAATAGCTCTAGATTGCTTCACAGGGTGCAGGTTTCTCCAACAGGGATGTTCTACGCACACACACACACACACACACACACACACACACACACACACACACACCACTGCTGCCCTACCTGGGGTTACTCCAGTTGGCCCTGGTTTACCTCTAAAAATTCTGGTTCGTCTATGCAAAGGGAAAAATTAAATCACCCATGGATAAGGTTCACATTATTGAGATACAAGTTCTAAAAGAAATCCTAGAAAATACAGCAGTTGAAGCAAGATTAGTGAAATGTAGCCAACAAAAAGACAACAAAAGATCTAGGATGACACAAGGAGAAAATGAAGTCAGTAAACTAAAAAAAAGGTAAGTGTCCAAAGTTGCAGAAAGGACTGATAAAGACATTTTAAAAAGGGCATCTACTAGATTTAGCAACAGGGCAATTATGGGGGAATTCTGGGAGGGAAGTGAAGGCAGAATCCAGCATTAAGAGGATGAGGTGGGTGAGGACCTGGGAGAAGACTGCTTTTAGTTAAGGGGAAGGAGAAATGGACTGGAAAAAACAAAGAACAGAGGTTTTTATTTCCACTTACCTGATAGAGGAGAAAATTTATGGAGAAAGAGATGAGAAAGGGAGGCTGAAGATAAAGATAGACTGGGGACAGAGAGAGACAGGAACACAGGGCATTGTAGACATGTTGAAAGGAAAGGTCTTGTTCCTGCGAGAATCAGCCCTTTTTCCTGGAACTTGGGATCTGAAGGGGTGATGGTTCAGGACAAAAGCAATCTTGTCTCAGTGCCAGAGATGTGGAATGAGTGGATCCCCAGCTACCGTGGTTTTTCTCTCTGACACCGAAAAGGGAAGTTTAGTTTCTGAGACATATGTGGGACTGTGGGAACTAGGGGCCATGGAACGGTGGTAGAGAGTCTTTATGAAAGAATTAGCCCCACCCGCTTAATTGAGTCTTTTTTTCCTTACTCAAAGATTTTGCTTAGAAGATAGAAGACTGAGGTTGTTGGAATAGAATTTACTGTGTCAATTTCATCAGTAAAAGGGCCCACTGATGATGCATGCCTCAGAATTCCATGTCGGGTTTTTGGGACTGTGGGCACAGCTCCTACTGTGACCAGCTCCTGCTGTGACCCGCCCCTGCCACAGGGAACACAGTGAGAACCAACTGTGCTGTCTCCTCAAGATGGACAGGAGTGACAAATACAGACTGTAAAAATACACAATTACACCCAGCTAGTGATTAACAAAGCATCATTACATTTTACTCATTTAAACTTGAATTAGGAATTATGCAACTTTTCTGTCATTTAAAAGCACCATCCCCTGGTTTGGAAACAATTATTTAAAATGAAGAAACTGGGTCATGGGTCCTGTTCACACATGTTCACATACTCATGACTTGAATTGCAAACCCATGGGAAATTGCTAGCTGCCTCTTCTTTCTGTAACCAGAAGAGGTGTCATAGGCACTTACTTTCCATATTTCAATTCAAGACATCTCTGAGAGCAGGTTTAAATGATTCATATTTATGCTGAAGATCACCTAACATTGCCTGGATGAATTTGAGAGAATCAGTTAAATTTAAATTTCTGACAAACAAACAATATGTTTTACAGTGTAATTACATCCCAAATATTGTAGGGCACAGCTTGTTTTAAAATATACATCTACTTTTTCTCTTAAATTCAAATTCAGCTGGGATCCTGTATTTTTATTTGCAAAGTGTAGTTATCCAAAATCCCTGCTGCTCACAGCCTGTTTCATGAATACAGAACTGTTGTAGTGAAGTGTTTGGTCAAAGCATCATCCAATATGTAGTTGAACATTCTCCAGAGAGAACGATACAGCACTTTCTTCAATTTGCTAAAATATGAAACCACCACAGTGACTTTCCTTTTGAAAAGATTTCGCTCAAAGTAAAACCAAGTTGGATTCCTATTTTGTTGTTGAAGTTATTACCAGTATTTAGGCTAGCTCCACCTTAGATACCCAAGGACACAAATTGTGTCAAAGGGAAGACTGGCCGCATAACAGCAGCAGACATAGTTATCGACTCAGATAACACGTGCTACAAGAGAAACGTGTCATCTATTGAGAGGAACAGTCAACACTTTCCTCTTGGCTTTGTACTCATAACAAGTTCATTTTAAAATAAAGAGTGTTTTAGGTTAATGTTCTGCTTTCCAGAGAGAGAGAGAGAGAGAGAGAGAGAGAGAGAGAGAGAGAGAGAGAGAGAGAGAGAGAGAGAGATTGAGAGAGCACACACTCTCATCTTCAGTTTGTTGGAATACATATTTTGGTGGGGAACACAGTCTAGGCTTGCAAGGAATATGCCCCACCAGGTTGCAAATGCAGGTGATACTATTTATGCTCTCAGATGATGCCATAAGTGAACTTAATATTTTTGCATTCTCTATTCTCATCATTTACATTCTTTTTCTTTCAAGTTTCATACAGATCACATCCCTTCCATGAACACCCATTCTCTGCAAACACACTTTCAACAACCTCCCTATTTGAACATTTACTCAACAGAAAAGAAATGGCATCCCCTTCACTAGATAAAAGCTTAACATAACAATTTGCTCTCATACTTGTTCTTAACAGACCTAATGAAAGAAACTCTGATGTTGTAAAATATCTCTGCTTGAGTAGAAGGATGCCAGGGATGAGCAGAAGGAAGTCTCCTGAGAAGTCAGCCATTATGGGTGACTCCACAATCTCTCTCCATCTAACACTGGTCTGAACCAATGAGAAGCTTTAGAGAAGATGTTTAGCTGCTTCTGTCTTTGAACTGTTTTATTGCAAGCTTAATTGGCTATATCCTGGCCAAAGATGAAATCACTGATGACCAGGTAGCTACTTCTGATACACATACTCTACATACACCTGATGTTTATGGAAGGTTCCAGAAGGAACTTTTGACTGACAGGGTAACCATACGTGGAAGACAGGCTGTGATGCACACATTACTGTTGGAGTTAGAGAACTAGAAGAAATGTCTGTAATTTGATAAGGAACAAACCTAGATCAAGAAACAAGTAACTTGACCAAGATTACATACCTCGCTAGTAATAGAAATGAAAACAAAAGCGGTTTCCTAATTGTCCCACTTAGCTCTCATGTTAAAGACTAGCCTACTTCATGTGTACTAAAGTGTATTAAAAAGCAGAGGTAGCTAAAAACACAATTTTAAATAATAAGAATATATAAAACTATTTGGTAGTCAGAGGATTTATTTCTTTAAATAATATTGGAGATAGGTCAGAAATACAACTATTTTAATCACTGCATTTAATTACAGCTAATTTTACAATTAAAAAATAACTTTGCTCTGAATAACTAGTGGTCAAACTTTGCTAATAGATTAAGGCTAAGGCAATTGGAACTGTGTTTAAAGAAGTGTCCAGATTTGTCATTAAGTTGAAATTGTTACAAACACTTTTTTCTTTAATTTAGTAATGATTAAGAAGGGCATGTTGCTCAGAGCTAAGGAACAAAGGACAGGTATGCAGTCTTGTGATTAGAGAGCAAAAGTAGGAGCCAGCACGTGTGAGCCTAATTAGAGAATTTCGTAAAAAGCTTTGAAGATGAAAAGAGCTATAAAATTCTAAAGAATATTGATATTGCCAGTCTCACTCCTAATTCTGTCACTAACTTGCTGTGTGGTCTTAAAGAAAGAAACAAAAAAAGTCATTACTAATCACTAACTTTGAACATAAGTTTGCAAAGACATATTTTGCTTCAGTTTGCCTGTTAGTCAGTTTTACTTTTTTAACATAAACTAACCAAACAAATAAGGTAGAGATAGAAAATCTTTGGCATGGTAAAAAAAATGTAGAATATATGAACTTGCTTATGAAATTCCAGCTCAATTTTACTTTGCTTTGATTTAAAATAAATGTTTTTAGGGTGTGCCTTAGTGGCTTAGTGGTCTAGTACACTCTGGGAGCAAACCCACATACATCCCAAGGTTCCAGTTTCAAGACCCAACGCCAAGGGGAACAACCATTGTGAACAACAAAATAAAATAAATAAATGCTTCTACCTTCTCTCTTTTTTTGCCTGACAGACTTACTTGCCTTCATTCCTGCCTGTACCTTTCCTTAAAAAAAATAAAATGTTTTTAATATAAGCAGGATTCACTACTTGTCATAAGATTTTTTCAACTGACACTTATGTCTAATGCTTCATAAGAATGACCTGATTGTGTGCCCTGGTAGAATAGGCATTAAGCCCACTGCCTTCAGCCAGCATAGTTTACATATAACCCTAGACCCACGTTCATGTCCTGGGGCTGGAGAGACCGAGATGAACAAGTAAAATGCAAATAAAGTGCTTCTTCCATTCTCTCCCTGCTTGCCTCTGTTCAACTTCATTCTTGGCTGCAGCTCTCCTTTAAATAAATAAACAAACAAACAAATAAATAAGTAAATAAAAAAAAGAATGACCTGGTTACTTTAATATTTAAAATATCAGTTTTAGAGCTTCCGAGTGCTCAGATTCAGCAGCTCAGGAAAGAGCGTGGTGTCACATGAAAAAGAAACATCTTGGGGCATTGCTGTTCCAAATACCCTCGTTTGAGAACTAATGTGCTAGAGACACATCTGGAAGTTACTATCAAAGCAACATGTGCCTCTGTCGTGATTCAACTGTGCTTGTTGTCTTCATCCAGTTGAAGAGACACCTGAGGTTTTAATGTTTGAACAAAGACATTGTGATGGCTAATAGCAGTTTCTTGCCAAATCTTTAACAGGTCTTTAAACATGTTTTTTTTCCCCCCCCAGAAAAAGACCATTTTCCCATCAAATTTCCAAACAATTGAAAGTAATTTGAATTCATTTCTACTGTATAGACACCTCAAACATGTGAAGATCTTTTGCTATTTTCTTAAATGTTATACTTCTGACATATTTCTAATGACCTTAACTTAGTAGGTGTGACACTCATATGTGACAGAGAAAACTCAACTTCTGATTTTGACATACCTTTCTTAAAGATGACTTCCATTATTATTTTTAAAAGACAGTCTAGAAATTAATGTGAAGGAGACTATTTAAGCTGATATATTTTCTTCGGGAAATAAAATGTTTCAGATGCCATATCCTACTTTGGGGGGAGGGGAGTATTACCATTGGTGACAACGTACAAGGACTCTAACCCTTCAGCAAGTTGCAACAGATGTGTAAGACATTTGTCCTCCAGATCTGGGAACTTGCTTTGAAACTACCGGTGAAGAGCTACATTTTCAAAACTAGATTTTTTTTCTCTCAATTTAGAGAGTCCAAACTTGGGAATCAAGAGGAGTGAGGTCACGGCCTTCACAGAGCACAGTTTCATTTTCCCACCTGTGCAACCGAATGAGAGGGACCTAAGCGCACAGGCTATAATCTTCCCAAGAGCAGTAAGTTGGTATCAAAGGCCTGTAGGAGAAGCAAGGAATTGTTGCATTACTTCAAGAAGTGATTGCAGTGAACTCTTAGGCACGGACTGGAATGCTGCAACCTTGCTAGTGCTTCAGGATGCCTGAATTGAAAGCACAGAGCCTGCAAGATGGTAACACGGCCAGATGCAGAGAGTGTGGGCGGGGAGCAGCATTACTGTGCTGATGAGAATAGGTATGCATTGTAATGGTTTGGGAAATATTGTCCACAATATGGTAAAACAAGGACTCTGTTTTCCAATTCTATTGACAGACAATACAGATTAAAAATACCTCCTATGTTATTTTGTGTGTGTGTGAATGTGGGTGTATAGAATTTGGGGTGTGCATGTGTATGTGTGTGTGTGTGTTTGTGTAGAGATAAAGATAGAGATGCATATGGGGGAAGAGAAAGAGGACAGGAGGGAGGAGGGGAGGGGAGGGCAGGGGAGGAGACACAGTCCAGCTACAAGGCTACTCTGTAGAGCAAGTTGTTAATAAACATAACCCAGTGCAGATCTCTGTCAGTAACTTTCCTTAGTACAAAGTGGCAACGGAGGCAGATGTTTCAGGACTGCAGATTGCTAATATGCCAGAGATAGTGACTATATCTCAGGTATAAATATAAATATATTTATATTATATGTAAAAAAAATTGACAGGAAATGTGTTTCATCATCTCTCAGCTTCTAGGGAGCAGGCAATAACAATAACAAATAATAACTTTCTTTCATGAAAAAATGCCCATTTGATAAAGAGGCTTCCCCCAAACTCATGGCAGAGACTGAACCTGTTTATAAAGCAAATGTGATTACATATATTGAATTCAAATAACTTTCTTACTCAGTAATACATTAGAAAAACTATATATATGTATAAATTGCCCATAAATATATATGTGTGTATGTGTCATTTTTTCTCTCACTACTTTTACTTTTCAACCATGAGAGCCTCACTGTGATTGTCTCCTGTTCCCTTACCTTTTGATGTCTGGTCAGGTAATTAAGAACGAAAAGTTTTGAGGTGCTCTAGCCTTGTGCCAGTGGTTTTGATCATTTCTGGGTCCAAATTCTGTTTCTGGACTTAGGAATCCCAGGAAAGAACACTCTCTATCACCCAATTTGTGGGTCTGTACAGGCCACTGGGCATATACCTCTCATGGTTATTCAGCTACATATTCAAGCAAGTGACAGCAAAAATAATCTACTCTAGAAAACAAAAGTACAGCTGAAAACTCATCTTGAGTCCAAAAGGGTTGTAGTAAGAGTGAACCTGTCTTTCTAACCAACACTTGGGTGGCAGGACAGTTGGACTAGATCACATGCCATTGGGACACGTATTTTCATCTTTTAAATTTAGAGTATATTATCACTGAATGTGTAGTTAGAGGGGCATTTTATCACTTCCCTGTTTAGATCTTTTCCTATCTCGAACTTATGGAATGATTTTATGAGAATATTTTACTTCCCAAACATGCAAAACTGCCTTTTTTTTTTTTTTCAGTCCGCTGGCTGCTTTTACAACTTCAGCAACTGTGTCAGAAGTACCTGTCTTCTCACAGAAATTCCTCTTATCTCTTAGGTTAAGTCCATCATGAGAGTTAATTTTCATTCCCTAGGGAGGGTATTCTGACCCAAGCTCTGTCTATAGTAGCCAGGACCCTGTATAATGGATTAAATCACAGTACTTTATTTTTAATTCAAGAGACTTTCATAAGATTAATGGTGTGAATGCTTGTAAGGGAATACTAATCTATAAACAGCAATATAAAAATCCTAAAAATACATTAAAAAAAGAACAACTACTGTTTAAAAGTATTGCAAAAAGATAAAAAATTAGCAGAATTTGGAGATTCAACTAATGAAAGAGGGTAGCCGTGTTGGACTAGAACTATGTTTATAAAGGTTCTTCTCTGATGGTGCTTCTCCTCCTAGGTTGCTTCTCCCTCGAGGACACTGGCCAGTCCTCAAGTTTTAGTATCTAGAACTCAATCAGAAGGTACAGTCTTAATGATGTGAGAGGGGACAGTTAAGGATTTTTATAATGTCTGTTCAGTTGTGAGAAGAAAATAAGAAGATCAGTGGAAAGGAGCAACTGGAAAACTGGAAATCTGAACAAAGATTTCCGACACTGCCCAACACTGAAGAGAATAAGCTTAAAAACTGAATCATGTCAAGTTAGAATGACTTAGTAAACATATCAGGAGCTACTGAAATTCTGGAAATGCTGTACCTTCGGGAAAAAAGACTTTATTTCAGGACTAAGGAATTCACACCAGAAGATGGGAAAAGCCAATACAGAGCCACAGGGGCTAAGGGAAAACTATCCTTTCACAAGTACATTTCAGCCAAAATTGTAATTGCTTGCTAGACCAAAAATCAGCACTGACAGTTACAAGTCATATTCTTACAGCCACAGCTGTTATATTACTTTTCTTTATATGACTACATTTCTTAGGCATGAAAAATCAAGAAAGGCGCTTTTTAAAAAAATGGAATTCAACGCATAATTTTATATCACGTGTTTTTTAAATATGTCTAGTGATACAAATCGCATGAAAATATTTGGACCCCATGGATACAAAGTCAGGTTGGGTAGCATTAAAATATTTCAATGATAAGAAGACCATAGACTCCTAGGTCAAAGACTCTTATTTTGTCTTTGACTCTTAACTCTGGAAGCAATTGTTCAGGGACTTGTATTAATTTTTAGGGACTTAAAATGCTTTCAGTGAATTTGTTATTCCAAATTCTGTAAATTTTACTTTTGGAATTTTCACTCCGTTCCTTTTTATAGTTTTTAATGCTTCTATGTTTATTCATTAAGACACTATTCCTTTAATTCTTTGAAAATCCTACCTGCTAGCTTCAGTATCTTGCTCTTCTTTGAATTAATGTATATGACTCTAATTTTCTTGAATATGATTGCTATTTTCTCTTTATTTACATATCTAATAATTTTAGTTTTATACTGATATTACGAATTACATTTTTTAAAACTGAATTATAGAGATACTAAATATTCCTGAAAGGAGTGTTATATTTTAAGAGGGCAATTAATACATCAGCAAAAAAAAGGAAGAAAAACTAAGCAAAATAATATTTGCTCATTTGAGTCCAAGATTTAAGATCAGGTAGGCTAGACATAATGGGAAGGAGACAACAATTTGCAAGCAGTTTTACAGTTAGAAAATAAAGAACATTTGTGAGTGTTTTTCTTTCTGGTGTATAAGCAGCTTTTCTTCAGGAATGTGCAGAGTGAGGTCTGATCATTAAGCAGCAGAGTACTCAGTTGTGAAAATGATACACTTGCAACTCTTTGCTTATAGATATTGGAAGCAGAGAAGGAAAAAATGGAAGAAATTAGTTTGAAATCTTAATCATAACATTCATGTTCACTGGGTCCTGGAATTAAAAACTAGGACAATCAGGTTCATCACCTAAAATGAAACAAAGCACAGCAGATTAATCAGAGGGAATGTAAAATCAATTGGTTTAATGACCTCATTGTCTCGGAAAACAGATTAATAACAACTGGTTGAGAGTCAGACAATCTGAATTTGAATTCCACTTCTGTTAATAATGAAATACATTACCCTGGGCAAGAACCTGAATTATTTTTGTAATTTAGTTTTCTTTTCTATAACATAAACAAGAAGATTCATTCGGTTAGATGGAGGTCATTTGAATGTTCTGTTATTCCATGAATTTTTCACAAAAACAGTAATTTTCCAAGAATGATTTTTGGTAAGAGTTAGTGCCCCTCTTCCTGTTTTAT
The DNA here is from genome assembly GCA_004363575.1 of Solenodon paradoxus. Classification (NCBI taxonomy): domain Eukaryota; kingdom Metazoa; phylum Chordata; class Mammalia; order Eulipotyphla; family Solenodontidae; genus Solenodon; species Solenodon paradoxus. The sequence continues at coordinate 516,941 of RJWH01000216.1, read as the reverse complement.
CTATGTAAAATGTAATCAAGGAGGTTTCTAGTTACCTTTGAAAGCAAGAAGGGTAGGTGGGTTCATTCTCCACTCATGTAACTCAATGCCTGCAAAGTCACAAGGCTTGTGATTTTGTTTCAGCACATAAATAGAGAGAATATTTAAGTTGAATATTGAGAGTCTTCGGGCTGTACAGAATTCAGGTTAAATATCATGCAAAGAGCTCTGATATTCATACCTCATTTGGGGCTTATGCTTCCTCTGTGACTATGGGAAAATCTTTCATCAGATGAAATTGACTTGTAGGGTTTCATGATGTAATTTTGAATAAGGGATGATATGACAGATAGTTTATAAAGTAGTGAATAGTGAGTATAAAAAACCTTACATCAAAAATCTAACCATCTAAAAATATGCAGTCTTGTATTTTGTTTTTAAACTTATTTGTAAGATTAGGGAAATGAATACCCTCATTTTATTTTACATTTTCTGTATTGCAATATGAAAGAAAAAATATGCAATGACCTAGTATTTTGTGAGCACCAATAAAAATGCTCCATCAATAGATAACAAAAATGAGACAGCATTCTTAAAAGGCTTAATGTAGTTTCCCCCGGACATAAATTTAACAAAGTGGGTACACCCTGGTGGCTTATGCATTAGTCTATGTCTTCAGTGTGTGCCACATAAAGTCCAAGAATTTGAGTTTGTGTCCTGAGGTGGAGCAGGGTGTGGATGGATGGTGGTTGGTTGGGCAACCAACATGTATAATTAATTAAAATAAATAAAATGCTTCTTCCTCTTCTCCCTGCCTGCTTGCCTGTTTGCCTTCATTCCTGCCTCCTTCCTTCCTTTCTTTCGTAAAAAAAATTAGTAACATTAGCTCAATGTACATTTGTGCTCTAATCAGCATGAATTAAGACTTTAGTAAATGTCTCATGTGAAATGCTTGGTTTCTACTTCTCTGATTATTTTTATCATTTCACAAAATTTCTTTTCAAAGCAAGAATATCTCACTAAGTTAATAGTATAGTTTATCCTTAAATTATACCAGTTATGGCAGTAAAATTATTGTCATATTTTATGCATTACTACTGTTTTGAAGGGGCTCACATTTTCAAGGAGCATTACATGGAAAAGAGAACCTACTAGGAGTTAATATTTGAATAATTTTGCAATATAATCTTCATTAAGTATTGGTTACAAAGTTCCATTTCAGATAAGTCCTTAACCTCCATAGCTGTAGATACAGAGATACAAAGAGCAAGTATATGTCCTTTAAAGACATTGGGACAGGGTCTCTAGGGTGAATAATTAAATATTTGTACTATCCATTTTGAGCTGCTGCTGATCAGGGTGTTTTAACTTCAAACCTTTTGCCTGCTTTATGCAGGTGTGACTCACTTGGATGCAATGTGGAAATCAGTTGTGCCATTGCAAAATTAGATTGTGTTTGTTCCTTCATAGGAAATCATTATGCAAGTTGAGAAAATATAATTTGCAGGTGAATCGTTTGCAACTGTTTCTAGTTTGGTGAATATGAGCATGTTTGGAGGTTACACTGGGATTTTCCACTATACAACTTCGACTTTTTTCCAAAATGTTCTTTTTATTCACCTTAAAAAAATGTTCTTTTCAAACTCCATTTTTCTGTTTTGTGATAAGAATATTTTTCTAAGTATCATGATGAACTACAAGGTCAACATTGGACTAGAAATTCCTCTTGCAGAATCTGAGAGATAACTATTTTAATAGGTGAAATGGCATGGACAAATCAAAATACAGATAGTAGATACACTATTTATTGATTAATTCATTGTCTTCATGATAGCAAATATGCTGTTTAAAAATGAGGTTAGATTTCCAATTCTTGGGAAGAAGCATTATGGGAATTCTGACTTGCTTTATTACTGAAAACAACTTCACCTGTCAGAGAAATATTCAAATGACCTTCTTAAGTTAGCAGGAAAGTACAGAGCATTCCAGTCTAAAAATGAACACTGAAGATGATTTCTGCCTTGAAGGAACAGGTAACTTCAAACTTTAGTTTTTATGGTTGTTGTTTGAGGTCTTGAAGAATACCAGACAAAACCTATTACCTTCTCAATGGGGAAAAGTTAAAAAAAAAATTCCCTCTAAAGTTGGCACTCAAAGTATACTCTGAGTTTACTCTTCCCAGTAATAATTATGAATTAAAAAACAAAGCAAAACACTCTATCAAAACTTAGACTTGGGAAAAAATCCATAATAGTTTATTACTACAAGTCATCACTCACACCATAGGTTTGCAACAGAAATCCATATAAATTAGTTGGTTTAAAAACATCTTAAATGATCCTGGACTTAGATGTCCTAGGTTCCTTGAAGAAGTAAATACTAATCTTCTCTGTTGAAGCACACACTTCTTTTCAAGCTCAAAGAATTTCACAGATAAATTCAAAGAAACATAAGTTCTCAAGCAAAAGTTACATTAAAAAACAAAATCCAAAACAGGGCACCATGAGTGAGAGACAACAACAAAACAAAGAAAATAATTATATGACCGAAAGATGTCAGAAGCTGTAGTTATGAGAATTCCATAATATAAACTAAATGGAGAGTATAGCTAAATAATCAAAAAGGGATTGATACTGTTAGTGCCAATTATCATTAGTAAAAAATTAGGAATATAAAAAATGGCAAAACAGATTTTATAAATAATGAAACAGGACTTACAAAATGAAAAGTATAATAATTGACAAAAAATCCAATGAAAGATATTCAACAGCAAATTATTTTAGTAACGAGAACTTGAGTGAGCAAGAAGCTAGAGTTAAGGAAATTACCCAGAATGTAGTATTGGAATGAAAAATATGAAAGATATATGATAACACAATTTTAAATTGGCGTTCCAGAAGAGGAGGAGAGAGGGAAAAATGGTAAAGGCAACATTTGAAGAAACACTGGTTGAAAATTTTCCTGAATTAAGGAAGAAATCCAATTATACCAGAAACACCTTAATGTGATTCTCTGAACTCGCTCAGCTTTATCCTTTTGCATTCCTGGCTCTTTACTCTGCCTCAATCACTGCCACAGCTGATAGACACTGGCAAATTTGTTGAGATCCATTGCCTGGATCACCATTACTTCCATGGAAATAATAGCCACTTACTTTTGGTTCACCCTACATAACCAGACTGATTTTGAACCCTCTGGCTCTTTCTTCCACTGTTGATTTATATGAATTGCTACATGGTAGGATGGGAAATCTGACTTTTAAACTATTGCCAAAGGGGATGAATGATTTGACTTTCAAATTAGGCAAACTTTGATCGATGGGATACAAGATATAAGAGCTATCTGTAAAATTATGCTTCTTCCCCTCTTTACTCAATAGACTGCTCTGACTTACTCTTTGGGGGAAAAACAGCTGGTCTGGATGTTTCCTAAGTAGTTGAACAGACAGACAGATGGGCTGAATGGCAGGTGTCTCACATTGCAACATTGTATAAATCTGTCCCCAGAATGATGTTGTGTCACATCATGGTCTTGTTTCTCATACTTCCCTGTCTCACTTAATTTCCCCCTTACTCTTTCTATTCTGAGGTATTATCTCCAAAATGAAGCATAACAGATTAATATGCTTCAGGTTTAAACTCTGTAACTGGGGCACTGGGACAGTGACACTGAATCACTTCTTACCCTCTGGTTACCGTAGTTCTGTTGTCAATGTCCCAGGGTTGGTTTTAGTTTTGTCTGTTCCTTTGCTTTGTTTATTTATATTCTACCTATAATTGAGATCATCTGGTGTTTGTCTTTCTTCTTTTGACTTATTTAACTTCACATAATCCTCTCTAGTTCCACCCATTTCAGAAATGGCAAGATTTCATCTTTTTTAGGGCTGTTCAGTATTCCACATCGTATATAGACCACATCTTTATCTACTCATCTGATGATGAACACTTAGGCAGTTTCCAGTCCTTGGCTATTGTAAATAATGCTGAAATAACCATGAGAATGAACATCTCTCTCTCAATGTGCGTTTTGTAGTTTTTGTGTAAATACCCAGAACTGGAATGATGGACTCATATGGGATTTCCAGTCTATTCTTTTTTGAGAAATCTTCATACTACTTTCCATAAAGTTTATGCCAATTTAAACAGGGTTTGTATTTTTGATAGCAAATCTCCTAATTTAGAATCTTTTTTAATATGGAAGGTTGAGAATTTCCCAAATCTTTATTTCTTTTTGTTTCAGGACTTTTATCTCTATTTTTCCTCACACTTTACTGTATTATCAAGAAGAAACCCATCTTTTACCTTCAACACTATCCATGGAAATCTCAGTTAAATATTGAAGCTCACTTCTTATTAGCAGTTAGCTTTCCCCATAATGAGAGAACATGATTCAGCAAAGATTTCTGATACTATATAAGTCAGATCCCTCCCCTCTAATTTCCAGTAACAATTTCTTCATTTCCTTCTGAGCCCTCCCGAGTAGCACTTGCAAGTTCATATTTTCACCAGCGGTTTATTATGACCATTTAGGTCTTCTCTAATGTGATTTAAGATTCTTCACTGTGCTCCTCACTTAATTCTGAGTCTTCATCACATAGTCTTTAACAAACATATTTCTACTCACAGTCTCTTTAAGGAAATCTAGGCTTTTTCTATCATTTACCACAAATTCTTTCACCTTTTGCCCATTATCCAATTCCAAAGTCACAACCAAATCTTTAGGTGTTCATTATAGCATCATCTCACTTCCAGGTACCCAAATGTGTGTGTGTTTTAATTGCCTTTATAACACATTACTGCAAACTTAGTGGCTTAAAACAATAAAAACATATTCTTGTTTCAGTTCTGGAGGTCAGAAGCTCAAAATCATTATCACTGTAGTTAAGCCAAGCTTCTTGAAAGACTGGCTTCTTTGAGAAGCTGTGCGAGAAAAATTAGCTCCTTTGTCTTCACAATTTCAAGTGGTTGACTGCATTCTTTAACTCATGAAACCTTTCTCACCTCACTCCCACCTCACTCCATCATCACCTCTTCTGCTATGATTGCAATTCTGCTACCTGTGCAAGAATCTTTGTAGTTATATTGGCTCCCCCTGAATAATTCAGGATTTCTCCCCATCTTAATTACATTGATTTAATCACAACTTCTATATTCCATTTTCTGTGCAATGGAGCATTTTCAGGAGTTCTAGGTTTGAGGATGCTGATATCTTTGGGGTGCCATATCCAGTAGATAAAATTAAATACCAAAAGTACTCAACTTGAAAGAAAGTGGAAAAAAGGGGAAAGAAACCCATATCAATGAAAATAGAATTTTAATATGCTAGTATTTGATTCATATAGCCTCTTATGCTGAGAATTAATCTGGTGCACCATATATTATAGAAAGGCAATGCTGTGTTGTAGAAAGAACTTAGTACCAAGATATCTGGTTTGACTTGGGTTATCCTCTGTTCTATGGTCCTAGGAGACTACCTGCCTGTTTCCTTTTGTCCCAATCAGGGCTAACAGCCATGCCTATAGCTCAGAAATTGCATGAGATGATGTATTTGAAGGTCATTTGTAAATACTGTGTCAGAGAGTCTAGAGAACAGATTTTGTCTAATTCTCATTTATCCACTCTAGAAACTCTCAAGAAAGGCAATAGTTGAGTTTCTTTTTCCTGATTATATAATAAAAGTGAAAGTTTAAAGTTGTAAAAGCTTTAAGATTTATGAACTCCTCTTTTCAAAGAAAACATATCTCCTATAGTAAAAAGCAAAGAGGTCAGTGCATTTTGCCATGACAGTAGCCCAAATTCGAACTGAGTTCTTTTTAAAAAAGTTTTGCTAGGGCACTAATCTGCAGCGTTGTAACATGCCCGAAGTTCCTCATTAGCAAGGGGAGACAGGCAGGGTTCTCTGGAAATGATTTATAAACAAATTGTGGCTGCTTTGAAACTAGGGCAACTGAAATCTTGGGCTTCATCTGTTTAGTGCTTTAGACCTGGTCTTAATGTTACTGTTCATGTATTAAAGATTGACTTTGGGCCTTTCGAGAGTCAATGTATGCGAATGGATGGCCTTAGGTCCTTAACCATAAATGTTAATGCTGAAAAAGATGATTTTTGTGTGAATAGATAGAAATTGAAAACAGCAGGAAGGTATAAACAAGATATGTTTACTTTTTTTTTTTTTCCTCCCCCTTTGAGAAGTTTTGAAATGAAAATGAAAAAGATTAAGGCAAAATTGCAGGTTAAAATGGTAGAAACTTACTTTCCTAAGTCTTGGAATAGTTCCTCTTTGGAAAGATGAATCTTGATGTGTTCTTAAAAGAAGGCTCAAGGGAATTTAGAATTGTATAAATGTATTTTAAAGAAAATAGCAACTTCTCCGATAGCAACTTCGATTTTCAGATGGTTTCAGATGAAGTTGTATCATATTCTCTCTTTCTTAATATGTAATTCAATGTATATTTAATTGAATATTAGCAAACAGAAATTGAATTTTTTAATTAAATTCTAATATTGTTTGTACTGTGATTCTACATTGTGAGAATACTGCTGAAAAATTTTTAAACCTCCTGATGTAATAGATGTTATTACATGGTGGACATTTGTTTTACTTTCCAGTATACCAAATATACCAATCAATACCATACCCTGACAAATTGTCGATGGTTAAGAATCACATTATCATGACAATTCTTATAAAAGTAAATGAAAAAACGTTTATACTTTCTATCTTACTTTAGATATTTTTTTCTCTAATTTTCAGCACTTCTTTAACACATGAAGAGAGAATAAAGAGTTCTCTTGTGCTATTATGCTCAACTGGAAACTTTCATTTGAATTTAGTAAAAATCAATTTATGATATTTCGAAATATTCTATAAGTGAATTCGATTCCACTTTATTTGGACAAAAATAGAATACAAAAAAGTGTATAAATTGAAAAGAGTATTTGATTTGTTTTCTCACTGTAACATTTCAAAGGATTGCAATTGCCTTCAATATATAATGCCTAGTTTTTATTATATTAATCCAAGCTAACACAAACTAAACAAAGTGGTTATGGCACCACAAACATGTAAGATGGGAGCCTCTTTGAGTTTGCTTTAACTGTTCAACTCTGAGGTCATCTAGGGGCTAACCTCAGGCAATTCCTCATAAATGCCCATACCACAAAACTTCATTCGATACAGTTTTGAAGCTGTTTTGTCAACATTCACCAAAGATGAATTTATTACTTTTAAAACAGTATATCTTATTACTCACCTTCACTGTTTGTTAGAGAATTAACATAGTAATTTTATTTTGCTTTTTTCCATTACATTATTGACTTACATTCAAGTTTCTACTCATAATAAGTTTCTCATGTGAAAGGCAATTTTTCTGAAAAGAGATTCAATGTGTTATAAATTGTGATAAAAATACATTTATCTTCTCTTTGGAGGTTGAAATCAATCATTATTCTAATTTTTCTTGCCATTGACAATATTCTCTTAGATTAAACTTCCTTTAAAATAAGTGGTAGTTGCTAAAATTTGAAATGCTTTCTATTTCTCAAATGAATGAACAAATCCACCACCAGTCTTTATATACATATATGTAAGCAAAAATTCTGTTAATTTTATAGTTGCTATATTTTTTTAATTCAGTTGCATATAGACTTTTTTTGTTTTCCAAATATTGGGAATAAGTTTCTAAAGTACAAATAAAACTCATGTTCTCAGTCTATTTAGAAGCCTTTCCTTACATAGTTATATATTAAGATTATAGACTAGAGGTTATATTGATGTATTCAAAACTTGTAGTATTAGGGCTGATAAGGTCCTGAAACATTTTCTGGTACCAGGATGATAAACCCATTATCAAGCTAGGTAGTAACTATACCTGTTTAGAGGGTTGAGGTAAGAAAATAAGACTCAATGGTAGTTAATGCCAGAGAACACTCCAAATTTATCCAAAAATGCATTGCAGCCACCAATCTGAAACTTGGGATTCCCATTCAGCCCAATAATTCATAATGTGAGGACATTTCAGTACAGAGGAGAAAAATGGCATCCCCAAGGTCATAATATTACTTACTGTCAAAACTCACACATATGTTCTTGCTCATAATTGACCTTTGTAAGGCACAGTAATATAAGTTAATTGTCACATGCAATCATCACATAGTCATTAATTTTGTTGTGGTGCTAAAAGAGATGGGCCATCTCAAAACGGTAAATATAAAAGTGAATGACTCATTCCTTAAGGTCTAGTGGGATTTGTGTTTTGAAAGAAAGAGATATATTCTTAGTTTTCTCATTTGCCAACATAGTCATAAATATAGACCTATTATTCACTTAAATGAAAGTGATAAATAATTACTAAAACACAGGATGTTTTCAAAATGATTTTAGAGAAAATGAACCTGTGCTCACATCAGATTTGATTTATTGTAAATGGTAACACTTAGGATATTTGAATTAATATAACATTTACAGCATACACACAAAAAAATGCACTTTTAGAAGTTTACAAAAGCAAAGTGTGCATTCATATTTCAAGTAATTTTATTTCATTTATTTCAACTTATTTGTTTGTGCCGCTGAAATCATTAGAGCTTACAAAGACTATGCCTTAAGAAGACAGCTAAAATTTGGTGTCAACAAAATCATATTTGCAATTAATTGTATATGATGAAATTTACCCTCAACGTGAATCTTCATACATGACATTTCACTTGAGGGGTGCTGCTTTGCCTTAAAAACAAGATCTCCCAAATTCTCAATTTAGGAAAATAAAATAAAGGACATGTCACAAACGTTAAATTTCTACAAAGGCTGAAAAAAAAAAAAAAAAAAAAAAAAGCTGTGATCACCTGGCAAGAAACTGCCAGAGTAACTCACTTTGATGAAACTTTATGAACCTGAAAGACCAGCTTCCTTACCTGAGTTTGCTTGTAAGCAAATCTCCGGGAAAAATAAGAGATGAGGTTTTGTTATAATTGATCCAAAGCTCTGATAGGTCACGAAGCACAATTTGTAATTCGAACACATTCAAATTTGCATGCATACCATCAAGGAAAGAAGACCAGCTATAGGTTGATACTGTCCTTTTATACATTTGCATTGACCAAAATGTGAATTATTCAGAATTTTTATAATTAAATATCCAGTTTCCAAATTGTGCATTGCCAAATTTACCTAGAGAATGCGGTATGTAAATGTCCAACCAAACTTGTTCTGACTGCATCTACAGCCTTCATATTGTCACATAATTATAAAACCTACAATTGGTTCAGTACACAAATAAAACACCGAACAGGCCAAAACAACTCTGTGTGAGAGGCAGTGTTTTTACCTTTGAAACAGGAGATAAATGAAAGCATCCAGCCCTTGTCTACCTTATCATGGGGTCCCACTATTGTGAATCATACTGATTGAGCATGATTTTATTTCTAAGAGTGTAGATGGTGAAAAGAGGAACATAAGAGAATTAACAATTCAAATCTAACTTCTGGATTAAAAAAAATACATAGTGCCACGTTCTAAGAATTTTAATTAAAGAGCATTTGTTCTATTATATTAAACTACCCTGCATGTATAATGCAATCTCTGATGACCATACTCCTAAAACTTTTTAAACTAACTTTACAAACCAGTGCTTTCTCATAATTTCAGAATCGAAAACAGCTCTCCCAAATGGAAATAAAATTATGTTGTGGACAAGTACAAAATGGAATTCGATAATCTTATCTGGCTGCCTTTTGCTACTATATTCTCACACAACTAGTAGAGCAGGGTTGAGAAACATGATGCAAACAGATTTACAACTGTCAACATTCTTTTACCTCTCAGGAAATTAACGATGCTTACTTTGTAATAAATATTTTAAAACAAACAAAAAAACACAACCACATAAACTGTAATCCAGTTATTTCAAATATAAACATTGATATGCTTTGTGGAAAATAACTTAAGTAGATTCACTTTTCTGTTCCACATCTGAGTGTTTTGGTATTTTGCTACATTTATAAATTATACTTCAATAGCCACAAATTCCTTAGAAGTGCTTTTAGTTGGAAAAAACATGTATTTAAAAAAAATTATTTGCTATATATATATATATATATATATATATATATATATATATATATATACATATATGTCCAGAGCTAAATCCAGGATGAAGAAATAATCTCTTATTTATTAGAAATAGGAAATTGGATTTTACAAAATAACAAATATATGACATAAAGGAGTTCCACTTGGTTTAATCTTAGAAACTACAGGGTGTCTGTTACAATTGTCCCTCATATATCAAAGGTGTTACATAAAGAAGCGTTTTGTAACCCCAACTATCCGACAGAATGTGTCTGCTAATGGGTGTGTTTCCAAGTCAGAGTATTTGCAGTTTTTTCCTTCTTTTCTTATCTGTCAAGAATCAAACTTAATGTTCTTTTTGCTCCACTGAGTAACATCCAAAGCTCCAAAGCTATTGGAAGGAATTTAACTTCCTTTGCTGATTAAGTGTTAGTGACCTCGTCGACTCCATCAAGGGAAACTGGGTAACTCTGAAATCAGCTGTTATCAGGACCAAAAAAATTAGTTTTCAGTCACTGTATAGTAATTTCTTTTTGCATATTTCACATTTGTATTTTTTTTAAATCATAGATCTGTAAAAAGCTATGAGATTATGTAGTCTGTAGCATGTCTATTTTATAAGTCACAGGAAAACATAATGATTTTATGAGTAAGAATTGTGTTGGTCTTTTCTAGTTTGTATGATGAAACAAAAAGGTCTGTCTACACCATGCAAAGTAACTCTTTTATCTGTGAAATACGCTACAGCTGCCTGAATGTACTCAGAATGCTTATAATCTGAGTGAAAATAGACCCACCTGTTCAAAGGATGAGACTTTGTGACTTTTGCATATACCCAATATATACCAGATGGTCACATTATATTGTTGAATGGTGAGAGAACTGAAACCAACATTGCACAGGAAGACTAGACAAAAGGAGCAACAAAAAGCATCATAGACCTTTCCCTAGAAGTGTTCCTTCCTCCACCCACTTTTTGCAATCACCATTTAGTAGAAATTGCATTCCAAATGATAATCTAAGACTTGAGAGACATAGCATTACCTATTTGCTTATGGAATTTGCTCTCTTTTTAAATAGCAGATTAAAATAAGAAATTCTGTCTTGCTGGATTCCTTGTGAATGACATCAATGATGCATTTTTAACATTTTTGAAAAGGGATCAGTTCAGGGCTCAATGGTTGAAGCTGCTGTGTATGAAACTTGGTTTTTTACACGTTGATATCTTCATCAGCACTTAGAAAGCAAATAACTAGAGTGGTCATTGTAAATTTCACTTCTCTTCTATGAGCACACAAAGAGTTGATTCCCACATCTTGAAAATGAGAAAAAATGTCTCTAAATACTCAGCAATCCTCAAAATGATATTCTGAACAACAGAAGCTAGTTATTTCCCAGGTACCTGGGTTGGAAAATTCTCCAGCCCATTTACACTTTCTCAGGGTTTCTGTTCTCCACCAAACTCCAGATAGAAGACATTGTAGAGCACTTGGAATTCTTATTTACATGATGATTACTTAATGCAACAAGCAAACAGCTTAGCAAGGACAAAAAGGATCCTTAGTATTTAGTGAAGATTCAGAGGAGCCATATGCCTACACTTGGAAGTGAAACTAAGGGTGAAAACAGTGGAGACTGACAAATTGGAATATTCCACATCCCTGCCTGTGAAAACTCATTTGAATTTGATTCTTAGATGGCCTCAGAGAGAAAAAGTCATGTTCGTGCTACTGTGCAAAGGAAGAGTTAACTTTTCTGTGTTCTCTGGGTGGCTTGGCGAAGTATCAATTTAGGGAAAGTAACTTCTGTTTGTTTTCAAGTACAGGTTTCACTTAGTGTGTATGCCCACTAGGAATAATAACCCCTGTTCGAATATCACGCATGTAAGTGTGAAATAGAATTGCATTAGTATGATGTAGGTTTTGGCCAATGTGCTGTAAACTATTGAAAATAAATGAACCTCTGCATCCACAAATAAATGTGCTTCTTCAGAAATGACTACGTACATTTATTAAAATGCAATTCCTTATTTTTAATTTCGTCTTGGGAAGCTTTTAACTCTGGCACTTTGTTAAGTCTGTTATCCCTCGCATTTTAGAAGACCTTCTTACTTATTTGCATATTTTGCCTATAAAAATTCATAGATGTAAAAATCAATTCTATGTACTCATGTGATGTACTCATTATTTAGAAATCCAAAACAAGGAAACTAAAAGGAGGTTCTTCTTTTAAAGTATCATCTTTTTCTCTTATCATGAAGTTGTTTATGTTTATTAAACATATTCTGCTTTCTTTTTTAAGTGTTTCTACAATTAAAAAGAAAGTAAATATATTTCTGTGTAGCTGCATATTTTAAATGTAATTCCTCATATTTAGGTGGTTATTTTGCATTAACTGCATCTCAGATTTGTGTTTTTAATATATTTTTCATTAACTGATAAGTAAAATATGATTTATATTGCATCTATAATAATGCTTTGGAAAAATAATTTTATATACCTTCAAATTCTTTTTTTTAAAGGAAAGGTTCAAGTAGGAGCAGAGGTGAGCAGGCACACAGGAAGAAGCTTTTAATTAATTATTATCATTTTTAAAATTTAGTTGTTCACCCTGGTTGTTTCCCCCTCTGCTTGGGACTTGAAACCAGAGTTATGTGGCCTGTGCTCCTTTGGAGGTAACTGACCTAACTGCTGCTGCACCAGGATGTGCCACCTTTAAATTCTTTAAATGATTTATTTTAAGTCTCTCAGCCTTAAAAATGGAGTCATTTATATTTTTCTTTTTATTTGGTTTTGTCTTAGGTTGAATTGTATTATTCCTACAGCTTGGTAGAGATAATGAAGAAAATGTTTATATTCTTTGATTGAAACTTGTGGTCTTACATTTTTTTGAAAATGCAAACCCAGATATTTATCTTTAAGAGTTTAATTGTTCATATTTTTTCCTTCCTACAATAACAGCCTTTAATTTATTCAAGGGTAAAATCTGTACAACAAGTCTCCAGTATAATTTCTAATTTTTCTTTAGGTCAATATTTCTTAATGGGCACTGATGCTTAATCTTTTTTTCTGCAATAATTCAACTTTTTTTTATTCATTTTTAAAAATTTTTTCAAAGTAAAATCCTACCCTCCAAAGCTAATAAAAGACAAGATTTACTTTTGGAGTGCTAGCTAAGTGACAGGAACTATGCTAAGTACCTGATATAGGAGTCTTAACTGAATCCTGATACTCGATTAGGCTTTTGTTATATGCATTCTACTAATTAGGAAACTGAGGCACTGAGAGCTTAAATAATATGTCCAATGTTCTAAAGCTAATGCAAAGAAAAACAGATTTTAATGTTTGCCTGATTCAGGGTATAAAGCTAAATGAATAGTTTTCAATCAAATGACATTAGCAATGACCCTGACAACAATTATACAAGGAATTACTCTATTTAAAGTAATCCTAAAGCACTCTGGAAATAAATAATTTGACATTTGTAGAACATCTGAACTTAGACCAATGAATTTTCCTTAGCAAGGAAGAAAAATAGGCAATCTTGCAAATCAATGTTTTAATAAAGTAATTTTCTTTCAGCTAAGTCCTTGAAATAAATGATGTTTATTCAAATTTCCCAAAATTTATTTGATGAATGTATTTTGTAATTCATAGTAGAGACATGAGGATGGTCAAGTCTTTGGGATAGCTGCATATATTGTCAATTGTCACCTATTTGCACAGGCTAGCAAATGATTGAAACCAGCAAGCTTAAGTCCAACTCTGGTTCATAAATTTGCTAATCTTTCTTGTAAGTATCACATATCATTAAAAATAAATGATGCAATGATAGGAGTCTTCTAAGGATAATCTCACCGAGGGTCTCATTTGCTTTAGCACCTTTGTGTCCCTTCCTTTCATCCTCCTTTCTGTGTTCAGCCAAATTTTCTAGTGAATATTGATGTCTTTGCTTTAAATCACTGATTTGTTCCAAAATGATTTTAGAAAAAAATTTGGACCAAAAAGGGGTCCTTAATATTCTGGATTCAAAACACCTTTCTAACAAATTCTCTCATCATATTTCCAGAAAATATCTAACTTAACCCTTCTGACCTGTCGATAGTTTTGAATGCCATATTCTCTGTGTTGCCTCTTTGTCTGGGATAAACTTAATTCCTGCTGGGACTCCTTTAAGATCTAGTATAAGGGTCTCCTTTTGGAGTTTCTTCAACTGAGTTGTGTGCTCTACTGAGCATTTCCTCTAAAACTCTTTGTATGTTGGACACATTTTAAATATAAATGTATCACACAGTGCTATGATTACTGTTTTACTCCTCTGTCTCCTCTACAATATTCTGATATTTTTATGGGCTCAGACTGTATTCTGATATTGATTAAATTACAGGAAATGTGCTCAACTTCATTTTGCAAATACTTTATTTATACCATAAATTTCCAGTAGTCATGAGACTAGACACTACAGAATTTCATACTCTGTCCAACAACAATGATCATTAACTTTTTGCCCTCCACCTATAATTTTCATTTTTGTGTGCTATTCACTCATTGTATCAGACATGAACTCCTCAGACCTCATTATAGCTTATAAGACCATCTTACAACTGAAAATTTGTACCTTTTACCAACCTCTCCTTATTTTTCCACAACTTTAAGATGTAGCAATTTTGCAATAAATATTTCATGACTAAATATCAAATGTTTTCAATAAACATAAATATGTAGAAATCAAACTAACCCCCTAACAGAATATAATGTAAACTTTATATTATTTGTCATCACTTTCTGTTCCTTTTAAAATGTTTTAACATGTACCATATAGTTTGAATGGCCTATCAGTATGGAAGTATACATGAGATCATTTTTCCAAATGTAATACATGTAAGGTTGTGTCTCTGGTATTATAGTAGAGTACATGACTCTATCATATTAACAGAAAAAGAATATGCATGAAATAATTTTATCTACTCTGAGTTTTTTATTGTTCTCTTTCCTTTCACTGGTACTATTTCAGGTTTAATTTAAAGGCACAGACCATTTATTTACTAGGCGTCTCCTTGTAAAGCATCACTTCAGTTGCTGGTGTAAATGGGCTTCACATAAAATGAAGTGTTCCATTTTACTAAGAAATTGAGGGGTGCTCTGTTCTTTCAGTAAATGCTGTATTTTAGGGGGATACCTCAAAAATTTTAGTGGTTAATGTCTAATCTATTAATTCCCTCAGCATAACAGCAGCAAACAAGTTTTCAAGGGCTTCCTGAGTATAAAATCTGGACCCAAATCTCTAGCTATATAATTTCATCAGCAGGAAGTGCCTTTTTTGCAGACCTTACTGCTGGTCTGATAAAACCACTGATTCTGCTGCTGTTGATAAACTCCCTACATTAAAGTCTTCAACCTTCAACAATTTTCAATTCCAAGCAAAACCTAACAGTTTTATTTTCTGTGTGCTTCTCATTTACCCAGAGTAATATGCTGTCCTTTCCCACAGCGTATCAGGTTAGCTCAGCTCACGATGGGGAGAAAAGTTTCCTAGGTTCATTTTCCAGAACACTAGGCGCTTAACATTGGCTGGAGTGAAACTCTTCTTCCTCCAAACTAATAATGAAAGTGCCTTTACATTTTCACCCATCATGGTAAGAAAAAACCCAGACTTGCAGTTGAACTTTCTCACTCGTTTGTGTATTTTCAGGAAAAGCTTCTTTCCGAAGTTTTTAGAGAACTGTGAGAACAAAAGGCTGAAAAACAACAGAAAGACGCACCCTACATTTTTATTATTCATACATTTTTGATTTTGGCTTTTTTTTTGTTTTGTTTTTTGTTTTTTGTCACAGGAGATCTTGAAGATAGATTCAGGGTTTGATTAAAAATGATTAATGATTTTTGTGTTAGCTGTTATTTTTTTTCAGAATACAACAATCAACCGTTTTTGCAAGGAAGATATAAGTCCAGCAGTGATTTCCAGTGCATTCTACAAACAGGCTGTGCTAGAAACACTGGTCTATTTGTAACCTATCCAAAGAGTCTATTAACTAAGCTATCAATGATCACAGGAGATTTGTAGAAGGTGGAGGCTAATACCAAGTGATATTTGACCTTGAATAGAGTCGGATGTTTTGGGTTTGACCTCTGGGATCTGATTCAGCTTCTGAAGACCTCCAGCGAAGGCACACATCAGATGCACGATAAGCCGAGACCTGGCCTCGGTGTTTCAGATATGTGGGGAATCCAGAACAGTTTTAAAGGGAAGGGAAAAGGGATCTCTGTAAATCTACTACTACTTAATAGGAGTTGTTTCTTTAGAGGACAGCAGTACAAGAATACTTGGAGAGAGGTTAAGATAGCAGTTACTTAACTTACGTGTCATGCTATCCTTTGAATGCAAGGTTTGGAATGGATGTGCATTTGCGGGGGTGGGTAGCGGTGGTAGAAATGTCCAGGACCTTGGGCTGCGTTTCCATGTCACAGGCTCCTAGACACCTTTATCACAGGCAAGGTACCCTGACCTGGATGATAAAATGGCTCTGAGAGGATACAGGAGCACCCATGACGAAAGGGCTGTTTCCCTCTGTCCCCACACTGAAAGCTTCTTTTGGCACGGAGGATGTGGGAGAGGGCCTTTGGAGACGCATCCAGCCCCGTGTTTCCTAAGCTCGAAGATACATGTTTTACATACCAGAGAGATGTCAGGTCCCAGTATTACTTCAGGTTGGAAAATGCTCATCTGCTTAGTCATTGGCTTAGATGCCGGTAGCAGAAGCCTATTGAGGAGTTTTTCTTACAGTTACGACATCAGATTCGACATCGTGCTAAGTCTGGTTCCTTTACTGAAGACTGAGGCGCCTGCCCTGCACTCGGCACTTCATTTGGTGACTTCGTCAACAATCAACAACCTTTTCTTCATCCACCAGGTGACTCACCCAGACCTCAGCATGATCTTCCTTAAAAACATAGGACCCATTTCACTCAGAACCCAACAAATTGCTGACATTTTCTTACCACGGAGATCACGCACTTCTTATTTCTTCTGTTTCGCAGTCTTTTGTTGAACTGCTCAAACCTGGCTGAGGTTTCAAGAAGGTGGCACATGCTGGGGTGGAAACAGTATTTTGGTAAATTACACAGTGAGCCTTGAAGCTCTAAGGACCGGTGTGCAAGAAGTAAAACGGTGTCACAGTACGGTGGTTTGAAAACCAGGCATAAGCGTTTCCATTGCAGGAACCGTTTTATTCCAACTCTGAAGTAAGAGTTCCGGTGTGTGGTTGAGTTGAAAAGAGAAGTCCAATACTGTGATCACACATGAATGCTGCTGATTCTAAACAATTCTATATGCAAAAGATTTCCTTATGATAGGGACTGTAAAAGCAGTATATGTATATATATATATATATATATATATATATATATATATATATATATTAGGGACTCTAAAAACAGTGTATGTATATATATATAGAGAGAGAGAAATATATATACACAGAATATATACATATGTAATATATACACATATGTGTATATATAGCTGTTTTATTTATAATTTATGTATACATTAATTTTAAAAAGCACAAAAAATATTGAAAACTAGGGTTGTTTTTCTTTTAGAAGAAATGAGCATGAAAGTACTAGAAAAATGTCAAGCTAGGTATAAGGTAAATTTATTTGAAGGAGAAATTGAGCTACTGCTCAGAGAAGTATAGCTGAATTCTTTAAAGAGAAGACGATCTTGCCTTATCTTCTGGAGCTAGCTTAAATGATTTGGTGGAAAAGACGGCAAATGGAAAAGATGAGTTTTCAAGGTCCTCTGTGGGCAGATGCATTTAATCACCAATGTTCTTATCAAATTATTTTATTTATGAAATTATTTATCACAGCCTTCGGTGTGCTTCTCTACTGAAAGGATGTTGTGGTCCCGAAACAAGATGTGAAAATAATTGTTCAGAATTATTTATGCCAGGATGAGTTTTTTATTTTCTGGATGGTATGGCATGCTGGTACAAATAAATGATCGTTCCTTCTTGTGTAGGGCAGAGTAAAACAAATAATTCATAGCAATTATTTCAAGATATAAGAAATCGAAGTGTCAGAAGTCTTACTAGCACCTTCAAAGGGTTTTACAATTCATTGAATGGAAATCATAATTTGACTTTTAGACAGTCTGTTGCCCTTGCATTTTTTTCAAGTTCAGTTATTATTGCATTCCCTCCAGTTATCTTCTCTTGCCAAGTACAGAC
This sequence comes from Solenodon paradoxus, assembly GCA_004363575.1. Taxonomy (NCBI): domain Eukaryota; kingdom Metazoa; phylum Chordata; class Mammalia; order Eulipotyphla; family Solenodontidae; genus Solenodon; species Solenodon paradoxus. Next base: position 498,664 of record RJWH01000216.1, on the reverse strand, counting down.
TGCAAAATTTAAAGCCACAGCATACAGGAAAATAGATTTGAAGCTTAGCCAGGGCCACTTTGGATATTTCCAAAAAAGTAAACACAAACTTTATTTTCATTGGTGGGGCTGGGGAGGCATGCATAAAAGATCAGTGAATACATTTTCATGACAACGATAATAGCCTGGCATAGAAATAGTCTTTTGGATTTCAGAAGTTAGAAAGAGATGTAACTGTGCCTCTTTCCCTTTATCCACCATCTTTTCTTTTAAAATGAGGGGCAAGTGAAGAAAAAAATATATTCCTTGCCTTTCAAGAGGAAGACCATCTAGAAAAACTAATGTCACTGTGATAGTTCATTTCTCTATAAATCATTTTGCCATTGGAGTGGCAGTTTTGACAACATTGGCTAAAATTAAAGTGGCCTTGGTCTAGTTAGGACCCTTTTAGCACTGAACTTACTTGTCTACATTATGTTGATTTTTCACTTAAGTCTTTGAGAAAGAATGGAAAAATGTACTCAGAACATCTTTCTAATTTTTGGATAAAGTTTCACTTAATGCTGTTGTGGACCTGGTGCTTTGGATAGAAATATGCTCAAAATATGTTTATATGACAAGGCTGCATACCTTGGAGATCTTTTAAATTCTTTGCTGAGAGCTTCAATCATTCAGTGTTCACTCATCCAAAACCCCTTATAGTCTCAAATATCCCGGTTACTTTCACTGTAAAAGCCAAAAATTGAATAGAAGCAGAAGATAAAATCGATATAGATATTTCAAAGTTTTATTTTCCCCTTGACTCTTAAAGATGAAAGTGGTGAGATATTTAACGCAATAGTTCTGATACTCCAAAATACCTAGATTTCAATCTTACATTATCACACAAAATCATAGCATTTGACTCATACCTTGGAAATTATAACTTCTTTTCCTTTTTTTCTAACATTGGAAAAGACTTTGACTTCCTCTCTGTTTTGCTATTGAAGACATTAATACTCATAGCCCTCGGGTTATTTCACATATCCATAACTAGGTAGAGCAAAAATGTAATAATTATTATTAAAATCAAGTCTCTTTGCACTCCTTTCTGTTTAACTAGAAGTTCAGATCTGGCCCAGAGTTGTAAAAATGAATGTTTCTTGTCACTGAGATGCTCAACAAGCAATGTAAAATGAGTTATATCCTTCCTAGGTATTGATTGCATTCAAAAAAATCATTCAATTGATAACAATTAGCAGCTTTAGATGAGTGGATGAGTATCATGGAGTGAAAATTGAAGCTAATTAATGAGGAATTCTGGGACAGCGTGCTCTTCCTTTCCTGTTGGATGGTCAGACATTAAACCTTGGTGTTGTCAAATGAGTAACACCTTTGCATCAGTATTAAATTCACACACAAAGAAAATTAATTACAGGAAAGCTGTCTCAAACCCACTTTGTCAACAGTCTCGACAAGAAATTCTCACTTACATAGGAAAATTCAAGTACTGGTGACTTAAAATATTTTTGTTTTTGTAAGATCTCTCTTTCTCTCCTCATCCCTTCCTCCATCCTCCTCCTTTCTTCCCCCTCTCTTTCTCTCTCTCCCTCTGCTCCCCCATTATCCCTTCCCATGTTTTCTGAAGGAAAAATAGTGATGCAAAAGCTTTTATTTATTTATTTGGGGCATTGCAGAGAGATAAATACTGTGTAAAAGATTAAAGTTTACTGCAAAAACAAATCATATCTTGAGTTAATTCCCATAACAATGTCATCAAGTAGTGTCCCCACTAATACAAATTGTGAAAATCTGAATTTTATGTTCAGCCTTGAATTCATACTTGTATTATTGCTGGGTTCTGAAACAAGTCATTGCTTCTTATGCCTAGAAAGGCAGCACCTAAGGCCCAAGTCTATGGTAATGTAATAACTAGTGAGAGTCATCCTGGCTTAGCTAACTTTCGTTTGTAGGCTTCCATAATAGCATAATTCCACTTAACTTATGATTTTCCAATAAATGCATTGAAATATTTTATTCTTAAGCTCTAATTCCCTGAAAAAAAATTCTCTAGTTTGAGTAAATAGAGATTGTGAATGTTGAATTAAGAAGACCAGAATTTGGGAGCTTTGATAACCTAGAAAGGATATTTATGGCAGTAATTCTGAAGTCCCTTGGCTAGGGTCCTCATAGTTCTCTGAGAATAATGCTCTCAGGAACCACTGTGATGATGCAGTGTATTTCCTGTATTGCAGTTTACTTAGCTTTCCAAGATGAGCAGTCTGTTGCTCCTCACTTATTCTTTCAAGGAAAGACATTAATTATGGTTCCATTAGAATTCTGAGTGAAATGGATATGTCATTACATATTACTTTCACATTCCAAAAGTCTGTCATCCACTAGGAATTTTATTTGAGATGTAATTGTGAAGATGCCTTATTGGAAAATCTCCAGCATACTAAGCTCTTAGCAACATAATACTAGCAATACATGAACTTTATCAAATATGTTTATTAATATTTTAAAGCTGTTTCAGATAGAAACTTTGGTTTTGACCTTAGATTAATAGTGTTCAATCAGTGGATCACACTGGATTTTCAACTGGGTTTTTTAATCTACTTTCAAAGAAATCCACTTAGATTTTGGAAGCAGATCTTGCCAAATCCACAATGCAATCTAATTATTATGCCAATAAAGACTGCAAGATTATAATAAATTAAGAAAGCTAGAATTACATTTATAATTTTTGTAGGTTAAATTGTAAGGTCATGTGTGACTTCCTGTTAACTTAGCTATGTAACTCATAAAGCAATTAACTTACTTGCTAGTCATGTATATGAATAAGATGCGTACATCTAAAGCTAAAAAAAACTAGTCAGAGAAGGTATTTTACATACTAATATTTTGCTGATAAAGTAGTATCCATTTGAAAAAATTACAGATTTTCTTTTATCATTCAACAATAATCTACATCACCTGATATTGTGTATGAAATCTATATAAGCGTGATGAGTGAGATGTGTACACAGCACTGAGGAGAATTAGGCATTGTGAAAGAAGGTAGTAGGCAGGAAGATTTGAAAGAGTATGATGTATTCTATTTTCCAGAATATGCTTCACTGATGTATAGAGTAATACCTTAGAACAAAGCACATGTAGAAATAAAAAATGAAATACAAAAATGATCATTTTTATACTCTGAGAAAAAGGGAAGTAAAAGAAATAAAGATAAGAGTAAGTACATTTCTACACAGTTAAGGTAACAATGGATGTGGAAGAGTTAATCTTAAAAGATGTATAGATTTCTAGTGGGTTTGGGTTGAATTTTAGTGGATCTTGTGTCCAGAAGACAGGAGAGAAAGCTTGTGTCCCAGTCAAGATGAGAGTTCAAATCAGATACCCTGCCATTAAGTAAGGACTTTCAATATGTGGCAAGTTATGGAGGTGAACAAGAGAAAAGTACTTCATTAAGGAAGTCCTACGTGTATGTGTTAACCACTGCCCTAACCAAAGTAGAAAAAAATCTTGCCCCCAAATTTGTCAATTATAACTCCATACCTATAGCTGTGGATGAAATTTTCAATATTTGTAGGATCCCCAAATTAGTAAACTGAAAAGTTATATCAGTCATGCCAGTTTTGAAGCATACTGCAAACAAAAAGGCGCTCTGTTGAATATATTTTAAACTAGACCTAAAATTATCTCTACTGAAATTTCAAGAAAGTTGTCTAATTGTCTAATTGGAAAACTTATTGGGTACACATGAAAATAAGATTACATGAGTTAATAAAAGCAATAATCTTAGCTATCAGATCTATAAGATATTGAAATAACAGATATTCAAATAACATAAATATGAAATAATTTTTACATTACTAAATAAATAAAAGAACTATTTTAGAACTAAATAAATAGGAAGCTTAAAATTCTTTCAAACATAGTTGAAAAGTATCAAATTTAACATAGATATAATAAATAGGGTAAACAGAAATTTGAAAGTTGAGTGGATTTCTGTTGCCTAGAATACGACAGACTAGAATATTTGGACCAGTTTTGCCACTGAACATATTTTAAAATTCTAGATAAATATATTTTTGAATCTTAAAATTCATGTAATAAGAAACTGCCATGTCGAAATCTCAAGGAATCCAGAGAGATACAGTACACTGAAGCCTAAATCATTTGATAGTCTTGGGAACTATGGATTTCATTTTGGATGGACCATATAGATTAGAATGAATAAGTTGTAACTTAGAGATAATAAGAAGTCCTTTTTATATTAAATAAAGATGAATCAGAAATAAATCTCCTTACCACCTCCAATCTCAGAGACCACAAGATGCTAAACATGACAGTGGGGAAAAAAATGTTTCTTAATCCTTTTTTGAATTTTCAATCCATCATTTATCATCTAATTGGTCCAAAATATTTTCACTATGAATTTAGTTCTAATGGTTTGTGTCTGGTAAACCCCATGAAGACAAAGAGCTTAAACAGACATAAAAATGTCAAATGTTGGAGACAGCAAAATATGTATTGCAAAACTACGCTTACTATGTCAAAATATAACCAAGTCAGCACTGAAAGTATCTATATGTAACAAGGATGTATAAAGTAACAGCATATTTGAAAAACAGCAAAATATATTTTCTAGAAATAAAAATATAATGACTGAAATAAAAGCTTAATGCACGGGATTAATATCCTATTGAACATAACCAAATATAGAATTGATTAATTTGAGTATGTGTAAGACTGTGTTGCTCAAATATGTTAGGGAAAGAGAAAAAGATTTTTAAAAAGCTAGTGAGAGATGATAAGATATGATGAAGAAGGAGACAAGTTCTACAATATATTTCACGGAAGTCCTAGAAGAAGAGGAACTTTAAGGAAAACTTTTTTCTTTTTTTAGCTTGGCTAAGAATTTTCCATAAATGATAAAAGACACATTGTTCCTCAATTACAATTTAAAGAAGTCAAACACATCCAAATACATACATGCATAGCTACATAAACAGATAAATAGCTAATTTTTTTTTTTTTTAAATGGAACTTCTAATCTAGAAATAGTATAATGAAATTTCATTCTGGAATTGCGGGTAGAAAAGGGATGACATCCAAGGAGTGGTAGCCAGAGCATCAGCTTATTTCTCATAATAACAGCAAAGCTAAAAGATAGTAGAAGAATAACCTCAAAATCCTGGGAAAAAATTAACTTAGATTTCTATACCCAACTAAACTATCTTTCAAATATAAATTTGCATAATTCAGGAGGGAAATAGGAAGCTGCCAGACCTCATTAAACATAGACCTGAGAGTAACTCAGTATTGTTTGCACTGCATGTTACTGATCAAATCTAGTTCACAAGGCTAGCCAAGATTCTAGACCAGAGAAAGCAGACCTCACCTTCTGATGAATGCAGCAGCATGTAAAAGCCAGTAATGACAAGGTGGCAACCAGACTATCTACCACAGTATAAAGAGCAGCTTCTCATGATCATATGACAATGACAAATAATGCAGGAATAAACTGAGCACAAAAATATGCATTAAAAAATAGACCTAAGCCAGTATCAATGAACAGTAGAAAAGCTAAGTATTATATATATTCTATAAATAAAATATGATAAAGTAGTGAAAATAGATAGCTTAAAACTTTACAACATAAATAAATTTAAAATATAATGTTGGGCCAAATAAGCCAGAGAAAAGATTGTAAATTATTATTTGCCATTTATGTGAAATTAAAAATGACTAAGCACTGTATTTCTTTTTAATTTATACATACATGATAAAACTATAAAAATTACAAGAGAATGATTAATCCAAATGGTAGAATAGTGAAGAGGGGAAGGGAAGAGAGAGAGATGAATGCCTTCTTTCTCCCTATTCCTTTATTTCTGTTCTAGGCACATAATTGTTTGTTTCAAATTATTATTAAGAATTACATGTGTATTTTGAGAACTTCACTGTATATACCATATAGTTTACAGTAAAAAGAGAAAAATAAAACTAAGATATGAAAACACAAAATTTTGATTGAACATGGAGAACAGACTCATAAAATTATGGTGACAGTAGAAATTAGTCCTGTCGTATTTCAGAGCAGTTTGTCAGCATATAGTGCAGTGGGCCTTACCAGTTGACTCTGGCCCTCAAATTTAGCAGAGAATTTCCCACTCAGGTGTGGCAGGAGACATATATAATGGTTTTAGGAATAGCATTGCTGCTAATATAACACAGAAATATCAATTAAAAGGGAAATAGATTTTTAGAATTGATGTAGTTGTATAATTATATATAGCTAAAATTATTGAACTGGAGGTTAAAACTCAATATAGAGAAACCTGGGGAAACAAGATTTAGGTAGAAAAAAACTCTATAATGTTATGATAGCAAGTAATTTTGAAAACATGTAAAGCAGTTTAACATGATATTTGTGGGTAAGTATAAATGAAACTTATAGAAGAATATACACTAACTTTATAACAATGGCTAACACTTCAGAGAGCTCAAATTATATTCTCCAGGAGGATCAGGTAAATGAGAAGGTAGAAAGAAGTCTGTCTTTATAGGAAGTGGGAGCAGGTTCAGAAAGGGATACCAAAAGACATGGTGTCTTACAGTGTTATCTCTGCTTTCCTGTATGCAGGAAAATGGAAAAGAAGAGGACAACCTCTGAAAATCCCATCTGTAGTCACTGTCAAGGTTACTAAAATACTGAAAGTCTTACTCTAATTTTGTATAATGTCTAATTCTTCCCAAAGCAATTTTAACATACAATATTTACAACATGTAAAGGGGCGTGAAGTATTTTTTTAATATTGTTATTAGGAATGTGAGGATCTCTCAAACAACCTTGGGCAACACGACTAGCAAGTTTAGGTATAGTTTAGGTTAGAATTCCTTTCTTACAATCGGAGTCCTCCACTCTCTTGACCTATCCTCCAATTCAGAGAAAAGCACATACATTTTTATCTAACACAGTTTATGTCTGAGATAACTCTGAATAGAAGGAAAAGAATAAGGTCAAGTTTTGTTGCAAAGGAAGTTAATAAATCAAGTTGGCAGTACATCTGTAGCAGTTTATAAACTTGGGAACGAATAAAATAGAGCTTACTTTTCTGAGATGATGACATCAAGGAAGAATGCTACAGAGTGGAGTGGTCCATGGAGTGGGCTGTCTGAGGGCACACCTGTAAAATGCAAGGGGAAAAAAGAGGGAACTCTGGTTATTGTTATTCCAAGGAAAAGCCCACTTCACACACCTTTGCTAGAAGGGTAGTTTTCCTGAGGGGGCATGTGGGTGGAGGGAGACACTCAAAATGCAATCCCTGTCAATATCTATTCCTGAGATTAAGCAGTTTGTGTCATGTAGTGGCAATTCTTTTATTACGATTACATTAATTGTGATTTTAATAAGTACTGTATTGGTACATAGAGACAAGTTCCTTGAGTTTAACCATATTGGGTTTAAGGCTAGTCTGGAAACAACACAGTGGGTATTTCCAGGGACTGTTTTTATAGAAGGCTTTGAAGAATAGTTTCTAGAATAACAACAATCAAAGGAGTAGATGACCACTCTAACCTCAGTGATATTTTAAAAATAAATGTTGCTATAGATGACCTTTATTATTAAACATAGATGAGATTGAATTTTCAAGAGACATACTGCTGGCTTATGTAGCTCTAAGTGCCTCTGAGATTTCAGTGATTCCTTCCTTACTTCTACTCATTTACATCTTGACCCCTATTAAGATGTCTTTCCAAGGATGAGGAGGATGAGGGTGAGAAATGACGAAATAGGTGGTCAGGGTGAGAAAAATAGTGCTGAGAGGTTTGGGGTTTCTCAACCTGTCTGAGTGGCAGCGTAGCTTTGCAGTTAGAACTAAATTCTGCAAGTTGACATGCTGAATTCTGATCTCAAGCTCTCGTCTATATATGTGACTCTTCACCATCTTCTTTGCTATCAATTTATTTGTAAAATAGGAATAGTTGAGACTTTATCTTATAGAGATGTTGCAAAAGTGCAAGGACATAATGCAAATAGTGAATAGCAAAGCCTGGTACATAGAAAACATTAAATAATTATTGATTATTCATACTTTTTTAATGAAAATTATGTTACCATGAACCTGTTTTAATGGATGCACCCACGCATCTCATCATAAAATAACTATTTTCCCTCCTCCATTCACAAGATATTCATTCAACTTTAAGCTGTAAGCACTACCTGATTATGTTAAAAAATTCCATTGAAAGTGAAGATAATTTCAATCTTACCAAAACTGTGAAACATTAGTTAATGTTGAGGATGTTATTTAAGGAGCATATAATCCTGTCATTTGAAGAAATATTTTATGATCAAGAGAGGGGTGTGATTCAGTGTCTCCTCTATAACTTTGAGGGTAAATTCTTTTGGGACCCAGACTTATTTCCACAATGTCTGACCACATGCTTACACCCCAATAGTATCACACCTTTGTTCCCAAATGGAATTTTTCCCATTATGAAATGTGCAGATTGCTTAAATTTGAGAGTTTTCTTCTTTAGAAACTCATGTATTTAATTGAATCTTTTCCACCACCAATTTTGAGAAGGAGGTCTAGATGATTTTTCCTCTGACTTTCATTTCTCCTTATCATATATTCATCTCAGCACTTCTCCAAAGAGTTCATCGTGGTTAAGAAAGCATGATAAGAGCATTTAAAGAATCAAGAGTGTTGCTGTTTGAAGAAAAGAATCAATGAATATATAAATAGATATTAACCACGGTTGACTACTCTGGCCATGGATCAGAGGATCCTCTGAAGGTCTTAAAAACTCACTGAACAGGAGTTTTGAGTGAGTTGTTCTCTTGTGTTACAGATATGCTCACATTTTTTTAAATAAGATTTAACTTTTTTTTTGTCTAATAAAGGCTACTCATTATACATAAAGGCTTGCCTGGATGGAAGATTAAAGATGGTCACAAATCTTTAATACTTTTAATACTTTAATACTTTTCTTTAATACTCCTGCCATCAGGAGGTGAACTTCATTCTCCTCCCCCATGCTGATTCTCTTGTAATCAAAATACAGGAAGGGGCAAGTATTGCTACCTGAGTCTGGGAGATGTCTGATGACTTCTGCCCTGAACTCCTGAGATATTCCCCATCACAAACTGGCTGCCATGCTCTAACAGCCCTATTTCTCTAGAGAATGCTGACAGATACTAGTAGAAATATGGGATAATCGTAGGCTTCTCATAGCTTCCCTTTAGGGTATTGAAGACATTTTTGTTTATATTGTTAGTATTTTTTTTTTTCTTTCAAGTATTGATGTTGGAATTTGTTAAGTAGCTTTTTGGTGTTTTCTGAGATAATCATGTGTATTTTGTCCTTTATTCTATCAATATTGTATATTACACTGATCGAATTTTTGCATGGTAAATTAACTTTGCATTCTTGGGGCAAATTCCACCTAACCCAAGAGCATAGGGCTTTATATGTGTTTGGTGTGATGATAAAATTTTTATTAACAGGTTTTAAATCTATATTTGTGAAAGATTATCCTTTTTTGTGTTGTCTTTTTATCTAGCTTTCGTATCAGGGTAACATAAAATGAGTTCAAAATGTTCCATCATAGTCTATTTTCCTGAGTTTCTTAAGTACTGATATTCTTTAAATTAGTGGAATTCATCAATGAAGTCATATGGGTCTGGGTTTTTCTTTCTGGGGTGTTTTGAAATTATGAATTCAATTGTTTTACTCCTTGTGGGTTGAATCACATTATCTATTTATTCTCACATCAGTTTTATTAACTTTTACCTTTCTAGGCATTTGTCCATTTCACCTATACTATCACTGGCATAAAGTCATTTACAACATTACATTTAAAGCCTTTCATTCCTGGAATGCCAGTCACAATATCCTCTTTTCATTTCTGGTTTTGGTCATTGAGTCTTTTTTGTTTTGTTTTTGGTCCATCTAGCTGAACCTTTGTCAAGTTTGCTCATCTTTCAAAAAAAATTAACTTTTGTTTTCATTAATTTTATCATTTGTTTTTCTCCATTTTCATTTTCCCATTGATCCTCATTTTTCTTTATTTCCATTAGCTTTGTGTGGACATCTAGAGTGCTCACTATCCCTCCTGGGCATCCATGTGTGCAGGCTTCCAGACCATCAAAAACATGTGGAACTCATCAAAGACCCTTATTGTTTTATCATCCAGGTTTCACTGCTAAATTCCTGGATATTCTGTCAAGGAGACATTTTATCCAACCAGGTTCCACCTCAGACTTATTGAGACTTTGCATTTCCTGTTTATTTGCCACCAAGATCATTAGTACTGAAGACAAAGGCCCAAGGGCCCTGAATTTGTCCACATTCTCTTCTAAATCCCATCAGCCTCCTCCAGCAGCAAAGCCCCTGTTCTTATCCTGCCTTATCTGGTCTGACTCCTGACGATCCTGGGTACAGGATTAGAGATTTCTACTAGTTTTATCCAAGGTTCTGTGATTTTCCTTTAAAAAAATACTTTTCAACTTGTATATCTTTGTTAATTCCCTTGGGGAGTGAAACAGTTGATTTTGACAATTTTCTTTACTTGCTAAATTGCTTTTTTGTGGAGAGGGTTTGCTGAGCCCTCATTCTGTAAATTGGGATTTTTGCTTAATCACTAGGTTTTAGGGTGATTTGTGATACAGCCTTAGACGAAGTAGAAGAACATGATCTTAGTATGTATTAAGTATACTTAGTAGGGAGCAGTTGAGATTCCTGTTCTCAAACAGGAAGTACATGAAGGAAAATTAAGCTAATGCTATTAATAATGTAATATTCTGTTCCCCAGGTGAGAAAATCATATTACCACGGGCAATGTCACTTATGTGTTTTAGTTGACGTTACAACACAACTGTGTTAATCTGTGCATGAAATTCTACATCCCATTCAAGGACCTCATATGTCCTCTAATGTACTGTCATTCATTAACGTTTATACTTGGAAACACATTTCATTAAAGTTGCTCTTTATTTCACTGTAATTTTATAATCACTTTATTATCTAGACATTAGGAATTGTCTGTGTTCTTGTATTGTATTACATATCTATGCATTTAATTTAATGTAGTAAAAAAATAATTGAAAGAAATTTAGTATAAAAAGAAGTATTAAAGTCATAGTTTTGAGAATCACTAGACTAGATGATCTCTAATAAGCCTTCCTCTGTTGAGGTAATATTAAATTTTCTAAAACCTACTAAGCTAATTTATCTCATATACTTGATGAATACTGTCTTGTAGTATTAATAAGAACCCTCAAGGAACTTGTTTTAGGTTGTGGCTTATAGTTATAACCTCTTTCCTGTTTTAAATATTGAATAGTTCTATATTGATCCCAGTACAATTTAGAGATAAAAGCAATGATAAAGATTATATTAACCAGTGTCAGGAGCCTTAATGAAATGATCATTTATAATATATCCCACACCTAAACAGAAGCTAGACAACAGTGAGGAATGGTCAAGAATATAAACAATATTTTTCAGTGTATGTATATTTAAAATCACTTGTAAGTTTTAAGTTTTACTATTTGGCTCTTTACTTTTTTTTATTTGATTGAGTTTGTCTAAGAATTTATTCTTGTTTAATTCAACACAGGTTTTTTATCTTTTGCTCACTGTTTTCAAGCAAATTTATTATGTGCTAGGTCTTATACTAGAAACTGGGTTCTGTGGAAGAGACGTGTATTTGGCAGGTCTGTGGAAGGAACATGAGGACAGAGACTTAACTGGCTTTTTACAGTGATTAGGGCCTTTAATAGAAGATGCTGAGGGTCCTGTGACTAGCAAGAAGGAATAGCATTATACTATCCAAGGCTTATACAAGTGAGGGAAGGAAATTGTGTCCAGAGCTTCTTGAAAATGGAAATACGTATATATTCCAATTTGGGGTTAATCAAGAATATCTACCATTATTTCCTTTCAAAATAACTTTAAAATAATCACTGCATTGTGTCACCCTCAAGATTCTGAAAAGTTCTAAGGACCTGAATGTAATGATCAGAAATATTAACATCAGAAGATGAAAGTTGATTGCTAGACTCAATAAACGTTCAAAAGCTATTATATTCTATTTTTGCTATGTTTATTTTCTGTTTTATGAATTCCAATATTTAAAGTACAGCACTTAACATATTAATTCATTTGTCTACTTGATAACTAAGGTATTTTCTGGCTCAAAAGTTAAAAAGATTAATGTATTTCTTTTGATAAGATAAAACACATGGAGTATGATGAAACAAGACATGAGAAGTTTTATATGAAGTCCAGCAATGGTTTGAATAAACTGCTATGGATTTATACTGAGACACAGACTTAGTACGTTGAAGAAAACATTGAGATGAATGGGTAAAGAATTAGTCACATTCATAAAACTAAAAAGTTTCTGTACAACAAAAAAATTCACTAAAACATAAAGCAAGCTGTGAAATGGGAGAAGATATTTGTACATCATAAATCTGACAAGCCCTTAATCTCCAAAATATATAAAGAACTCAAACTTCTCAACAATTAAAAAACTCACTCAAAAATTGGGAGGAAGAACTGAACAGGCACCTCTCTAAAGAAAACAACAGATGATCTATAGACAATGAAAAATGCTCTATATCATTCATTATCCTAGAAATGCAAATAAAAGCCACAATGATCTATCATATCATACCAGTGATAACGACTTATATCAGAAAGACTAGACATAGTTAACTGCCAGAGAGGGTTTGGAGAAAAAGGAACCCTCTACACTGTTGGTGGAAATGTAAATTAGTGCAACTTCTTTGGAATACAGTATGCGAATTCCTCAAAATAATAAAGATGGAAGTACCATTGATCCAACAGTCCCACCTCTAGGTATATACCCAAATAAACCAAAAACTAATCCAAAAAAATATATGCACCACTATGTTCATGGCAGCATAATCCACAATCGCCAAGACATGGAAACAACCTAAATGCCTATGGACAGATGGCTAGATAAAGAAACTGTGGTGTACATACACAATCAAATTGTATATAGTTGTTTAAAAAAGATCAGATTATGCCTTTCCAACAACCTGGATGGAATTGGAGGTGATTATGCTAAATGAAATGAGCCAGAAAAAAAATGAGAAGTACAGGATGGTTTCACTCTTAAGTGGAATATAAAGAAATAAAACAAAGAAACGGACAAATCAGCAAAATGCAAAATCAGCAAGATTGGGGCTACTATTGGGGGTCTGGGGAGGGAATAAGGGAAGAAAGGAGTTATCCAGTTAGTGGTGGAGGGCACAGGAACTCTGATGGTGGAGATGGTGTGAAATACACACGGATGAGGTGAAATTTCAATATCCTTCAATGTATATAGCAATGTAAGCAAAGGAAATAATAAAACAATAGAACAATTTTTGAAAGACTTACTTTAAAAAGAAGATACGATTGCATATATTGCTGTGTTGTATTGTGTTGTTTTTTTAAGTAAAATTGTCTTCAGCTCAGAGTGCTCAGGAAATACGCTCTCTAGTCCTAGACTTGGCCCTGTGAGCAGCTTGCTAGTCCACTTAGGGCTAGGTCATTTGGAGTCAGTCTTTATACAAAAAAAAAAAAGAAAGAAAGAAAAGAGGGAGATGTGGAGGAATACCAATTTTACTTGCACAGAAACTCAGGAGGCAAAAGGCTTACTGACTTTGAAATGACTTTAAAATGGCAAGTGCTTCTCCATAAATGTGCATCTTCATTCATTTTTATGTGAAACAGATCACTTCAAAAGAGACAATTTTTCCTTTACACCAGATGTTGCTTTCTTCATCACCTCTAAATTGAAATCCTTGTGTGAGTGGATAGCAGACAGTGGAGGAAGATTAGAGAATCAGACTTCTATCAGGGTACTAATTCAATCAGGAGAATCGCTGCTGAATTTGGTGCTTCAAAACAGTGCCAGGGATCAAAACGCATTCAGCAAACCTCATGAAACAATGACTTTGCATTTCAGCCACCTTGAATATGATGGCTTAATTTTGTCAGCTATTGATGGGTGTGAATAGCTCTGATGCAGTACACAATGATAACATCAGTGGAAAAGAGAGATATAATCTCCAAAAGATCACAAGAATGGGAAATCCCATTATGACACTGAATCTTCATCACTGTAAGGATTTTGTCAGCAATGTATAGTGACCTTTAATGAAGGAAGCGTGGGATGGAATTCTAGTCTCTTTGATTTTTATTTTCTTGTTTCATCTATGAAAGCATGCTAGCCATGCCGTATAAAAATTGAATCAGTAAAGTTTCCCCAAATGATGCTAGTCCATCTGTAAATGATTATCTTGAACAATTATTCAGTGTCCAGAACCCATTCCGAAAGCATCATATGAATTGACACAATTAAATCAGAACTCTAATTTATTCCAAATGAAAGATATGGAAACTCAGATAAAAATCATTTTTAGGGCAATTTCAAACTAGTAACATAAAAGATAGTCATACTAGTTTTCTGATAATTCATTGAGTTTTAGTTCCTGTTTGCAAATGAGTCAATACCTTGTGGAAACATTTAACCATCTAGTTAATATGTTTTGCTTGCTTTGGGTGTTTTAAGTTTTGGCTTTAAAACTTGTTGTTAAAGTGTCACACACATGCAGAAAAGTAAACTAATCATAAAGGTACAGTTCAATAAATTTTCAAAAGTGAATATGCCTGGGTGATCTGCACTCAGATGAAGAAGTAGAGTATTGTGAGAATCCCACAAGATTTGTTCCTTCCTGATCACTGTTGCCTTCACAGGATAATTGTCTAATTTTTGTTTCTATGCATTCATGTTTGCTCTTTATATTAGTGAATTAAGCATTTTGTATTTTTTTGTGTTTGGTTTCTTTGCTGCATGTTGTATGATTGGTGCATATCGTCATCCTTATTCTCACTGCTGTATAACTTTCTCACTGTGTGGACACACCACAGTGTATTTATTCATTCTGATGATGATGGACATTGGGTTGGTTCTAATTTCTGGTTGTTACTAATAATACCCTTACAAACTTTCCTCTACTTTTGGTGAATATATATGTATCTTGTTTTGGTACATACTAGAATTGCAATTTCTGGGACATAGTTAAATGAATGTTCTTTAGCAGATACTGACTGACCGACTGTAGGGTGATTTTCCATCTAAGAATCCAAAGGAATAGAATGTCCATCTCATATTGACTCAAATACAGGAGCCAAACTTAGATGTAAAGTGAAGATCAGGTTTTGCTTTATAGCAAGTATCTAAGTGAGAAGTATAATGCTTTGCCTGTCATCATACCCAGTATTTCTTACACTAGTCTAAAAACGCCCTGCTTTTCTGAAGTCACTGAGTGTCTTGCCATGCAGTGCAATCAAGTGTTGCTGAAAGACAGCTTTCAGATGAATCTCAATTTGATCTTTGGTACTTGAAATCTCCACTGTTGTTATTTATATATTTTCATTGCTGAGAGTTAAACTCTACAAATAATAAGGAGTCTCTCACTGGAAAAACTATACTAGCTTTGAGGACAGGAAATGAGCATGAAAGTGACCTCAGATTTCTCAGTTTAGTGAAAATGTTAAAAAGAAAATCAAGTTAGTATTGTAGTAAAATCAAGTCTGAAGACCACTCTTCCTTTTACATCAGAAAAAAAGAACTTCAATTTGCATGAGAAAAAACCAAGAGCTCAAGATGAATTTCTGCCATCAACTATACAAATATATGGTGAAATCTAGTTCTAGATCAGAAAAGGATACAAAGTAAAAGTGTTTCTATATACTGGCCTTTTCCAAAATAAAGATTAAATGCTGTTGAAAGAGAGATTTCTGATCTACCAAATTTCGTCCAATTTTAAAACATTTCATTTGAATGTAAATGAAATCTCTAGATTATGCAAAATTTTGCAATCACCTGGATGGATGTCAAAACATACCAATACTTGAAACTACTTTTTCTGTATGAGAATTATAGCACATGCAGGGTTTCTTTACAAACCTCATGTCTGTAAGTACACCCTGCATAATTTATTATATACTACTTGTGGACTGTGAAGCTCTGATGCACAACTTCAGGAAATGAATAATTTATCAATGTTTGAAAGATATTCTGGAGAACTTCTAAAGGCAGGTGGTAGAATTTGCAGTATACTACTATACATAATTTTTCAACAATAAATGAAAATGTACAAAATGAAATGATCATTGAGGGACTCTAGATGTGAGATTTTAAAAGTTTACTTGTGATAGAAGGATTCTCCAATTTGGTAAAATGGATTTTTATTAGCTATAAAACTATCCACTGCACTTAAAGAGATTTTCCTTAGCAGATGGATATGAGTTGTATTTGTATCTCCCTTTTAATAATATTGAATTTCACTGACTTAAATTTATTTGATTTATCTTCCTCCCTAACTTTTCCATGGCTTATGCTGCAACTTGACCTATATCGATTTTTAAATTTATTGTCTTGTTTAAATTGCCTGGAAAAAGAAAAAAAATCATTTTTTATATTCTAACATTTTAGAAAATAAAATGGTAATAAGGAGTAGATTTATCACATGATATGATCATGGCTATTAATAAATAAATGATCATTTTTAATTTGACCATGTAAGAGAAGACATTTCTTATAAGAGAAATTTTATTAGACTTCTGTTTCCCATCAAGGATAGGAAAGATTACATACACAGAGAGGTGAAACAAGAAATATACAGATATTGTTACACAGTGATTTAAAAATACAAACCAATTTAATTTATGATTGAATTTTTGCTATTGACTTTTAATAACTAGTAGATATTAGCCCAAGTACAGTCTTTAAACAATACATGCATATTTTGTTGCTGTAAGATACCGTATTTATTACAAATGGATTAAATCACATAAAATTTGGCAAATGGAGTCGGTTAAAAAGCAGATATGTTGGTTAAAAGCTGAAGCTCCAATTAAATCCAAAGAATTAAACAGAAATGACAGTTATTATTCCTAGTGTTTTTTAAAAGTAGAATAAAAATTAAAACTACTGTCATGGACATATTAAGATGGTTAAAATATCATTGTTCCTGGGAATAACAAGTAGTAAATACTCAGTTTATGAAAACATTTAGGTTTTCATTAATCATAAAATTTGCACTGGTAATATTTATATTTATTATTACAGTGCTAATATTTACTATTATAATTTTTACTAAGCATCATAAATTATATAAAGAAATGATAATGGCTACCATGTATTTGAGCATTTATTAAATTTCAATGTTGTGAGAATATGTATGTATATTTATATGTACATAACATATATATATATATATATATATATACACATACACCAATGAAAATACTGTTGATATTCATTCAAATTAGGTCAAAAGTAATTCAAATCTTAGATATGGGTTTAAAAATATCAGTTTGGAAGTTATATTAAATCTTGGTCTCATAATATATATATATATATAAGTAAAAACTAAAATAAAAACCTACCTTAAGATATTATTTTGTATTTCTAAAATGATTTAGTATATAATAAAATGGAAACTTGCTATTATTGAATGCCTATTATGTTAAACAGCATATTTGAAATTTTATGTTCTTTATTAATAATAATCTTAAGGGCCTTTCATAACAGTATTTCAGTGAGCCTCCTCTGTGCTAAGATTTCTATTTTGGTTATAGCAGTGAAGATGCCTGACAAAGATTATATTCTCTTCGAGATTAAAATTATGCATAAACAAACCAAAAAATAAGGTATAATGAAGGTATTTTAAGTATCATAAATGATAGCAATAACAAAATAAGCAACCAAACAGGTGAAGGAACAAATGAATGATGTAGCTATTATAGATAGAGTGATTAGGGAAGGCTTCTCTGAGGCAGTGACTTGAGAACAGAGATTCAAAGGAATCAAGACAATGAATATGGGAAGACTGGGAGAAGTTGTTCTATGGCAAGACTATGAGTGGCAAGGAATTGGGCATTTATAAAAAGACATCAAGAATTCTAGGATGGAGAGCGATATAACAAAAAGAAAACAGCATGGCTTGTACCTTGTCAGGTCCCTGGAACCATGGAAAAAACATATGAAAGTTAATCTGAATGTAATGGTGACCTACTAGAGAGCTTTAATCAGAAAAAGGACACAATCTGACCAGCATTTAAAAATTCTTCTCTGTGGCTCTGCAAAATGTAGAGGATGCTAAGCAGAGAAACTAGAAAGAGAAAGTGGCTGAAGTGAGAGGGATGGAACTTTGAACTAGGAAGGTTAGTCTTGAAAAAAAGCAATTGAATTCTGACATAGGTTTGCATCAGCCACAGTCCCAGTGACAAAGAGGCAGTACACCAAATTAGGGTGAATCAAAAATCAGGATGCATTTACTTGCAAGGTGACTATTTGCAGAGATGTGGGTATAGAGTACCACACCACTGTGTTGTACCTGCATTTGCTAACACCTTGGTAAATGGCTATGTGTATCAACTTCTTTCCAAATTACCCAATTTGAGTTTACCTTTTGTTTTCTGTCAGCTCCTGACACATAAATTATTGAAACTCCAGCAAAAGCCTGGTTAGGTTGTCAATAAATGAATGAGTGAATGAATAAACGAGTGATCTGTTTAAGATCTTATGGCAAGGATAAAGCAAATAACTTATGACAGTACTTAGTACAAAACATATAATCTTTCAAAGCTTTTTTTTTTTTTGGTCAAAATTACTTCTTACAGTTTTTTTATTCATCCACTCAACTTTATCAAGCACAAGGCACATTGTAAATCACTAGGAAAGATAAAGATAAATACATAATCCTGCCCTTGGGTAACTTATACTACTAAGAACCTGGTGTGGAGACATGATTGCAATGTGTTTTATGATGCTATTACTGTAGAAGTCTATGGATGTAGGGAGATAAAGTCCCATGGCCTTGGAGGTCCATGGTGCATTATCAGAGACTTTCTCAAAGAGGTGACATTGATAGCAGGTCTTGAAAGATAAGTAAGAGTTAATCATTCCATCAAACGAATAAGTGGGCTCAATAAAGTGAGATATGTGAAGAACTAGCTAAGAAATTTTTTTAAAGAAGCCAGGATGTGCATAAGTAAGTAGGAGAGATGACAAGAGCTATTTGGGGTATTCTAGTTAGCTGAATTCTGGCTGGAACATTTGACCAGAGTGGTGAGACGTGAGTTGAGAAAGGTAGTCAGTCAATCTTTGTAGTTTTCACTAGACCTTTGTAGTTTATCTGTATTAGTCAGGAATTCAAGATTTTAAGTAGAGAGAGATTGTATTATAATAAACTTCTAGGATAAAATAGGATTAGGGTGAAGTAAAACTTTAGGAAATCATATAGTAATCTATGAGAAATGATGAGGACCTGCACTAATGGGAATGGAGCCAAGAAAATAAAAGGAATTCAGGAAGGGAATCAATGGACCTTTATTGTTGAATAGATGAGGTAAATGAGGATATCTCTGAAATCTTATTAAAATAATTCATAGCACGCACAGATTAATTTCTTAGTCCTTAATACTTCCTGTAAATACCTTTAAAATAGATATAATATTAATTAACATGATTTTCTGATGGGTTGATTTTAGAAAATTATAGAATTAGTTAAGAATTTGTTAAGAATGGTTGGTGCTATTTGCTCTTAAATTACACCATCATCAACTTCTAAGATTAGCCCTGGGAAGGTTTTGTCTAGGTGATTATAATGACTGTTAGTATACAATTACATTTATTTTATGTCTGAGCAAGCTTAGGCTTCTTTTTTACTACTTTAAAAAATAATTTACATAGATCTAATAGAATGAATAAATTACTTTTGCTCTCTGAACTAAGCAGCCTTCATGTGGAAACAAAGGATTGTACAAAATTTATATGGATAGGTTCTCATCGTGAGATGTCAGTGGTTACTGATTATTCATCAGTTGGGTCATATGTTCCCTCAGGTCCTCTCACTTCAGAGTTCCATTTCTATCATCAATTTATTCTTAGGTTGGATTATGCAAATTATCAATTTTTCATTTATAGAGTGATGATAGGGAAACTGGATGATATTGTTTCTTTTGGGTTCAGTTGGGGTGTCTGTTTAGGGTCTCATAAGAGTACATTCAAGATGGTAAACTTCCCTCATATCTGAAGGCTCAGAAAAAGGTCCTCTTTCAAGTTTGTTGATAAGATTAGTTCCTTATAGCTGTAGAACTGGTCCCTATTTTCTTGCTAGCTATCAACTAGAGTCTGTGCTTTGCTTCTAGTAGCCATCTGTATTGCTTCTTGTGCTTAAAATATCCATTTCTTTTGTTACCAACTTGAGAAACATTTTACTTTTAAAGAGCTCCTATGATTATATTAGATCCAGTCATAAGTTCTCTTTTGATCAACTTGAAGTCAACAGATTAGGAACTTCAAGTATAAGAACCCCTTTTAATATTTTATCTCTTCATCATCTCGGTCATGGAGATTTAGGAAGGAAATCTCGAGTCACTCAGAAGTACAAAACATAAAACATACATTGAGATTGTTAGCAACAACAAAAATACTGAGTGTCTAAAGGGTAGATGCTATGGAGACAGTCATTTGTACCACAATGCATAGGACAGTCAGATTAAGTCACCATTTTAAAAGATACATCAAATATACTAAAATAGGCCCTGGGTAGAAGTACAGATAAGGTGAAGTAACAGGGTCTGGCAAGTGACAGAAAGCTGTGAGTGGTAACGGAAAATAATTAATGAAGAAATGGCAATGCATAAAAACAGGTATTTGTCTAGGTTTCAGCTCCAGTAGATAACGGTTTCCATGAAGACAATCATCCCTCTGTCTAATATAGACCCTGGCAGATAGAGCTTTGTAATAAATATTTTGGGAATTGAAAAGAGAAAAGAAAAGAAAAATGTAGGTGGCTGAAAGAAAGTTGGCCCACAGATATGGGAGGATTGATACCTCATCTCTTCTAGGAAGCTGTTTTACAACCAGGGATGTTAGCCATTCAGTCTCATCTCAATGTTCATATCTAAGTCAACACAGCTTCCTTGGAGGGCCATCTCCAAAGATGACAGGGAAGGAACCAAAGCATCTAATTGGGCACTGTCTTTGGCAATGTTTGTATCGTTGACTCATTTGATCCTCACATCAACTGGGGGACATGAGCATTCTTTTAGTCCTGTTTTGTAGTTGAGGAAACTTAGTTTTGATTAACAGCAGTAAGTGACTTCTCCAAGAGTTTGTATTTATCATTCAGAAGAGCTAGGATTCATGTTACTTGAACTCCAAACTCATTGCTCCCATTGTTATTCTCTGCTGGCTCCAAGCAAAGCAAAGCCCCAGTAATCAGTAGGGAGGTACTAAATGATGAGTGGCTAATGACATTATACATGGCATCAGACAAAACATTTTAATGTACTTTTGTGTCAGGCATGATTCTGGGTCATTAGTTGACATTTTTTCCCATCAAATTAAATCAAATCATGGTAAAATAACACTACTCTTTTTCACTTAGTGTACTCAGGATGCATACTACATTTGAGAGACTTCTTTTCCTTAATGTTCATTTTAAGTTGGTGTCTTCGGATAACATGGTGCTGGGAACACGGAATACTACCATTTGAAATACCTTTTCACATTATATTAGGTGAAGTAGTCCATTTTGTATAAGTATTACCTTTCCAAAATACCACAAAATGTGATATGAATGGGGAGAGATAACTGGAAGGATGTGGAGGTCCTAGGACTCACAAAGACACTCATACTACCTTTTGTGTTCAGTGGAGTCAGGTAGAGATCTTTTTCTCCCCATGGACAGAGAAACTACCATATCAAGTCAAATACTTCAATTATGCTCACTTTCACCAGAACAATTACGCTGTGCAGGAGGCAAGATTCAGGCTTCAATTGTACCAGAGGATTTACAGGATGCAAGGGAAGTGTCACAACTGTGGAATCTTTGAGGCTTTATAAATGTGTTTAGATTCTGACAATTATAAGAAAAAATTTTTACAAGCTTATCAGGTTTGAAATTTGCAAAGGAATGGTGGTTGGTTGCTGTGTTGGGATAACATAATGTAGGAACACAGAGAGAAGGGTGAGAGAAGAGAATGGATCAGTTCTGACATAAAGGATATTTGTCATAGGGTGTCATAAGAGCTAATGCGAGACTTCAAAATGCAGTCATCTAATATGTACATTTTCTTTTTTAAGAAAAGACGTAGACAGGAATGCAGGTGAGTAGGTAGGCAAGTAGAAGAGGAACAAGCACTCTACTTATTTTATTTAGTTGTTCATCTTGGTTGCTCCCACTGCCCTAGGTCTTGAACTGTAAACACTGGGATGTAGGTGGACTATGTCCAGTGGACTAAACTGTTAAGACACCAGGGCACGTTTAATATGTACTTTCATGTAAACCTTGCCTTTGTGGTTAGAAACCCTTTCAAAAGTGAATGAGAATCATGTTGCTTATTTCTGCCACCAGGAATTTGGAAAAAGAGAACAAACATGCGACAAATATGAAGGGTTGTGAATAAATCAGTTTGTCTTCTGATTAGACCAAGTCACCTGGTAGACTGAGATTTGTGAGAATGTAGGTATCTTTCTCCTTCAGCAAGACCATCTCAATGCCATGCTGTAATAAAGTTACATGAGCTGCAACTAATATAAAATAAATAAAACAGATGTGACACTATCATAGTCAGAAATGACTTATGATTTAGAATATCCCTTTAGCTGCTTTTACTGTTGACTCATGATGGATGGTAAGAGACTGATGGTGTCCTGGATGGGACAAGTAGCTGCCTGTGAAATTCAGCTTGCATCCATTACACACATATTAATTGATTCATTAATATGAGCTACCTAGTTTTTTCTTCTACTTGGTGAGTTTAGACATGCTGTTACTAACAGAAAGCTGGGTAGAAATGCCCATAAGCACAAGCAAGCAGTCTGCAGAATTTAAGAAAACATGATTTTCACTTTTTTTATTTCAGATAAACTCCAGTATTTCTTCCCTCTTCTAAATGTTATATGAAATGTAAAATACAACATCTGGCATATTTTGGACTGGCCTGGTTTTCTGCAGACCTGTGTTTAAATGAAACAAGAGTTGTTTTTTTTTTGTTTTTTTTTTTTGCTACACTTGAATTTTTTTTTTTTTTTTTGCTACACTTGAACTTAAATGATAAACATAGTTTTTGTTATTGTGGAATCCTCTCTTTAGGTAAGACATACTCTGTTGGGCATATATTGCATTTTTGGCATGTGCTGGACCATTTGAGTGACACAGAGGAAGCAAAAGTGTCTTTCTCAAATTCTAATATTTGAAGAAATCAGGGAAACACATGAAACTATCAAAGATAGTACAAGAACAGAATGATACATTAAATGGTGTGTTAAGGGAGAGAGCAGGGCTATTTTCAGGGTCCTGTTGAGGAAAAGTGCCTTTGAGATTCAACTTGAACAAAGACTCAAAAATAAGTGTGAGACAATTATATAGTGGAGGCGACAGTAAAACCTCTGAGTCTGAGCTAGAAGAATAAGTGAGTTGTGGAAAAGTTAAATGCAAGTGAAACATTACCTGTTTATTACAAAAAGGTAACCATTTGGCATGATATGATTGTGATAGAATCAAAGAGACAAAAATGGAGTGAGTGAACATTTCTGTGAAAAAAGAAAATCCTTTTACATACCAGGATTTCGTTCTGCATTACTAACAATGTGGCAAGTCCAGACATTCCAAGAAAATTTCAGTTTGATCTAAATTGGGTGCATTTTATAAATACATTTAAATATTTAATTATTAAAGAAATGGCTTTGCTGGAATTAGAGCATGAATTTGACTTATCTTTTTGTCTACATTTATGTTCTAGTCTTTAACAATATAAAGTAATGATCACATAACTGTCTTCCGCCTGTTGATTCCATATTCATCTATCATCACACTCTTTCAACGACTATTTATTTGCTTACAGTCAATGTGCTAGGCAAGAAGGATATATTCTGATGAACTGAATTCTGATGAATTAGTGAGTGGCTTTGGCTTAAGTTGGTACTGCTACAATGAAGCAAGTTTGAGTTTCTATCATTTGGAAAATTCCTGTAAAGTAAGGGTATACAAATTTCAACTGTATCTTAATATATGCATCACAAAATAAGAGTACTTTGATGTGAATGGGTGTTAGACATTTTTCAATCAAATAAACTAAACATACTTTCTAACTTCTATGTTAATATACAACATCTATTCCATCCATCTATAGAAGAGAGCTAGAAATAGGTTGGAGGAATTATTTTTTTCAAGATGGAAATTTGATTAGTACAAGAGAAAATTAAATTTATCTCAAAACAAAAACACTAAGAATTTCAGTCTGGTCCTTATCTCTCCCAAAACTAGCAAATAGGAAAAACTTCCTTTCTTGTGAATTAGGTTGATTGGGTACATATGTAGAATCTGAGTATAGCTTAACTTAAGAAATCTCTTATAACTTAGACATTATTATGGGAGTGTATATGAACAGGGTGAAGATACATTTGTTGCAACTTAATAAAAAATAAATTGGGATAATTATCCTGGATGTTTAACAACATCTGACTTGTTAAAATACACTAGCTTTAGGTTATTCGAATAATTATTTTCGCCTTTTTTTTTTTTTTAAAGAAATCATTATGAGGAGAAGAAGCTAATTAGCTTCTTTGGATATTCCAGCAGAACTTTGATTGGGGGAAACACACACAAAAAATAATCTTTTATTAGGCCCAGAATATAGCTTCTTGGCTCTGGTGATAAAGTAGTATGAGTCGTTAAGAATAGTTATGAGGAATCATTATATAATCACCCCTAAAATTGCCTCTGGATGATTTACAGATGGACCCAATGTCTGTTTAAATACTTTCCAGTACCTATATATGTCATAAACAATTTTGGGATGAGTTCGGTTATTGAACTATTTGAGAATAAAGAATTGATGCTATCTAAAATAGCAAGAAGTTAGCAGGAAATTCAGCCTAAACATCTTGCTTAGGATTAATACTAGTCTCTGGGTTTTTAGAATTTGAATCATTCCAAGTACATACCTGTAAAAAGGTTCATGATGAGTGTGAGTACTTTTATTTTCAGAGGCAGTTATTCATCTTCTTTGGTGTGGATTATTATGGAAAGATGCTTCAGTCACTCCCTCCATTTTGGGAGTCAGAACAATTGATAGTATCGGAAAATTCACTATAACTTCTATTTTTTTGGCAATATTGAGCACACAATTTTATAGCTCTTCTTGCCCATATCTATATTATTCTTACTTTAGAAATAAGGAAAATGTAATGCCCAAGTCCAATTTAAAAATTTTCTATTATAGGTAAAAAAATTTTGTTAAAGCTTTTGACAGGCTTGCCCTGGTGGAACAGCAGTAGGTCTATTGCCTCCTTAGGAGCAAGCCACATATCCTTGGATTAAAGTCCTGGACCTGGAGGGAAGCAACCAGTGTGAACAACTAAATAAAAGTAAAATAAAGATGTTTCTTTCTCCTCTCTGTTCCTGCCTAATTGCCCACTTGCCTTCATTCCTACCAGCACCTTGTCTTAAAATTTTTTTTTGATAAACAAAAAAGTCATCAAAAAATCATAAAAATATTGAGTCTGTATATTATAAACTTATGCATGATTCCTTGTCTTTGAAAGATTTATTGTCTATTTAAGTAAAGAAAATCTCTTATATATTATCTGTCTATATACCCCTTCTTCCATCTGCTTACTTTTCAATTCACCTGTCATTTATAATATATGTAATAATAGAACCCAAGCAAGAGGCATGGATCAGAGAAATAAGAGGGTAGTTATAGGATGGGGTATTAACTCTGTTATTCTCAGATGTTTTGGAGTACAGGTATAATTTGAACTTGGGTCTGAGAACTATAATGAGAGCTGAAGTAAATTTAAATGGTGGAGTTCTTCGATTCTCTGATTCCTGTGTTCCTGGTCTGGTCCTGCTGTTTAGCTGTGTGATCTTAGGCAAGTCACCTAAATTCTCTAAATTTAAACTTTTTCCTCCATCAGTTGCAACTTCTATTTCCTGAATCTCAGTGACCATAGAAACTCTACAAAGTAAATATTACTTAGCTACAGTTTAAATATTAGGATATAGAGGTTTGCAAAGGACATGTAATTGCCCCAGATTTACCTAGATTATAATACTCCAGGGATTCAAATGCAGGCCTTATAAATTTCAGCTCTGCATGTTCCTTCTTCGACTATACCTTAATTGCTCTTTTCCCAGCTCTGTTCTGGGGATTAGATAAAATAAACTACAAAGTGCTACAGAAATGAGACGTGTACATATCTTGTTATGAAGATGATCATTTTGCAGCATTGTAGGAAGGGAAAGGACGTTCCAACGAGTGTAAATCAAATTGCAGAGATTTAGCTTAACTCATTATATGCTCATAATAATCATGG
The DNA here is from genome assembly GCA_004363575.1 of Solenodon paradoxus. NCBI lineage: Eukaryota > Metazoa > Chordata > Mammalia > Eulipotyphla > Solenodontidae > Solenodon > Solenodon paradoxus. Next base: position 472,267 of record RJWH01000216.1, on the reverse strand, counting down.
TGTTTTACCAACAAAGTTATTAAATAATAAACTTCGATTCCCACATTTTTTGTTGTGGACTTTATTAGCAGCATGCTGTCAATTCATGGCAAGCATGGAATGCTCCTCTAGTTTATCAACAGTGTTCATGCATCTCATTAGAAGATCTAAATCAGAGACCCAGGCTTTCACCACAAAATGCTTTCAAGTGACTTATTTCTTCAGCTAATGAAGTTTCCAGTTAACTCTTGAAGATGCTCCATCCTGGAACTGGGTAGAGGCTGGCGTAGGCCTGAACCACCAGGCCTGTTAATAGCACAATGTTTACCTGCTGCTGAATTTCAAATCAATCAGCGAGGAGTCAGAGGAAGGACAATTGTAAACATTTCTGAAAGGCACTGGTGACTACCATTTGTTTCAGACAAAGGTATTCAGAGTTTTAATTTAGCTTCTGCAGAGTTTGGGAGAAATATTGTGATTTATTATCCTGGGACATGTTGTACAGTATTCTTAATATGAATGCCTTTTTAAGCTCTAAGATTTCACAAATACAGAAATGCCATTTCTATTTTTCTCTAACTTTTCCATAATTTGTTGCAGTAAGTCTAAATGGTCCATTGAAAACGAGTAAAAGAATTGCTAATTATAGCCCTTCCTTTGGTCAGTGACCTAAATATACAATGCTTTTTTTTGTACATGTAGATGGCATTGCTGGGGAGTGCAGGGTGAGGGGAGATCTCAATTTTTTGGATGTCTACTAAAGATGGAAAGGTCTTTTTTCACTTTAATGAATTCTGTGAATGATCTAGTCCTGATGGGTTGACTGAAGGCAGGAATGATATTTATGCGCAAGTTCAGCAATCCTTGCTCAATTGTAGATATAAAAATGGTGAGACAGACCTAGCAACTAGCAAACCAGAGAAAGGAATGATTGAGTCCCTTATCTTGTGTCTCATTCCTAGAGGACAGTGGGCTTGCACTTGAATTATGACAAAGACTACTCATTAATTCTCACGAATGACTTTGGTTCCATATTCAAAAACAATTGCCCTGAGACCCTTTTGTTCAAATATTCCCTTTAAAATTGACCCTGGGTGAGCCTACCTGTTGGGAGAAGCATGTTATCACCTGGATAGCTTTTTGACTACGACTCACTCATAATGCAGATTAATGGGGAACTTGTATATTTTTCGTTAACACAAATGGCAAGTAAGATTTTTAGGAACAAATTACGTTTCTGTCATCACCTAATTCAGAAAAAAAAATTGCTTTCAAATGATGAAATATTGCTATCTCCTTAATGCAATTTGAAACATTGTGTTGAAGTTATTTTTGTTCTTTTTAACTCCATGGTCTTAGTTAATAATTGCAGTAGAAAAATCCTGTTTCAGAAGGTGAGTCATAAAGATTGCCTTTTCTAAACAGATGATCAGTCTTTTAACCTGTTTTTCATAGTCTCTATTATGGATTGATGCAATTTATATAAAATAATGATACTTAAAGAGATTGTTTCTCAAATTTCTCTTCCCCAGAGAATCTCTGTCTTTGTCTTTCTCTGTCTCTGTCTCTTTCTCTCCATTTCTGTCTCTCTATGTGCTTCTGTCTCTCACTTTAAAGACCATAGGCTAGATACAAAATAAAGGACAAGTGTAAAATAAAATCAGATTTCTTAAATGGGAATCTGGTTTTTTATGCGTGTATGTGCATTTTTAATGGGAAGACTATTAGTAGCTACCTGCATTCTTTGAAGGGGTAATTAAATAGAATAATGAATAATTCTTTCTGCTATCCTGTAATTTTTAAGGTAGCTATGCTATTTATAGTATTTGGTATTAGTTATTATCCTATAGGCAATGTACAGAATGACTATTTTGATGATTTAAAGGTATCAGAGATTATGTAGGCTATCCTCTTAGTTCTGTAGAAGACTCCAAAGCTGTTTCCCAAGGGGACCTAGGCACTTTATAACAAAGAAGATAGAGAGCTCACAATTCCCAATATCTAGTTATAATTTCTGGGTTTTTGATCTGTCTTCTCTCTCTTATATTTAAAGAATTTGACAGTTTTATTAAATTGTTGGGAACTAACACAGACTACGTCTTCAGAGTACATCTTTTACCTTTTACTCTTCAATTATTTTAATTAAACATAGGCTCATCACTTAGCTATTTTATTGCAATACTTTCCAACTCACAAGTGTCTGCCTGGTCCTGAGGAGTTACAGTGAATAACAGCTGCCTTTAGTGATGGTAGGCTAACTCTCTGCCATATTTTAAATAATCTTCTGTAGTCCTTTACTAACTCAACTTGAGTTAGTTTCAAGGGGGAAAATACATTCAAATAGAAACATCTGGCTTCTTTCTGAATTTCGTATGATTTTTTTCTCTTTTCCAACTGCTCTTGAAACACAATGATATTTTTGATTAAATTTCTTAATTTTCAGTCAATAAATTCATCACTGGGAAATTTATAACATTATTACTTCTTCAGATGACTGAACTTTAGGACACAGATGCACCATTGTTCTGGCAAGGTAATTGTTTGAAAAGCTAGGAGAAACATTTGCAGATGAGTACATTTTGGGAAACTTTGTGTAACATGAAAGTATAAATAAGCTTCCTATGCATGACTCACTGTCATATCTTTGCAGACAGACCGAGGAAAGGCAATAAAAACTCTGCATTTTGGTAATTCTTTTCTTGCAGAACAACTTGTTAGTACATAGAAAGCCATTTCAAGTTTCGATTTAAATGGGAATAGGTTAAATCAAATGAATAATTGGAGTGCCATGTTCACATATTAACAGGTACAGACTACTTGATACCTTACAAAATGGTTTCTAACATTTAAGCTGGTGAAGTCCATGCTGCTAATCTGACAAACAGGTAAGTACTATTAAGTTAAATTGACTAGGGAATAGACGGAGACTTAGCAGGTTTAAGATGCGATTGACAGACATGTTTATCAAGATGTTAGTTAAAGATAATGAATCAGTCAACTCTATTTAATGAAATAAAAACAATGTCTTGGTTCTTGTACCAATGAAGGAGTACTTTCTTTGTTGTTATCTTTCAGTTCTTACAGAGATGTTTCTTCATGTCACTCTTTGACTTCATCTGAACAATTCTTTAAGTTTCATTTTTTCCTTCTACTTCACATTCCCAACAGTATTTTCAAAATATTAAAGAACTAACTGAAACATATTCTATCCTTTATCATTTAATTGGTATATGATTCTTTAGGCTATAAATTTCCTATTTATTACAGGTAATTCAAACTTAGTTACTATTAACCTTAGTTACTTGTCTCATAAATTCACATAGAAGTAGATATAATTTCATCAAAGGACATGAAAAATATTTCAATACTCAAGACCCACTTGTTTAGGCATTATTTAATTCATACTATTTGCCAAATTGCATAAAATCTGCTAATTATAGAATAAATGTGCGTAACTGAATGCAGAGTGATTAAAAAAGAAGAGCAAACATAGGAAACAACCATTTCTGTGACATGTTAAAACTAAGACACTGAAAGTGGCAATATTTCTCTATCTATGGATCATGATTTTAGGAAAATATCCCTCCCTTTCTTTTTACATTGGTAGACACAATGTAAAGAGATGCCAACTAGAACATTACATTCTTTCCTTGATAAAAGGTTGAGGAGACTCTTGCTTGCTTCCCCAATTCAAAGAACTGCATTGTAGAAAAGGAATGAGAAAGAGGTTGCATTCTTATTCAGAAGGCAATAAGTTTAACTATGTTTAGTTTTGCAGTATCTAAATAGCTTTCAAATATTTTCTTCATAGAACTGTTTCGCTCAGATATTGCAAGTGGTCTTGAAGTGATCACTATGGGATTCCATTCTCCAATGGACTCAGTTGAAACTTGCAGGTGTATAGTTAGGCAAAGATCATACTATCTCCTCTTTTTTCCCTCCATTCTTGTTATGTGAGTCACCAATTTGAAATGCACCATTACCACCAAATAACTATTTAGCAGTATACAATCACACAATTGTGTGAAGAAACAAACCTATGAAGGACACCAGGGAAATAAGATCCTTTATTCAGGGTACCTACACTGCACTGAAATGATTGAGAATTCTGTAGTTTTTGTAACAGAGTATCCTTTCAACAATTATCTTCAACTAATGGTATGCTAAACTGAACAGGAAATCAAGTCTTACAATGAATAGATCCATTGCTCCAAGTGACGGAGAGTCCGGGACAGTTTTAAAGTTTTCTCAAAAGAGGCAATGTTCTCCCTATATAATTATAGCTCACTAAATTAAAGAATATTGATACCCTCTCTGATTTTATATTATTGTCTTTTCAAATCAGTAATAACCATGTATCTCATAGCTTGTATATGTGAAGTAAGAGATCTTGCATTTCTCTTTTCATTCTAACAGCCTGTCTCCTGGCTCACTTTGTAAATTAATAGGAAATTTAGGGTAAAATTCATGGAAATATTGCTATTGCTATAAAATTATTTAAAAAATTTTAAATGATTTTGTGATGTTTTGGAAAAAATAATGTAGCTAAATCATAGAAAAGGACTCAAGGAAATTGCAATCTTAAATTTATATCTCAGACATTCTTGTTCAGTATGCTTAATCACACTTAACCATCAGAAGGATGCTTATTTTATTGTATGTTTGAATGAGATAATTTTCCCATTCTTCTAGGCCAGTAATGGGATCTTCTGTATGTTTTGCTGTTTTATAAAATAAAATGCAAATCTGGATTGCATAATCCAGAGAACCCTCATATGTTTTTGTAAAAAAATTAAGGTCAACCTTGACAAAACATGAAAAGTAATAATTCCTAGTAAACTCCTCTGTCTTTAAATTCAATTCATAATGTAACCTAGAAACAAATCTTTCAGAAATTGTTACTCAGAAAACTTCTTCAACTCTAGGTATAACTTTTTTAAGGAAAGTCCAGAAATAAACCAACATATGTATAGAAAACTAACTCACAATGAAGGAGCCAACAGAGCACACAACGATGAAAATTAAGTCTGCTCAAAAAATAGTGCTGAGAAAACAAAAATCATATGCAAAAAAAAAAAAAAAAAAAGATAGGAAGAAACCAGTCCATTATCTTATACTACACACAAAGCAATTCAAAATGTATTGAAGACTTGAATATAAGACCTGAAACCTTAAATTCATAAAGGAAAACATAGGCACAAGTTCCTTTTATTGGTCTTAGTGATTTTTTTTACCGATTTGCCTCCAATGACAAGGGAAACACGGAGCAAAAATAAACAAATGGGACTGCATCAAACTAAAAATCACAGCACAGCAATGGAAACCATCATCAAAAATGAAAAGACAACCTTCATAACTCATTTTGTGAAGCATGTTCTTTTTGTTCTTTTTGCTCATCACTTGATGTCTCATTTAGGAATGAAACTATTTCAAGGTCAGATACATGAGGTCAGATGTGCATAAAAGGCAGCGTAGAAATGGCACGAAATCAGAAATGAGAGCAAGTGAGGAAGGACTACATTGCAGGCAATAATTTGACTACACAGACTTGATGGGAAGAATTTAATAATATTAAATAGAATTTCCTGAAGCCTTTTAAAAACCCAAATAACCATCAATAAAATAATGAAATTTTATGTCATCCTACAAAATGTCATACAGCTATTTAAAAGAAGAGTGTCCCCAAAGAATATTCATAATTTATTTTTTGAAAGTTGCAATGCTCTATAAATAATGATCTATTAACACAAAAAAGCTTACATTTGCATGTTTGTATATGTTTGTTCAAGTCTGGAAAAATATATGGAAGGATAGAGACAGACTTAATCTCGGTGGTTCACTGACTGTGCTATGTCAGATTTTCCCCAATTTGAAAAGAATGCCTAAAAAAAGAAAATTTTATGATTTCTCAAAATGTAGCATTTTCTTTCAAACATTCATGTTAAAAAATTTTTTTCTGAGCAACTGTCTTCTCTTTACACTGCTTAATTAATTCAGATTGGTAGGTTTTTCTTAACTTCTTATAGGACTGATTCTTCATCTGTCCAATAGAATGATAACATCTCACTCCAATGGTCAATCTAATGATCAGTGATATTATTCAGGATTTCAAACTCCTGTGCTAAAACATATTAGTGATTTGATGTATCTATTTAGACTCTAAATGCCTAGTGATTAGAGTTCAAATATTAAAAAAATAATAAAATCCATAAGAACCAAGGGATTAAAAAGTTAAAATTTCCTTGAGCTGAAAGTAGAACTGAACTACATAATCATGAGTAGGACTGAAGTCAAGGACTTACCTTTTTTTTTTAATTTTAAGATTGTTATTACTTTCAGTTAAAAATCCCATGAAATGATGGCAAAGAACTAGTCTCTATAGTAGAAAGAAGATAAGAGATAGGTTCTTGGTTTGCAAGTGGTTACTGAGGTAAAGCTCCTTTCTTAAAGGAAGCTGGAAAATACTGCGGTCAACAGATACAGATTATGTGGAGTTGTGGGTCTAAAAAGACAGAAAACTGCAAGTATATTCCTACAGCAAGAAACTGAATCGAGTTTCAGTTACCAGATTGCAATGACAATAAATTGAAAAGTAAATTAAGAGAGAAGAAAACCCTATAATTTGTATCACCAAAAGATCCTAAACAATGTATTACTATACAACTTCAGTTTTCAAGAAATCTCAATGGAATTTTTAAATAGTTTTTTTACTAAATAACTATGAAAGTACTGTCTAACAAAACGTGTTAGAAATAATTAAGTTATCCTTAGAGGTAATTGTATAGCCTTAAGTAGATTTAAAAAAATTGAAGATAAATATGTCTAAGTAACAAAAAAATTCACCAGGTTAAATATAAAGAAAGTCTATAGGGAATAATAAAAAAAGAAATAGTAAAGTAAAAAAAAATAAGTTAGTGTGCATCAAGAAAATTAAACTGGATTTTGAATTAAATATATGTTACAGATAAATACATACCATTTCACTAATGAGAATATTGAAAATTACAAAGATGGATCATATAATCAAATTATTCTGCAATTCATACGCAAATATTGGCAATATTTCATGTCATTTCACAAAGTGGCTAAATTTCATAAGGCAAATAATTAGGATATCCTAAAAAGAGAAGAATAGAAAGTAAGCATGGCTTATCCTCCTGAAACTTAGGTCTTACTCTAATACAATAATAAATAAAATGGAATGATGTCAAATAGGGATAAGGCAAATGAGAATATATGCCCATAAGCAACACCGAGTATATGAGGAAAATTCATAGCAAAAGACATGGAATTACCAGTGAATTATTGATCTCTATATTTTTGCTTGTTCTGAGAGCTTCTTAATGAGACAAGAAATCCTATGGAATATTACTCACACTATGTTTCTATCTTTTAAAATAGATATGATCTGACTCTCTAGAGAGAATGACAATATGGAAATTTCCTTTTAAACCAAGAAGTTGTGGAGGATATGAACTTGCTTTTAATCACTGGTCCATCTAGTTCTTATTTGTAAACAGCACAGCATGAAAGAAACACAAGTGATTTAGAAATGCATACATTTTCTCTTTATTTTCTTGCTCATTGAAATCAGTGGTCCTATATTTTTCTAAGGATGAATTATCTGTCAAGTTAGAATCACTGGGCAGAAAGACCATTATCAATTATTGATACATAGTCTTTTTTTCTTTTTCAACATAAAAATAAAATATATTTGAATAGCATTAGAAGACTAGAACACAGTAACAATGATTATTTTAAAAATATTTGAGAGGTAGGACTCGGGAGTGTTTTTTCTTTTTCATACCATTCTGTATTTCAAATTTTTTATGATGACTGTATTATTCATTTTATAGCAGGAAGGAAAATAATATTCTTTAATAAATTAAAATTTTTGTAAATTTTTCTATGATTTCACAGATTTGTTTTTGATGTTCTACAAATGATACCATCTAATAATGTCCAAATACTTTCTTTTTGTAAAGATAGATGATCTATCTTTTTGACATCTGCAATCTTTATGTCAGGAAGGTTTTTCAGATACTTGATAACCTCCTATTGAAATATTAGGTATTTTTTATTTATTTGTTTTTTTCTTTCATCAGTGTAAATAATAGAATCAAATGTTAGTTGCTGACATCAAATTTTTTCAAAGCCTCTGAAATATTGTTATTTGGAAAAAATGTGAAAATATTTTCAGTAAATAGGGTTCTTATCTTTGCTTGTCCCAGTTTGTAGAGGAGAACGACTTTGGGGTCACGCATATCTGAAATGGATGGACAATCACTGTAGAGTTATTAATGAGCTATCAATAACATCTTTGTGATCTTTTTTTCTCAAGTATCCAGCATTTTTCACATCTTTAATTATTTTAGCAGGAGGGGTGCCTGCATTTGGGAAATAGGTATGTTACCTTTGTTTCATAGATAAACAGGTCCTGCTATGTCTTTTCAGTTGGAGATTCTGGGAAATTATTAGATTTTATAAGATTGAGCTAATATTTCTAACTCCTTGTTGATGATCCTAACATACTTTAGCTCACATGATGGAGAAATTGACAGCAAGTTTCATAGGATTAGAAATTAATTTTGAATTGATTTAAAAAGAAAAATAGAAAACTTTATTTCTAAAACAAAATAGTGTTTAATTAATGACTAGTGAAGGTAATGCCCAGTCTATGTAACGAATTTTATATGTTCCTATGCTCATTGGCTTCCCTTTCTCAAATAAGTGTTTACATTTCCAAGGCGCTTTTTTTAAAAAGCTCCTAAAATAGGTTTAGTGACTAAGTTGTGTTTTAGTGCTGCTATGAAAAAAGGGGAAATCCTTTAGTGCATAGTCTCAGGACTGTGAGGCCTGGGAACTGATGAATTAGATCATTAGGTAAAATGCCTCTATAAGTAAGATTTGCCAAGTTTCTAATGTTACTAATCTTTAGCGTACCGTAAAAATTGCTGTGGATTTACATGGAGCAATTATTTTGAGTACAAGGAAGAAAACCTCATTACTCTGAGTTATTACTTATAATCACCATCATTAACATTACTGGCAAGAGGGCAGTTATATGGCAAGTTCTACTAGGTTACTACCAGAGATAGACAACAGAAAAACCCTCCCCCGAGGGCCCATAGTCAGCCTATGATATGCATAGACAGTGGGTAGTAATGAGCTGTCTGTTGAGTAGGTCTGGAGTTCTGTTATGAGGCTCTTCAAAGAGGTGAATTAGCTCGTGAATTAAACCTGTTGTTTTAAGCACCTCTGAAGTTTTAGCTAACTGTAAATGCAATGGTTGACTTTATTTTTTTAAATTTAAGTTAAATGGAATTTAAACCCCGCATCCATATGGGGCAGATTTGCTAGTTAGCAAATGGATTGCTTATTAACATGCTTATCCAAGATCCTTCTGGAGAAAGTCCCATAGCCAAGGAGTATTTAAATTGTCCTGAAAGTGAAGAATGAATTGTAGTGTAAGTTCACAGGACAATCTGTAATAAAATTCCTATTTCTTGCCTCTCAATAGATGATACAATACAATTCTAATTACAATTGAAAAAAAAGTATGTTTTGCTTTGGGCCCAACTGTAAGCTTGACTCACTAAGATTCAAAATACTATTGTATCATTATGATGGATTTTTAAAATTTTCATGTTTAAACTGAATTTTAAATCTTTAGCATTTGGCACACTGTCTATCTCGTACTTAGGACTGAGATGTCAGAAGAATTCACTTTTGACATCTTAGCATGTACATGATCAGATGAAAGAAAAGAAATGCTCTAAACACAAAGATGTTGAATGAGATTAAAACCACCAAAGGCTAGAGTGTACTCTGTGCATGATAACTATCTCTGTACGAATCCCAAGAAAAGAAATGCCTACGTCAGAAAGATGGGTTTGATAAAATATAAATATGAGGTAAAACCAATTTGTGGGTTAATTTCAAAGAATTGTACTGTGAACAGAAAATTATCTAAAATCTCTTACTTATTTGGTAATATATTTAGAAATTCTGATGACATCGAGTTTCTTATTAAAATCATATGTAAGCTAGGCTTTACAAAGACACATATATATTTAATTTTATTTAATTAAAAAATTTTGGTTTTGTTAAGAGAATGGGATTTCATGTTCTCTTCTGGTAAGATTGACTTTCCTAGACAGCTATGCAGATAACTGTACCAATACAAAAAATCTGCTATGTAAGAGCCTTTTTTTCCAGAAAGAAATGTAAGTAACAATTTTAGCAACCGAGAATTTGAGATGAGAAATACTTATTCTATTTTCCTCCTGATACAAAACACTCATCGATTTTCACCGACTCTTTTTTCTTAACCCATGAATTTTCATGAGTTTAATATATCTCCCAGGGTTTAAATATTGGTTTTAATTTCAGAGTCTCATAATCTTGTACTATTTATGTAATTTTGAAATACTCATTTAGATTTCTGTCTCAAAAGAGATATTAGTAGATCATGGTGGTTTTAAAGGATACATTGTTAGAAATCTGTTTTAATTCTGTTTTCTCATATTGCTGGTTCCAAAATAGTTTTAACAATGTTACTAAATTCATGTTTGGTTGAGGGATGTGCTGGAATCATGCATAGTTATTTGAGATCATGAGCACAGTGATTCCCAGCAACCACTAGCATCAGTAAGAGAATGACTTTCTATGCTAAGATAGTCTCAGGATAGGGTAGGGGACTTTCCAGCTACAGGTCAGGACTCATTCATTTGCAGGTAAGTCATGATATTGACCTGCTCAGTCTATATTATACTTGAATTGGAGCATCTGGGGTCCTGGAGGACCACTTCTTTTCACAAATTGCCTTGTCGTTTACCCTAAATATTATGATTTTTAAATGTCTTCATATCAAAGTAATCGGAGATTATTGGCTAAGACATTACAACTGGTAAATCACTCTGCCGACAGGGTGAAAATAGAGAAATAATCACTGCTTGAGAATGATTCATTTGTAGATATCAACAATTATTATGCCCACCGAGGTCTTCCTGAGTTCCCATGCTGTATTTGCCACCATCTTGCTTTCTGTTTTGTTGCCTCTTACTGAACTTGATCAAAATAAGGGCTTTCATGAATGCCTTTGAGTAAAGGTGTTTACAGATTCCCTTATTTCTTCTACAATATTTTTGTATGTGATGACTTCAAAAATCTTAAAAATAAATTAACAACCTATGGTTTTTAATATTTTAGATGGGAAAATGGAATTTTATTATGTTTTTAGAATTTTACTTATTTTGTTAAAGGTGGGCAATGAAGGAATTGTAGTGGACACAGAACTTACTTTAAAAAATGTGGTTGCAGTATAAAAAAAGAGCTAAGAGGGCCAATTTATCCCTAGATCTATGTATTTTCTCCTCAGGAACCTAGGCAACATGATAAAATATTTTCCTTTTAGCATTTCAGAAATTTTATGAAAGCTTTTCCACCTGAAAGGTAAATGCTAGGAAGAGAGTCAGATGCCAGGGTTCTCTCACCTGTTCATTATTTCACACAAAACATAGCACTTAGACTTGATGATGTGGGGAGAAGAGAATGAAATGTTGACATATGAATTTAAAATAACTAAAGGAATAGCTTGTATTAAGCTAAATTCATTTATACTAAAGTCTAGTGTATGTACATCATCAAAAAGTGAGAAGAAAAACTTGGGATAAAAATGTGAAAATTGTTCATTTTTACCCATTACCTTTTTATCTCTTAATGATAATTGGAGGTGCTATCACTATGTCAGATTGTCTCTGTCCACTGGATATAACACAGATGTTCCTTTATAAGAAAGTTAGAAAATACCTTAAATAGAAAATGTATTAGATGACAAGGATTATTAAATTCATTTGCTGTATTTCTCATATTTTATGAACCTGGTATTGAAGAAGTTATAAATTAACTATTTACACAATTGATTCAGTTAGCATTGTTTCAGTTGATAGGTTTATCCATAATATCATATATTGCCTTTATTCAAATTGCATGTATTACTTTGGTTTGAATTTTTAAATCTGAATTGTTAAACTGATAATAAACTTTTCTTTGGGAACAGTATTGGCTTGGCCATCAGTACCCAGGAGTAGGTCAGGAAATCGATGATCAATTTGATGTGTTATAACCAGAACTTCTTTCTTAGAGAAATAATAATGGGTCAATATGCTGTTCTATTTTGTTCGTGTGTGTTTGTGTGTGTGTGTTTGTGTGCGTACACACGTGTGCGCACATTCAGGTGCATGCATGGGTGTTTCCCATACTATAGGTTGTGGCAAAAAATAAAAATAAAAATCTTGCAAATATTCTTAGCTTCTCTATTCTTAGTAGTGTTAGTCCTTAAAATGCAGAAATATGGACTAACAATTTGGCTGGATTATGAATCTTTGTGCTTTTTAATATTCACTTTGTATAAACAGCAGTCAGTCACTGACTAATATTTGTTTAAATGTCTCTATATACCCTAGCAATGTCCCCACAAACTGCTTATGAAAGCAGGCAGTGATGCCATAGGTTTTTGTGGAGTTGGACCTCCAACAAGTGTGAAATGAAACGTGATTCTACCAAAACTTTCAGAAGTCATTTGCTTCAATAAAATAGGTAAGATCAGGAAAGTCATTAGGGAGGTTGGGTAAGCTGACAGCTGTGATCTGAGAGGAGAACCTTGGATAGCTCCCAAATAAGATGGTGGCTTTGGCCAAACTACAACTAAGTCTATTTTATCTGAAGTTAGCCCTGATCTACAAGATCTAGTACGTTCTCAAAATGAATTCTGCTCACCTGTGTCAGAGTTTTGTCTTCATCCCTGAAAGTCTCATTAGATTTGTTTTTTTACTGGGCAGTGATCTGTATTTTCTGTGGGCAGCAATCCAAATACTTAAACATAGGTGTTTAGACCTCAGTTGGATAACAGGAATGCTCTTGTCACCCATAAAATTCCTTGAATTTAAGTTTGAAAGTTGTCTTGCTTTTGGAGTATAAAGTCTTCTTCTTGATAGCTCCCTGCCTTCAAAATAGGAACCATGTACTTCTAGTCATTGTACTGTAGTTAAGTCAACGAGATCAAGTTTAAAAAGTGCTGGAAAAATACTTGGAAGAAGTGTTCAGTCATCTCTGTCAATTACTAGCTATGTAACCTTGGGCTAATTACTTAATTGCCTTCAATCATAGGATGCTCATCTATACCCTAGAATCATTAATATCTATCTTTTTAAATTTTTAGATTGTTGGTAGAATGAGATGGTGCATGTAAAAGTATTTAGTAAGCTAAAGATACTCAGGAACAAAATTATAAGGTCTCCTTCATGCATATTTAAATTTTTACTTTTTATGTCTGGTTATGGAGCTAAGGTGTTCTTGACAATTTGTATCAGAATTAGGATTCTCAGTTAAGATGGGGTTATATTTTGGAACTCTGCTTTCTTGTTATCCTTTCTTATTTTCCTTAACATTTTCTTCCTAGAAGCTTCATTATATTTGCAAGTGGAAGATATTTCCTGTCCCATCTGATTATTTTTATCCTTTAGACTGCTCAGTTGATTTGTCCTCTCATCCTAAACTCACATGTGAAACTTCCTTCATTTCCCCTTTTCCAATGCACTTTAGATCCGGAATCCAGGTCTGATGCTTTTTGTCATTTTTTTTTTTATGATTGCCTCTAGGGATTCTTCCTCCTAATTATCCTACAGAATGTTGATGGTAACTATTAACCAACATCATGACTTTAAGGAATTAATATCCAAGTTGACTCTTTTATCATCCATAATCTCATTAATATTAGAGCTCTGATGTGCTGGTCAGATATTATTTCCATTCATTGTTGCAGGTATTTATCCTCCAGATTATTAAGTAATTTATCTAATATGGTTATTTTTTCTATGCCATAGTTGATATCCTCAAGAGTAACAAGACTTCATTTTGTTGAATCTTTTGGCAAAATCCTCTTACTCAAATCGGTCAGGATTTGTGTGATTTACTATTGCACAAACCCATACTCACAGAGATGATCAATGTTGATTTGTTCTTTGAGGTCCCTATGTGAGCCCAATGAATTCTTGTCTTTACAAAGACTATTGTTAATTTGGATCATGGACACTACCCTCAATCTAAAGTGGGAGACGGTCCTTACAATCACTGTTTATAGAGCTATATCTTTTCTAAAAATAGTTTCTGATATTTTCTAATTCTTTTATAACAGGAGACTTTTAAAACATTCTTTTGCATCTTTTACTACATAAGGATGAAGATGCGAAATGATGTTTAGAAACTTGCAAATCTCCCATTTTATAAGGAGAGTATTGGGTCTGTGTTTTTATTGTCCATAACAAAGGGCTAGAGAAAATAGCAAGCAGTTTCCAATACTTGTAAATACTAATCTGTTGTGGATGAGAGAGAATGCTGTGAATATAATAGTAGGAGTCAGGAGATACATGTTTGCAAATAAAATTGTGCAAAAGAGAGAATATAAGAGAAAATAAAAGAATATTGCTAAGAAGCTGAGAGATAAACTTAGTAGGGTCCTTTTTAAAATTTTAATGAGTAAACATTAGTTTCAGCCACAGGCATTTCCTTCTACAGAATTTCATTTTCTCTGAGAAACAGAAAATATAATCTTCATGGTAGTAATCCAGTCATCGCCTATTTAAATATTTGTCCCTAAGAATAATTAATCAAATTAGAATTCTTCCTTTCCCTCTTCATTTCTCTCTTCTTGATTCTCTCTGGGAGTAAAGTGAGTATTTCTCAGAGATTGATTATAGTTCTGTTTGATGTTCAGACCTTGGATTTCCCCATCTGCAATCATAGCACCCACCTTTGAGAGTTACAGTATGTTCTCAAAACTATATGAAATGCTCTGTATAAAAATAGATTTCTTTCTTATAATCTAGAAGCTTCATTAAGTTGAAAAGTGCTCTAGACCACCTCTTGGACATGCATATGAAGTTTTCAGATACTCCCTCACAGCACATCTGGATGCACTGAATTCTTGGCTCTCAGAAGTCACTTCAGGCCTACTGGTCAATGTCTCTCTAGTCATTGCTGCTCTAATTCTTGGCCCAGGCTTAAAACTCTTGGAACTAGAGGCTACCAGCTGGAGGATAAGGCATAAACCCTTCTGCTCTTCCATTTTCATAAGTATACCTGAAGTTTTTGTTGATTTAATGTCTTCTAGGACTCAGACCAAAGTAGGAGCTGGAGGGTGGAAAGAGAAATAAGTCCTACCTTGCCTTTAACTTCATTTTCTCCCTTATAGTATCTCTCCAGTTACCATCCCGTGGGCCAGAAAATGCTATAGCCTCTCTGTGTGGAAATGTTGCTCTGATTTCATTGTGCGTTTTCCTCACATTTTGGTTTATGATATAAACTACAATGTGAGTCATCCAGAATTTACTATTTCAAATGAAAAGCAAGCGTTTGGAATTCAGAATGTCATATTTTTCCCCCTCTAGTCATTGGCTTCCCATGTACTCAGCATGGGTGTAACTTGGACTCATTTAGAAGAATCACAATCTCTGGAGACAGAGGCAAAAAGAGTACCTCACATCCTGAATGATTTTGTAGGTTAAACAAAGGGAACACCTATAAAACTCTAAGCAGAGTTCCTAACTATAGTAAACATTCAATATAGATTAGAAATTGAATGTAGTTAACATTTCTGAGAAGCATCCACATACAATATAGTACAATTAAAGTAGTTTGAAAGAGCTTTAAACTCAAAACTTGCACCTGAGAAAAATGCAGTACATTTGTGGCATATGAAGTTATATTTTTAATTTTTGAAAGTGAGTATGAATGTTGCAATTTATAATTTTGCAGTTATGAATTGGAATGTGCTAGTTATGTGACCCTGCAAGAACGAGACACTTAGGTAATTAACAGAGATTGCATTGACTGATATTTTCTTCCCTCCACCCTCCTTCCCTCCTTCTGTTCCTCCCTTCTTTCCTTTCCTCTTTTCCATCTCCCTTCATTTTTCCCTTCTCCTCTTTCTGATGCATTATCACATTTGATATTTTGGAAAATCTTCCAAGTTCTCAGTGTATACTTCATGTGGCAGTTCCACTGTAGTTACAGAAGTTGTTCCTGTTTTAACCACTTTTCTAGTCTGGGAAACGGGTAAATAATTTTCTTCTCATTGACTCTGTTTAACAAGATAATAATAGAAGTAAAGGGAAATACTAACTTTATTACAGAGTTAATTGGCAATAGGAAAATGCATTATTATCCTTAGGTATAATGTTTAAAAATATTAAATGTTTAAAAATATAAGAATATTAATAGAATTTTATCACATTATTTGATTATCCTTAGCTTAATAACAGCTCTTGATGTGTCTTAAATAGATATTCATAAGACATGACTATATGCACCCAAAATTTGTTTCTATTATCTTCTTATCCACTGTAATTTTGCTAATTAAACTTTCATTGCATTTTCATTACCAAAACATAAAATAATTTCAAATTATTATATTGAACATTCAATTGCAATTTATAGATTCTTGAATCATGACATTTTGAAATTATCTTCGCAGTTGTCTTTTCAACCTCTAATTACTTAATCCCATCTATAACTGTAAGCTGATTTTAATACAGGCACCATAAGTGATAATTGCTTTTTTTCTCCAGTATTTAATTTCCCTCAGTATTCTATGCAATTGAATCAACAGGAAGAGATGCTGCTTAAACTCTTGATTTTAGTCACCAAATTAGAAATATCTGTATTGCTTATTAGTACATCATTACTAGAACTGGTCACTAAAAGAGAAATTGCTTAATATTTCAAGAGAACTAAGGTAGCATAACTCAAGAGGTAAGTATTAAATTTTAATATGTGAAGTATCTAATTTTTTATGACCTGCCGTTCTTGAAAACTGTCTAATCATTTGGGATTATGGAGATTTTCCCAACTTGTTTTACTTAACGAGATCTTGTCTTCTATTTTACCTGAATCACATTTAAAAAATTTAATAAGAAATGTAGCACAATACAAAAGAGGATCTAACATTTAAAGATTATATAGCAAATTTATGTATGCACCATCCAGATAAAGAGATAGAACATTACTGGCATTTTAGAAATCTCTCTGCTTTTCCACAATTGTGCGTTCCTCCCCAAGTTGAGTACTGCTTTCGTAGTATACTACTCATCCCCTCTGCTCTTCTTTAAAATATTACCATCTATTACACAGATCCAAACAACATATGTTAGGATTTGAAAAAAAGTGAGCAGCAAGTACAAATCTAGTTATATAAAGAAAAGATAATATTTACATTGTTAGATGAATGGTCCCTGAACAGAGTTTAATATAAGTTAGTTTCAGTTACTTTGAAGCTATAACCCCCTTCTGTGATGGCCAAGGTTATGTGTCTATCTTCAGGGGAGAGGAACAGAATTTATCAGACTTATGCTCCATTTAAAAGGACTTAAAACTGTGAATCAAATTGATATGACCTCCAGATATTTAAATTGCAATGTATAGCATCACATAATTAGAGATGATCATTAAATTTATTCCAGTATATTCCCGATGTTGGTGATCTTATCTAGAAGATCCCAACTGATGCCTAAATGTCTAGTGATTAATAAACTAACTACTGTAAATGAAAACATATTAAATTTATGAACAATGGTAATTACTAGAAAGTTCTTCCTACTGATATCCTTGAGTTAACTATTCATCTATCCACATAAAGCTCAAGACCTGTTCTAGGCTCGTCTTAATAAAACTTCAGTATACATTTTATCCTTATCTAATACAACTTGTTTCACACACAAAAAAGAGGAGATGTCAATTGGAAAATAAATATTAGTCACTTTATACACATAAAATGTAGATACAAACTTATAAATAAAAATTAGAAAATAGAATCTAACAATGTCAAAAAACTACCTTGCAAACAAGTAGAATTTAACCAAGGAATTCAACTAGGTTTTAGTATTAGAAAACTAAGGGAATTTAACATTGAAAGATAGAAGTAGAAAAACCATGGCAGTTTCCACACTTGAAAAAT
The DNA here is from genome assembly GCA_004363575.1 of Solenodon paradoxus. NCBI lineage: Eukaryota > Metazoa > Chordata > Mammalia > Eulipotyphla > Solenodontidae > Solenodon > Solenodon paradoxus. The sequence continues at coordinate 454,275 of RJWH01000216.1, read as the reverse complement.
AAAATCCCTTAAATTTTAATGCACATTGTTGAATTTTAAAAAATTCAGTAAGTTAGAAATATGCATGCTATAAACCAACAGCAAATACTGATAGAATATTTTCTTTAAAGTTAGGAGGTTCATTATCCAATTTTCACTTTTTACAATTCCACATATTTCTTCTTAGCAACTTGATTCTGCTTCATAAACCCCTCTTTTTGTTTGATAAATGTTTCCTCTACATCCCTGAAGATTTAAAAACATTTTTTGTAGTGATTTGCATATGTTGAACCATCCTTGAATTTCTGAAATAAATTCCACTTGATCATAGTTTGTGATTATTTTAGTGTATTGTTGAATTTTATTTGCTAATTTTTGTTGAGGATATTAACATTTATGTTTGTCAGAGATTTTGTCTTCCAGTTTTCTTTTTTTGTGATTTCCTTGTCTGGTTTTGGAATCAAGGTAATGTTAGAATATGTTTAGAAATTTCTAGTCAATCAGTAAAAGTGATACACTGCATCAACAAAGGAAAGGAAAAAATCATATCATCATCTCAAGATGCACAAAAATAATTAAAGATTCAACACATTTTTATGATAAAACCCTCAACAAATGGTTCCAGATGAAATACACCTTGACATAATAAAATCCATATATGAAAAATTCACAGACAATGTTAAAAAATGGAAAGCCATTCTTACATAATCAAGAACAAGTTGAGGGGATGTATACTCTTACTACTGTTATTAAATATAGTTGGAAGTCATAGCCAGCACAATTGGATAAGGATATAAAAGGTATTTAAATTAGAAATGGAGACTGCGATTATTTGCAGCTGACATAATAGTATACATAGAACATCCCCAAAATGCCAGCAAAAATTAAAAATAATAAATTAAATGTTAGCCTACAGAATTAATATACAAAAATAGTTGCATTTCTACATGCACATAATGAACTAGCAGAAAGAAGAATCAGCAAAAAATATCATAATTTCATCAAAAATTAAATACCTTAAATTAAATTTAACCAAAGAAACTAAATACCTATGCACTGAAGACTACAAGATATCGTTTTAGAAAAAGAAGACACAAAGAAATGAAAAGCAAGCCCATACTCATAGACTGGAAGAATTAACATTTAAATGACATTCACCTTTCATAGGGATTATTTTCCTTGCAATTTATTGTATACCCTTTCTTTGTGAGGAATTTTATAGATACTTCTACATAAGACACAGCATTTATAGATCTTAAAGAAGGTTTTAATGTTATATTTCCACATGTCATTATAATATAATAAAAAGAATCTGATTGAATAGAATGAATTTTAATCCTGTTTCTTTTCAGAAACATATTGCTGGTTTTGAAGTGTTTGGGGGCACTCTTTGTTTTCATGATTTGTAGCACATCCTTGATATTGGCCAGGATCTAGAGACATTGCTTAGAGATATCCTAAATTCACATTTATAAAACAAACAAACAAAACAAAAAGACAACAATAAGTTGTTAGATACCAGGCATAGGAATGGAGTTCAACATCCTTTTTCAACTGAACCTGTTCCAATAGTTCCAGAAACTTCATCACTACAGCTCAACTCACTATTGGTCACGAGACTTGAACTTCTCTTTCCTGATGTATTTTCTTTATTTTTTATTTTTTAAGGAAAGTTGCAAGCAGGAATGAAGGTAAGCAGAGGCAGTTAGGCAGGAAGTGAGAGGAGAAAGAAGCACCTTATTTTTCTATTTAGTTGTTCATCTTGATTGGTCCTCCTGGCCCCACGACAAACTTGGAACTCTAAATGTAGGTGGAACTACAACCAATCACTACTCTACCAGGGCACACCTGATTTATTTCCTTTCTTTTTCTTACTCCTGGAATTTTCTTCTCATGCTTTAAAGCAAAATTATTTGTTTTAAATTTGTGTGTACATGTATTGACATTAATATGAATTCATAAAACTATTGTTTATTTCATGTTATTGAAATGGCAGAAGATATTCTACATGTTCTTTACTTGGTGACTTGTTTTTAAGGCATTTTTGTCTGAAGAAAAACTCAAATGAGAATCCTGTTCACTTAATTCCCCAATTGCTTCATGACTTTTAAAGACACAGACTAAAATTTTTCTAAAACTGAAGTTCAAGAGGTTATAGCACCCTCTTGATAAGCCATTTTAGTAATTTACTCTAAAAATAATATTTGTATAATTCATTTTGGTGGATTTATGCAGATTCCTAACAGTCACAGTTTGGAGCTGGGCTTTAGGGTTATAATTTTCCCTTGAAAACTGTTAGATACATTTGGATTATGTCGATGTGAGCAAAGCAGAGTTATCTAATAAATTCAGTATGAAATGTGGTTGTAGAATTGTCTAAATTGACTTTCTAGGTTGTTCAGATGATTGCTCAAGCCTCTGAATTATTGACAGTTTAGATCTGAGCTTATGATAATAGCATATTTTATTGCTTATTTCTGAGAGATTAAAGTACTGACTTTATTGTACAAATCTGCATCAGATAGATATTATCTCTTTTGATAATCTTAGGGGCTGGTTCTGACCAACCTGAATTGATCACAAGTGTCCAGGAATAAAGGAAAGATTAATAAAAGGGAATGGTTTCTATTACCTTCTGAAACAGTACAGAAAAATTTATGAACACAATTTTCTCATGTACATTTTTCTAAGGGATTCATAAATTACATCATCAACCTATTTATACTGCGAATTATTGGGAAACTTCTAATATTTTCACTTTACTTGCAATAAAAATATTTTTTTCACATAGGAAATGTTATTCAACAGTCATTGATCCTCGGTTCAAATTTTTAGAGGTTCAGAAGAAACAAGATATTAAAAAGAAATAAAAATGGGCATGTCCTGGTAGAGCAGTAGTTGGGTCAATTACCTCTGAAGTCGTGCAGGCCACACACCACTGGATTTGAGTCCAGGGGGAAACAACCAGTGCTAACAACTAAATAAAAATAACATAATGTTTCCTCCTCCTTTAAAAAAAAAAAAGAAGTGCAATTGACATGTATTTTATTTCCAATATTCAGATATAACTGCCTTTATACTTATGCTAACACAGTTGATGTAGTTTTAACAAAGGCAGAAATATACAAACCCTTTTCTTTCTCCTACACCTTCATATAAATTGCCCTGTACTCTAGGCTTCTGAGTAATGAGTATCATCAACCCAATTCTGCCAAAATTTAATATAGCAAGTTCCTGCAAAATGACTTCCAGTCCATCTCTCTGAATCTATTGCTAGCGCATAATTTTCAAATGATCTGAGGTTTTGATTTCTAACAGGCATTTGCCAAAACAAAATCTGTTTTGATCTTCAATCAAGCAAAGGAGGAGCCAGTCTCCACCTACGGTTCATCACCTCCAGTTGGATGCCAGCCCTTTCCAGAACTCCCGTGAAGGCTGTTGGAGAGAATCTGCCTGTGCCTGCTGGTGCAGCCTGGGTACACCCCGTCCACTCCCGCACCCCATTACCCCAGCCTGCAGGATGCCAGGAAGGGAGACAGTTATCATCCTTCCAGCCCTACTCAAAAAGAGGTCCCACGCTATTCAGACAGCAGCAATGCACTTCTGGCTACCAGTTATATTATTCTAGCTCCGTGATTTTCAGATGTCTTGCTTTAAAAGACTTCATAATATGAATGTAAGACCTTTTACAGCAGTTCCTGTCATATTCAAATTTGATTGAACTCAGGCAGGGTAAACGAAGGGCTGCAAATCAACTTCTTTTATTTCCAAACACCATGTGAAATTGAGTCTTCTCATTTCAACTCGGTTAATGGTTCAGCTTGATATCTAAGAAATTAAAATAAGTATTCTTCCCAGAATATTTTTCTCCATTCATTTTACTCTGGGAAAAATATTCTCCGATTTTGGCTAATTATGGAACATCAGAAAAATCCTTCTCTATACTTTCTTGCACATTTCAAAAAAGTTTGCTTTTTTACCAGCTAACTCCAGCAGCAAAGACCAATTTGTTTCTCTTAAGTCTTAGGATCTTCAACATCACTAGGATGCCTCATACTTATCCCATTCCTAACAATGTATACTAGTTCGTTGTCCTACTTGCTATGTGCTGTTCTCTTCCCTGGAGACAGCAGCACTAAAATGGCTAAGTTTGAGACTAATACCATTTGCTAATAACGTGTTTTAAGTTTTTCTCACATGATTTAAGAGGGCAATTATAACATGTCATCTCAGGGTAATAAAAATGTACAATACATATTAAGTAAAGTTTTATTCAAGACTTTTGCAGCCTTGAATCCCTTCCAGGTCTTTTTAGGGGAAATTTTCACCCCCAGGGATAGGGGAACTTGGCAAAGAAGATCCATTAAGTGTAACGAGGGCTTCATTCCCAGTAAATAGCAATGAGCACTTGCCTTCAAAAACTCCCTTTGATTTCACCTCAACAGATCGAAAAAATATCTGTGGTCTGCATTTTGTTTCTCAGTTTATGATTGGTTAAGAAATAGAATCCATATCCTATATGGTACCTGGAATTAATAAATTATTATATCTTTAGACACTGTGTATTCCAATATGGTAAAAACCCATTGGTATATAAAAACACATTCATCAAACAGAAATGTGACAAGTAATTCTTTCGGGCAACTTCTGAAGTGTTCTCCTGGGTCCTCAATACCTCTTTCCCTTCTCAGAGGTTGTAGAGGATGCAGTGATGGAGACAGAAATGCACAAGAGGATTACTGGTTTTCTAACGAAGTGCATATAAGTTCATTTTAGACAGACACGTTGTTTTGCAAGCCTCATTTTTAGCAGTTTTGCAACAAACCGAAATGCTTGTGAATTATGCTTCTAATATGGATACTTTCATCAGATTTTATAAAAAGTAATGTTAGTTGGAAATAATCATTGATATTAATACATTCTGGAAGGGATTTTGTGCAAAGGGAGAGGCCAGGGAAGGGTCCTTCCTTGGTATTCTTAGGTTGAGCCCAGAAATGCCTTCATCTCTACCTGAGTTTATATTTCCAGAGTTTTATAATTTTCTGCTTGAGCTAAAAATGAAATTAAGTGATCTCAGGATTGGCGATATGATCTGAGATATGAAAACTTTAAATGTAAGTAATTGATTTCTAATTACAATTATAAGACTATCAGCTATAATATTCTTCCTTCGATGGGCATGATTTGAGACTTTGCCAAAATTTCTAAATGTATTTGGAACTGTAAGGACTAGAGAGTAAAACCTCAAAAAAAAAGATCAAAAGTTTTTAATCATCATTCTTTCCCTTGATATTATATCGAACTTACGTTTTTTTGTGGGGTGGAGATATTTACTTTTAAGGAAAGAATACCTAAAAAGTCAGTTATAGACTCAAGAAAATGAAATCAAATAGTAATCTTTAAAATTTTTTTAACAGAAAAGGAACATAAGAAATCTTTTGCTGATAATAGATATGTTTAATACATTGTTTCTGATGATAGTTTCGTGGGTGAATACATGAGTCCAAACTCATTAAAATGTATATATTAAATACCTGCAATGTAAATAGCTTACTAAAGTTAAAAGAAAAACTTAGGTCCATATAAGAAAACTCACAAATATTGAAAAAGTTTCCATATTGAAAATATTTTCCCTATTTTATCAATGCTTGAAATTGTCTTAAAACATACCTTTTTAGACTCAAATAACTTGTTTTAAGTTAAAAACATAAAAATAAGTGCTATATGGAAAAAATTGTTATATGCAATGTCAATTTTACCATAAGGGAATTTGTCAACCCCATCTTCTGTATTGTGATAATGTGCTGAAATTTCCTAAACATGAGATCAAAAGTCATTGGTACTGAAAAGAGGAAATGGCAACTTTGAAGCTCAGAGTGACGTTTCTAACCTAGAAGACTAAATCTGAGAGAGACCTTTGGGCAGCAGAGGCATTATAGTTTGCTACCTAAGAAAGAGACAGGGAATACTGTGTGAGAGGTTAGGATCCTGAGGACAAAATTACATTCATCTACAGTTTTGCATAGAGCAGTTTTAGGCATTCTTAGATTCAGTTGTAAGAATATGTTTTTTTTTTTCTTCACTATTCTAAGGACTTTACCTGTATTATCTATTTATCTTCACAACACACACACAGAGCCCAGTTATATTGACACAATTATCCTCATTTGCCTGCTGTTGGACACGCTGATGTTACAAACTTGCTTGTGTGAGTCTCAACTTGATTAGCAGCTGTTGGAGGGCCCTTACTTTGTTTCTGTCTTATGGCCCATTATTTCAGAAAATGGCTAACTACTCAGATGAATAGGGTTAAAGCTCTTGTTTAAACATAGTTTCACATAGTTCAATGCCTCTGAAAAGTAAAATTTGAGTTTTGGAAGATGTTTTCTTTCATGTTTAATCTACAGAGAAATTAAGCAGTCAATGGGAAATGAAGTAGGTGAAAAGCAGGAGCCGTGGTGGGTCTTCAGAGCTGCCTCATTGACTAGAGAGCATGGATTCTTCCTTGTTCCTGATCAAATCCTGATCCAGGCCAAAAGACTATGCTTCTCAGCCTCACTTGCAACAAGATGATCGCTTTCTACTGATGAGATTCAAGCCCAAGTGTACAGGATGTCCCAGATATCCCCTCAAAGTGGCAGGGCCAGGTCAGGGGGGAGGCTGTGTTTGAAGAACACCCTTTCTTCCATCCTATTTCTGGGAATTGAGGAATCCAGAATAATAAAGTCAGAGTGTTGAGCTGTATTTCCCATGGATTTTCTGTGATTTGTCTCTGCACATAAATCTGACTAAAATTTAACTCTAATCCTGCAAATCTGGTGCTTGTCAAAGTTGGTGTTCTTCAGTCCCCTGAAGAACAAAGGGTCTGGAGTGACCGGAGGCACAGGAGGGTCATGCGATCTGCCATCTCTGCTCAGTCTAGGGGTTGAATATTGACTCCAAAGCAGCCTTTTTACTCTGGCCATCAGCTTCCGAGATACCTGCAAGGAGAATTCTGCTTGAAGGGCAGTGCTTCCACTTATGGTAGAGACTAATTGGGTGTTTACACCAGGTAGGGAGAACAGATGTAAAGGAGAACAAAACCAAGCAGTCAGATTGCTAACATGACTGTTGCATCCTCATCAGTGCTTCAGACTTCCCTGAGGCCCACAAGGTAGACAGTTCTGCAGACTTCTTGCACTTTCCTGCTTCCCCATGCTCCTAAGGACTGCTGAATCCCCAATCTGAAAAACAGCCTACCATCCTAGGTAACCTCCAGAGGTGTGTCTTTGTTGAACATTCAGATAGCCCCTCTAAAACAGGCCTATTCCTGGAATACTTAAAATATTCCCTGAAGCTAATATCTATTGTTCTTTTTTTCTTGTTCATATATTTATTTCATTAAAATGAATTTTATTCTTGTTGCATACCATCTCTTTAAAATCATTTTTATCATTTCTCTTGCTTATATTTCTATATGCATTTATCTAGTATCTATTCCAACTACCTTTTCTGCTGACTGGAACAGGTGTCTACAAAACAACACTATGGTGCTGTCTTATACATGGAGGAACTTGACTTGAACCTCTCCTTTTGTCTTAGATGTGAGAACAAAGTAGGTCTTCAGTTTAAGTTACTTTAAATATGTATGTGAATGAATACATATATTTATAGATGAATGTGTAATAATTTTGAATTTGCTTTCCGCTAGTTTTGGAGAATTATTTGGCCTATAAATTATGCACAGTGACTAATGAGTCTATTGTAAAACTTTATGGCAGAAAATAGAATTACTGAGCTAGGAAACAGAAACATTGATTTCCTCTACTTGTCTGTAAAGCTCAGTTTCATTGATTTTTCCTGTTACCAAAAGTAACTAACTGTGTGTAAGACATTTTTCACATGGAAACTGTACTTATGTACTTAATAGGGTCATTGTAAGGGACAAAGGAGATGGTTATGAAAGAGCTTTATAACAGGTAAATCTGAACTCAAAAAAGTCAATAATTGCTAAGTATTCATTGGCTGTGCATCACAATAGTTCAGATTATCACTCAATATATTTCAATTCTTTTAAATTATAGACATAAAAATAGAAGCAGAGAGAGATGAGTGCCTTGTCCCAAATTAGAAATAAGGATATCATATTACAGTTCTAGATGCGTGTTTTATTTTTATAACATGATGAGGTAAGATACATAAAGTCCTACAGTTAAGAAACGCAGGATTGAGGTTCTAACTCAGGATAATTCTAATCCAATGTGCTTCCTCCATAGTTAAGTTTCCTTCTCTTGAGGACACCAGAAATAGATACTTGGGAAATATAGAGAGGGTAGAAGGGCATCTGAGGCAGGGAAATAATTTAAATAAAGACATGGATCATGGCTTACGAAGAGTTCAATTACTCAGCATGAAATTTAATAAGGGATTGCCATGGGATTAGGCCAGAGAAGGCAGGGTCAACTTTTCTGTTTACAGGTCCTGGAGTGTTGGCAAGATTTAATTGGGGAGCGACACAAAATCTGCTTTATAACACTAAGGAATATGGCTTGGAGGATGACCGAGGTGTAAGTTTGGAGTCCAGTGAAGAGTTTACCAACATACTCCTGGAAAAAGGTTATGAGGACTTGAGTTGCATCATTAACTACTTGAATGAAGAGGATGTGAGAGATCGAAAAACTAATTTGAAAATATACACTGGCAGATTCATTGGTGTTAATGATGAGAAAAAAAGGACATAGGTTTTTCAGATTTCTAGATAGGAAGGCAAGTTTTGAAAGGTTCATGTGCCTAGAATATAGGAAGAAAGATGATGGATTTTAGAAATGTTCTCTAGAGGATTCCAGTGATATTTAAATGAAATTGCCTACTTGACAGTGGCATCTGAATCTGGAACTGAATAAGAAGTCTAGAATGGAAAGATACATCTGGAAGTTGTCAACAGGTAGTTGAACAATTGAAACCAGGATATTGGATAGGACAGCCCTTTGAGAGAATTAGGAACTCTGAAAACATTGATTCTATCTTTCTTCAAAGAAGCATGACACAGCCTACGTGGGGAAGTTAAGAGGATGATGTTCAAGAATAGTCTGTAAAGTCTGTTTCACTTACCAAAGAAGCCCATCTAGAGGGACACTTGTTTAAAATGCTGAATTGGGGAACTGCTCTCAGCTTTAATAAATCAGAGTCTATGAGAGAGTGACCCAAGTCTCTGAACAAAAATAAGCAGCCATTCTCAATTTTTTGAGGAGTCTCCATATTGCTTTCTGAAATACTTGTACCACTTTACATTCCCACCAAGTAAAGTTTCCATTTTCTCTGTACTGTCGCCAAAAGTATTTTGGATAATTGCCATTCTCACAGGTGTGAGGGGATATCTCATTGTTGTTTTCATTTTCGTTTTTCTCATAACACAGAGGTAGAAGTTATTCTACTTCCAGAAATTACCCTAATACTACAAGAACACTAATTTTCAGAGATATATGCATCCCCACATTCATTGCAGCATTATTTACAATAGCTCAAAGCTGGTAACAACCAAAGTGCCCATCAACAGATGAGCAGATAAGGAAGATGTGGTACACAGTAGAATACTACTCAGCTATCAAAAAAGATGAAATCCTATTATTTACAACAGCATGGATGATCCTAGAGGGAGACTGATGCTTCATGAAATAAGTCAGAAGGAAAAGAAGACAGCATCACATGATTTCATTCATATGTGATGTATAAAGAAATAAAACAAACAAAAATAAAGCAAAAATAGACTTTCAGTCCATAGAATCTAGTTAGTGGTTGCAGGGAACAAAGGGGGAGGAGATGGGCACATTGGATAGAGGAAATCGATTATATGGTAAAGGAAGACCTGAAATGGTGGCAGTGAAATTAATGTATTATATACAGATTTGGATTTAGGATGATGCACACTTCAAATCTATATAATGCAATGTTCCATCAATAAAAGTAATTAAAATACATAAAGGAAGAAATATATAAATGAATAAATAAAATAAGTACCCAGGTGGGAACCAGTGGGCTGGATTTCTCTTTTGCTAAGGAAACACTTTAGCTGCCTCTAGTTGTAGCACTTCTGGATGTGGTCAAAGGGGAGATTTCTAGAAAGTTCTGCATTTTGAAGGTGGCTTTTCTAGGACCTAGTGTACTCTCCACAAGTCATCAGAGTAACAGTTACTCTTTGCTGTCCCTCAAAGGCTAAGAGCTGCTTCCATCCTTCTGAGTTCATTCTAAGCCACAGGCTTCTCTCTGGTCAGCAGGAGTTCATTTATGAGAAAACATGTGATAGAGGTAGTGTGCCTGTGGCCATGTCAATAAAAGTGCTGCAATCAGGACACCAGGACAGTGCTGTGGGTGTCGAGTTCCAATTATGTCCTTGCTGTGTGATGGGGGCAGTTACTTAATCTCTCTCAACCTTCATTTGCTCATCTGCCAAGGGGAATAACAGTAATTGACTTGTTTATTGTGAGGTTTGAATGAGATGCTATATCTAAGGATAGTCTGTGGAACGCTCCTAATTAGAATGAGATTAGCTAGTATTAGTTCTTGTAGGAAGAAATACATGGTGGGAAAGAGGCTCATTGCCACCCATGGGTGGCTCACTGAGGGAGAACTACAGGCTCTGAAATTCCTTCAGGTCCCCAGATCCCCAGAGGAGGGTATGAGCTGAGCACAGATGATTACATTATTCTTCCATCTTACACTTATTTTCATAGAAGATATTTCTCAAGGAAGATGCGAGCCTTAGTAATTTACAGCCTTTAAAAATCAATTATTCCTGAGTTATTTTTGCATTTATGAAAAGCACTAAATTAATTTCTACTGAATTTTCTTTTCTGTGATCATGAGGAGGTCAGTGGGTAGAGAATAGGATATTCAAACAACACTGTGGGTTGCCCTTGGAGTTCTAATTGCCTTAATTCTCTATAATTCTATTCTGAGAGCCAGCATCTTTTCATAGTCTTTAAAAAATATCAGCTTCTTAATATATGCATGACTGACAATATGCTAATATTCAATTCATGTCACACATTTACATGCTATAATTCTGCACAGAGAAAAGCCTTAAAATCCAGAAGCCCTGGTCCCAGATGTTCTCCATTCCCACAACACATGAAGAGACAAAACCTTAGACAGAGGTGGGATCACAATATTCCTCTCTCATTCATTATATACAATATCTCTACCTGGCCTTTAGATTTCCCTGTACACCTCAGGAAAACGTGGGGAGATAGATTTGAACTAGCATCTAGAAGTAAATGATGCCACATTCCATTACCTGCGTTGCTATCTCCTCAATAGTCTCTCTCTCTCTCTCTCTCTCTCTCTCTCTCTCTCTCTCTCTCTCTCTCTCTCTCTCTCTCTCCCCAAAAGAGTACATCTTTGGAAATTGAGAATATTCAGTGAACAGAACTCATAAATCAAATCATTATCATTAATAATCAAAGTGAGACATTGTAAGAAATAGCAAATTAATCACAACTGGCAGGTAAAGCTACTTCCAGCCTGTGCATTCTGCATACTAAAAGGAGCAGAATTTTCCCTGGTGGATTTTTTTTTTTTTTCTTAGTGAACACTAAACTTTTTGGTTGACAGGGAAGTCTCTCTGAACCCAAATTACATTCCACAAATCAGACAGATTCTATTTAGTGAAAATCATTTTTAGGACCTCTGTAGATCCACAATAACAATCAGTATGATATAATGTATTTCATTAATACCACCATTGTATATTTAACACTGAAAGCGTTTTTCTGGAGGAGAGAAATAATTAGTAGCCTCACAAATTTGAATTTAGATTTATTTATTTCTGTATCATGATAAATTTATTTATTTTCTGTATCATGAGTCTTCATTATTTGGCAGACGATAATATTAGGTGAAATGCCCTTTTGGTGAAACCAGAGGAAAAATGTATCATATATTTGACTCTCAAAATAGTTTTCATAAGCATATTTCATAAGAATAATAATGATGCCTTGAATTTTGAACAATTTATTCTTCCAGAAAAGAGCAAATCATTATTTTGCCTTTTGACTTTCCTGTGAAGTAAGAATTCCTTCCTCTAGGAGTGAGAATGTGAGTCAAGAATCAAAGTTCTACTCATACCATACAGCAATTTTGGATTTGAATTTAAGACAGAACTCTTCTTTCTTGCTCCAGCACCAGACAACGTGGTCGGAATTTTCCATTTTTATTTGTTTTTGAAAACTCATGTCAACTTTGAACATAGGAGAAATAAATACTAATTTCTGCATTACATTTTTTACTTCTATGTTGAATTAAAATTCACAATGCTAAAAATGTATTCAGTATTTCAGAAGGTACAGATATATACTATACTATATTTAAGGAGACAGGCAAACAAAATATGTGGGGATTAGAAAGACATAGAAATAAGCAAAGTATAGCTGAGGGTTGAGAAACATAATATTTCTGTAAAGCCTATGTGGTTACAAGATTCTGTGCTTTCACTAAGCATAACTTAACTAAGATATGAAGGGAAAACCAAGGCTGTCATTTTCTTTTACCCAGAATCATTTTTCCCTTCCATGACTGTTACCAATTACCTTAACTCAATTCAATAACCCTCATCAGTACTCCAGGAGTTTAACTAGAATGTAGTGTTCAGGGTCGAAATGTTGGGGTTTTCTGAATGCAGAATTCTCAAAATCTTTTCAGCAGATTCCTGAATTATTCAAGAGTGTCAATGTCTGTTTCTTTCAGGTTGCTTATATATGAATATTTTCTTCCATTTGAAAGCATCTCTATTTGGTAAAAAAAAAAAGGCTAACTTACAATAATTCTATGAGATATGTTATATTGAAGACATACGAGGAAAATGGTTTAAAATAGATAAGTGCATTTTATTTATTATTATGCATGTTTGTTGCTATTTCCTGGACATTTTTTTTCAGGTTTCTGCTTGTAGCTTGAATTCTCATTCTCTTTGAATTTATTTCTCTATTAACCATCCACAGGGAGAATCAGTGTATGACTTCAAGTTGTTTCCTGGATCTGAGGAGTTCTTCACTGGAGGGCCAACTCTGCTCTTGAGAGTTCTGAGGTCCTTAGAGTTTGTTTGGAGATTCTGAAGGGATAAAATTCCCAATTCGCCAATGACATAGAGAGTAGGATTCTCATAAAATGTGGTAATTTTCTATTTGAATGACTAATTATATGAATTAACTGTGAAAAAGATATTTGCTCTTTTTTGTGAGGAGCAAGGGAAATATTTCAATATTCAACTTTGGAGGAAAAAAAAGCAGATTTTGGCCAAAATTTGTCTTTATTGTGATCTTTTTTGCAATATTTGAGACAACTTGCTAGATGATACATCTTTCTTATTGGATCCAGAATATTCTGTAAATGAGAAATTAATGCATAATGTTCCACGATGTCTTCACTTTGAATCCTCCAAAGTGTCATTTCCATACTCACTTGAACCTGGAAAATTGCTTATGTGGTTTGAAACCCAAGGGAAACCTTTTCCCAACTCTACAGGTGTCAATCAGTTATAACGTCCAAGAATTGCATAGGTAGGTTTCTTGATTGTTTATTTTTTAGTATATTTTCTGTCATTCCTGACTTGTGAGCAAAGAAGCAGAAGCTGGTCATTAAGAAATCATTAAATAAGATTTCAAAACATGAATAAGCAAGAAGTAAATTAGATTCTCCAGCAATCAAGTGACTAATATAAAATCACCTTCCTCCTCCTTTCCTTTCTCCTCTTTTGAGCTCCTTTTCTTCCTTTGCTCATTCTTGTACATCCTCAAGTTTTGTTTTCCTGACTTGCCACAATGCTTCAGAATGAAGTTAGGGTTTTATGGCTTATTACCTGTGATTTAACTGCATGGATGTAAGAAGGCCCTGAGCAATAGTGTGCATTAGGTTATTCAATAACACAGAGAATGTAAAGCAAATCCTTATCTCCTTGAATCAGGAACATTAATTAATCATATGATGAGGATGCAGCATTCTATTTACCAGTGCAAGAGGCTGCCAAGATCTTTCTTACTTTAATAATCGCACATGCTGTTGTGGGAGGAAAAATTAATTTAGTTATTAAATTGGAGGGTGCTTTTTTCTGTCATGGTAAAACTGGAAAGTAGCCAGGCCATAATGCTAATATTCTTATGGTTGGGATCTGGATCACTCCTGTTAAAAGCTTTCTCTACTTTTATTTGAAGAAAAAGATAAAAAAAAAAAAATAAGTATTGGATTGGTACACAAAAGTTGCTTCTCATGAATGTTAGCAGTTTGTCATTGTTCTTTCCTCTCCAAATGGAATGCAATGGAATGGTGCATTTGGGGATGAAGTTCTCTCAAGGTGTAGATATTACCGAGAGAAAGCGCCTTGCATCATATGTCAATTGCAGTCATTGAATGGGAACTCAGCAAGTCCTCATAAAGTATGAAGTTGCAGGAGATTGAAGGGTTCAGTATGAAGGTCACGTGGCTAAGGAAAACAGGATGACTTACCATGTAACGTTCTTACTTCTTCATCCTTATATGCCTTTTTATCCCCTGGTATGATGGTTTGCCTGTTGTTTTCCCTTCTCCAGCCTCAGCTCTTACATAACCATTTCTAAGGAATAGCTCAAGTGCTTCCCCTTTAAAGACTCTTTTACTGGCTACTTCAACCTGAAGAGAGCTTGCTTTTGATTCCTCCCTCATCCTTCATCTTTCTCATTCTTTTCTTCTTCTCCTCTCATTAGCTGAACTTACTTTAATTTGTGGTCCTTTTCCAGACCACATACGTTCTGTGTTTGTACACACAACATTTTTCAGCTCTCACTGAACGTTTCAAGCCTGGAAATTGATTCTCACCCATCTTTGCCATCCTAAGTGGATACATTGGTTTTTAACAATTGCTGATTGTCTTCATCTGTAAGGGCAACAACATTGATGTAGAAATACAGCTGTAGATATGAGCAATTTATTAGCTATATGTATTAATTATTGAGTCTCTTAATGATCCTGCTACTCTGTGCTCTCATAAAGTGACTTCTACATTATCTTTGTTTATAATATTGTATGCTGTCTTAGTGCAAGTGTATGCTTATTTTGGTTTGGTCTATTGAAGTATAGTATTTTTCCTAAGACACTTGAAAGTTTTAATAATTTAATAGAAATAAAAGAGTTGGAATTTGAAGAAGAGGAGAGAACTGTGTTATTCGGTATGTCATCAGTTATATAAATTTTTAATTTATAGTGTCAAATGTAATGTTTCTAGATTTTCTTTGTATTTAATAATTGTTTAATTAACTAAATTTGAAAGTGACTATTCTGTATAAATGTATGCTAATGAATGCATATTACAATACATATGTATTACTTATATGTATATATTAATGTCATAAAACATTTTGTATAAGATTAGATTGATTTGTTTTAGAAAGTATACTGTTGAGAACATTATTGAGAATGATTACATTACTCGAGATACAAACATTTAGATGTGATCTGTTGCATGTTTAACAAAGTTATCTCAAATTTCTTGCCAACTCAACTCCACTTGAATATTTGTCTTTATCTCCAGATGAACTCTAAAGGAATTAAATTAATATGTTTTTATCTGCAACTAAAATCTCCACACTTCCCTCTTTAGATATGTTTTCATAATTGCATATAGAAGAGAGATGGCTAGAAAGGAGGGTTATGGAACATTTTGAGGGGAACCCTGATCACCAGTGATATTAAGCACTTCATATATTTAAAAAAAAAAAGAAAAGAACTTTAAAAATCCAGATCTTGGTGCCAATCCCTAAAGGCACTACTTCAAAACAAGTTTATTGTATTTACCTGTGTCAAAGAAAATGACTTCTTTGTGCTTGTGACACACTGTGGGAGACATGAAAAACGGTCTGCCATAATCTAGATATTTTGAAGGACTTTTAGATCATGGAACAGAATAGCTGTCAAGAAGTAGACCCACTTCAATACAGACAGATGATTTTTCACAGTCTTGTAAGTCAATTCAGTGAAGAAAGAATAGTCTTTCAATAAATGCTGCTGAAAAAAATGGCTCTCCATTTAAAGACAAAATAAATGAACTTTGACCAAAATATTGTACCACATGCAGTAGACTTAATCTATAGATCTTACAGTCAAATAAACAAACAAAAGACCCCATTCCATTAACCCTTTACCAATCAACCATAAAAAGCAGAGCAAAGGAAATAGTTCAGTTGAAAAATAGCAATCCTACCAACTTGTATCAAAACAAGCAGCCAGAACTCGTAAAATGAAGACTGAGAAGTTGGATACTTGGGATGGGTGAAGAAATGGATATTACCAGAAATTAGACTACATTGATGGGGCAGTTTTGTAAAGGTGATTATTTACTTGGGCTGATGAGATACTACTTACAATCTGTCAATCCATGAGAATACACCCACACTTGGGAAGGTTTAAGAATTAGTACTAGCAAATAGTTTGGTTAACTAGTTTGTCCAGTATCATCCTACCTCATATGGAATAATTTGAATTGTAGAAGAAATACATTTTATCAGTAATTCAAGCTGATTTAGCACTCTGTGTTTAGATAGAAAGACTCATATTCTTAACAGGATGCAGTAATAAAAAGATAACTAAAGAAAAAATTCATGTGGTTCATGAATTTAATTTTTGCTGAATTAAAATACTTGGGATCAGATTGATTTATAACTCAGTTATCCTAAAAGTTGATAATTGGCCAAAATATTTTGCCAGGTCCACAGAGAATTATAATAAAGTTAGCTAAAATTGGTCACTTTGTAGCCAAATCCAACTCACAAGGTCTAGGAATTAAAATTAATTTGCTATAGTGATTAGGCTAAATGGTTCTCCAAAGTCGAATTTTGTTTCTTGCGGTGCTTTGGCCAAAAGTGACGAAACCAAGATGAGGGTGGTCACAGCAACCTCCTACCTTGTTCCTTCCTCGTCCTTCAGGGCCTCGCTGTCAAGGGTCTACCTTTCCATTTCCGCCTTCTGAGCTGGTTGACTCAAGATCTTCCCACTTGTCAATGAGTATTGTGACTCATGGGGAAAGGAGTAGAAACCTGGGGGACCCACCTGGCATTCCTGAAGCTGAATAGAATGATCATGAAGGTCCTGAATGAGCTATTGCCCTGAATTTCAAGGGTTTGTTCCTCCTTTCTGCCCTCACAGCCCACAGGCCCTCCTGGCTTTGGCCCAAAAATGATTTGTTTGTAAATCATCATGTTCTCTACATTGAAATTGTTGTTTTTAGAAAATCAAATAAAAAAGGAAGCCTTCAGTTTTCATAAACAATTTAGTTACTTTACACACAATTCTAACCGAACTGTCAAACTAATTATATCTTAGAATCAATAAATTAAGAAGAAATGTACTTATCAGGGTAGTTAAACTGACAGCAGCAACAAGTGATAGCTGACATCTTTGCTTAAGGGAAGAGAGATAATTACAGAAAACAGAAACAGGCAAGCCCTGGTGGAGGAGCAGTTAGGCCAGTTCCCTCTAAAGAAGCAAGCCCATATCCCTGGGTTTAAGTACCAGGCCAGGGGGTCAGAGGAGCAGCCCATGTGACTAATAAAAATAAAGATGCTTCTTCCTCCTCTCTTCCTGTTGGCCTGTCTATACGCCTTCATTCCTGCCTGAACCTTTCTTTTAAAAACTGAAAACCCCCTAAAACAGAACCAATCATTAAAACTAAAGTTTCAGGGACTTTCAGTGAAAATACTGAATTTAATTCAATATGCATGATTATAAAATATCAAGTAATGATGTATTTTAAAATATATTAACTATAATTGTTTTCTTAAATATTGTTTATAAGGGATAAACTATTATTTGCAAAGCTATTAAGCTGAAAGATGATTCTCTGAGAATTATAGATAACATTTTGTTTACACCATTTGTTTTCTCAGGCTACCATTGTTTCCTATTGTAAAGATAAATATTAATCAAAAATATTAGAAATTATAGGTAATTAAGGTCAACACAGGGGCATGATTTTTGCAAATAACTTTGATAAAATCACTTTTTCTTTTTAGTTAATTTCTAATAAGCTTTTTATACTTCTGTATAAAGTACGAAATGAAAGTATTTTGAGAACTGAATAACTTACTCTAAGTCAAATATCATATGTAACTTATTAACTTCTCAATCAGTAAAGCACTTTTTAAGTATTTTAATACATTAAGTAATTGTGTCATTCACTAGGAGGTAATTTAAGTTGATTTAATACTCTTTTCACAGATGGAAAGACTCACGCTCTAGATAGGATATAGTAATAAGATAACTAAGAAAAAAAAGGATGGTTCATGAATGGAATATGTCAAACTCTGTGCACATTATTTCCTCTTCCTGTATTGAAATATCATTTCAAATTTGTATGTGGAATGTTGGGGTGAGTACCCAAATGGAATTCAAGAGACCTTGGTGTTATTGCTTATTATCCATAATTTTGACATGCTATTTACACAAGAACATTAAATTCTATAAATCAAGATCATTAAATCAGATGATCTATCACATTAAAAAATAACACATTTATATTGGCTTTACTAAAATTAATAGTTTGCAGACATTAACATCTTTATTCACCTAAACCAAGTTATAATTGGAAGAGAATATTTTGGGTACCTTATAACTATCACTCAACACACCTGATTCCTTAGTTGTTATCTCTCATATGGATGTAACATCACCTTCTTTGTTTAAAGACAGCACCTCTGCATACTTTGAAGGTCTCTTCCAGGTTAAGGAAGTGTGGGTCAGTGAAAATCATTAACTTTATAAATCAGGCACAAGATTTTTGTTCAGATGGATGGCATGGAAAAACACATTCTCCAAATGATGTTTAAAAACTAATTATTACTGATAATAACTTTTGCTTCATTTAGTTTGAAATGAAAGACCAAATATTGACAAAAAATTTTGAAAGAAATTTGACTTATGTACAGTGAGGGGGACAATATACCAAGTACACCTACAAGCAAAATTCCACTGGTCTTATTTTTCCCTCTCTATCTTTCTCCTCAGCTCCCCATTCTTCTTTTCATTCTCCCCTTGGAGGTGCTCAGTCTATAAATGGCTCTTAGATTAAAAGGTTATAGATGTCAACAGAGGGAACACAGTGGAACATCAACCCAAATTTGTAACCATAGTCAAAGAGAAAATTCTTAAAAAGTGAATATTGTTAGGAAAGCTACTGTCTCATCTCACTTTAGGTGAAGACACACAAAATGAAGCATGGGAATTTTCTAAATCAAATGCCATTTCTAATTTACTAGTGTTCTGAAAAGATAAATAAATCCTATTGGAAATACTGTTTAAAATTAGCCTAAAATTAAGTAATAACAGCCTCCCTTGCTCGTTAAGAAATTTTAATTAATTAAATTTATTTATTCTTTAAGAAAATTTTACAATATTTCAAAATATTGTTTTTTTAAAAATAGGCCAAACCAGTTATTACAGCTATGTAACAAAATGTTTGGAGCAGGTCTTTAGGGTTCCCCTCTGTATTCTAGTAACGAGTTCATATGACAAAGACAAAACTGAATGATGTGGGAGACAAAAGGAGAGGTGATGGGTGCAAGGAACATTTTATAATTGATCAGGATATTTGTATAAATATCTGATTCAGTTAAGGAAATAGTTCATTAATACAAAATAAAATTATTTAAAATATCATGGAAGTATGCTTAAAATCAAACCCAAAGGACACATCAGCAGGGACTCATATGGATGCTTAGAAACAGCTTAGAAACAGCACCTGAAATATTGTGGAATTAGACATGCAGTTCTCCAGCACTACATGCCACTGACCCAAGTGACCATATTTAAACTTTATGATTCACTCTCCTCATCTGTAAATGGGACATTTCTACAGGATGGTGGGGAACTGTGAATTACTATGAGACATGCAATTAAGAGGTGTTCTTGATATTTCTTGACCACCGAACTAAAGCCCTCCCATTACAGGTGCAAAGTCATCCAATCTTAGTACACTAAATTTTCTCATCTCAGAGATAATGGTGGGGAAAGCATTACCTAGGTTTTCTTCCATAAATTTCACTTTTTTTTTCTCACCAACCAGTGAATTAAAGAAAGATTTCAATATACTCTGTCTCTCATTTTCTTACTTGCCTTATATATGTTTTTTTTTTTTTTTCTCTTGAGAATCAGTGTCTGGAAAGAATATGAAGCCCTAATATTGCAAATAAAACCCTATGTTCTAGTTGCTTTTTGTTGTTTGTTGGTGATAATTACCCAAGTGATAGCATTTGCTGAGTTCTAGGAATCTAACGTCAACGTATCTTGGCCAACAGCTCCTGGGTTATAAACTTGGAAATATGTGTGAAATTACCTAGTAATAAAAAAAAAAAATGAAGGCTAGTCATAAAAACTGGGATCTGGTCCCTGTTCTGCCACTAACATTCTATGAGATTCTGAGCAAGTCTCAGTGATTCTGAAAATTCTACTAGGGCTAGCAATTGAGTGATATTGAAAGGTTCTGTAGTTTTAAAATTGTAGGGGTTTATAAGAAGCACCATAGAAAGGGACTTAGTTAAATAAAACCATAAAGATTTTGCAGAGGTATGGCTTGCTCATATTGGATGAATTCTGAATTTTCCTTTATGTGAATCAATATAAACATTTATTTTAATTGGAGTTATCCTCTCATGGCATTTATACTGCTTTGAAAAATAGTAAAGATATCCTTTGGGAAACTTCAATGTTATTCAGATCTGTTAACATTTATATTATGTCACCTTCATAGACTTTATCATGTTAGCACTTTATTCAGAAAATGTTAAAGTAGATCATGGTAGAAAATGAAAAAAAATTAAAAAATTTGTCATAATGTGCACAAGCAAAATAAACTGGTGTTTTACACTAGGATGGTATTACTATTTACAAGTGTTTTCTTTGTGTCACTGAGTATAAATTTTTTGTCAGAGTTTTAATCTCTCATATGCACTAGAAATAAGATAATGCCACCTATTATCTTTCATTCTCATATATTGGACATGGTACCCATACAATGAAGTGCGATGGTCCCTGAGCAGTTAGTAAGAGGATCCACTGAGATTATTGTCATGCTTTCATGTCATTTTAAGGAGATCGACAGTAAGATTGATGAGATTGACATTTCAGTGAGACTGACATCTCTATGATATCAAACATCCTAGCAGAAAGCAACTCAGCATGTCATTATGCATGATAACTGGTCTTACATAGAAACTTTCACCTTTTAAAAATTATTTATATTGTCAAATGTTTCATTAATTTCAATAAAATTATTGAAATTTTAAAAAAAGTTTCAAAGGTTTTTTTCCAGATGTATTGAAGTTTAATTGGTATACAAAAGACTTTATATATCATTACTACATAAAGTTTGGTGAGCTTGGACTCATATGCTTGCATAACCATCACCCCAATCCAGGTAATTAACGTGCCCGATAGAGGCTTAGCCCATCAGTCAGAGACACTCAGGACGCTCTCATCCTTTTTGGGCGGTTGCTGGTTTTCATGTTCCCGGAAACAGAATTTGTGGATTTGTCATCTTGAAAGTGACTGCCATAAAAAGCAAATTAATTTCATGGAGAACAAGTTAATAGTGGGCTACTTGGTCCCAGTGTGAGGTCTCTAAAGATAAATTTAACTAAGTGTTCTTACAAAACAAGAATGGTCATTTACATATTTTTCATATACATAAATTTTCATGATTTTTAAATTTTCTTCATTGACACACTAAAAATAGGAGCTAGAATTTCTGATTTCAATTCCTGTCCTTTCAAACAAAGCTCTATGATATTAGAAAAGAGTTAACTTCTGATGCTCTGTCATAACTTTTGTGAAATGAGGCTAAGAATATAACATCGGACTTATTTGAGATTAAGACACCATAGTTGATGCAGTATTACAGTGTAAACACTCTAAAGGCCACATACAAGGGGAAGATATTATTATCCCGGACTGGTTTCTGCAATAGTTAAATGAAGGCATTTGCATAAGTCATTGCCTGGTAGGGTCTCTTTATATACTATTTTGTGAATGTCATACTTAGGTAAGTTACAATGAGCACATTATTTTTACAATGATCTGCACTTTGTAAAATGACATCTTTGTTGGCTTCCATGAGAACATAGTATGAGGACAGATCATGATTTGAACTTAAGAAGCTGAGCGAAGTGGGGAGATAATGAAACTATAGTGCTTTTCTTTATCATTATCATTGTCACAAAAACAAACACACAAACAAACAAAATGTGAGTAGAATAAACTAGGTCACCAGAAATCATTATTAACTGTAGAGAAATTCAGCCTTAAAGCCCATGTATTAGAAACAATATTACATTATAGGAAGTGTTACTACCTTACAGGGCTGGCTGAATTTGGGGGTTAATTCTACTTAGAAATCTAGTTTGGGGACAAAATGTCAACTGCTTTCCTGAGGTTCTGAATAAAGTTTCAGCCTTGAAGAAACTCTCCCTTAGCAAGGGGTCTGTACAAAACAACCCACTGCTGCTGGCATTAGCAACAAGAAATGGACAAAAAAGATCATTGACTTTTAGGAAATGTAGTTTAAACATCCTATTTAAAGTGTGATTTTTATTAAAATGATTTTTGGAATCTCAACCTTATTTAGGAAAACTTCAGGAAGATGATTTGAGTGCTTCCCCAGGTTGTTTGTTCTTTTTTCCCACACAGGAAAATACACAGTCCCTTTTGGTATGTCTTGAGAACAAATTACTCTAAAATGGCTTAGAGAATATGGGAGATTGCTTATCTTGTTATATTTAATAGAACAGTACAAAACTGTAAGCTTTGACTACTTAATAAGGAAAAGATCTTCTGCCATCATGTGGAATGTTGGAGAATCTTCCCTTGTGTGACGTTTTTGTTCCTTTGCTGGTTTCTCTAGGAAATACATTGAGTTTCCTGACAGAAGATTAATTATTATTATCACAAATTAAATGTTAAATAAATCACAGAGTAAACATAGCCAAGGCACTTCAGAAAGTTAAATGTTGATTATTGAGATTCTACATTTTCCATGAGATATATTTAAGAAAAAAAGAAACATTCCAACTCGGAAAAAATAAATCACAAAAATCAGAGATACAAAGTATCTTTTGTTGAATTTTTATTTCACTGGGGTATTTTTTAATTGGTAAAATATTTGCCAGTCTGTCTCGACTGATTGAGTAGCTGCATTTTATTTTGCTTCACCCTTGGGATATTATTTCACAGCCTTGTAAGTATTTTTTGCATTATATCATTCAGTGTTACCAGTGCTTTTTTTTTTTTCTCATAGAATTCCTCATCTTGGCACAGTTATTAAATATATCTCCCTCCCTTTCTTCAACTCTAGCTCTCCATTCTCATCAATTATTTTTGCAGGTGAGGAAGTGACCTACTTCTCTCTAATAAAGATTAGAGTCATCAGCTAGGTTAGAAATGCCTCCTGTTGATAAAATGATAATACCTAATTCTACCTGTCAGAGAGGGACCAGTTTCAAAGGAAACTTTTGGCCAAGCTGTCATTCAAGCTTAATTTAAATGCGAGAAAGAGCCTTAGTCAAATGCCATGTATTTCTTGTTGAAGTGATTCATAGTACTCCACAAGTAACACAATCAGCTCTGGTTGGAAAGTAGTGGAGGAAGTGCAAAAAGGAAAGGGACAGTCTTAAATGAAGAGGAGAATGGGTCCAAATTATTCCTTATTATTGGTGTGAAAAAAAATCATATCAGCAGCAGGAAAGATATTGTTAAGAATTGATGCTGACTTTGCAAACAACATTTTAAGTAAAATTTCCAGTTTTTCATGGAGGAATGTATCTATATGTAGGAGGACTTATATGGCAGATGCAATTTTCCACTCCTTCATCTAATTTTCCACATAGATTCATCTCTCTTTCCTCCTTTAAATACATTTTGGAAAATTCACTTTTCCCCTGAATTATAGAATTCTAGCAAGGAAGGAGTTAAACCTATTTCTTCAAGTCAGCGGGAAGTGGTTTCCTAGAAATATATCTCAGTAGCCTACGAGAAATGTTCTGCTAGATTAAATTGATTGAAAAACTCCAGTGATAAAGAAAGAAATGAAGAAGAAGTAACTGGAACCATTTTCCTCATCCTCTCTAGAAGACTGTGGTCCATTCATCATTTTAAGCTATTGCTCACAACTCATATTTTCAATGGGTTTTCTCCAATGGAATTATATACATAGATCCACATTATAAATACCCACTTTCCTCACCATCTTCAAATATATGCAATTTATTTTAAAATACATCTGTGGACATGTGTTTGTGTGTGTGTGTATGCGTGTGTGTGTGTGTGTGTGTGCATGTTTTCTTTTAGAAGTCACTGTGCCAACTTGATGACAAATGAGATGATTGGAATATGGCATGTTTATTCTAATTTCATTCAGTATAGTACATTTCTCCCATCTCCTTATTGTATGTCTCTTATGTATTCATATACTGGTTGTCACTGACCTACAGAAATACTTGTGATATTCAGTTACCAAGGATTTATCAAGTGGTTGGAATTAAGACTAATAGACATGAAGCAATTGGTTGGTAACATTGTGGAAGGCTTTTCTACCTGGCATATTTTACAGACTCAAGTTTAATGTCTGTTAAATAATGAGTGTAGGAGGATAGCACCTTATCAAGTAAAGGGGACATTCTCTCCCTGACCACCAGGCCACAGCTAACAGGAAGCTGATTTGTGTTTGGGTAACATCTTGTTGCTTTAGCTTTTATTAATGATTTTTATCTGGAATCTTTAGTTATAAGTGAAGTTCCTAAGAGTCAGGGGTGAAATCCTCTCTTTGGAGTTATGTATTTTAGTGTTCAATGGAGTGTGGCATCCACTGGAGACACTCGGTACATGTTTATCACACTGACTGTGTGATAAAGAGCTAAGAAAAAGTGAATGTGTCCTACGAAATGCTTGGGAAAAGGGAGAGAGACCAAAGAAGATAAATATAAAAAGTATAAAGAAATTATATATGAAAGGGCAAATTATTGATATTTGGTGTCATTGCTATCACCGTGAGACCTATTTAAATAGAAGGTGATAGATAGGAATTTCGTTTCAAGTCAATTTACTCTGTGCCCCAAAGTCATTCTTTGGTAATGAAATATTTGAAGGCACTCTCGACTTTTGATATATGGCTTTCTGACTTGAACTGATAAACTGAGAGGACATGATCTTACTATTCTCTTTCTCTAGTTCACCCATGAGCACAACTGTCCTGTCCGCTAATGATGTTGCTCATTGAGAGGCTATCCCCCTGCTCTGGATCCTGGGTTAGTTTGCTCATGTGATACTGGGCTAGTTTTAAAGTTTTCTCTGTTCACACTGGCAAATTGCCAAAGCACATCTTTTTAAAGTAAAAACCAAAGTTTGACATTTCTGCCTCAGAGAAAAGAACACAGACATTATGCGCACTTTTCCCTTCTGGAGACCCTTAGAATTACACAGCACTGAAGACAGTAGGAACACCATCTTTTATGGCATAATCAGATTTAAGTTGTTGATCTCTATGAATGATTTCCTAATGTTACAAACATAGATCTCAACTGCTATACAAACACAAAACCACCACTCCTCCCCAAAACCCCATGAACCTGAGTTATTTGTCTACTTTCATAGGCGAAAAATAAAGCATACACAACAACTGAGTTTTTATGAGACATTGTCATTGCAATTGAAAATGGCAGCATTTTCTACTGGTGTGTTAGGATGAGTTTAAATAACATGGTCAATTATTTTGAAAGATAATAGAGCAAAATTTAATTACTAAATGCAATATGATCTCTGTAGTTGTCCTTTTGAGATATTCAGTGTTTATTACTCCTGTGATAGTTTTGTTATTAAGGGCTGTTTGGGAAATTGGAGAAATGCAGAAATTTTCAGATGCAATGCTGATGACAAAAAGACAGATTTAGTCAACTTTTCTTAGACAAAAACTGTAAGAATTATACACTGCTGGATTTTTTATTTTTGGAAATACAATGTAGAAAATTTTTATTTATTTTCACGTGGCTACCTACTTAAATGTTTAAAAGTGGCTCATTTGAGGAAACATCATAACAATCTCTCTCTCTCTCTCACACACACACACACACACACACACACACACACACACACACACACAGAGGAAGAATTGAACTTAAGTGAAAGAGAAATGAAAATACAGTAGAAAGGTTTATATAGCTGTGGTTTTGTGTTTTAATGCCTACAGGACATGCCACAGAGACCTAGACTTTACTCATTATTAGTTCTTAAGAAGAGGCATAAAAATGTATATTCATTACAAATGAGTTTTTGTATCCTCATAGTCCCTAGCTTGACAAGTAACATCAGCTATGTCATATGTCTAAGTTTTTCTAGTGTAAATCAATAAACAAGCTAGAGCATTTCAACTGTTGATTAGACTAAAGAGCACAAAGCATTTACTGATGGCTCCAGCAACAGAAGTTACTGTTTAGCTCAGCTCTTGCTACTTTACTGTATGGCTTATTTGTCATTTCCAAAAGGTTAAATAGAGTGTCCATTGAGAAGCATGTTGATTTGGTGGTACAAAAAGCCTCTGGGCTACTCCCAGTTTTTATAACTACTGTCTGAACGTTTTGGAAGACTTCAGATTATGCTGTGGCAAAGTTCAAAGACAGAGTTTACTATTAGCAAAGGAAGAATTACTTAGTGACCTGGAATCAGTACAGGAATGTTCTAGAATTTATGTTACAGCAAGTCCTTGGCAAATTGCTGTGTTGCTTGTTTTTGGAGTGAATGCTAACACAGGTGTTTTGAGAACAGTATGTGCTTCTAATCTGAATTAAGTCACTGTAGCCAAGTAACAAAGGTAATTTGAATTTCGAGTGCTCTTGTAAATTTTTTGATCATGATTGTCACAATGAGAAACAAAAATTTACCTTGGAGCCTGCATAAAAAGATGGTTGTATCATTACAAAAATACAAAATTCAAATCCCCAATGAGAAAGAAGATACTGATGTGCTAATCCACTTATTTAAAGCATGTATTTGCATTGATTAATCTTCAATAAATTGTTAGATGCGAGGAGAGTAAGATGATTAAGATGAGAAAAGCTCACCATCATTGGGGAAGCAGGACAGGCAAACCAATAACCGTGATAACTTAATGTGTCTAAGGAGGCAGAGGGAGAGCCACTGAGTCTGCCTAGAAATGTGTTCAAGGGCAGTTGGTCAGGGAAAGCTGTGTCTTAAATGATTGGTTTATCTACAGGCATCCTATAGCTCTAAGTTAGAGCTCAACCAGAGCAGAGGAACCAGCATGAGATTTGCTAAGTAAAATAAACTAGACACCACAGGACACCCACTGGATGATAAAGCTTAGACCTCATATTTAGAATAAACAAATTGTTAGAGACAGAAAGTAGAATACAGGACACTAGAGATTGGAAACAGGGGTAGTGGGGAGTTACTATTTTAATGGGTGCATAGTTTTTATTTGTTATGTTAAAGAAAATTCTGGAGCGGGATGGTGGTGATGGTACTTGTGTCTGTGAATGTGTTTAATGCCACTGAATTATATACTCAAAAACAGCTAAAATGACAAGTTTTAGGTTATGTATACTTTGCCACAATAAAAAAATAAAGCACAATTTTTTCTCTTAACAAATGTACTGCAAAAAAATGGTGGATAAAGCTGTGGAGATTGGAGAGGCAATTCCAAAATCCATAGGGCAAGTAGGCAGGAGGGACAAGCTGGAACTCCAAGGCAGGAGCTGGAGTTGTGTATACAGGAAGAATCTGTTTTTCAGGGAAGCCTCCTTGCAGATCTTATGACTTTCAACTGATTCAGTACGAGTTCCCCAGATGATCTAAAATAATCTGCCTCACTTAAAGTTAATTGATCGCAAACTTTAATTGCATTTACAAAATAACTTCTCAGCAACATCTGGATTTATTTACTAGAGACTGTAGCATTGCCAAGTTGACAAATCAGAACCATCATGTCACATGTCTAAAAATATATGGATGTCATATAAAGAGGAGAGACCAAAGATGGTGTACTCCTCTGTTTGATTAAAAGAATGCTAAACAAGTTTTTGAATGACCAGTTGATGATGCTGGTAGAATTATTCTTGTTTGTGTTTCAGAGTTTCTATTCATATGCACATATTGTCTTTTTCTAGTTATGAAATACTTAAAACTAGTGCTGTTTTTTCTTTTGTAATCACAACCAGTGTATTACAATGCTCTTCACATGGTATTAAAATTAATTTTTCTAGATGGCAGCAAGTCCAGGATATAATTTTTTGCAACTAAACCCATAGGAGACTAAACAGTTCCCAATACATACACAAATTTACATGGATTTTTTTTGTCTTACAATTCGTTAGTTCTTAATATACTTCAAAAATTAAAGCTTTACTCAAAGAAATTTGGCAATACAATGAGTTGCACATTTAAAATTTACTAAGTTTTGATATATGGATTACCATGAAGCCATCACCATAGTTAATAGATAGTCATCAGTGTACCCTGGTGGTTTGGTGGTTAGGACCAGTGTCTTCCAGCCCAGAGCAGTTCCCAAGGACTGGGGTTTGAGTACAAGGGCAGGGTTGGGTCAGGGCAGTGACAGGAGAAGGGGACAACTAAGATGAACAACAAAATAAAAATGAATAAGATCCTCCTCTCTTTTCTTGCCTGCCTGCCTACTTGCTTTCATTCCTGCTTGCATCTTTCCAAAAAATAAAAATAAAAACAACCCCCCCCCCCGCAAAACAGAGATAAGCGTCATCCCCTAAACTTTGTTCATGTGCCTCTGTAGTTTCTCCTCCCTAATTTATGTTCATCTCCTGTTAGCTAATGTTCTCATTTCTGTCTCTCTAAAATTTTATACATGTGAAGTAATATAGTTTATATGCTTTTTTGTGTCTGGCTTCTTTGACTTTATATAACTATTTTGAAATGTATCTGCATTGTTTGTTGTTACATATATTAGTAATGCATTCTGTTTTATTGCTTAGTATCTTCCAATATAGAAATATCATAGTTCATTTATTCATTTATCAGTCTATGAACATTTGAATGGTTTCCATTTTGGGGTTATTGCAAATCAAACTGTTGTGAACACTTGCGTGTATGTATTTTTACAGACATATGTTCTGACTTATCTTGGGCAAATACCTAGAAGTGAAATAGCTGAATCATGTGGTGAGTATATGGTGACCTTTTTAAGAAACTGCCAAACTGTTTTGCATAGGGGTTGAACCATGTATTTTCTAACCACAGTGAATGAGTATAAGATCTTCAAGTCTTGCTATGGTCAGAATTTTATTTTTAGCTATTCTGACAGGTATATTTCTGGTAGAAGTTATCACTGTATTTTTCATCCCACCATCTTTCTAATATTGCTGAACATATTTTCACAGACTTCTTTCAAGTCAGCCATCTTCTCTGTAGGAAAGTCATTCGAATTTGCCTTACTTAATATTTACAATAATATACTAAGATTATTTGATTATCTGTGTTTTCTAGACTCATCAAGGATAATGATCATATGTTATTAATCTTTTAACCCCTGGTTTCTTGTCCAATGTCTGACATACAATCTGCCCTCAATGCCTGTTTATTAAAATAAACTGAATTATCCTGTGTCCTGACTCAGTATATTGTTATTGTACTACTCCTTTCAAATATGAATGCTCTACCTTTTATATAAAGAATAAAAGCACACTTAATAAATGATCTACTTTGTTATGCAAAGAAGTGGAATTTTTCCAAAATATAAATCTTTAGTTATATCATTTGACATTAAAACCCTACTTGCCTGAGGTTTTTCTCTTCTATTTTGACTTCTAATTGGTATTCACTTGATTTATAAATCCCGTTGGCATTATTCTTCTTATAAAGGCATTTTGTCTATCTAAATTAAATCTCATTCATTTGATTTTCTTTTACATCTTAAACTCTCAAGATCCATCTGCAATTTTTCTGTTTTCAACTTTCCAGTATTGAGAATGTAATCTCCTCATTTGCAATCCTCTCTAGGGTTTACTCAAGTTCCTTTTTTTTTCCTTCTCTTCAAGTTAACATATTAGAAGGATATTGACCATAGGATTAGTTACCATTTGAAATCTTCCCTTAATTTTTGGGTTATTCTTGCCTTATTATCAGTATTCACGATATTCAACACAGAAGCATCATTGATACACTTCATGGAAATAGCAAAGTAAAAAGCTCCCTGCTTGTTTGTATTTCAGAAATGAAAGATGATCAATTCAGCCTAAGTTTTACTAGACATAGGATGCAACCAGCTGACTTTGTCAAATGGGAAGTATAACCTTTAACCTTTAAGAAGCTTTGGACTTAGAATGCCTTTTGAGTTACTAGACTGAAAAAAAATCACAGTGCTCTTTAGAAAAAACTGTTCATTTTAAGAAGGAAATGAAATTTTGAGCAATGTAAGGGCAATTATTATTTATCAGTCATTATTTAGAAATTGTTGCAAAATATATTATAATATAAAGCTTTTATTACATTTCCTCATGTCTGATGTCATTTACTCCTTAGAGAACAAATAGGTAATTCTTGAGGGAATATCAAATTCCATGCAACATTATCACCAAACAGATAGCTTTTTATCAAAATTCAATAATTTGACTGTAATTTTAAATTTAAATATCTTTAAATGGCAGCAATAACTATACATATAATATACAATGTTTGGACTAATAGTTTATGTAGGGCTAAAAATGCTCCTGGGTTGTAACAAAATCCCCTAGTTGCTATGAAATCTTATTCAATCTGTTTATCAGTTATTTTTCCACGTGGCAATAGAGATTGAAATTTAGAGAAGAAGGCAAATATATCAGTTCATAAAGCCTATTTAGAAACAGAGAAAGCAAATAACTCCTGAGAGGAGCCTAGTTGGAAAAAAATGTATGAAATTATTCATAAAATCATTTTTAAATAGGCAATGTAAAGAATTATTACTAGTCATGCCTTCTTTTAACTTATAGTCCAAGACTCCAATCGAAGCTAAATACCCAAACTCTTCTTGTCCATAAAGGATATTCAGTAAGTTAAAATAATAATAATATACTAAAATAACAATGTAATAATAGTATGCTAAACAATAACAAAAAGCATGAATACTATAAATAAACATTATATGTATGCATTGGTCAATACCTTTACAGCAACGCTTCAGGTCAAAAAATTTCAGTTGAGACAAAAGCGTATCAGAAATTGAGTTTTACATTATGACAGATTTATAAATAGATGCTCTTTATTTTTATGGAAAATAATCTGTTGAAGGTAGACAGGTAATGACAGTTGCAAACAGATAATAACATGTAGTAACACAATTTTCTCATTTATCAGATTGTCTCATAATTACAAACAGACTCTAGAGATACAATATTGAACAAAAGGTCAAACTTTTTGGCAAAAAGAAATGATTTAGGTAAGAAATTTGCATCCATCTAAATAATAGAGGAGCATCAGAGAAGGAATAAAGTCAAAATAAAACTCTATTTTTCTTATTCTCAATTGAAGATAATTATTTAAAGTAATAATGTTAGTAACAATAGATTGTGTGATTATAGCACATGATGATAAATTTCAAAGGGATGGGAATGAGGAATTTGAAATAGAATCTTATCAGGTATCTATATTAAATGTGAAATAATGCAATACTTTTGAAGGTGTACTTAGATTAGATAAAATCATATATTGTAAACTCTAGAGAAAGCAGTGAACTTTTTAAGAAGTATATTTGATAACATAGGAGAGGAAATACAAATCAAATTATATGGTATACTCAAATAAATGAGAGAATACAGAGGGAAAAAAGAAACAAAGAATAAATGTAACATAGAGAAAACAGACACCATCATGGTAGCTATTAATATCACTGCATCAATAATCACTTTACATGTAAATGGGATAAATATACCAATTACAAAACAAAAATCATTAATGGATTAAAAAAAA
Source organism: Solenodon paradoxus (assembly GCA_004363575.1). Lineage (NCBI taxonomy): Eukaryota > Metazoa > Chordata > Mammalia > Eulipotyphla > Solenodontidae > Solenodon > Solenodon paradoxus. The sequence continues at coordinate 422,325 of RJWH01000216.1, read as the reverse complement.
GACCTATTGCTTTTAAATTTAATAAAAGACCTAGGGTGAGTGTAAAGGAAAAGAGAAAGATACATCATGCCAAAATTAGTCAAAAGAAAAAAGATTAAATAATCAAAATCTTAGCTTCCACCTGAGGAAAGTAGAGAAAAATAGCGAGTTAGATCTAAAATAAGCAGAAAAAAGGATATCATAAAATTAGGGAGGAAATCAATAAAATTGGAAATGAAGAAGCAATAAAAAATGTAAGAAACCAGTAACTGATTCTATGGAAAATTCTTATAAATATAATTTAAAGAAAACCTTACATATCCCTGAGAATTTCTAGTTAAGCTAAATGTGAAAATAGATCATATCCCTCATGATCATAGAGGTAAATCCTCAATAAAATATTAATAATTTGAATCCAATAATGTAAAAAAGTATACATTGTTACTAAACATAGCATATTAAATATTTTAAAATCAATGTAATCTTCTATATAACTGCCAAGAAGAAAAATGAATTTGACAAAATCCAAAACACATTTCTGTTAAAATACTCATGAACTAGGAATAATGTGGAATTTTCAAATATTGAAAAGATTTTGCAAAAAATATTTATAGCTGACATCATATTTCATGGTGTGATACTTTCCTTCCAAAGAGGAATTAAAGGAAGAATGCCTTCTCTGATAACTTCTAAACAGCATTGTGCTGAAAATCTGATCTAGTTCAATAAGACATGAAAAACAATAACATGTATACATAATAGAAAGGAAGAAATAATGCTGTTTTTGTTCACAGGTGACATTATTTGTAGAAATAGCAACAAATCTTCAAATTATTATGGGATTTAAAGTGAATAAAGAAGTTTTTAAGATAAAAGACTAGTATATAAATAGTTCATTAATTTCTCATAATCATCAATAAACAATTAGAATTTAAATTATCTTTAAATGTATAATTTACCATTACACTGCCAAAATGCTTCTGTATGTAGGTCCTATGTGCAGAAAGTGACAAAATACTGGTGATACAGTTTAAATGGTCTAGATAAATAGAAATACATTCTGTGCTCATTACTCAAAATTGTTAAAGTGCTAATTCTTCCCAATTTAATACGTACAGTGCAATTACAATAATATCTAGCAAAACATTTATACACCAACAAAATAACTCTAAATTTTATATATCAAAATATCTATGTACATATGAGATATACATTTGCACAGCCTACACATAAATTTCCTTGTCCTGACAGCTTAAGAGAACCTAAAAGCAATGACATTGCAATGACAAGAAGAAAAGCTAGTGCCTACATTCTAGTTTCTAATTGCATTCTTCAATATAATGAATCAGGGCTTGTTAGAGAAATGGCTGGTTCTTGGGGCATGAAATGTATAAGTTGAACCTCCAATATCTTATAGTGTCAGGAAAGAAATCAAGTGTTAAAAAAAGACAACACACCCTACAGTGATGAAGCTTGGGCAACTGCCATAACCAGTTGAGATTATGAGAATAATGACAAAATAGTGTGTGGTGTCTTGGATGGGATTGTGAAACAATAAAAGGGTATTACATAATAATTGAGGGAATTTTAGTAAAGTATAAATTTCACTTAATTATAATGTATGAATATTGCTTTATTAAATGTGACAGACCATACTAATGCAAGAGAGTAATGATAAAGGAAGGCACCAACAAAACTGGTGTAAGTGATACAGGAACTCTGCACTATCTTCAAATTTTTTCCTTTAAATCTAAAATTATCTAAAATATAAGTCTATAATAAAACAATTAGAAAAAATAAAGGAGAGAGAAGGCATATCTAACGATACAAGAGTCCAAAGGAAACACAATGAGATGGAAAAATGAATGAAATTGGAAGAAACTCTTATTTCGTGCAGAAAGAAAAATACTTCAAATAGGAGGTAAAGAGATAAAAGGTAAATTGATGTGGTGATGGATGCATTAATACTCTCTCTTTTTTTAATGGGTTCAATCTTCTTGATGACCTATTATGCAAATAAGCTTCCAAGATCAAAGGAGATGGAGATTGGATTGAGGATTTGTGAGGAGTATTGCCATTTTGGAAGTGTCAGAGAAAAGAACATTAAACCAACCATTAAGGGAAAAAATAAAGTCATTGTGTGATCAACTGAGACTAGAGGTTATTAAAATTTGTGGCTTCATCTGCTGAGTTTGTGTTTTAATCTTGGTGTGTTTGACTGTTGCACTGTAAGAGTGAAAAGACAGCTTGTATTTCTGATACAGAGAAAGGGCTCCATGCAGACAGCAGGCAAAGCATGAACACAAAGCAGTCACAGATGTTGGTAAACTGTGCTCCACCGATCGACCTTGGAGTCTAGACTGGGTGAACAAGAAAACAGCACAATTAGGGAATGATAAGCGTGGGGAAAATGGAAGGGTAATGGGGTTGTGAGGTAAAACTCAACTGTATCACAAGTCAGGATGTGAGAGAATATGTAGTAGGGAGAAATAAATTTTCTTTCAATGGCAAAAGTTATAGAACAACATAAAAGAGAGCATTAAAAAGTGCTGCACCCCTATTAAAAAAATGGAATCATTCTACACTGACTTAAAATTAAAAAAGAATCAGTATCTCTCTCATAATTTGAAAGATCAGAAAAAATATAAAAATTCAAAATCATAAAATGCCTGAGATTTATTACAACGCCTTAAAATCTTTAAAATAGTATGTGTGTCTTCCCTCTGTCTCTACAGGGCAGGAAGAAGATTGATGTTTTAAGAAAAATTCCCAGAAAAATAAGAGTCAGAACCATTCCCTGGTTCTACCCCTAATTATTTTTGAACATTCTGGGTGCCTTTTTTTTTTCTCTCTCTCTCTTTCAGACTACTCATAGATAAAATAATATTTTTAGGATTAGTGGGAGAATTAGTGATATGATTTGTTTAATGGGGTGAATTTATTATTATTATTGAATATGCTTCTTTGAAGTACATCATAAGGAACTTTCATCATTCTGGGTCTACTTACTGATTTTGTGCCCTTTGAGTGAAATTGGTACTCTAAACCCCAGTGTTCTTATCTTTAGTATTCAATTTCCACTAGGCATTATGTTATCTGATATTTCCAATACATATTCATGGTTGGTATTAGTAAGCCTGTTTTGTAAAGGGGAAAACTGAAGCTCTCAAATAATAATATGCCAAATATTACTATGCCAAATTAAAATAGTTAAATAAGAGGTGAAGTGCTGAGATTTGAAATCAAAACTGCTTTTTTCTACAAGGTGACAATATAGCCAGGTATCCTGTCTTGTCTATCATCTACTCACTGCTAGACTCTTGACTAGACATTAGAAGTGGAAAGATTCTCTAGCTTGAATTAACATGTTTACTTCCTTTCATAGTTATCCATTATATTCTGAAGGTGGGCTCACATTTCTTTATGCCCTCTCAATATTTAAACTACATCATAAAAAAGACTATGTCTTATTCACAATTTTATTCCTACGTAAATGATGAGTATAGTGCATTGAATACTCAATAAAAGTTAGATAAATGGATGAATGCATTCAATAATTGCATGATATTCATATGATGAAACGTTTCCTAATCCTACTTCTTAGGAATACTTAAATATTTTTGGTTCAATAAGTTTTTAATGAATTCAGATTTTTGAAAATCAGAGCCACTCCCTGGTGTAAGATTTGTAGATGTGTGTTTTCCAAAGAAAAAATTGAATGCAATATTGAGAAGAGTTAATGTATTAATACACTAGACATAGGGAGGGATGTAGATTAGGCTCATTTTTATACAGCTGCTGGTAATACTAATGATGTTACAGCTAATAAAATATGTGATTGCATTCATTCATTGATTTTTTTTTTGCATTCTCTATTCTGGGACAGGGTTGGTGGCTGTTCTCCAAGGAGTCACAATCCTGTGGAAAACATGCATTTGAATTCAACAACCTTATATCCATTTGTTATAGAGTTTATTAAGATACTTTTGACTAAAATTTCTCTTTCTGCCATTACTGATTCATTCAAAAAAGATTTAAATGAGTCCCACTGGTACCTCATGAGTTTTAGATAAATCAATAATTGCATGTTTTATTGGTTCTATAATCAGAGATTAATTTCTAGACTGTGTTCTCAACAGAAGTTCTCCTTGAGATGAAAAGGAAATTTTCGAGGACTAATATAACCAACAAAATGGAAAAGAAGATTGGGTATCTAGGTAAATAGAGGAAAAAGCAGGTCAACAGCATAGATTTGGAAACAGAGGAAGCAGGTCATATTTGGAACTTCAATAGGAAAATTGGAGAAGGAGTGAGGAACTCAAGCTGTGGGAGGACTAGAAGGGATGCAGTTGGAAATAGGGTGGGGATAATATCTGGCTACTTCTCCAATACCTGGCAATGATCACTTCTTGTTCACAGTATTTGATAATAACAATTCAGGGCATTTCACGTTATTTGTCTTCAGAGAGCTAATTATTTACTCATCATTATGTATTAGAGTCATAGCTGATCACACATTTCAGGGAGAAGCATAAAGTCATCAAAAGCAGTCAGCTGAATCTGGCAAAATGAAAATGATTGTTGTCATATTTTGAGATTCAGTTCGGCATTCGAATCTTTTACATCTGTGCTTCCAACTGATTCATTTTAGAATTGGTTTTGAGAACAAATTGACTGGCTTATAGAATTTCCATAGTTCAAGGACTTGCTAAAATGGAAATGAGTCAATTTTGAAGAGTGACCTATTGAATGTGGAGTGTTCATAACTTCCTGAAAAACTAAATAATATAGAAGAAAATGACATGTTTCCTACCTACAACTAAGTATCTGGAAGTAAAGTATTGGTCATATCCTTTGAATATCAATAATTTGCATTTGTCATTATCTTTCTTCCAAACAGACTGAAAACCCTAATCTTTATAAATTCACCAATCCAACATTATCATTTGTTGGAATGTTTGTCATTTATTTTTTAGAATGGGTGAATAAACACACTGAACTTCTAAAGTCCCAGATTAGAACGTAAGATTAAAAGGATTTTGTTTAATATAAAATTCCTAGGTAAATGTATTACTTTTTCACTTTCAATAGCAGAGTCATGTGCGAGTTTATTAATGTGATTAATTAGTTACAGTAGGGCCTGCATTCTGGATTGTGTTATGCAAAATCAGGATTTGAATGGGTTTATTTCAATTTGCTGACCAATTTCAGATCCTGCTGACAGGCCACATGGAGGTTACATTTTGAAGCAATTTGCCTTCGCTCTGAGTAACTCTTCACTGACAGTGCATTCCTTGAGCACACAACCTTCTGAGAATTGCCCTTTTTTCATACTGATATTTCTCAGAAAGAAACACCATTGGAATGCCTCACTGGAATTGATCAACCACCCTAGTATTAATCACCCACCTCCTGAGTTTTATCTCTGCACTCTTAGCATGATTTATTTATACCACCCAATTTAGTCAACTCATCACATTATACATCAGATCCCCACGGTTTATTCATCTTAAAATTGAAAGTTGGGCCACTTTGACCAATATTTCCCTATTTCCTCCACTTTCAACTCCTGACAGCAATCATTCTCCTTTCATTTTCACAGAGTTCAACATTTGTCTTTTATAGATTGCACAGATACGTGAGACCCTGTGATTAGGCTGACCATATATACTGTTTTAAACAAGGACAGCACTGTTTTCTCATAGTTTTCTACTATCCAATCACTTTAATATAAATGCCAGTTTTGTTCCATTTTTGCCATTCTAATGTCTCGTATTTGTCTCAAGGAAATACGGTCAGCTTGCACACGGTATTTGCCTTTCTCTGCCAGACTCATCCATGCTGCCACAAATGGCAGAAATTCATCATTTTTTTAATGGGTAGATATATAGTTCCCATTTCCTCTCTCCGCTCAGCTGTCCATGGACACTTAGGTTGCTTCCATATCATGGTTGTTGTGAATAGCACTGCAGTGAACATGGAAGTACAGGCATTTCTTTGAAAATTTGATTTCAATTACTTAGATATATACCTATAGTTGGAACTGCTAGATCATATGGTACTTCTATTTTTAATTTTTTTTTAATGAACTTCCATATTATTTTCCACAATGGCAATAGAAATTTGTATTTCTGCCAACAGTATACCAGTGTTCCCTTTTCTCCACATCCTTGCTGACATTTATTACTTTTTGTCTTTCTGATTAAAGTCCTTCCAAGAGGGGTGAGGTGGTGTCTTACTGTGGCTATGATTGTGTTTCCCTGATTAGTGATGTCAGCATCTTTTCATGTATCCACTGGCCATTTGCATATCTTTTTTGGGAAAACATGTAATCAGGTACTTTGCCTATTTAATGGGACTATTTGGAATTTTTTTGCTGTGTGTTCTGTAATTTTTCAGTGTAACTCTAGATGAGAAAAAGAAAGGAAGTTTAAGTATTCCTTATACAAGAGGCAGTTTTCTAGACACTTTATGTGCATAATTTCATTTAACTGTTATAGCAATCTTTTGCTATTCCATTGTTTAGATTTTGACACTGATCCTTAGATGTTTTAGAGAAGCAGTTTATGGTTAAGTATATAGTAACCATAAAAGGCAAGAATTCAGATTCAGATTGTTCTTATTTCTAAATTTGTCGTTTATCCCATCATCTCATTACCTTTCACACCATATCACCATTCACAACAGCTTCATGAATGACACCATTGCATATACATTTCACATAGTGGATGCTTGAAGTATATGTATTGAGAAATACTTAAAGAGGGGTAGTTAACTTCTTTCAGTATACATTTATGTTGATCAAATTTGTGATATCTTTTTATAGCCAAATAGACTTATTTTAAAATTTTCTTTTTATCTTATTTTTCACCTATTTCATCAGACATCATCACTTGCAAATATCCACTCAGAAATTTTATTTTTTCTTCAAGTTATTATTTAGTTGAGTTGTTCGTGTTCACATAGCCATTTTATCAACCAATATATTTTGAAGACTGCTGTATGTGGGCATTCTGCTATGTGTAGAAATGGGTCAGAAAATATAAAGATGATTATGACATGATTTTTTATTCATGAAATAATCTCTTTTCTTGGGGAAAAATACTCAAATATTTCAATGAAAAAAGATTTTGTGCCCTTATAGTAAATCTGAAGTTCATAGAAGTGTTGATTTTTTATCTTCTGTGTACAGTGAGGAAGTGAGTTGCCTAGAAATGCATTGAAATAATCTGAAACATTTAGGTACTTGCATGAAAGTTTGATTTATTTTATGCCCAAGGCATGATAGTAGTTTTTCACTTCCTAATCTTTTTTTTTTTGATGGGGTGGGGAGACTTTATTATTTGTTTCAACAACTATAATTAGATGTCTGGCATTTGAAATCTGAATAACATGATTACTGGAGAACTTTTTTGGTCATGACTTCCTACTTCTGCATAAGACCTCTTCCCCTGTAAACTCCAACCAAGGTTTTCTGTCCTTAGAACCCTGTTCCTTCACTAAGTCTCCATCTCTATATCAGTGCCTTACTTTCTGCTTGTTTTGCATCTAATGAGGTCACATTGCAGAGTTGATTAACCAGAAATTTATGGTGCTAGCTTCAACTTTATCACTGACCAGTTATATGAAATTTAGCTACTTGACCTATTTGGACCTCAATTTCCTGGCAATCAGTGAAAATTGGAAATGCCATTCTTCTGGATGGTTCCACCTAGGAATTTTCACTAGTTTCTGTGAATTTCATACAAATCTATAAATATATGTGGACCTTCTGTGACTCTCACAAAACCTAAGATCTTAGGTATTTTTGCCATCTTTAGGGAGGCAGAATGCTGTGGTGAAATATTTTTCGTGTTAGGAATTCAGAAACCACCCCAAGGACTTGCTTTAATGGAAGCTCCTGTGTGTATCTCATAATCTCTTTGGCTCAGTTTTAAACAAAGAGAATGAACTGAAAGTTCTCCAAATCTTCAAAATTCAAGCAACTTGAGATACAATATTACTTAAGATGTTGAAATTAATCTGACAGGATACTATTTGAATTGATTACTTCCTTCTATGCAAAAGTGACTTTGAATAAACACCCCCCCTTTTTTGATAATTTAAAGACATTTAGGTGAGAATTTAATTGGTATATGAAATAACAACTAAAAGGTTTTCCTGCAGTTACCTAATTAATTCTTTTTTTCCCCTGATCTATACTGAAATAGAGAATAGATGAAACATATTTATATTAGTATATTCAACAACTTTAAACTATACAAATCCAAATTGAACAAGTACATGATTACGGGAAATATTTCTTATTTTGGAAGGATTTTCTTTAGTTGTTAAAATGTAAGTGTTTTCTTATTTTGTCAGAGAGTTTTGGAAGCAACAAAACATAAAATTACCACTGAAAAAAATGTTCATTAAACTCCATGCTGATTAAGTACTGTATTAAGTACTGTATATTGATTTCAACCTAAAATGGTTAAATCCTCTTTCAAAGGAAAGATTTTTTTTTTGCAAACTCACAGGTTTTTGGAGCATTTATTCATGACTACTTTTGCATTTGAGTCCTATCTAGGTTAAACAAGAACAATCTTCAATAATTTAGTGAGTATGATGCTAATGATCTGCTTCATTGAACTAAATTGCAGGTGTTATTTCACAGGGTGGTTAAGAGAAAACTGAGATTCTCTGCGTGTATAATGTGCCTGATGAGAAATTCATTATATTTTTCTAGTAAATTGCTTGATTTGCATGACTATGTTTAAAGGAGAAATACTGTACATCAACAAAAAGGGGGGTAGATGGTTTAAGGTAATTTCCATATACCATTATCCAGATCACTAAAAATGCATCACAATTGATCATCCTTCTGAGGTCAGAAAAGTATCTATACCTACTCTAGCTACTCATTTGCAGAGATATGCATACATTAAATTCTGCAACACCTTCCATGAATATAGTGAGTCAGGGAAATCCATTTGGAATTAACAGTATTAGTTTAAATATTCAGAAAATATGGTAAGAAATTTTTAATATGACCCCCTGTTGCATTTCGCATTTTTTTTCCATTCCTTCTCCCAGCCCTCTCTGGGACCTATCAATTAAGGTTTTACTGTTTCACCCCTTTCCAGGGTCCAGTTACCTCATACTCTTTCCTTGTCAAATTCTGCTTTAAGGAAAGTTTCTGAAAATCATTTTCCCCACTAGGATAGAGCAGCAACTTAGAGTATTGCCATTCCCAGGAGATTTGCATTTTAACAGGAATCAAGTGCTTGGGGCTAAGAAATGAAAGTCTCACTATGTAATTTCAGGCATCAGTGGGCAGATGGGACATGTTTTGGGGGATGGCCTGAGGGATTTTCTGAGCTTCTCGAATTCAATCTATGTGGAAAGTTATTCCAGACATTGTTAATATTACCATCATCGACAGCATGTATTTGACTGCAACATATCACTAGGTTCAACATGCTCAATGTTCAATATCGTTTATGAAGATCCAAGTGGCCTGGACAATGTAAGTCAAGTTCTTCTATTACCTATTAAATATCTCTCCTCACCAGAATTATTTAGGTGTTCCATTGCTGACAAACTGATTTCATCTCATTCCTCTAACCTTATACTGAAGAATGAAAATTGGGCAGAGAGAGACACAAACTTAAAGAAAGTGGGAAAAGAAATGTCCCACAGAAAATATGACCAAGTTATGTAGAGTATGGAGAACTTATCTTGATTTTTTTCAGGATGATGTGCAGGTTCCATTCAATTATCTTAGCTGTCACTCACAGCAGTAGATCCCTTGAATCAGATAATAGCCTCAGTCTCTCATTTTCCTGTTTCTTGTATAGATAACTTTAAGAGCCATACTCCCTAGAGCATAGTTAGATTGATAACATTAAGGCTGTTTTTAGGAATATTGCCATTGCATGCCAAGACACAGAGTACCTTAGGACATACCACAGAATTATAAAAAAAAATCAACATCGATGCAGCCAATTTAAGGAACAGAAGCTTAACTGGTTACATGAGTGCCATTGCTAATCTGATCATTAGGACAATCTTTGCAATTAGTTGACCATAATCAGTTCTACCATGTATGGATTAGAATTAATGTGATTATAATTTGTGAAAGGAGAGCATAATAACTTGATCTACTTAATTGAACAGACATTCTTTGACTGACCACCACAAATTATTCCCTGTAACTACTACTTTGCTAAGTTAAGAATATTATTTTGAAGTTATATTTTAGATTACCCTCTTACCTGGCCTTTATAACTACAGGGTCCCCCACTGTACTAGGTACTCATAACAGTTACCATTTCAATCTTCTAGGAAGCTGTGATCATTGTATTATATTGTCCCCCAAAATCTTTTATGGAAGTCTAATTCCTATAAGATAAAAAACAAGATTCTTTATCACACAGCACTTGGCAGGTCAGCTTCACCTGTCTCTACTATCTCACTGCTAGTGACTCTCTTGTTTTAATTCTAAAAACTATCCTAGGTTTTCATTCATTTTTTTCCAAATCCACCTGTAACTTTCTTACTTCATTATCCTTTTGTTCACTCAGTCACTGTTGAGATTTTCTCCTACTCATATCTTTTAATTATTCAATTATTTTAATTATTTTAATTATTCAATATTCAATGGGTAGCTCAATCTATACCTCTTCTAAGAAGCCTTCTCAGAGTGGACAACTGTCAAATATTTCTTCTTCTTTGAAACTTATAACTGTGTTATTTGTCATTCAAATGGCAATCAAATTCTGCCTTATGAGTGCACATTTGCTTCTTTGAATAGAACTCTTTGCCTTTCCTTATAATTTTGTCTTATAGTTTATGCATCTTGTCTCCATAGGCAAAAAAAAAATTTTGATAAAAAGATAATTTATTAAATATGTCCAGATCATATCTATTTATTTGGAGGAATTAGAGAAACTTTACTTATTAGAATGTGCCAAAAATTTTTTGCTATTATTTTCACAAATCCACTTTTTTTTCAATTTAATGCAAGGATCTCTATTGTCTAGACAGTTATATCTTAAAAAATCTTTTGTTATTAAAATATTTGTAGGCAACTCTGAATCTGGTATAAGTACAATTTGAACTTTTTTATTAGTTTTATTGAACATAGATATTTAATGGGTATTAAAGAAACAATTGGGCACCTGTTTTGGTAAATCGAATTTTCCAGTTTTTAAAAAATTTGCAAAATGGGAGATAATTAGAATATCACTTCCTTGGAATTTTATGCAACTTATTATCAATAAGTGGTTTCACTTAGGAGAGGAATTTACCTCTAACAAGATATTTGGCCTCGTCTGAGTCGTTATGATTGGTAAATCTTGAGGGCACACATATCACTGGCATCTTGTAGGTAGATGGCAGTGATTCTGCTAAATATCTTGCTACTCATACCGTCCTCTTTCAAATAAAGAATTATTCATTCCAAAATGCAAATAGTGCCAGTGTTGAGAAAGCCTACTTATAAGGATTGGATTGGAAAGTTCTCACAATATTTGTCACATAAATCAATAAATAAAGCATTCTTATTACTTCATTATTTCAGGATGGTGTACTTGAACTCACCCATAAAACTATAAGATATTGGAGTTTAAAGATTACATCTTTGATTATCATTGCTTTTAGGTTTCTGTCTGATACAGACACTCTGCATAGTCACATGAACTTTGTTATTGAATGACAAGTAAACATCCATGAAAAAAAGAAAAACAATATAAAATGACCTATATTTACTTAAATCTCAAAAGCATTTCAGTTAACAGAATGATTAAGTATTAAGGAAATACATAAAGTGGGTTATACACATCAAATGTCTAAAATTCATTCTTAGGCATACTTAAAAAATCAGCCTATGGCCTCCAGGTCCCCTATTACAGATTCTGCTGGGTACCTGTGGGTTCCACTTTATGGCAGAGCTACTGATAGTCTCTCCCTAACAATCCCTGTGCAGGTAGAAAACTCCTCTCAGAGATCTTGAGACTTCTCTTTTGAATCATTTCCACCAGCATACACGTATCCTCTTATTTCTCCCATTAAATTTTTTTTCTATTTTTTCCCACCTGCTCATCCCACTCAAGGTACAACAGGGTTGGGATTACATAAATTATGACTTGTGCTTGTGCAGTAAACTAAGTATTTCTTGAGACTTAAATGCTGCTGTTATTCAGTTGTTGATCTTGGTTATACCTCTCCCACCTGTGGTAAGAAACACAGCTAATGGGACCAAACTAAAAGATTTGACTCCATAGACTCTTTATTGTTTTGTATAAGATAGGTAAGATTTATGACACAACTATTAGCAAACAGTATCTGAGTCACCTACCTCTTATTCCCATTGTAAGAGTTTCATCTCTAAAATAAAGCTTGTGTACAATGCAAAAGTCTGCTGAAAGTCCTGAGTTCTCCAGAAAATATCCCTAGCTATTTCCCTCATTCACTTCATCTTCAGTCCTTGAAGGAAGGATGGCAGCCTAGGTTTCTAGTGATTCCTGCATAATGAATTGACAGGAGAGAAGGTTTTAGTTCAGTGGATGTGACTGGTAGCATCTCTTTTTGATTAAAGTAGTTGAAAACAGGCTTGTTAAAATCTAACTTAGAATAAACTGTCATAAGCTGATAAGAAAGGGTGGCAAACACATTTTCTCAGTCATAATTATGGCCTATAATGTGCGATTATTATGCATTCAGTTGTGATGAATGTTTTAGGAGGTGTGGGGCTTAAACCTGCAGATTTAGAAATCAAGCTGCTACAATTCCAGCTTCTATTTTCTCGTTGGTGACTCAGGCAAGTCATTTGATTTCTCTGTGCCTTCAATTTCTCACATGTGAAATCTCATACTGCTATTGTGAGGAGTAAATAAGATATGTTATAGAATACTATTCCATTATTAGTATTATCAAATTAAGACAAAGTTTATTTTGTGTGTGTGTGTGTGTGTGTGTGTGTGTGTGTGTTTGTGTTATAGTCTAATCCAAAATAACAGCAGCTTTGAAAAGTTTTTGAAACACCTCAATTTACTTTGAAAACACTGGAACCTATTTTAGATCAGCTGAGTGGTCATAGTTTCACATATTTTTGTGAATAGTCTCTTTTTGGTAGAGAAAATTTATTTCTTTATATTTTTTATTTAAGAGAGTGTGGCAGTACAATTATTATCCATCTTCCTCATACGTCTCCTGGACCACTTCTGGGAGCCTTACCTTTCCTCAATGTTTGGATGTCTGTGTGATGTTTTGGAAACAGAAAACCAAATGATGGATTTCACAGATCAGGTGAGAAACTGAGAAAATGGTGATGCAACAAGAAAGAGAGGTGTATGCTCTCCAGTGATACTATTGACATCCTTATAAACACAGTGTTTTAGTTGGCCAAGTTCCTCTTCGGCCTCTTTTTCCCACTAACAGATGAGTAGAAGCAAGTTGCTACAGCGCCATTACAGTCGTCCCTCACTGTATGGCGGTTCATTTATTGCGGCTTCACTGTATCGTGGGTTTTTGTTTTTATTTTTAAATCTAATTCTGTATTTCGGAGTTTTCGCTATATCGCGAGATTTTAATTTCACTGGTGAATACCCACATAGAATTTTATAGGTTGTTAAAATTACGTAGGTTTAAGAGTGTGGGAAGGGTTTATAGGAGAGTAGGAAGTTTATAAAGCCTTAAAGTATATATAAATAATAAAATAAATGGTAACACCGCTACTTTGCGGGTTTTCACCTATCTCGGGGGGATCTCTGGAGTGTAACTCGCGCGATAAGTGAGGAATTATTGTATATCTATCTTTCTCTTCTATTCCACCATTTCTATGTCCCTCAAATACTACTTTTCTCCTTTGAAATTGACAGTTGGATCAGTTCATTTTGAAATTCAGGACTGAAGGTAGTTTCTTTCATAAAACCTGTCTGTGTTGAGTATTCTTGGAAATTTTTTCTGGTTCATTTAAAAGTAAGGAAGAACAAAAGCAAACTTTGTAAGGAGGAAGTTGAGGGACTGGAGGAGGGAGAGGTCGAAGGAAAGGGAGAGAGAAAAAGAGGGTGGTGGAGAGAGAGAGGGAGAGAGAGAGGGAGAGAGAGAGCAACTATCTGTGATGAGAATCTGAAACAGGAATCAAGTAAGATTGATTGCCTGACTCAGTGGTGAGTCAAGGTGAGTAAAAGTCTACTGTTAGCTCTGTGTTTCTTCACAGACAGCAGTTAACTCTTTGATGTTTTCAGGATAATGGTTAATCTTACTACTTTCTAGGAAGGATTGAAGACTTAAGGATTCAAGAATTAACAATCTACTCTGATTCAGAATCTAGAATGTCATCAGTCCATGCAGACTAAATTCTTCATGAATAGGCATTGCAAGATAAGAAAATGCTTAAGATAGTCAATATTCTTAAGTAACTTAGAAACATATTGGTATTATGTTCTTATCATTAAATAATGAGATGTTATAATTAAGGATGCTGTATTATGTGACATATATAGTAAATGCTTTCAAAGACCAAAGTGAGACCAGCGAGGCTAAGTGTGTATCAGTATCACCAACGACAATTCACTGGAATTTTGAACTTGTTTTTCATCCATTCCTTAAGCCACCATTTATTCAGCATCTATTATATGCAAGGCACCAACTGTGTCATGTGATTCATTCACATCTAGCTCATTCTCTTTGAACATTGTCAGTGATGTTTTGAGATAAATAATAATAAGCACTAGAGATGAGGACAATGATGCTCATCATTATCCTAAGAAGTGTCCTTGAGCAGTGACTAGAGAATGAAATTTGGACCTGCATTGTCTAGTTCAAATTTTGAATCTACCACTTTATAGCTAAATGACTCAAAGAAGCAGCCTAATTGACTTGTACCTCAGCCTATTCACCAGCAAAATAAGAATAGTTATGTATCATGATTCCTAGAATTTTTATGAAGATTATAATTTTGAACTTGATAAAATTTATTATTGTACTTTGCTCATATCAATCATTTAAAAATAATTCTTGAATATAGCAATTTCAATAAATTCTATGTCCCATGAGTATGGTAGACATACATGTTCTGTTATATTCCTACATTGAGGAAAATCTTTGGTACTTAGGAGACACTTGATACATATTTAAAAAATAATTATCATTATGATGCACATTTTTTACACTATTTTAAATCTTTTACAGAAGCATACATCAATGTTGTATGGTCAGAATGACTCTCTGTCTTTTAGTCTTTGTTGTAAATGCTTTATATCAAAATCAAAAACCATATGGTTTCTCATATTACACTAAATGCAACTTGCTACTTTCCTGATATTTGGCAAACCATGACACATTAACCATTGTCCATGTTAAAGAGTTAAAATGGTTGCAGAATACTAATTAGATGATTTTAAAATAATGATAATATCAAGTTCACATATTTACTTGTGATCAATTAATTGAAATTTTATATCTTGTGACCTTGGTAATAATGATCATTGAACCCATGGAGCAGTTTCAAAATTGAGGCTTTGATATAAGGGTTGCTTATAATCAATCCAGTGTGTAAACTTCACAATTTCTGGTGGCTGTACTTTGTTTCTTTTGTTTGCAGTAAGAAATTATTTTTCTTCTATTCTTTTTTGAATTGTTAAGATATCACCACTGCTTTCGATTATGTCCAATTATGTACCAAGAGTTGGGTTAACAAAAGAAAGGCATATAAATTGATATGGTCCTTTCCCCACTGTAGTAAGCACAGCAGAATCTCAAGATACAGAACCTGATAGGAACCAGTGCCAAACAGCACTTTCAAACTTTAACAATCACACTAATCCTTCTTAGTGAAAGGAGAAAATATAAAACACGAGCTGTTACTTGGCAGAAAGTGCTTGGGCCAGGAGACATAAAGATATTGGTGTGTACTATTGATTTGGCTACTGGTTTACTTTTGACATTTAGTAAAGGCACTGGCCATCAGGAAAAAACCTCTGGTTCTGCTTCACATTATATTTTAGCTGAAATGGAAAAAGCTCCATATTAAGGATATCTCCTGGAGACAGATACACATTTTCAAATCTGAAAAGTTATTAATGTTTTGTTCACCAATATATTCCCTGTGCGTAGAACAATTTCTGAGGCACAAGAGGGAGTAATGATTTCCTAGACTTGAGACAGTCAACCAATACCTCTATTGACCAACTGTTTTCACTTTTGACTCCTTGCTTTAGCATCTTCTTTATCCCTCCTCTATAAGTATGGACTTAAGAGAAAGATGAGGATGGCATCATGTCCTTTTCTTCCTAGTGTGTGTTTCCTAAAAGCAAGACCTGTCTCTAATATAACCACTGTACTATCATTAAAATGAGGAAATTTAACACTAACACATTCAACACAAGTTATTATCGAATCCACAGTCTCTATTCACATACTTAGTGTCCCAATATGTTTTTTATAGAAGACCCAGTCCAACATCACATATTACCTTTAATTTCTTGAGACTTTAATCTCCTTTGTCTCAAACAGTTCCTGATGTGCCCTGAGAGAGCAGCAGTTGGGTCAATCACCTCCTAAGGATTAAGGTCATATAACTTTGGGTTCGAACCCTAGGTTCAGGAGAACAACTTGTGTGAGCTAAATAAAACTAAAATAAAAATGCATCTTCCTCCTCTCTCTTGCTGCCTGTCTTACTTACCTTCATTCTTGCCTTTGCCTTTCCTTTGAAAAAACAAAAATGAAAACAAGCTTCAGTGTCTTTTCTGATCTTGATATTTTCTAAAGAATAAGAGTCAGTTTTTTTGTAGAATGGTCCTTGATTTGGGTTTGCCAATGTTCCCTTATAAGATTCAATTTATGGTTTTATTTTTGTTTTGCTTTTGTTTACTTTTTGTCCTTGTCAGTGGATCTTATCAAAGACTAGATAATGGTTTGAGATTTTCTTACCAATCTATAACCTGCTGGTTTTAGCATTCATTGATTTTCTAACACCACAGTTTTTCCTAAATGGATGGTTGCTGCTAAGTAGAATTGTAAAGAGATATTTTCAAGTGGAGAGCTCTCACTCTGTATAATTTAAAAATTTATAGGTATAGCCACACAAATTAGGAGTAACTCTGGCCACTTTTTCCTTTTCATAATTGAGATCATGAGCACCAAACACTGAGCCAGCTGTGTCTGGTCAGATCTTGTGTCACTCTGCAAGTGTGAGTACAGTACTAAATCACTTTGATTTGATTTAAAACTGGTCCAATAGTAGTGGGCCTCCCTTTACTTTATAAGGAGGTTGTGAGTGAAAAAGGAGAGATCATTATTATGTTAGATATTTGAGCCCTTTGATGAAAGGCAATTTGTAAAACTCAGATCAAATTGTCAATCTGATTATATGCACACATATTCTTTCTGTTTCTGATGGTACTGTTTCTCCAAAACCTTGGTGGGATTGCCCGTTTTGTCAACCTGATGTCAGAACAAGGAATCATCCTTGATGAAAGAGTCTGACCCAAACAAAGTCTCCTCCAGGCTTAAGTCTTCCTTTCTCTCAAAAACTATCTCTGATTGATATTCAAGACATCTCTTTCATAACCTCAATTTCAGTACACCTCACACTTAGGGGTATCGCTTACCTGCTGAATTTGCAGAAGTACAATTTTTCCCATTTGGAATGGATGGATGTTGAGACTAGATTGGAACAATCATTGAAATGGGGAGAGCAGCACTGACCTAGAGGCTTCCCACTAGGACTAACACAGCTAAACCTCCAAATATGACCTAGAAAGCAGGCTATAAACTAGGCCACAGACTCATGGAGGTTTTCCAAGCTAAATTCTCTCCAGAGATGATACAAGATGCTCAGGTATGGAATACTTTAGAATTGTTCTGTAATGTCCTTGGAGCTTTAAGGGACAAGCAGCCACGAGACAAAGTGCTTGACAACTCATTCTGGAGTTGCGCAGATTTAAGTTGTGAAATCAACTTTCTTATCAAACTCTGTACAACAAGAGTAGTAAGAGATTATCATTTTCTCACTAACTATAGACTCACAGCCCTTCATCAAGCTTGATTCATCCTCTTAGTAGCCCTGGAGTAGGGATTGCCTGCATTCAATGGCAGGACAATTCTTGCAGTTGATTCTTGTCTCAGCAGGAAGCATATAAGAAGCCTCATGGCTGAGCCAGAAATTGTCCTAGATGCTCTAGCAAGTTCATTTGTATTATGCAACTGAATCTCCAGGTGTTATTTCTGCTCACTCGTATTTAGCTGGACTCCCTAACTCCCTTCTGGATCCAGACTTAATCAATTCCACAAGAATTATTGACAACTTCCACTTCAATTAATTTATTAGTTTCAACTTCCCCTGATAATCTGAACTCTGTGTCTCTCTCTATTGTGGCCAATAGCCACAATGCAGTAGAAGTAGGAAAGTTCATGTGTTGAAAGAAACTAGAAAAGGGAATATTAAAACATCAAGCTGACTCCTTCGTGGCTGATTGCTGTCAGTCTCTTCCAAAAGAGTTCTTTGGAAATCTCTGCAGTACTCAGCCTATATATAACAAATTCTACCTATTTTCTATTTGGACACAGCTGATACTATTGGTCTGCAGAAAGAGTTGATGACTTAAGTCATAAAATTCCTTCAGTTTTTAATTAAAGTTGCTAAAAAATCCAAACAAAGATGGTGATAGCACATCTTAGCCTAACTACTGATTATTTTTTTCACATTAGAAAACAGATCACAAATGAGCATTGGATAATTCAAAGAACAATGAAACAGGACACTCAGAATTAATCTTCTTTTAATTTATGCCTCCCCTTAGTTTTAGACCTTGATGACTTTAAATACTGAAGAAGTGAAAAAAGAACCCCTGAAAAATAGGTAGATGGTTTTAATGGCATGGTTGTCAATATTTCCACTATACTTAATACAGATATTGTACTGAATGATATGGGTGAAAAATCTCATGCAACTTCATTTGTCCTCAAATCAAAAGAATTGGAGGGCATAGTGAAATGTCAGTGTATTTCTAAAGTGATACCCACATTCTTTTTATTTAGTGATATTTGATTATCTCAGAAGTACCATGGAGCTTGACCAGGTGCTGGAAATGAGTGTATGTAAATTAGACACAGTCTACTTATATATCATGAAGTTAGAAATGGCAAAATCAAGCCCTAAGTTATTAGTCTCCAGAAAAATCACACTAATACAGACTGAGCATGAGTCTGTCTTTGGTACATTTAATACCCTTTCTTAGACTATAATCACTGTTGAAATGCTCTGACATTCTCAATTAGTGGTTTTTAATTATAAAAAGTATTCATTTGATCCTTTCTTTAGTTAGCTATAGAAAAGTTTCAAAGCATTCTTCATAGCCAATGTAGTTTTAAAAAAGCTTTCTGTAAGTAAAGTTTTATGGCATCTTTCATGTCAATAAAATGAATGTTAACTGACAAAACTGAAGCTGAAGTGTGCCATAAAAGTTGTGGCCAATTTTGGGAAGATTCAAGGCATTCTAAGGAGTTAACAAATTGCCTAACTTGAAAGGCATTTTATTTTAAATAGTTGTGCAACATTGGCCTCTGTTTAGGAAGAGACAGATTTTGGAATTTTACTGCATAATCATTTTTGTATACATATTTCTCAACACACACACACGCACACACACACACACACACACACACAACCTCAATAAGAATTCAAGGAGCAGTTGTCTTTTCAAAATCTGATCATTTTTGACATTTTGAAAAATCTCTGAGCCAATCACAATGCAGTTGAATGTTTAACGTATTCAGAGGGATCTTAAGAAATACACTATTCCAACATATTTTAATGGATCAAGAGAGCGAAAGCCTTAAGATTATTTCCAAGCCAAGGACAGAAGTGATGAAAAAAAGCCACAATCAAACAAATACCTTAGGTCTTTTATATGCTAGATATTTTGCATATCAGTGGTTTTGCATGACATGTAGTTACTTGTAAAGAAGAAAGTCACGTACCGACTGTTTTTGAAAGTAATATATACTTTACTTTTCTTTGCTCAATGTTTGACATATTTTAAATTTTTTTCTAAATTCTATATGCTGAAGTATGAGGAGAAAGTTATCATAAATAAGTGTTACTACAGAATACAGACGATTTGCCTATTCTAGCTAAAAATGGCATCATTTATTTTAATTGTGGATAGTTGCACAATCTCTCCACATTTAATTTGCTTTGAAAAATATATACTATGTGCACTTTCCAGAAGTCAATTGCTTCTCCCCAAAACATGTTCTACTTCTTTTAAAGCCTCTGGTAAAACTTTTATCTAAGCCATCAGATTTAGCAATTTGTAACTGATCTAATCTCCCCACAAAATCCTTGCTTACTGAAATTGCATCCAACAATTCCTTACTATAAACCTTTCAGTTCACATAAAAGTGAATGACAATGCATGTCTTTTCTCTTTTTCATTTTCATCTCTTACTGTTTTTCTTACCCTCCAAAAATATTAGATGAACTTAATCAGAAATCATGAATCATTTCAGCAATTGCCAGTAATTACATCATGAGATAGATAATCATGTAGACTTAACATCATTAAAAAAATAAAACCCACAAGATCAGTAATCATCAGTTGAAATCTAAATAATTACAGTGTTTCATGTGTCTGCCATAGAATATTACAATTTTTATCGGTCAGTGCCATTGTCTGAAGGAGCCTTTCCTTTCAGTCACTAATTTTTCACTCCATTCACACACAGAATTGCTTTCTCAACGTTTTTGATCAATGCATCTCTGCTTTGTCATTAGTTAATGATTGAAGCATAGTAAATAATTGTTTAAACATAATACTATTTGAATGATTAACTAATGAGGAGGAGGAGGGACATTGCATAAACATATTAAAATAAGCTATTCTATTTAGGAGTAATACTTTTTATAATCTTCTGTAATAATTACAGATTATATGTTCATTTACTATATTTTAATGATGAATTTACTGATATTTTGATGAAATCTTTGATCTTTTGGTTTTCTTAATTCCATTTATGACAGTTTTTGGAGTCCTCAGCTGTTCTTATGATAAAGGTCTTTATTTAATTACAAGCACCAATTAAGGTCAGCACTTAAATTACATCCTGACAATAAAAGCATTTGGGAGGTTCTCCATTTCTTGGGTGAACTTGAGTTTGATGAAATCTACCACAATATCTGGATTCTCCCTCACTCACCCTACATGTCTAATGACATATACAGAAACGACAGTTGTTGGATTGGCCCTGAGAAGCCAGGTAATTCCTACTATTGGACAGTGAAATTGTTGTATCTCTCAGTAGGAGGAGGAGATCTGTATTTGCTCAATTTACAATTGTTTTGAGTCTGGCAAGACTGTGACTTGAGCATGTGCAATACCAAGAGGTTGAGTCTACTTTACTTGGAGTAAATATACCATCTTCTCTGTTCTACTCAGTTCCAGAGAACCTGCATTCTCTAGACTCACTTATGCTTTTGCTTCCTTTTTTTTTTTACAACCCCTCCACCCCACTCCCCAAAGATGCAGGTTTTCCAGTCTACTGGAGGAATAGGTAACTTCTCTTAGACCCTTTGATCCACTTCAGAGATTTGGTTTCTATTCTTCTTACCCTAAAGTTTGGATCTTTTCAAATGAACTGAGGCCCCCAGTACTCCACTTTGTCCTCCAGGTTAACAATTGCTGTATGATTCTAACCTAGAGCATTATTCTGATGGTTTTCTATAACAATCCCAAGAAAAATTCTGAAAAAATGTATTTTATCCATCTTCTTTTCAGTTTTCAGTAGGAGAGATTGTTATGAATAATCTAATCTGACCTGATCCCAGAAACAAATTGGAACCAAAAGATTTTTTCTTAATGGGTTTTTTTGGATTGTACCTCTTCCCATAGCCATTGTAAGTAGAGAAATTCTGAAGTAGAGAAATTCTGCCCAAGAATTGGTTTGTGTACTGAAATTCCTGTATCCTGGCTGCTTGCAAGATACGTAATAGACTATAAGTAAGCTAATATTCATATAGACTATATTTTCCTAGTTAATATGCTAATTTTATCATTAATAAAATATGCTAACACTTAGTTTATTAGCATAGTATACAGAATATGCTAAAATATTCTGTTGTAACATTATAAATTTCAAATCCTTTGTTAATAGTATTCTGCCTTATTCTGCAATGTACTAAAGAGCTTTAAACAAATTAATCCACTGAACATAGTCAGTTTTGAGGGTTTAGAGTAAAGTCTTTAAATGACTCCTTCCTCATCCTTTTCACAATGGCACCATATTTATAGCACCATTTTCTATTCTAAATTAGTAGCATCTTTGAGTTTTATTTAGATCCCCTCCAGTATAAATATCATTTCATCACATTATTTATTCAGCACATATGTGTTGAATTCCCAGTATACATTATACACAATGGTAGTTACTGAGAAGTGAATGAGATACAAAAAATTGTCACACAGCTATGCTACTTCAACTGTCTCCATAAAAACATCTCCTTTAATTTGCTTTTTGAGAAAATTCTACAGTTGAATAGTTAATGAACTGTCTTACACATGATTTGCCTTTCATATGACACACCCTAATAATTTCCCAATAATGATAAAATGAGAACAGGTGAGTCAACTGTCTTTGAACTCAGTCTTAGATGATTCATGCAGATAATCATCTAAACAGGAAAATATAGGATAGCTTATGTTTTGTTTCTTTATATTAAAACTTCCTTAAGAATACCTCTTCTTAAATGAAAGCCATCAGTGTGTTAATGTTTTTCGGAACAGATTTAATCAAGCAGTAGTTAGTTGACTTATCTCTTATCTCCACAAAATGTAATGTTCTTCCTTAAGAGAATAAGCCATCACATTTTTATTTCAGTGTAATGTGCCACATATATCAGTTGACATACACAGAAATATTATTGCATGAGATATTTATAACATTAAGAACAAGATTCATTTTTTTCTGCATCTATTGAAGATAGTGAGCTGAAAATAACTGGTTGGGATGAATAAGCTAGGATATAGTAGAGACCTGATATAGTTGCACTTCTCTACCTTGTATTATTCTATAGACCTGAACTCACACATCATTAAAATATGCAGTAAGAGTGTATTATATACTGAATATTTATATGCACATACACTATTCGAGTATGTTCTTTTAAGTCTGAGTTTTTTTCTACACTGAAATTTCAGGCCTGATTGGCACAAAGAAAATATATAGCTACAAATGTCATGCTTTTTTCTACCAACAAAGAAAATTGTTTTCCTCATTTTTTCAAATAATAAATTATTTCACACTGTTACAGAAATGAAATGTGCAAAATTTTAACCATCATTCTCCATTCCTAAGACTATGTGAAACCAAATTTAGAACTAAGAATACAAATTTTTATAAACTAAATTCCCAGGAATCCCTCTGCAAATTGCACTTTGGATCTCATTTTATCATAACATTAAATTTTAAACTTAAAAATTTGACATCATTTCTCACATTTGAAACATCTTGCAAAAACATTAACTAATTAATCAAATTAGATAACAATTCTGTTATGAACTGAACTATATATTGAATCATTTGCTGCAGAGTATCAAGATGGTATATGTATATATGTCACTTTTGAGGTAATAATTATAGCTATGTGCAGTAAAGTATTTATTACCTTATTTAATTAATACACATTTTGGCATGTCAGGGTTTGTGGGTAATTACAGTTTTCTATTGAAGTAATAATTTGTATGATGTATGAAGCCTATGAACAACACTATGAGCCAAAAAGCTGTCTGGAATAATTGCCTTTAAGCAGTGTGATCAACAGGTATGCCCAGCCAAGAGAACACAGCCCTGAGGATAAAAGCCTCCAACAAACAGAAGTAATCGGAGGTGTTCACGTCTTAGTTTGCTTTTTCTTACCTGAAAAAAAAAAATGGCCCACCCACTGCTTTCAGCTGTATTAACAAAGAACCAATTGCTTAAGTATATGCAGTTATTTTCCAAAAGCTCATGTGCTGTTAGGGAGAACTTCAAATGCATGTATATATACATATATGTGGACCACATGAAATTTGCAATTATTTCAAGAAAGACACAATATAATTTGTTTTAAGAATACCAGTGCATTCTGTGTTACTGAAAACTCTTTACTAGAATATGAATTTATCCTCTTCCAGGTAGAAATAGAACACTCTTTACTCCTCAATTCTTGTCAGTTCAATAGTCTGGTTTCCTTCTGGGACAGAGACACCTGGATAAGAATAGAAAATGTAGTTTATTTCCTCAGCAACTGTGGAGTAGCCCATCGTAGAAATGTGAGGGTTGGAAAATAATTCAATGATCATCATCCATATTTATACAACATTTTTCAGGAAGCGATGGGTTGTTATAGAAGATAATGCAGGTTATTCCTTATCAGACACGACTTTTCTTTTGCTAAGCTTATTTTGACCTTCCTATCAGTCATTCTCTTTTGCTTCATATTAATGGCCTCAAGGTATGTAATGTTTTAATTGGCATTCAGCACATACTCTGAACCACGAGATTATATCGTAAGAAGCAGCTGGTAGATTTCTGCGAACCATTCTCAATTTGTGGGAAGTTCTTAAATTAGTTTCATCTTTCTCAGGGAGACTAATACATTTATATCCTACTGGAGTATATTGAATTTTTAGTTATTAACTCCAGTTAGAGCCAAGTTCTCACCATTTTTTTTAAACTTGAAGACTGATAGTGTTGGATAATACAGACTGTTGAAAGCAATATCACAGGGTGTTTCACTTTAAAATTAATGCTAAATTGGAGTCAGTAATCCACAGCACAATAGATAATTTTGCATTTGTTGGGAAGTTATACTTCAAGAGAATAGCAGGAGCTCTAGGAGTGGTCTGAAATGGAAATCAGAGATTTCTCTTGACACAGTCCATAAGCAGCCACCGTCACTGGCTTCAACTCAGTGTTATCAAGCATCTGGTTCATGATGAGTCAAGGCATGGAGACGAAACAGAGAAGAGAGATAGATGCTAGATAGACAGACAGACAGATGAAGGCGTCAAATTAAAATTAGAGGGACTCTTAACATATCACCCATACATTGAACACTGCACAGATTCTACCTGGCTATCCACTTCTCACAATATGATAAAGGTCACCTAAAATGAACACTACCATATATATATATATGTATGTATATATATATATATATATATATATATACATACATATATATATATATGGAAAATGGATCAAGGGAAAGAAAATCATGACAAAAATAATTTTTTGTTACAAATGAGCTATTTTTGGTAGAAAATGCCTGATTTTAAGAGAAATATATTAAAGAAGAATACTCTTGGTATTTGAGTTCTTATGCCATATTTCACTTTGTTCTGTGATGCCAGGCAAAATTGAAAGCTTGGGTCAAATGGCTATTCTAGAAAGAGATAAAGTTGGTGCTTTTAATCTTTTATAAGTAGAATTCTACAGACAGAGATTTAAGTAATTACATTCAGTCTGTGACAGGGCCCGATGTGTAGGCTGTATCCGCAGTTATTAGTGCCTTCCTTTCCTGACCCTCTGCTGACACTCACATTCCCTCCTTCTCTTACCACACACACACACACACACACACACACACACACACACACACACACACACACGCTTTCTATAACTCCAAGTAGGTTGAAATCCCTCCAGGAAGGCAAACAAAAAGTAAACTAAAGTTCAGAAATCGAAAGGTTATCAGGTCAAAGAGCAGAGTGAAAGCAAAGGTCTTATCAGAGTATAAGAGGAGCAATCTATAGAGTAAAAACACATCATTATCCTCATGATTATAATATTATCTACTTGCTCATCATGAGCTAGGCAAACACTGTGATAAAACAGTTAGGAATTATAGATGCATAGTGTGGATGAATGTGCATTTTCATTCAGATAAAAACCAACGTACTGTCATAGATATTTCATCCTGTGTGAGCTATTATGTATATAGTACTTATCAAAGATTACTTTTGAAAATAAAAAGATTCTATGTCTTCAAAGGCTTTTATTATCCTTTCTAGCCACCACTTGTTTACTTTTTTTTAATGATCAGTGTATTTGTTAGTATTTCTTTAATATGTGCCACTTTCCAACTATTGAAGCCTTTATCAAAAAGGTTAATTTTATTAGCATTTTTATTAAGGAGCTGTATTTTGTTTTCTTTACACATTTTAGGTGTGTTTAGAAAACTGATTAACTGCATTTCTGAAAATACAAAAATGGCTACTATTAACAATACTGACACTATTGATGCAATCGTCCAGGAATTTTAAAAGTGAGCAAGTCTCAGTCAACTTGTCTGTTTTTCCCTGTCTGTTTCTTAATTAATTGCATTATCTAATAATGTCATTATATGCATTTGCTCTTGCCAAGGTGGAGCAGCACAGGGTTGAGTACGAGTGCATCAGTCCAGTGAGTATATTTGACTGACTTCTGTTTGCCCGTGCAAAGGTGTTACTGGGAATTGGATGCCCTATTCTTTCCAGGAACTGTCTTCTTTCACCTTGAGAATCAAAAAGGTCTATTTCATTGTGCTGTTCCCTCACAAAACTTCTTTCACAGAAACACAGACAGAAATCTTGGTGTATCTTTTGGAATTTCTCTGCAGTTTTCTAGAGAAGCAATCTCTGAAGTGTAGCTTCCTTGCTTTGAAGATGCATTAATTATTATCATTGCTCACTTTCTGGCAGTGTCTCCAAAAATACGAGAAAAAGATGAAGACTAACAACCTGAGCTGGCCTCCTGCCAAGTAGACAAGCCTGTTTTTCCAGTGAGATGAATCACCAATCCAGAGTAATAGAGCAACTCACCTTGTAGCTTCTTGCTTTTTTTTTTCTATCAGTGGTCTAAAGGTTAAAGTCTAGGCAGGCATCTGATTTGTCTTTCTGAATTTTGGTAGACCTATTATCCCCTAAATCTATTATCACAGTGAGTCTTAAAGAGTTTGCTTTGAAATCCTTCCTGAGATATGTTCTCTACCTCCTGATCATGCAGGTAAAGCATAGATTACAAGGCATTAAGTTTAACCAATAACTGGTTCTTTAAAACCATTAGTATGTATCCACGTGCCGCAATTAAATTCATCTGATAATCCTCATGGATTGTTAATTTACCAGATTAAATAATTCAATCCTGATCTGCTGTGTGTGTTTGACTGCTGCCAAGATTCATCCAGAGCGTGTCTATGTAATTTAATATTGAAGGGTGCCTAAATATGCAGAATGTGGTAGGTAATTATGGTGATTAAATAATTCAAAGAGATTAAAACACCTATTTCCCAATGATTTGAATGTATTCCATCAAACTTTTGTTTGAGAAGTAAAGAAAATACATAATTATATGGTTAATTAAAATGCAGTTTTATCTTGCTTTGGTGTCTGACACACTAACATTAGAAGACAAACATAGTAAAACATGGAAAAATACTTCTTGAAGTAAAATACTATATGTCTATAAGTATTAAAATCTGAAGAATGGTAAAACTACCTTGGAAAATAGTTGGATAGTTTCTTTAAAGATATAAATATAGACTTATAGTACAGTCCAGACATTCTATTCCTGGGCATTACCCCAAAGAAATGGAAGCATAAGTCCAAACAAAGACTTGCACACTTGTACATATTCATAACAATTTTAATTCTAATAGCCCAAATGGAAAAAAATACAAAAAAGAACTCAAGTATTTATGAACAGGTGAATGATTAAACCAATTATGGTGCATCTACATAGTGAATATTATTCACCAAGTAAGAGGAATGAATTATTGATACATGAAAGAACATGGAAGACTCTCAAAATAATGATACTATATTAAAGTATACGCAAATTAATCTATAAGGACAGAGAACATATCAGTCTAGGATGATGGGGAGGGAGTAGAAGGAAAGATTACAAAGGGGCACAAAGAAGCATTTTTGGGCAACTGATACATTCACCATCTTGATTTTGGTGATAGTTTCATGGGTGAATATGTATGCCAGGATAACAAATTATATGCTTTAAATATGGACCATTTATTGAATGTCAGTTATATTTCAATAAAAAAAAATTTTTAGAAAAGGTAAACAGAAGTACATATACCACATATGCCCTTTCATCAGTAAGCTTTTTAAGAAATTGAGATAAGAAGATTGATCATTATTCTCACCTGGGAAAGTTTTATGCCTTTCTCAAAGACAAAATGATCTGAAGATTTCCCATTCTTGCTTCCTCCTTCATGGCACCACGGGAAGCACAAAAGTAGCTACCCAGTGAGTAATGTAACATACGCAACTCTATTGTTACCTTCTATGTGGACAGCGGTACTTAGGGGTATTCATAAGAGCAATGTGATTTCCATGCTACAAGGCATGCCCTAGAATATTTATTTAACATTCATGAATAAGAGAAACTCAAGTAAACTATTGAAAGGATGGAAAAAATAAGAGATTTGCTTTTTATCTGAACTATGATGTATTATTTCTTAAATCAGGTGGTACTGGATTTTCCAATATTGATACTATTTTCATGTGTCTCATGCTTATCTGTTTATTCATTCATTCACTGAGTATTTTAAATACCTTTTTTCAGCCATGTTCCATTCTAGAAGCTGAGATACAGGGATCTTCATCTTCTAGTAAGAAATTGCACAATTAGTAACCATGACTAAACCTGTATATAGATTTTAGAAATTACTAACTGTTCAGTTTTACATAAAATTTTATTCAACCTCTATTCTTCTCCAGGAACTGGATTTAGGAGGCAAAATGAAGCAGAACATATTTTCTTTAACTTCATGGAGATATTTTAGCAAGGAAGATTTACATTAGACAGGAAATTACAAGTGAGATGAATGTGAGAGTTTCAAATACAAAATGCTCTGAGAACTTACAGAAACAGGATTTCCCTGATCTTTGAGCAAGCAGAAATTCACAATAATAAGTGGCATTTACTCTAAAAAGATGGCTTGAAGGATGAAACCTGTATTTCAGGGATGGTTAGTTTCACAACCCACATTTAACACAACCAAATTTGTTCCTTTTAATTGCCTGTGATATTTGGAAATATTTCTACTATAGTCAAGGGATCCCAGGTTCTTTTGAATAGTGATTCACAGGTTGGTCACCCTGTACTTTTTTCTTAGAGTGCCTAATGCTCCATAAGTTTGCTCTTATTATTTAATAATGATAATAATAGTAATAAGTGGGATAAAGGATACTCACAAGTCTTGAGTAAGGGTCTCAGCTAATAAATAAGGAAGGCTATGTTCAATTGGAATTGCTCTTCCAAGTAATTTTGATCATATTAAATTAACTTTGATACAGAACTTACTATATAGAGTTAAAACCACATGCTAGCATTTATGAGCTAAAGGAGTTCTAGAGTAATGAGATAATTGAGTCCAATTATTTCCTCAATTGACACTGACCAAAAAAAAAAATGTGTTTAATTGCTATTGTTATTTTTTGTGCTATGAGGAGATAGTGTCTTTGTATAATTAAAATACCTTCAAATCAAACAGAGTGGTACTCATTCTAGAAAAACCTTGTAATTACATCGCTCTTTTTAATGGAGAAAATTTTGCTTTGAAATCTTTTATTTGGCTCTAGATGGTATTGTTTTGCATAGTTTATAGCTAAAAAATATTTTTCTAGAAAGACAGCTTATAGCTTGAAATAGAAAACAGTTTTTAACTTATCTTTGGCATTATAGTTCTACAGGAAACATTTGGAACCAAGTATTGTAGGAAATGCAACATAGACTCAATAATAAATACTTACAGACTCAATAGCTTGCATTTATTAAATTTAGTGAAATTCAATCTTCTAGACACCATTCAAGAATTTTTCACTTATTAATACATGTAATCCTCATATCAAACCTTATGTATGTTTCCCATTTTACAGATGAGAAGGCTGAGAGGCTGATTAAGAAACTTACTTCAAGTGATACAGCTAGAAAGTCAAGCAGTTATGATTCAAATGTGGTCATTCAAGCTCTCAAGACCATGCTCTTCAGCTCTGCAAAAAAAAGGTGACTTCAAGAGTTTCCTTTCTACAGCAGCCACTGCTATAAATGGTGAAATTCAAGGAATTTACTCCTAAGCAGGCAACAAGAATAGGGGCTCTCCTTTACAAATAGGAGATGACAGCTCCTTTAAACATGATCTGCTAATATCTCAGGAGTATTTTCAGATGGGACCCAGTGGGTTCACACCGATGGGTTAGATTTTTAAAATTACAATGCATTTTGTTTAGAAGAGGGATTAAAGTATTTGCCAAAATGATTTGTGTTGACAAAATGGCTTAGTACATTTGGCAGATTTATTTTGGAGAATGGAATAAATTAAGGTGTCTAGCAAAAGATGTGCTTTTACAGCCACTGAAACAATTTCAAGTATTTCAGAAACTCTATTTTTATTCACTTTGCAAAATGCGCTTAGTTGAACTGCCAGTCCCTGTTACATTTCCATTTCTAAGCAATTAATTAAAATCCCAAATCAGTTTTTTCTTGATTATGCCAGCAGGAGTTGGTTACCATGGAAATAGGAAGATCAGTAGTATTTGGAAGAGAAAGAATAAATGGCTTGCAGAGGTCTTTTATTTTGGAAACATAAGTGATGGTCTAGAGTAGCTGGTTGGCTCTGAATTAGGAACTCTGCTCCTCCACTAGCAAGTATGCAGCAACAACTGGACATTACTGACCATCCGAGGATTACATTTCACCCCAAGCAATATCATTTGGCCAGTTGAAAAAGTCATTAACTCAGCTTTTTTATATCTTCTATCTATAGGTTAAACCTCCAAACCTAATTGATTACAGAGTATTCTGTTGTGCCTAAGCAGGATTTCAAATCAATAATTGGTTATATTTTGCAAAGACATATCAAAAACTATTCATGACTATTTAGTCATATGTCAAGCCATGGCACTTCAGATAGAAAGCTCATTTCAAGACAATAGTGTAAACTAAGAACGACTATGATTGAAACTGCGTTTTTTTTTTCTTTACATTTTGGAAAATGGAAGCTTATGAAATAATCATAAATGAAATAACCCAATTCAGTAGTGTGATATTAAAGACAGTACTTTAAGAAGGAAACTATACAGACTAATACAAATTTGCCTGTGTGAAAGCAAATTAGAGTTGTACTGGAAAAAATCTAAACCTTGTTAATTGCATAATTAAAAAACAGATGATAATAATAGCAATTTTCCAACACTTATTAAGGGCTAAATATATGCAGACATTGTTCTTAGTGTTTTAAAAGTACAAACTCAATGCTTCTAAACAACCATGAGGAAGATCCTAATATTCATAGATGCAGTGACTGCCTTAAATTATTGGGGCTTATTATCTAGGTGAGAGGAGTCTGTACTTCACATGTTACTCACTTAACTGTTTGTGAAACAGTTAACTTGGCTAATGATATTTTTCTATGCTAAAAATTTACCTGGTATATAATGTTCTGTAAAACTTATTAAGAAAATTTCAGATATTAATGAGAAAGAGGGAACAAACCCGGTTTTCAGGTATTATTATAGCACAAGATTCCAGTGTAAAAATTAGTCTAAAAGCGTTTGAGAGAAACTTCAGTCTCTGTACAGTGATGGTAACGGGGAAAATGGGAAATTTTCAGTATTTTTACTTTTTGTTGTAGGCAGTCAATATAATCCTGCCATTTGTGTCTATTAAATAACCTTACATTTTCCCAAAAATTAATTATCCGAGGTATATCTACATTCTATATAACTATAAATATGTTATAGTGATAATAATTTAATAATATTTAAGTCTTTTTAGTTAATCTTTCAGAGAAAATAAAAAGGTCACAGTTCTCTCTAACTTACTATAAGATGAATAGAAAGGTTCCCAGTCAACTGAGGCATTCTGGCAATGCAAACCCTTGGCTGAATATGGAATTCAAATGCCATATCTATGTCATATATTATACATACTTTATGTATCATAACATCTCTCCTAGCTGGATGCTAGATAGGAAGTTACAAGATATTTCAAACATGTATGCACAATAGAAAGAGTGATTTAATATGCTAATGTGTGCTTCTATTTAACACCATTCCTCCAGTCTAAGCTCTCCTATGAAACAGCCTGGAAGTCTTAACGACTATTTCCATATTGTGGGGGCTCTAGATTCTAGAATTTAAAAATTCTACATATTTATCAAGCACATATACTAAGTATTGTTCTACTGCTCTGTAAAAGGAAACCCAAGAATAAGACCCAGATATTAATTTCAAAAGACATAAAATCTTATCATATGCCTAGTAATACATAAGATGGTGATATAAATGCCTCAAGGTCTTAGGAATTCTTGTTAACATTGATCTCACAATGAAGGACCTAAATATATAAACAAAGTTAAATAGAATGTATAAACTAACATCTATTGGGCTTCCATTGAGCACATGTTATAT
This sequence comes from Solenodon paradoxus, assembly GCA_004363575.1. Lineage (NCBI taxonomy): Eukaryota > Metazoa > Chordata > Mammalia > Eulipotyphla > Solenodontidae > Solenodon > Solenodon paradoxus. The sequence goes on along the minus strand of RJWH01000216.1, from coordinate 389,911 downwards.
TCCGGAACAATATCAGATATTAGAAAATGCAAGGATGTATAAAGGGTTAAAGTGAAATGCAAAACAACATTAGCTTAGATTTCTGATGCCTGGCAACATCTTTCAATTCTTACTCCATTACTTAACTGTGGGAAGTAATCTCTAAAGACAGATTCTTGGTAACATTTTCTTTCCAAGGTGCATGTCATTCTAAGTTCCCTCCCCTTGAGTTTGACCTGACCCTGAGATGCATGTTTTCAGCAATGAAATGCAACATGATTTCTCTAAGTAGAGAACTTTTGCATCTCTACCTGAAATTCTTGGGATTTTTCACTGGGGAAGCCAAGCACTCTCAACATATTCCATCATCCTGAGAAATCCATGCCATGGGGATCCCAAACCAGTCAAATGGAAAGTCACCTGAAAAAGAGAGAGAGAGAGAGAGAGAGAGAGAGAGAGAGAGAGAGAGAGAGAGAGAGAGAGAGAGAGAGAGAGAGAGAGAGAGAGAGAGAGAGAGAGAGAGAGAGAGAGAGAGAGAGAGAGAGAGAGAGAGAGAGAGAGAGAGAGAGAGAGAGAGAGAGAGAGAGAGAGAGAGAGCCAGAGAGAGAGAGAGAGACAGAGAGAGAGGGAGAGGGAGAGAGGGGAAGAAATGGGTCAAGGCTCCAGTAGTATGGGATAATACAGTAAGCAACATCTTCATCTATCCCAGTCAGACATTCCGGTGACTGTAGTCCCTGCTGAAATCTGTACAAGAACACAAAGAACCTCTCAAATGAGTCACATCAACCCATCGGAAAGTATAAAATAATAGCAAATCATTGTTCTAAGTAACCACATTTTGGGGTGATTTGTCCATAGAAATAGGTCATTAGAACACTTTGCGTCACCTTAAATTCACTTTGTTCCACGATCTTAGCAATGAAACTGAGGAAGTAAGTGTAAGATATCTCTGAAGGTTGTTCCATTGGATCTCAATTAGGCATTGCTCATATTATCTTACAGAACTGAGATGCCCAATAAAGTAGCTACTAGTCATCTGTGACTAGTGAGTATTTAAAATATGGTTAGTGCAAGTTGAGAGTGTTATATAACGATAGCATACACAATTCATTTTAAATTATTGGCATGGAAAGAAAAATAATATAGCTCACAAACACTTTTTAAATGTTTGCTAAAATTATAACATTTTGAATGTATTGAGTTAAATAAATATTTTGTTAAAATGACTTTATTTTAGCTTCTTAACAATTTTACTAGAAAAAATTAAAATTACATTGGTGACTTGCGTTAGCTGTTCTCATTGTATGTCTATTGGATAGTGCTGCTCTAGAATCTCGATATCATGAAGGCAAATCTTAGTTCACATCTCTAAATTTAGTGCCTCTTAAAAGCTTCTGAAATATATTAAGATATGGAATAAATACTTACCAAAAACATAAATGATACCTAACTACAACCAAATTATATTTTTCTCATAATAGTGACATCTTCTCTAATCTTTACATAGTTTGGAGTGGTGAACCCATATTGGATCCACTCATAGGCAAATTATGAGGATTTGTTTATTCCTAAATACTCCTCTATTTGCAAAGGCAAGATTTTGTTGAAGAATTTAGGGTCACCCAATAACCCTTTCACTGAAACGTGTCATGATACACTCTGTCTTCACATCTGATATATCATGTAAAAATGGCAAGAATTCATCAAAAGTCTTAATTCAATTTGCTTAAGTTTGGGAAAGTTGTTGAATAAAGGAATTATATTTGCATGTTAAGAAAAATAGGGCTAGTCAGTGTAAACTTCTGTGAAATAGAATCAGGAGGTGTTCTGATGTTCCTTATGCTTTCCTTTAGCACAAGAATTGCATGGTCTCCATGGCGAGATAGATAGTAAATCAATGCTAAAAAATGAACTTATGGTTCATTGAGAAATGAACGTATTTTTGCTTGCTTATACAGTTCCTATGTCCTTTATAGGTGACAAAGAAAATTTTTATTACAATTGATATCACATTGACTTAAATAGCAATTTTTGTTTGTCTTGTTAGTGGACAGGTAGCAAGATCAAAGGAATTTTTGAATAATGTTTTTGAGATAATTTTGATGTACACAACAACATATGCCCATATATGCAGCTTCATCATTCATCAAATAAAAGACAGCATACTGCACCCACCACCAAATTACCAAGAGTCCTCTACCACTGACCATTGGACCACACCAACACTTGCTCCCCATCCCATTACCTTATCCCTTAAATAAGCCATTAAGATCTGGGAAAGTGAAAATAAAAGTATCTCCGGAAAACTTAAGAACTGAAACTACACCTTCGAATTCCAGCTATTGTCTCAGTATCTTCTGTGTCTATGTCATCCTTGCAGACTAGCCTGCTATGAGGTTGGAATGTATACCAGAAGGAATATATGGGGGTCCACTGCTTCCCAATTTCCAATTAAAAGTCAAAAAATCACTGTCATCCATGCAATGTTAAGTATTGCAGGAAATAACCTAGGACTGTGCCTCGTTTACTGGTCTATCAATATTCCCACTAGAACTGCATGTTTGAAGGATCAGAGGAGTTCCTTTAGCAGTTACTTTAGAAAAGGCGGTACATAGAGTTTGGATAAGAAGAGAAAGGACAGAAACTGGTTGGACAAAACATGACCAGGCCACAGTAGTATGTAGTATCCAGCAAATAACTCAACATCATATTTTAAACTATAATGACAGTATTACTAATACATAATGATATTATGGTAACCATTTAATAGTGGAAAAGTAGCTATACTTCTTTTACAGAGAAGCATGTTTTTATTTGAAATATTTGCATTTTAATCTCCTATTTTATTTTGGATATTTACCAATAAAGTAGGGAAGCAAGGATGTTTTCTGTTCGTGACATTGGGTTTAGCAGGGCAAGAATAATGTTATCTATTAATGAGCAGAGATGTTAGCTGAAGAGGTCTGGCTATGTTCCAGTTTGGATAATTAAATCCTACCTGCTTAAATTCTGTCTTTATTTTCAAATGAATATTCACTGTTATTTCTCATGAAATGAAAATTATTTGATTTTGTAAATTTTAGACCAGCAGTGTATTTATGAGGAAAAACATTCCGTTTATGTTGAGTTCAAAATGTTCCAGCTCCCATCCAATATTGCATTCTTTTTTTAAAATTATTTCTTTTCTGTTTTTTGCTTCTCAGTCTATATTTTTACTTTACATCTACCACCGAAGTTCCAGAATCCTTCACCACCACATTTCCCCCTTTTTCGTTTCTTCTGCCTCTCTACTGTTGCATTCTTTATGTGTTGGGTTTGAGATATTTCTCTAATGGTGTTAATAGTAAAACATGTTTTTCCCTTTTTAAAATCATTTCTTATACTGATTGCAGTTTAGGAAACATCTGTCCTGTTACAAACCAAGCTTGATCCCATCTATTGAAAAGGGTACTTCTCTACCCAATGTTACTTATATTAAAATGCAATGTCTAGGTATGCCCTGGTGGAGTAATGGTTTGGCACAAGAGTCCAAGATTCCATGTTCATGTCCCAGGACTGATGGGAACAAGAGAGATGAACAACTGAAATAAAATAAATAAATGCTTCTTCCTTCACTCTCTTCCTGCCTGCCTGACTACTCACCTTCACTTCTACTTGCACCTTCCCTCAAAAAAAAAGAGAAAGAAAAGGGTAACGCCTACAAAGCTTGTTGCCAGTTGAGAAAGGATAAAATAAAAATTAAATTATTTCTAATTAGTCATTATTATGTGAAACACATTTCATGGAATCTATTGTAAAATATGTTGCATCAATGTATTTCAGCCTAATTAAAAGATTCAAGTCAATGGCTTACATTCTTTTGTTGCCATTGTCTCAATAAAAGTATTTAACATAAGCTCTACCCTCAAATTTTTGTGCTTAAAATAATTGTATTAACTATAGGCAAGTAGCATGTTTTACAGAAGATGTCTGGAAGTTATTTACTTTGTGCTTACTAATTAGCAATATCCCATATCCACCTCTTCCCCACACCCCTGTGCCCCATCTCTAGAAAACCCCTATTTTACTCTCTGATTTTTTATGAGTTTTAACTACTTTATAGTCCTCATGTAAGTGCAATTATTCAGCATTTATTTTTCTGTGACTGCTTTCTTTTTCCTTTGCATACTGTCCTCTAGGTTCATCCATGTTATCACATATGGCAGGCTTTCCTTCTTTTTTCAGAGTTTAACTGTAATCCTTGAAGGTATCTCTCCATCCATCCATCCATCCATTCGTGTGTGCACATGCATGAATGTACATCCATTAATCAATTCATGTATATATGTGTGTGTTGTATAAATGCATATACATAGATACAAACATACACACATATAGGTTTATACTTACAACACATCTTAATTTATATGAACCACATTTCAAGGGCTTAATAGACACATGTGGTTCAAGTTTACAATATTAGACAGCACAATTGTAGATATTTAGGTTTAGCAGATGAAAGTGTTACTCTAACAGGAAAGTAAAGGAAGAACAGAATTGTAGGAGTGGGTGTCAAGAATTCTCTTTGAACCTTTAAGGTTTGTGATGCATATTAGACATCCATACAGAGTTGATACAGTTGAGCATTTTTAATAGCTGTTGAGTATTTAATTACATATATATAACATAATTTATATAAATAGCTTCTTACCACTGGAAAGTATAGAAAATTACATTATTATAAACTCCAATACCATGAATATCTGTGTACTATTAACTTTCTGAAATATCCCTAAGATATTCTCCTAGGAGTGGAATGCATGGGTCTTTTCATGTTTCAACTTCAAAGATGTTTAATATATTGCCAATTTTTCTCCATAAATCAGAGACAAACATATTCTATGAAGAGTATATGGAAAAGCTATATCCTGTATATTCACACTATCACTGAGTATTATCAGATTTTAAGCCCACATAAAGTCTTGTAAAACCCATTTTCTCTTATAAAGAGTTTTTGGTCTGGTGTTAGTGCACCACACATTAAATAGAAAAAGATCTTTTCACTAATAAGCTCTGATTCTAGTGGAGGAAGCTCTATTAGAGATATAATCAGAAAAAAATTGGCTTTTTGATAGTCTTAATATTTTAATTTTTCTTCAAGTCACCCAAAACCCTCAATAATTTAACAATTTCATAGGATAAAGCTGATGAAATTAGCATATTTTATGTGGACACAGGTGGGTCTATAATATATATATAAATCATTAGATCTATGGATATTTCTGTCTTAAAATAATTTTATCAATTTAAAAATTACTACCAGAGTCCCAATTCTAAGCATATACCCAGAGAAACAAAAACATCAATCAGAAAAAAATGTCTGCTTCCCTAGAGTCACAATCCACAATAACCAAGACGTAGAAAAAATCTAAATATACATCAATGGTTGCTGGATAAAGAAGATGTGATACATACATACATACACACACACACACACACACACACACACACACGCACGCACTCAATGGAATGCTATTCCTCTATTGATAAAAGAGCAGATCTTGCCATTTGTGACAACATGAATGAAACTCAGATTGATTATGTTAAGTGAAGGAGAAGTCTGAAGGAGAAAGAAAAATACTGGATGGCTTCACTCATAGATGGAATATCAAGAAACAAAGTAAATGAATTAATGAAATTATAGCAAAAATTATCTCAGATTCTGAAATCAGAACTGTAGTTACTAGAGATGGTGAGGAAAGGAGAAGGAAAGGAGGAGGAAAGGAGGAAAAGGAGAAAAGGAACCTGGGATAGAGGGGATCAAATTGATAATGGTGAATGTCATTGGATCCCTGTGATGTGCTCAGTGTTATACACACAATGATGGAGGTTTAAATCTATATTTTCAAAGTTACATAGTATTGCAAAATGATTGTTTAATAGTAAAAAATTCCCTTATTAGAAGGAACTCAGGTATATAGCCATTTTTAATATTCATATATTCCAATTTGGGTAAACAAAAACACAACAGTAACTCGAAGTACAAATGGCATTAATTGTTTTAAGGGCACAATCAGTGTGATATTTTATATCACTATACTAGTAGGGTTACTAAGGCACTAGTCTATTAATTCAATAACCGACCAGGCACAAGAATACCATAATTTGAGGATATTTTAAGGAGTGTTCTCCAAGCATTTATTTGGCAAGTATGATGGTTGACAAATGCATCATGGGCGCTCTGCTAGCCACAAGATTCATTCTTGTTTCATGTAGTTGGTTCATCTGTTCTCCTTTTTCTTATTGTATTTTACAAACAAAAATACTGAGGAATTCTATATCATGGAATTATGTCAGATGTTTATTAGCAGGCTCCAACAAAATACAATTATTTCACTTACGCTTCTGTTACTTGTAAACTAGCCAGGGCACTGTAGTTTGTTGTTGTTATTTTTTAATAAGAAACACATTGGGGTAGCAAGTATTGGATCTTTTGTTTATTTTTAAATTTTAGAAATCTTATTAGACTACGATTGGATATTTCTATGAATTTTTGCATATCAATTTCTTATGTACTTGTGGGTTATATTTGATGCTAACTGCTAAAGACATTCTAATTTCTGGAGAAGTACAGTTGTGTTTTTTGGCAAATTGTGGTCATGAATGTTTCTAATTGTTGGTATAAGTCATTAGAGGACAGATTTAGATTACTCATTATATGAAACTAGGCATACCAAAAACTAAAGGTATTTTTGCACGCTGTCATATTCAAATAGACATGATGTGGGGAAAGAAGAGAATTATTACACCTCCATGCTGAAAAAAAAAGGGAAAAAATAACTCTCCTCTAGAGATCATTGAGTTTGGATTTTTCTATTCTGGTGACACCCATATGAGAGCACCGAGGGGACAGAGAGAACAGTGGTATTACAGAGCGGAGAGAAATCACAGTGATTGGCATAGGAGTGAGAAGACTGAGGTTCAAAGCAGGAAAGTTACTTGAGCAAATCCACATACCTGCTGGAGTCAGGACTCAACTCTCTTGTCACTCTGCATAACGTGTTTTCCGTTGTATCCTGATGGAATCCTAATGGGTTTGACTTGTAGAAGGAGCTAGTTTCTTTCTTAAGACCAAAGCATATGGCATGAAGCACTACCATTCTTTGCAAAGCAATTTCCCACATTACACACTTTACATTCAGTTTTACCACTAGTGGTAACCATGGTTTCAGATTAGAAAGACCAGGCACTTGTGTACAATGTGAAGGAGAAGGTGTGGATAGTTAGTGTGATCTCTGTCTTGGGATAGACTTTAACCATGAGAAGTATATCCACAGGGAAGCAAAAAGTCTGAACAGATATCAAAGAAGGAAATATAAGCTTAGTCTCGGAAAGACTAGGCTTATAATAATGATTTCCAACCATTTACTGGGCTAAACTGGGAAAAATGAGTTAAATGTCTGTGTATCTGCAGAAAACAGAAATAAAGAAAACAGATGAGGTAGAATTGGACTCAAGACATTTTTGACAATTAATAGCTGTCCAGAAACAAAACCAATCAGGCTGTCTGGATTCATTTAAATTCATGATTTTGAGCCCCAACAGAGTAATTGATGTTGTCTTGGTAATTTTATTTTAAGTCCCTAGTTAATCATTCTCTTATTTGCCAAGTGCTTTTCTCATTCTTCTCTTCAAAGATCTTCCATCTCCTCCCTCATCACTCTCAACTCATATCCTTGCTTTCCACTTCTCTGAGAAAAATTGAAGCAATTAGAAGAAAATTTCCAGAGACCCAATTAGTGTACACACACACACACACACACAAATACTTTGAATTTTTTGCCTATTACCACAGATAGTTCTCTTTGACCCTTATCCTAGAAAAGAATATCACTCAGCAACTTTCCCTCTTTCTCCTACATAACATTTGTCTTAACTGTATCATTTTCATCATAATATAGCAGTACTTTATCTCTTCTATTAATAAAAAAAATCCACTTCAGATGACCTTCTCTACTAGTTACCAATCTTCTCTTGTCCCCTGCGTTGCTCCTGTGGAAAGCTCTGTGTATCCTCACTGATTCTACTTCCTCTTTACCCACCCCCTCATATGCATAATTCAAATGACTAGTCTACCCTGACCACCGCAACACACCTGCTCTTGTTAAGGGTCAGTGGTCTCCACAAAGCTACACTCAACAAACAGTTCTTAGTTCCTGGCTTCCTGGAATTTACAACAGCAGTTGATACAGTCCATCATTTACTTGTCCTCCTAGTTGCCCCACTCATCTGATTTTCCACCTTCTTCTTTGCTCTCATAATTTTTAGTTTCTCCTCCTGACTTAACATTACAATGCCCAAAAGCCCAGTCGTCTTTTTGTCCTTTTACTCCCTCTTTATTCTTTGAATATTTCCTTCCGTGTTGGCACAACAATGTCTTTTGGAATCATCGGGTAATTTTCTTCTCTTTTCCCTGGAATTTTCCATTTCTCAAAGTTTTCTTTAGCATGAAATGGTGTGTGTGGTGATTCTACTGTGAAATGAAACTTCTTTATAGAATATGAATACATCAGTTCCTGCATTTGTCTTTACCATCTGTAGCAGTATGATTCAGAAGCTACTCTCACTCTTCACCTGTGCCTAAGTCTACCTACCATACGTGGATTTAGTTTAAGAAGGTAGCACCTGCACTCTGTCCTCTAGAATATTTTCAACCGCATTTAGAAAGATTTAGCGGCAATCACTAAAGTTTTAACACAATGTCTCTATTTTCCTCTTGGATTTTATCTGCAAGTACATCTCTTCCCTTGCATTTTAGCAGGGGATTAAATGATTTTTCTATATTTCAGTAAGGGTACTTCTGCTGATAAATGACTATATCGAGAGTAGTTAGAGAAGAAATTCAGTTCCAGTAATTTACAGGCACATTCAAAAGTGGAAGAAAGGATTGGGGGTGGGACAAAGAGATGGATCCTGGTGTCGTGTTAATGGTATGGAACCCCATTTAAGCATATCCTAACTGTGAAATTTCCTAGGCATTCTTATGTAGACAGTTACAGATAAAAATATGTTGGGAGATATAACAGGGTGTCACCAAAGAAGGAATGTTATTTAAAGTCATGGGACTTGGTGAGTTTCTCTAGAAACAAGTGCAGATAAAGAAAGAAGAAATACCTAGAATCTAGACATTTCCCATAAGCAATGTGGATTTGTAAAACATTATATAAAACTGATCAATTTAAGGCATTGCATTACAAAGTTATTCATTTGCTAGTTCTTTAAAACTTTGTTTTTTTTTTAATAGAGGATGATATATATTGCTTTTTCTAAATATTCAATTTATCACCATTTTTCATGAGTTCATGTAGATTCAAGAGATGTAAGTTTTATGTGGACTTAATATAGATTAATAGTTGAAATTCTCTCACTTCATGATTGGTTCTCTTAAATGCACAATGATAATTTTGCATTTTTCTTTCCCTCTCATTTTACAGAAAGTACACCTTACATTTCAACTGTAAGAAACTGATCAAGTCATATACTCTTAATTTTAGGCAATGTGTAAACCAGTACATTATATGAAACATAATGAGAATCTTAAAACTCTTCGTATTTTGCCTTAGAAATGTGATGTGAGAAAAAACAATTTTTCATTAAAAGCTGATGTAAATATGTGAAACATGCAATGTCTCTAAGATACAGCAAAACCTATGTAGACAGCAAATGAAGCAACAACAATATCTCACTTTTAGGGGACTGATGTTCAACACTGTGGCTAGGTTCTACTAATCCCCAAATTGAAGTTGACCATGATATGAATAGAGTCAATTAGTTCCATTGAAAATCGGTATGTACAAAAACATCATGTAATACTGTATTACAAGTACTATTTTGATTTTCTGGTAATGTTCATAAGCCCCCCCAAATACGTTCAGAATCATAACTGGGCAAGGGCAACTTGACACTCACCCCTAATTTATGAGAGTAAAAGAATGGCAACAATAATGAACACAGGTCATATTTGTCCAGAAAAAAAATCTAGCTACTCTATCATGCCACTTTGCAATGTTTTGGATCAAGAATATAAATTGGGGTGAATGTATGCTAGATACAAGCACATGATGATTCACATATTCTTTCTCTCGAGTTCATTTACTTAGGCATAAAACTTCGTGGTTTTTTTCTCTGCCAAAGATCCATCTGCTCTGATGTGTCAGGCTTCATATTTCACAACTGCAGTAAAAAAAGCAAGCAAACAAAATAAACCTTTTATAGAGATACAGACAATTCAAAACAAAGGTTTTTGTTATCAGAAAGAGACCTACAAGAGGATTAAAGTTTTTCTTCCTAGATTGAATCTTGATGCATCGTGTAGCTCAGACACACCACACTTAAAATAGAATAACTGCTGATATGGTGATGAGGTGTGATGTATAGAGGGCCGTTCTGGGAAGCAAATGAAAGACCTTATTTTTAATATTGAAATATAACTTCACTGAGTGAATTTTTTTCTTTCCCCTCTGTGGGTAATAGTACTAAAACTGAAAACACTGGCAATGTTCTTAGCTTATGGTTCTTAACTATACCTATGCCCAAGCTATTCAGAGATAGTCTACTACTCATTCAAACAGAGCCAGTCTTTAGTGTCTAAATGAATTAGCAAATTGAAAGAAGATGACCATGGCTACCAAGGACCTGCTCCCAAGATGATATTTGGAATTTGGAAAACATGCAAGCATTCTCTCTCTCTCTCTCTCTCTCTCTCTCTCTCTCTCTCTCTCTCTCTCTCTCTCTCTCTCTCTCTATTCTGAGTGCAGGGGCCTATTTTCAACTGGACAGCTCCATGGGTCTGATAATGAAGTTTTGTAAGGAGCTGCCACAGAAACTCAATCAGGGAGAAGTAGGATAGCAACATAAACACAATCTGTTCAACTTAAATTTTCTTTGCACTCACCATGTGTCTTTATTTAAACCATGAATTTATATCCAGAGTTCATAGTCCTTCACCCTTGACTAAGACTAAGTAGGCCCTTGTTGTTAATACTCATGTATCTAAACTAAGGAGATGATTTGTCCTGGTTCCTGATATAGTTCTGGTTTATGGCCTTTGTACAGGCATAATTATCAGTATTCCCCCACTTCCCATTCACTCTCAAAAGCCCTCACATTTCAACAATGCATTTTATAGTCACTCTTCTTATGGGGAAGTCAATTGTCCTGCAGAAATCAGAAGTATGAAATATCAAGGTGAATATTGAGACCAGTAATGAAGAAGTTGAACTTTACTGAAGAGTGAATTAATCTTAGTTTTCCCACAATAAGCCAGTATGCCTGTTGGAAATGAAACAGGTTAGAAAGGAAATGATGAATGAAGTTGAACTTTCTCAGGGTCTAGTGCTAAACAGAAGCACACCAGTGATGGCAATAGCAAAGTCAGGGCAGAACCTTCTAAGATCTCTGAATGTGACTATTTAAAAGCCAGATGATGATATATCTCTTTACTTGAATGTAAGTCTTCTAAGGATCTTAAAAATGGTCTCAGCTATTAGTGGGTGGACTCCAGGAAATAATCTAGTGGAGTATTAACCGAAAACCCATCAACTGAAAGATCATTGCAAACATGTTCTGGAAAAATTTCATATTTTCTTAGAACGATCCCCTCAGCAACTTTATCTGAATATATTAGCTTAGAAATTTAATATTTGTGACCAGTTGTAACTGAAACTATATAAATGGTGGAGGCAGTGGTGGAGAATATTTTTTAAGTTGGTACTACCCAGGCCAAAAGAGACTATCTTTATTTTGAAAGATAGTATATACCTTTAAAACATACTTGAGTCTATACCTTTTAAATTAAATATTTTCTAATTATAACTACTTTATAAAAACTTTTTCAAAAGCTTAATTGACTACATCTTGAAAAAGAGTTCACTGTGTTCATGGGCAGTCTTAATTTATGTTAGTTTGCTATATAGCCTCTCATATGTGTTCATGGAAAGCATATGGGAGAGAAGGTAAGAAACACTTGCAAAATTTTATTTATGTAGTATTTTTATTCTGGACTCTGTTTTGTGTATTAGTTAGGAAACTCCACAAGACTCCTACGAAAGTCCCCATGTGATAGGATTTACAGCTATCATGTACCTTAGTTGTCTTTAATTTTACTGAGGGAACATTGCCTAATATTATATAGTTTTAAGGTGTGCATCATTGTAAATCAGCATCTGTATATCACATATTAAGTTCACCACAACCATTCCAGTTCTTACTTCAGCGGACAAATGATCTCCTCTACCCAATTTTTTCACTCCTTTTCTTCTTGTAACCACTCATTCGATTTTATTAACTGAAAGTCTGTTTTTTTTTAAAATATAGTATTTTTTTTTTTTTGCTTGTTTTCTCACATATGAATGAAATCACATGATGTCATATGAGGTACGTCTTTCTCCCTCTGGCTTATTCTACTAAGCATAATTCTCTCTAGGTCTAAACATGTTGTTGCAAATAGCAGAATCCCATCTTTTTGATAGATGTGTAATATTCCATTATGTGTATACATCACATCTTCTTTATCCATGATGATCTTTTTTTTAAACAAGGCTTTTTTTTCTTGCTGCTGAATTTTATAAGTTCTTTGTGTAGTTTTGATATTAACCCCTTGTCCAATACATGGTTTCAAGCTTCTTCAATAGGAAGGTTGTCTTTTTCATTTTAATTACGATTTCTTTCATTGTATAGGAGTCTTTTCTTTTATGTAGTCTTGTTTGCTAATTTTTGTTTTTGTTCTTGATTTCAAGACATGGCCACAAAGACATCATTAAGGCTCATGTTGGAGAGATTGTCACCTATACTTCCCTCTATGTATTTTATGAATACATAAAATACATGTCTTATATTCATGATTTTAGTCCATTTGAGTTCATTTTTGTGTGTGGTGTAAAAGAGTGGTCTAGTTTATTCTTTTGCCTGTAGCACTTCATTTTCCCTAACACTTTATTGAAAAACCTTTTCTTATCCCATTCTATATTCTTATGTTCTTTATGATAAACTAATTGTTCATATATGTGTGCTTATTTCTGTGCTCTTAATTCTGTTCCATTTGATCTGAGCCCTTTTATGCCAATTCCATGCTGTTTTGATTACTATACTTTGTAATATAGTTTAAAGTCAGGGAGTGTGATACCTTTATTTTCTTCTTTTTTTTTTTTTAGGATTATTTTTGCTATTAGGGGTCTATTTAAGTTCCAAGTAAATTTTATTAATATTTGCTCTATTTCTGTGAAGAATGCCTTTAGGATTTTAAAAGAGATTGCATTGAATCTGCAAATTGCTTTAGATAAATGATCATTTTAGCAAAACTAATTTTTCTGATCTATAAACATGGGATAGCTTTTAATATTTTTATATCTTCTTCAGTTTCTTTCAGTAGTCTTAGTTTTCAGCATGCAGTTATTTCACTCTTTAGTTAAATTAATTCCTAGCAATGGATTTTGGTAGTTTTATATATGGATTTTGTAGCTTACAATTTTGAGGATTGATTTGTTACTAGTAATTTTCTATGGAGTCTCTAAGATTTTCTTTATAAAATCATATCATTGGGCAACAGTATCTTATTTGAGCTTTTCTTTCTTATTTGGATAATATCATTCTAATATTAATGAAACTATTATTTAGGGAAAGTGCTAATGTTTGACTATGAAGCATTTTGCAAATAAAACATCATTAAGGAAAAACATTCTTATTCAGATGGAAAAAAACATGTCAATTATTATTCTTCCAGAAACATTTACCTAAGATAATGCATATAAGAGAATAAAATTAAACTAGACTACTAAAGCTAGCCAGAGGGGAAAAAATAATGATCAACATTTAAAGCATTCCCCAAAGTATACATTACTGTTTTCATTTCAGATTCCAAGTGTGGGTCTCTTATTATCTGAGCAGTGCATTACCATTTTTATATTAATTAGTCTTAAAAATAAATCAGTGATCAGAAATTTAAGTAACTACTACTTATGGATTTTTCTTATTCAAAAAATATAACTTTTATTCTAAATTGATCCAGACTTAAAGGAACTATTTTTCTTTATGAATGTTACTGAAGATGTTCAAGTTTATTTATTTTATTTTTGGATATCACATTACTCATATATTCAGAGAATCTGCAATTCTGTATTCATTATTATTATTATTTGCCTTTTTTTCTAATGAAAGGGCAATACTTCTAGGTTTCCTCCATGAACTCAAAAGACCGAACATTGAACTTGATATTTGTACAGCCTTTGTTTTCATTATAAAATATATTCAGCATTAAATTTTTTAATAGTTGATATCTGAGAAAAAAAATCCAAAATGTCAATCTGTAAGACATTTTTAGACAGTTTTATAGTTGTATTCTTTTCTCTAGTTTAATCGTGATACTAAAGACAGTAATTTCAATCTATTTTCCTCCACTATAAAGAGCGGAGTAAAGATGATAAAATGATTTCCTTAACTCAAATCAGAACCACCATAGAGAACTGCAACATGAAGAAGATAAAAAAATCACTAAACCTAGAAAAAACTAGTTGCAAATTCACTGAGATCATAAACTTGGACCAGGTCAAATGATTATTTTGCAGATTGGATACATTTAACAGTGATATAGTCCATTTGTTGTTTTTAACTCCACTGTTTACATCTAACGTCTTTAAATCTAATTTAGTCTTGGCCACATCAACATTTTCATCTTTAATTGCATCATTCATAGCACCACACAGAGCTAGAAGAAGTCCTTCAAAAAGACTTGTCTATCCTTTTATTACTCAAGTTATGCCACCTACAAGTTACTAAAGTTTTCTCCTCTCAACATAATAGAATGTTTTAGAATTTTCATATTGCTAAGCAATGCTTCTCTGCATGATGTAAGAGTTAAAGTTTCCACTGACACATGAATTAGAAACTATTTCTCTGCTATCAAAAGCATTTTATTTTTTTATCAAAGTCAATACCAATATTTAACAAATTTTGCTATTTCTTTTGATCCCTGTAAGTCAGTGTGTATTAATGTTTGGGTAGAATTTAAATTGCCAGGAGATACAGACTATTTTGGAATCAATGACTTTATAAAAAAGATTGAAGCAATGTCACTCCTGTTAGGTGTTTCATGAAGAAATTTTAGGATCGCATCAGATACTAGTTAGATGTTTTAAAGTAGTAGGTAAACACTATCATAAAGGCAAATATTGAGAGATTAGAAAACCACCAACATACTCAATCTCAGAGTCCATTAATTAGGATTTTTTTGTTGTATAATACTTAGAGACTCCTGGGTTAAGTTCCTGTCATGACAGTCAATAAGTTCATGCAATAACTTGGGAAATATTTATGATCTAAAAGAAATAGTCAGTACTTAATATATACCAGGAGATTTCATAAATCATCCTTAATTTCTCAACAATGCCTTGAGCTATGTACTTTTGTTACACTCATTACAAATAAGAAAACAGAAGCACAATGACTTAGGGATCTTTACACTGTTGCATAGCAAATACATGGTATTGAACATTCAAACTAGAAGCCTTTGATTTTCATGAGTTTTCAGTATGAAAAATGTTAGTGCTTTTGAAAAAAAGAGAAGGTAAAATGTGCATGTGAAATGACACAGTTTAGAAAACAACATAACACTTGGAAAGTAAAAGATTTGACCTTATAGCGAGTGGCATTACCAAGAATTTCCCTTATTTAATTTTTTTCTCAATTGTTTTTGCAACAGCTAACAGAAAGAAAAAAAAAAGAAAAAGTAATAAAGAGCTAGGGCAAGTTCCACATTGAGGCTTTAATTCCTTTTACATGAAAGAACTGGGAATAATTAGATGAACTTTGAATAATTTAATTTTTCTGAGAAGTATATGCGGCCCTGCTCAGGTCTAAGTAGATATGCTTGTTAAGGGAAGCAAACTTCTCGATGACAACCTAAAAGAGGAACTGATAGGAAATGAGATGAACCTCAAAAGACGGGTATTATTATGTGTTTAATAATGAAGGCATTAGCACTGCAATTGTTAGGACTTTATCTGCTCTATCATGAAATAAGGATCTAGATAGTACGCGGTAATTAAAGATTGACTTTGATTTAGATAATCCATTTTAATTGCATTTTTAATTGTAGTGAAAATTTCATGAAGCGCCATCTGAAAATGCTGATGTAGAAAGATTAACTAATCAAGATCACGTTGTTATATTTGAATGACTAGAAAGGGACCCTGAGAAGTATGTGTAAGATACATCTCTCAGGTAACATCCGAGTCTCTGTAATCTCATCTCACCTTCTGGGAACAATGTATAACAAATGAAAGCTGGTTCACGGAATGTCATACAATCTGGCAGCAAGATTCTAATTGATGAAGAAACAGCTTTTTAAATGATTCTTTAACATCCATAGAAAATTTCAATTACTGGGAATCATGACAAAAACTGCCTTAGGGGGACAAAACAGTTTCTAACTGTTTTCTTTAAACAACTCAGAGGTCCCACGGGACACATCTGACCTATTCACATTCTGCTCTGCTTAGTTTATGAATAGGCAGCGGACTTGTTACTGTTTTTTATAAAGCCCTTTCCAATATGAGGAAACTTAATTTACAGGTACAAGAGTTGCGGCCTGAATTAACACTTTACCAATGATATAGGTTGCTTCTCGTGAATTTAGTGATTGATGTTAGTCTTGAAATGAGTTTAGATGTATGAATTTTAATTCCTTTGCTGCCCCAACCATGTGGTGATCATTTGTCATTATCTGTTGAAGCAATCACCATGCTGTGCTTTTAAAATTTAAATTCATTTTCAGTCTCTTACTAGGCAATGGGACATATTGTGTGTTCAATACTTTGTTTTAATTATGAATAGAAAATCATGGTCATCTTATATTTTGATTATTATTCTGGAGGTTGTAATAACAAACTCATTGTCTGGTTTATAAGCTCTATATCCTCCCCAGGAATGGTAAACACACACACACACACACACACACACACACACACACACACACACACAAAGACATCCAATACATGGTCTTTACCTTTTGTCATCTAAATATGTCAGGATATCTCTGGAACCTGCCTATGATCCTGGCTTTATTTCTAATCTGTAGAAATTTATTAATTTATAGTATTGACTTTTCTATTAATTCAATTTCTCTAGCCTCTCAGCAGCATTAAAACCAAAAGTTTTGATAAAATAGAAATTATTCCTCTGATGGCTTATTCCATTTGTGTTCATTTATTTCCTTATTTTACCATTACGTTGAAGATTGAAATAAACATTATTATACATATATAATGAAATACGTGCAAATTTGTTTTAATTGGGGAGTGCTCATAGGTGAGATTTCTAGTTAAATATTGTCTTGGTTTTCTAGGGCTGGGAAAACAAAGTAGCACAAAGAAGAGATTTATTTTCCAACAATTCTGGATGCCAAAATTCTTAAACCAAGGTGTAGCCATGCTCGTGTTCCTTCTGAGTCTCTGGGGAGAACCATTCCTGGCCTCTTTCCACCTTTTGGTGGTGACTGTCGGATGCTGGTGACTGTAACATATAATTATAGCACTTCATTCTCTCCCTTTATCCTCACATGGCCTCTGCCTCTATGCCTGTGCTCTCTTATACATACCAGTCACAAAGAATTAAAGGCCCACGCTACGGTAGTATGATTTCATCTTAATTTACTTACATATACAAAAACCTTGTGTCCAAAGAGTTTCCAAATCAAGATAATAAGGGTTAGGACTTAAAGATATCTTTTTGGTGGGCATAACTACTCTCAAAACTAATCCACCTGTTAACCTCTCAAAATTTAGTAAATCTTGTTGGATTTCTTCTAAATGACCACAACCATTTATATTAGTTATGTATTAATTTCACTATTATTTGTATGTTATCCAGTGTAACCTATTTCTTTATTCTAAAATATTTGATGTATAATATTAATGACATTAATTTCCATTTATCTTATGTGTGAGATTGAGCTTTCTTCATATTTTTTATATATATAGATCTTCTCTTTCATGAAATTTACATTCATATCTTTATTGGGTTGTCTTGTTGTAGGTTAATGTATAAGTGTTCTTTATAATATATGCTGTATTGTCTTTATAATCTTTACCTTGCAAATCATTTTTTCAAATCTGGCAAATATGTCACAGATACAGCATGACAGATTAATCAGGAAATGATGAACTACACAAAACATGGTGGTTACCATTTGTTGGAAAAGAAAGAAATGCATTCTCTGACACCATAAAATATTCCTATGCTTTCTGATAGGGAATATTTTTTAATGTAATAGAAAATTAGCTAATATAAAAAATATATTGATAAATTTTGCTCCATAAAATATTGACTCTTTCATGTATCAAAAGATATCAGATTAAAACATAATCCACAAATGGGGGAAATATCTTATCATGTAATGCTAACAAATAGCCTGAAAATGTAGGAAATAACAGACATTAATAAACAAAAGGGGTAGGAGAAAAATAGCAAAATACTCAAGTGGATATTTCCAGAAAGGCAATGCACGTGACCAATAAACCAATACAAAGATTCTTACCTTAGTTACCAAAAAAATGCAAATAAAGATGACAATCAGATACTTTCCACTACAATTATTTTGCCTATGTGAAAGTTTAACAATGCCAAGAGTTGGTACCAATGTGAATCAATGGGGCATTTATAAAATATTTATAATAGCAGAAAAACTGCAAACATGGTAAATGCATCAACATAAAAATGGAGCAATGGTGATATAGTCAAACAACAGAAATCAATATACACATCAATATAGAACCACAGCTAAGGCATCGGCATGCCTGACATTAGTCATATGTTGAGTGAAGAAGCAAGTTACAAATAACATTAAAAGATCATGTCATTTGTCTTAGTCTTCTCAAGCCACCATAGCGAAATACCCTAGACTAAGTGACTTAAACAACAGGAATTTATTTTCTCACAATTTTGGAGTCTTGAAGGTCAAGATAAGTCGTTGGTTGACTGGGTTCCTAGTGAGAACTGTCTTCCTGGCTTGTAGACTGCTGCCTTCCAACCTTGCCTTCACATTTTGGTGGGGGTGGGGAGAGAAGGAGAGAGAGAGAGAGAGAGAGAGAGAGAGAGAGAGATTGACTACAAATGAAAATCTTCTTCTTATGGGGTCACAGTCCTACTGAATTAAGGTTCTAACATTTTGACCTCAGGTAGGACTCTCCAGAAAAAGTGACATTGGGAATTGGGGTTTTAATATAGGAATTTTGGGGAGCAAAATTCAGTCCCTAGTATCATCTTTATGAAGTTGAAATGCAAACAAAAGCAAACTAATATATTATGCAGCTATTCACACATCTTTAGTAAAAACTCTAAAGGAAAAAATACAGTTAAAAATAAAGTCTAACTCCTTCAAATAATGAAGGTGGGGGTACGGATCAGGAAGAGGCTCAATGTTGGTTCAATATTTCTGATTCTCTTAGGTAGGATTACCTAAGGCATGAGGCAAGAGGCCTGACAAAGGAACAAGGGATAGTCATGTAAATGACCGGACCAGCAATCACCACTCAAGAGCAAAAAACAACCATTACATTCCTGTGGTGTTTCAAGAGTCAGAAATAAACCCAAACAGGAAACATTGCCAAACCATTGCCAAACTCTACTGATTGGTAATTAGGTGCTTTTGTGGCAGGCATGGTAGGAATTACCAGAAAGATTTTCCATATGTCTGTGCTGATTGAGCAAGACAAGCATTGATGTTCACTAGAACTCAACCCTCTCACTGGCTCCAGAAGGTAATGTTTCTCTTGCTTGGTTACATTAATTTCCCACTTAACCTTTTATCTGCTGTGTGTTTCGTGCTAATCACACATGTCACATGCTAAACATTGGATTGAGGTTCCAGTCCCTTTGGGAACTCTCACACTAGCAATTCCATGATGTTCTGTTTCTTAATGGATCACTGGCCTTTGTCTATTATAATCTACAACTTATTATGTCTTAATCAAAATGGGAAATATTTATAGAATGTCTCCATTTGGGTAAACGATTACTTATTTGCAAAATGTATTTGTAAACTTATGCTCAGAAAAATTTTCTTATAATACACACTGGAATAATAACCTTAGTTTTCTCTGGACGGTGGGGTTATGAGTGCTTTTGTTTTCTAATGAGCTCTAATTTTCCTTTTTTTCCCTAAATTATTGTCTTGTGTTAAATATTTAAACGAAAGAAAGGTAAAATGAGTTCACAGCTAAAAACCAAGCAGCAAGCAGAGAACCATTTAAGTGTCACCTTTTTCAGGGTTATTCCTTTTGAACTGTGACAGCAGGGAGGGAGGAGAAAGGGTACTGACATCTGTGCCTGGGGTGCAGGGGATAGAACATGGGCTCCTTTGCACCAAGTCTCACAGTCATTTAAACAACAATAAATTTCATGGTAAAGAACTCCAGTGTTAGATGGGACATATAGGGAGTTCTGGCTGCAGGTATTTCTTCATTTCAAGGTGTGCCTGTTATTTTGCGTACCTGTCAGATTAAAGGAACTAGCTTCCTAGGTTGGGTTTTATTTACTGTCATTATTAATGATCCAAGGGATGGAGTAAACACAGAGCCAGTTAAGCCGGGAGGTATGGCTAACACCTGGGAAAACAAAAGAAAGAAGAAATTTCAGCGCTGTTACTCTCTTCTGAGTAATAGCCCAATTTAAAATCAGTCATTAAAATTCAACCACTCTCAACTTTAAATATATATACATATAAAGGGTGCACAAAACTTTTAACCAGTGATGTTTGGCTTTTAAATGTTTACAGAGAGTAGGCCTCCTTATTTATAACTTCACTCTAAGAAAAGACCTCCACGTATCTTACAACTACATATGGAAGGTGAGATGTATCACTTAGTAGGAAAAATTTGTAGCCTCAATGGTGCATTCTATGTAATTACATTGCCCAAAGCCTGCCTCTAACTTTGAAGTCCCTGTAAATTAGGAGCAAATTAGGAGCAAACCTTGGATACAAGGATATAAACCAGTTTCTAAAAGGACCTATGGGTTTTCAGGTGGCATGGTTTTATCCATATGGAAGATGAAGAAAGCTTCTGCACAACTTTTCGGCAATGAGAACTCTCAGATGCAGTGCTGAGCTGCATGGTAAAGCGAGCCCTGCATTTACAAGGCGGAAGCTAGGCATAGAAATCATGTGACCAATGGTATGCTTGTATGGGGGTGGGTGTGGCCAATGGTCACATGACTTATGGGTCAGTAGAACATATCAGGACTAGGAAGGGCATATTTTAGAGAGTAAAGAAAAACTATGAAACCCTTTGTTACTGCAGACCAGATCCGAAGACAAGAAAACAGTAGCTTGAAATGAGCTTAACATCTCCGTGGTAACAGAGAGTAGAGGACACAGATGAAAACAAACGTGCAAAGGAGTCTTTGTGGCAGCAGAGAACTCAGTTTTCAGCAGTACCTGTGAAGACGGCATCACGGGGACACCAACCCTTTGATACAAAGGCAAAATTGAATCAGTTCTGAGGGACACCTTACAGATTTAATGATTAAAAATTTAACAAGTCTGCTTTTCTCTTTTGTCCTTCCATGGAATTTGCTTTGACTGAAACTTCTTGCTGAGAAAAAACAAGCCTGAAGCAAGGTGCTAAGATCCAAAGTCAAACTAACAATGTTAAAACAAATGCCTATGATAGATGCCTATCAGCAATTAGCCTTCCCAAATTCCTTTTCCTGCATCCCCTTGGTGCCATCCAAACCTGCTCCGTTCTCCTTCCTTCCCAAACCCTTCCTTCTTCCCTCAGGCTTTCCCCCTTTTTTCCTTGTCCTTTAAGGCCTTTGACATTAATTTTTGAAAAGCAGTGTTAACATTGACTGAGAAAAGTGCACTGTAGAGCAAAGAAAGTTACTCAAGACAAAGAGGGATTTATTTACCAGGAAAAAAATATGTGAGTATCAAAAAACAAAGTTTCAACATACATGAAGCATAAGTTGATAGAGATGAAAGGATAAATGGACAAAATCCACAATTTAATTTGAAAATCTAATACGCTGAATTTGTTGTGGTAGGTTTTTTACTGATCACCTAGGAAAATAAAAATCTGAACCTTGACCCACTCCTTCCCCCCCAAAAAGGAAGATGTTTATGACTGAGACAATGCTAAGTGTGTATGACCATTTCGTTGTTGCCCCTATGATAAGGAAACACTACCTTTCACACCCAAGAGTCTTAATTCTAGACAAATCAAAGCTATGGAAGAGGAGCATGCCAGGGATTTTGAGTCTGAGCTTCAAAATCTTATACAAGAACCTTATCTTGCTTTCTCTTTGCTCTTTTGACCACAAGACAGAGGCAAGGAATTCTACAGAAACTCTGAGGTTTGAAGCATAGAAGAGCCATTGGATGGAAAGTATTAGATTCTCAAGTCGTTTTGGGAAGGAAAGACTCCAGTAGAGATGCCTGCAAACTCATACAAAGAAATTTGCATGAGAGGTGAGTGTTGAGTATACAGTACATGACTGAGATTAGGGTTTTTTTGTAATAGCAGTTAATCTATCCTGTATTAATAGTAATTCCTTGAAAAGAACGTAACATATTTTTGAAATTTGCAAAAATATTTATAGAGAAGTTTTTAGTGCTCTTTAAGAAATTATGGATAATTTAAAGAAGTACTAAAGAGCTAGATATAACCTAATGAAAAGTTACCAGGAAAAGACAAATTGGTAAGCTTTATGTCAATTTCAGGCAAACAGTGCATAATGAATTTACAGATAACTTTGAGTAGATTAAAAGAAAGTACTCATTACCATTACTAGTAATCAGTTTCGATTCAACAGGTACAAAATTAAGTATATTAACTGTTTTCACATTTGAAAATTGTTTCTGGGTCAACAGTTTAAATATTGGAAGAACAAATCCTGACATTCCATTGTGCTCACTGTAATGAGGCAACCAAGCTGGGCCATGGAAATGGAGTAAAGACTACTGGTGGGAAGAGAAGAGCTGAAAGATAGTCACATGTACAGTTAATGACCTTGACTGTCCCATCAACAATGTGGAGCCTAAAGATGGTAGAATCCAGTCAAAACAAGGGTAGAGATGTCCAATGTAAGTACTTCTTACATAACACATGGTGGATCAGAGATCTTTCTGTGGAGATTAAAGTACACTGCACCCCATATCCATACATTCACAATTTCATTCACATAATTACATAGAACCTATAGGACACTTAAACTATGACTCTCAACATCGATTGTAAATTGCTTAACAACTCCACTTTCTGCATGAAAGAAGACTCATCAGGGAATTAGGGGAGCTCCTTGCTATGGGGTCAAAGAGACTGGCCCAGCTATTTGATGACAGCATGGGATTCTCATGGGGAGAACTTAGGAGACATTTATCAATAAAGAGGCAATTATATGGGGCAACTGTGCCAATGGAACGTTTTACTAAAAACAATTAAGTTCAATGTTAGTTGTGAATTGTTAAAGAAGCAGTGTCACTGACATGGCCTCAAATAAAGTTCCCAGTGTTGCAGAAACAAGTATTTTCTCTCTGTACTGGAAGAAGAAGGGTTGGGCTTGTTTTTTCCCCTTCTCTTCCCTGAGCAAATCCCCATAACAAAGTTACACTTCAAGACCGGATTACTCAGACTATTGGCTTTGCATGTCAATGTTTACTTTAAGTAAAAATGATACTTCTGAGAATTCAAATAATATGTTTAAGTATTTCCAGGCTATAGTTCTGCTTTCATTTGTCTTGGCACGGGCACACTGTGAATATGTCAGCTTTAAGAGAGATGACTCTTCAGTCATAGTTGAATGTCTTCATCTAATGTCTTACACTGGAAACATGTGCTGAACATGTCTCAGTGGACACCCTGACTATTGTCATTTGTTGAAACTTTACAAGTTCACTAGTTATTAGTCATCTGATAGGAAAACGTCACTTCTAGAAACTTTCATTTTATTTAAGAAAAATTTAAAGAGAGAATAATAAAATAATAAAAAGACATAAAACGCTTTAAAATTTATGATACTGGAAACAATGATCAATCAACTAATTTTCCAAAAGACTTCAGCCCTGGCCTTTTCCTCATTTTAATTAAGCTTGTTTAAAAAATGTCAGTATGTGACAAAAAACACAAGATTTTACCTATTAAGCTTATTTTAAATAAATTGCTATGTTTTTCCCTCTTCACTCTCTCCCTCTGAGTCTATTTTCTCAAAGCTTATTATCAGATGATAAGAACAGTCCACATTCTCTGTGGATATATGTTTTTATACTTAAGTGATGATCATCAGCCTGAAGGAATATATTGAGTCTATACATTCATAATCCAGAAAAAATAACTTTTTAAAGAGAGATTAGTAACAGATAATCATTCTTCAGGTTATCTGAAAACATCTTTTAAGATGTCTTTATTTTGAAGGTGCTTTCTGATACTGTGATCAGAAATAGTATGGGAGATATTTGAGGAAGGTCAAAGATGACCTTTTTAAAACTTTTTTCATGTGCTTTATTATTTGAAAATCAATATTCTTGTGACAGCACCTATAGGTTGGTGACAAATAGTAGATGTTCTCTTACTTGCCAAGATTTCTAGCTATAAAATATGCATGAAAAAATGACCTTGTTATTATACAATGAATGTAAAAAGCTAAAGTGAAGGGAACTCTGATTTCAAACACATTTATTTTCAGCCTTTTTTGAAATATCACTTTTGTTAATGAAAGTTTGATGTTTAAAATTTCACCCAGGTTAACCTATTTTTCTTTATTTTGCCCTTAGTTGATACTAAAGATACCTTTGACTGTACCTGTGAGGTAAATTCTTATAAATCTTAGGGATCCATTATTTTATTTATATATGCACAGGGAATGCCAGGGGTTCTCATTCCCCCCGGCCCCCCAAAAATATAGCATTATAGAGACAGAGCAGATCAGTGACTACCTAGGGCTCAGGGTAGGAACAGAGAATGACTGAGTCCTGTGGAACTTCTTAGGGTGATAGGAACATTCTGAAATTGGATTGTGCTGAGAGTTGCACAAATGTATATATTTACTAAAATTAATCATGTGTATATTTACAATAGGTAGAATTTTATGCTTTGTATTCCATAATCATGCTTCATAGAAATATGTGAAGTACTTATATAAGAAGTACGTATGTGTGCATGAAGCAGGAATTCTGTGAAAGATTGAGGTGTCTAATTATCACATAATTGAAACACCTTAAATTAAATTGATTCTGAAAATTGGTATGTCTCTTTTTTTTCCAGTAGAGTTCTGTTGCATTTATGCTTCCCTACATATTTTTAAAGTATATCTTGTTTTATGATTATTTTTAAGTTATGCATTCAGAAGATAAAGCTCTTCTTAGAACAAGAAAATAAATGGTTCATGAGGATTAACTTACTGGGAAAAGGTTAAAACCATGGGAGGTCACTCGATTATGGTCAGAAAACAGTTTATCTTCCCTCTCATTTTAAAATGAGGGCTTTTCCTTCCATGTTATTCATCAAATATTTCTGATTCTCTACTCTCCAGGCACACGCAAGGATGGCTCTTCCTGGCTTCCAAATGTCAGGATAGTATCTTGTGACAAGCTCTGACCAGTGCTTTGTGAGCAAAGGTCATGACTGTCACTTCTCTGATTTCTTATTTAATTGCAAATGTAAATCATCTAGAGATTTCATTTTCTTTTCCTCGGAAACTAGCAACTTATGAGGTAGTGATGCCAGCAGCTTGGATCTCAGAGAGAGGTGACATGGAGCATTTTCAGCAGCATTTTGTGATAACAAATACAGTCACTCTGAAATTTACATAGAATATATTTACATGTACTATGAAACTGACAGATTATATTTATGCACATATATTTAATATAGTGTGCATATTTAATATATATACACTCAAATATGCACACATATATAAATACATATATAGATACATACATATATAAAGTCAGAATTTTGGCAATGTTTGTTGGGTTAGTATAACCTAGCCTATCCTGAATGATTAAGGAGACAAGCATCTAGATGGGAGATTAGTCTAAAAATCAGTTGACATAACCCATGTAAGAGATTATGTTGTCTTACATAAAAGTGGTTACAGTAGAGGTGTCCAGACTAGTCATATCTGGGATATAACTTGAAAGTAGAGTTGACAAGATTGATTGCTGAGTTTGATGTAGTGTATGAAATCAAGGTGAAGATAGGGTATTTGTCATAGCAATCGAAATTAGAGTTGCCAGGTACTCCCATTTGGAAGACTGATGTAAAACAGGTTTAGAGTAAAATATCCAGAGTCTGGTGTTGGACAACATTAATTTTGAGATACCACTAGATGTTCAAATAAAAATCTCATTGACAATAACACAGGCAAGTTTGGAATTAAAGGGTGAAGCCATGGTGGGATATATGAGTTTTGAATGACTGGATTTGAGATGACATAAATATATTTAGAAACAGATATCACAGAATTCAGACATGGACAAATCAATATTCAAAGTGGGAGTTCTCAAACCTTTTGCTTCAGGAATCCCCTACACACTTAAAAAATGATTAAATTTCTACTTATGTGGCTTATATTCCTTGATATTTACCACATCAGAACTTGACACTTAAAAGTATACATTGATTCACTTACAAATAACAATATAATTGAATTATATGCTATTATATATGGCTATATAAAAAACATATTCATTATACAAGCCAACTAACTTTTAAAAATTTCAGTGAGAAGTGTCACTCTACAGTTTGAAAATCTCTTTAAAGCCCATTTTAATGAGAACTGAATTTTCATATTTGTTTTTAGAGTCATTCTGTGGGGATATGTTGTTTTGACTGAAATATATGAAGAATATCCAGTCTCACATGAATATGTTATTGGAAAAGGGAGAAATATTTTAATAAATAACTATAAATTATAGTCTTCTCTGAAACAACATCTAAGCAGATAAGCAGTAATTTCTTAAAAATTGATTGCAATATAGACTCTGAAAGCATATCTCACATTAAAACACTTTGGTCTATCTTGCACTTTGAATGGATCTTTACCCATGTGTGATTTTATAACATTAAGCATTGGGTCATTTGGAAAATTCTTTTTTACTGAATTACGCATGTGTTCCAAAGGTTACATAAATGAAAAAAAAAATCACATTATTGTCATCATCAGTTTTATCAGAAAAGTCTTTAACTAATTGGAGTTCTAACTCATCATGGAAGATATCTGCTATTCAAATTTTAAGTTTTACTGGAAAGCTTAAATTTTATCATTTGCAACAAATACTGTTAGAGTTTTCCTTAAGTATTTGCTTCATTGATTTTTTTTCAGAAAATGACTACTAATACTATATTTTGTTTATCCATCATTCATTCAAGTTAAAATGGTTTTCCATCAAAAATAAAAGCAGCTCACAACTGAATTTCACAAGGCTTAATATTTCCTTAATATTACCTTCCTATTTCAAATGAAGCAAAAGTACTTAGTGCATTCTTCCCATTTTGTTACCTGCAATTTTATAAATAAGGACTCAAGGCCAATATTTAATAAAACTTATAATTGTACTGCTCTATCTGGGCTAATCTTACATGATTTCAATGTTTCCCACCTAGTTTAATACAGAATAAATCACCAGCGGTTACCCACCATTGCTTTTTATCATTTGTGCTAAATGTCTAAAGAGTGAAAAGGAAAGTAATATTTTGCTATTATGAAAATATTTTTAAGATTAAAGATCCTTGAAAATGTCTTCGAGACTCCAAGATACAAGATACTTTTGGAACAACTGACTTGAAAATTATCTTCAAGAAGTCTTCTAGATATCAGGAGTATGAACGGAATATTTGAAAAATCTTCAAAGTATATAGTCCTATTGCAGAGTTCAACTTCTTTTTTTAAGAAATGTGATTGTTTTTAAAAAAAATAGACTGTGAATGGAGCAAATACTTTCATGGAATAGAAAAACTAAGATATTCCTGCAAACAAAATATCTACATAATAAAGTAGATGAATTTAATATTTCATGCAGATCTTATTTTATCCAAAAGAATGAATAAAAGGGAAAGGTGTGCAAGTTAATTAACACTTCGTTAGAGCACAAAAATAGTCATAACAGTTTTGTGAATGACTTGACGTTAGGATAAAGTGTTGTCATTAATTGGCTATCTAGTGAAGACCTTGTGAAGAGCTCTAGCAAGGTTACCGTGACTTTCACAATGACCACAGCTTTATTGCTCTCAGGAACTTTAAGGGAAAGAAAAAAATTTGAAGAACAAGGGAGATAAGAAAATTGGAGAGGTAATTATGCATAGATCTTAAGTGAGGGTCATGTGATTTCCAGAAAGTCAAATGGCAAAGTGTGTAATCAAAATGGCTGAAATAATGGTTAACCCCAAACATACTGTCACTTTTCAAACTGACTCAAAGAAAATTTTAAAGGCTGATAAAAGTGATAGGAAGATAAGTAGAAGGATAGCAATAGACCATATTAAAGGTAGTTAGATAGCAGTACTAATTAAAAATGTATACAATCTGGAATACAAATGCCACAAAATAAGAGCAACATTAAAACAAAGGCAAGGGATTAAGAAAATGTAAGAGTAATCATGAATAATTTGAGTTTCCTACATGATAAATCAATATGAACATCAAAATTTAAAATCTGAAACTGGCAAACTTTTATTCTGTGGAGTAACATTTATTCACTTTTTAACAAGATTTTTTTTTCACATTTGTTGACTTGTATGATTGTTCAATGTTTACCATGATCTGTACTGTTACTACATAGAACATTGGGAAATATTTTTATAATATGAAATTCTGGAAAAAATTTGGACCTGAAAACTAGAGGTTATGATTTAAAGTTCTTAAGCAAACTGAAAGCACTGTCTCTAGTTTATTAAATCATAATGCTGTTTATTTGCAAAACCAATATTGTAAAACAAACATGCTAGGGGCACATTTGTAATTAAATCCCTTGGGAAAGAATCCAAAAGAAATGACATATATTGTACTCTCCTTTATAGTGAATCCAGTGACCCTTCTGAGTAACTGTCTAATTTGATATTTTAAGTAGGGACTTACCTTAAAGTTAAGCCATTGACTTCTTCTTTCTAAGAATTATAAAATCTCTCACAGAAACACGGATGTAGGAGGTTCTATATAATCAGACAAGCAATTCTCTAAGGTTACTGGAAATCTTAAAATGTAATTCTGTGTGTTTAAGATGATAAACATACTGAGAGTATTGGGGGGGCATACATTCATGTTTCTTTTTATACTGAAATTTTCAGAATTTATATATCTATGCACTTAAATGTTATTTTAAATTTCAGAAGATTTAGGAAAGGATTGTTGGAAAAGATATTCCTTGGAAAACATTGCTTTTCCTATTTTTAACAAATTTTGTTTCCAAAAATAAAGTTGTGTGAAATATTTGTCTTGCCTACAAATCCACTTAATTTCAAGACTTGATTAGATTATGGTAATGAATTCATGTACATAGATTGCTGTGGATTCATGGTGATAGTCTGACTACAAGAAATTATTTTTCAAAAATATAGAATATTTTTAGAATAAAATGCCTTGAAAGCATTACTTCTCAATAATGCAGACATATTTTGTCAGATACTGATTTCCACAGGAGAAATTAGAAAATAGAATGAATTGACAACTAGAAATAAAGACAAGAGTAATAATACTAATTCCATTCTGTTGATTCGAGTCACTCATTCTATATATTCCATTTGTTAAAATGTCTTCTTCAGTATGTCGGCCTGTATTCTGTGGGGGGAGAAGTTGTTCCTTGGTTTTAAATATAGTGAAGACGGATTAGAGAGAGTTGATTAAATTTGTCAGGTGAAGTTGTTAGTTTCTCCAACTACATAAGACTAAGTACAGACATTTCTGAAAGAGAAAAGAAGTGAAAGAAATTTGACATGAACAAACTAATTTAATCCCCTTAACAAATTTACAAGGAATATATTCTTTTCACTCCATTATACAAATGATGAAACAAAAGGCTACAGAGTGTTGGCAACTCGTAGAAGATCCCATAATTATGGAGTGGCAGATCCAGGACCGGGGCCTGCAAACTAAGGGCAGGCGCTGTGGCTACCTTTTTCTTCACTCTGTAACTTTCACAAATGACACTTCACTGCCCTTTTGGATTGAATAGTGCTGGTTACCAGGAAAAAAAAAAAAAAAAACAGCAAAAAACTGTCTCTTATTTTACTATCTATAGCACACAAATAACTCAACTTTAGGAAACAAGGATAATAATTCTTAAGAACTTGAGGACAAGTGTGAGACCATAGGCCCACATCCAGATTTGGAAAATGTACTGACCTCTAATGTTGAAGAAATGGTGATTGACGTGGCAACATTTGAAAATGAGAGAGATGATAAGCACCTATCAAACCAACTTGCTTAGCTAGTGGAATTAGCAGAGGAGGATGAGAAAATTTAATTTATGGAAATTTTTAGGAGCTAAAATTCTACAATGTGCATGTCATTTTACTGATTGAGGCTGTCCTTCTGAGTGGTTAGTGAGTTCTGGAGTCAGCTCCCTCAGGCCCCAATCCTGGATCTGCCACTCCATAATTATGGGATCTTCTACGAGTTGCCAACACTCTGTAGCCTTTTGTTTCATCATTTGTATAATGGAGTGAAAAGAATATGTTCCTTAGAAATTTGTTAAGAGGATTAAATTAGTTTGTTCATGTCAAATGATTTAAACACTTTCTGCCAAATCATATTAAGTACTCAACACATTTTACCTATTATTAAGAATTTGTCGCAAATATTTAAATCATAAAATAGTACATGCTCTTAGGCTACACTAGGAAAGCAGAAGAAAACAATGTGCTTGGGAAATGAAATAAAATAATGTGCCAAGTCTTCATTCTATTAGTAATGTTAAAGACTATTCATATATTTGAAATACGTTCTTTTTTTTCAAGTTCATGTTTGCTTTTATGCTATGCATATGGATGTTAATGATCAACTTTGATAATAATATACTGCCTTTTCTCACATAATATAAAATAAGAATTTCTCTGTTATAAATATTCATATTTCATAATATTCTATTGTATTTATTGCCATTGATTTAATGAAACCTCTTCTCGGTAAAGTGACATAATATTTTAAAATGTTAAATTTTACAAATATCAGTGTTTAATGGGTGTGTGCTGTGGAGTTCTCATTTGGTTCAATTGATTTACCTCTTTTGTCTTGCAAGAAAATCTCACTATTTTAGTGACTATATTTTGGGGACTTTTTAAATATTTTATATGAATATGCATTATAGCTCTGATGTTAATAGGCATGGCTTAGATATACTCTTGTTTTTCTTTTTCATGTTTTCTTCATAAATATTCATATAAATTCCATTCTCAAAATTTCAAAGTTTCAAACAAAAAATACCATTATCATAATTTTATTCTAGATATGTAATAATATGCATTCACTTGTGAAGAAAAATCTAGTCATGATATTGAGTATCATCATCTTGAAGCAACATATGTATTACTTATTAAAATATATTATTATGCCTCCCTATATGGGTTTTGGTAGTGTTTTCTCTTTTTAAATATCCCTCTCATTTAACTCACTGAATAAGATGTCCTCTGGGGAGGGGTTTGCTTTTCTTATGACTTTTAAAAATGTATATGGTTTGTAATTATTTTTTATATACAGAACTGCAGATGTTTTTACATTCTCATCTTTAGTCACTGAATTCTTCAGTTAATGTTTAATGCTTTTATTTTTATATTTAACATTTTCAATTTATTATTGAATATGTTCATTATTCTTTAAGACAGCAGATTTCAAGCCATTAAAAAATACTTTTAATAAATGTGACAGTCACCTTTCTTGGCTCCCTGTGTAGATGTCTCTGCTCAACAGTAAGGAGTCTTTGTCTGAACCTGTTCTGTGACTGTGCTGGGTTCGTTACCCTTCATTGCAATGACTCCCTTCCAGGGCCTCTTCCGTCTGTCACAGGTGGAGCTATCCCTCTAAACCTGGAGCCCATGTGCCAAGAGACTTCCATATAGGAGTATCTGGTGGGATATTGGGCATGGAGGTGTGTTGTCAAAGGAGAACACTGGGTAGATGTTCCTCTTCTCTCTGCTTTCAATGACAAGTGACAGTCCAGTGTTTCATCACGACTACTCTTACCTGGAAGGTTCACCATGTCTCCAGCATCCCAAGGGAAGCTGGGTCTTGGGCTCTGCTTACAGGACATTCTCTCCTATCCTTAAGTCTAGCATTGATGATTATTACCTACTTTGATAAAGCTTAGTTGCCTCACTATTCTGTTTGCTTTCAGTTTTCCCCATCACCGTGTGACCAAGTTTCAGTCTAAACTCCTTTATTTTAAATTCTCATGTGGATTCTGTTTCCTGATAAGACCTTGATTGATCTACTACTCTTCTTCCCTAAGTTTGCATTTGTTTTGCGTCTTAAATTGTTGCAGAAAGTAATATTTCTAAATTAACTGTCACCCAAACACAGGAGATTTAGTATATTGACTTAAAATGACTTTTGTAGGAGTCCTACCACATGTCTCACCTAACAGTGAGGAAAGTTGTGGGAACCTTGAAGAAGTGATCATCAGTGTGACTTGTTTTTGCTACATCATCATGGTTCTACAAGAGTGTTGCCATATTGTGATGGCACGGAAATGCCTTGTCTGCCCTCAGTAAATTTGATAGAGCAATTTTATATTTCTTCTCAAACTTAAAAGGTTATCACCTAAAAAAGGAAGTGGCCATCCATTCACTAGTCGAGTCACTGTTGCCAGTGTCATATGGATTATCTTAACAAGAGATTATAAAATGGAATGAATCATTCATGGGTTTTTTTTCTTTGTATTGCTTGGAAATGAAGATCTGGTCTAGTAACTTTGTTGTAAAAACCAATTTACTAAGTTTAGGAATAAAATTGATATGTCATTTCAGATATTCAGAACAAGAGTTGCTAAGCCTATGAGTGTATGGATCTTTCTGTTGGCAAAAATGCCACCTCACACACCAAAATATAAATTCCATATGAGCAAGGTCATGTCTGTGCTGTTGGCTGCTATGGCCATAGCCCTTTGGATGCTACCTCACACATATCAGATGCTCAGTAAATATCTTATGAATAAAAATGAATGAATAAGGAAGCTGGTTTGAAGAGGCAACTGTGAAAATTACCCCATGATTTGGTGATGGGCGTGAGGGGAGGGGATAATCTGATTCCTCCTTCACATTCTCATATTTAAAATGCATGGTCGACCTAGCTGTGCATTATCACCCTCTCTCCAACCAACAAACCCAAAATACAAAATCTTCAATTTTGTATTTCTAGCAGAAGTTTCGGAGAGGTTCCCATTTCGTAAGTTAAAAAAGCAAAACAACAAGTACAGGCAAAACAAACTAAACAACAGAAGCCCCTTAATGTCCTTCAATGT
Source organism: Solenodon paradoxus (assembly GCA_004363575.1). Classification (NCBI taxonomy): domain Eukaryota; kingdom Metazoa; phylum Chordata; class Mammalia; order Eulipotyphla; family Solenodontidae; genus Solenodon; species Solenodon paradoxus. The sequence goes on along the minus strand of RJWH01000216.1, from coordinate 356,454 downwards.
GTGGTTTCTTACTTGGCACAAGGTGAGCATTTGTTAAATGGATGAAGAACACAAATTTCTTTATTGTGAGAAAAGGACCAATTGGTAGGCTTTCCTCCCACTTTTTTTCACTTCTGTTCATTACCTGATTCTTTTCTCACTTTCTTAGGAAACTTTGAAGTCATGTGAAAAATTAACCCTTAATAAAATGAAAGACTAATTTTCAATAAGTATGTACCACCTTCCAGAAGACTGCTAGTAAAGATTAAGAGTTTCTTAACAGAATATTTTAAGTACTCTTGATTTACGCATAGCAACAATTGGGTGCATCTAAAACAACCCGGTTATCTTACTGTAAAGCAGTTTTGGGGATTTTCCAATGGAAAAATTTCAACTTTTGTCATAAAATTACACTGGAAATTCATCAGAGGGTAGGCTGGTACCATAAGACGTAATTCCTGCAATTACCTTTCGTTTCTCCTTCAATGGCCCCTTTTCCTATTATCTCTTTGGTGATCTATTGAGACCTACTGTTTCCTTACCATGGTCTGACTAAGCCACAGGAAAATCTAGCCCTTTGTAATATTTACCTATCAACAAAGGACATGTGCATTTTTTCACCCATAAAATAGAGTTGATTAAATCTGCGCTCTTCCTTCTCACAGGGGTGGGTGCATTTTGAATGAACAGAATCCCATTTTATTTTAAAACATGGGGCTTCATAGAGAAAAGACCTGAATACATACAAGGTATTTTCATTATTAGTGGGTTGATTTATTATGGAAACCACACCTGCATCATTATAAACAACTCACCTGCTGTTTTTGCCCAATATGAGTTTTCACACTGTCCTCTGCACTGCTTGGCTTTGGGGCTACAGCGTTGTGTAACAAGTTCTGAGGGTGACGCGTGATGCTTCGGGCAATTTTGCAGAAAAACAAGAATCTGTGATTTTATACTGGATGTGTTTCAGCAGTCTGATTCAAAATAAGTTATTCTACTTTGCATTCTTGCTCTACTTGTGACCCAAACTGTTTTTACTGTCTATACTAATGAGCTACTTTTGAAAAGAATTATCTCCATGGTCAAGATAATTCTCTCCAAACCTTTGTGGTCTGTTTTTCTCCTTCGAAAATAATTTGCTACCATATTCTTAAATGAAACGTATAATGATACTTTTTAAATGGAACTGAAAATGGACTCACCTTTGTGAAAATAAAAGCAGAGTAATTTATATTTCCATGATTCATTCTCTCTCTCTCTCTCTCTCTCTCTCTCACTCTCTCTCTCTCTCTCTCTCTCTCTCTCTCTCTCTCTCTCTCTCTCTCATAAGAAAGCTAAAGCTCTTTTGGCAACACCAAATCTACAAGGAAATTTACTCTATAAATTAAATTCATTATCAACAATACTTAGCTAACCAGTCTTTAAAATTCCCATTAAACTTTTTTGAACAACTTTAATTAAAATCTTCTCAATTCCTAGTGTGTTTCTCTTTCAATTTATGGAGAAAATACTTTAAACCCTGAGAATTACAAGCCTATAACAACCATTTATAATCATAGGACTTGAGATATCTGTCACAGTTTTAAAGTCATCTCATCTTTAATACCATGTTTTAAGGTGACAAAAAATGGAAATGGTTCTAATCAGGGAAATAATATTTCATAGAAATGATGACTTAGTCTTCTGCCCAATAGTGTTAATCAGATTTCATTTATTTTTATAGCTTGCCAAGCATTAGCATTACCCTCTAGACACAGCACCCTTTCTATTTGTCCTTGGATAAGTTATCTGCTGTATTAGGACAACTTTCTTTCTCAAGATAAATGTTTCCTGATAAAACAATATTATTAACCTGTAGCAATTGCAATGTGAAATAAATGCAGTTGTCAAGTCAATTTTAAAGTAGGGGAAGAACTGTGACAGATTAAAAAACTGCAGTATTTTTCTCTGCTTCTCTTGAGTTCATTTATCTTCCAAGCTACTGTGTATGATTGAATGGTAGAGAAAGCACCTGAAATGAGGAGCCATTGCCAAGGATATATTAGCATCATCCAGGTACTCTGGACTTCAGAAGTACCAAATATACTGCACGCACTCTGAACAATTCTAGTTACTAACTTCATCAACTGAGTGAATTTAATTCCAAAGAGTAGTATTTCTTCCTCAACAAAACAAGGTAAAAGAAAATGTTTTTGTGTGGCTCTAACTCTCCTTCACAAATGAATGTCCAGCTATTCTGAGCAGCCTCCCAAGATCATCTCTGAATGTTCTTTAAGTGAGGGGACATACACCAACTTGCCTTTGTAGTAATCACTGATTCCAGCTTCCAGATTATCATTGCACCACCCGGTTGTTGAGAGCAAATCAGTTGTCAAGGACTGCTCATTGTATATGCTCGTCAAATTCTCATGACAAATGCATGGTATTGATATCGCATGTATTTTACAAATGAAAAAACTGGGGTAGAGAGAGAGAAAGTAGCTTGCCCAAGGTCTCACAGCAGCCTTCAAATGTAAAACTGTGTAATATTAGAGTTCTAATTCTTCAGCTAGAAGACATGGGGTCCCCTGTTTGTGGATTCTTGTAAGTGAGAAATGATTCCTTATTTGTGTTTTGGTTTTGTGTTTTCACCTTTGCATCGTGACCAGTGCATTCTAAGTATATTTGAGACTATTGAATGACTAGTGCGGTTGAAAAGTAAAGACATGGACTAATGTTCAGTTTTCACTTACGGTTTTAAGCTAAACTTCCGAAGCTTTAGGGAAGACAGTAGCTCTTCCACAAAGTAAAGGTTATCTCATGGGTATGGGGGAGAAGAATAGGACCTAAGGCATGAGGGAGGAAGGCTCCTTCTGGTTTACGGAGGGCCGTTATTCAGAGCACACTAAATGAATGTTGAATAGCTAACTTGGGATGACAAGGCCCTACTTAAGTAAGTTTTTTCGTTCTGCTTGATTAAGAAGGCAACAACTTCAAAGAAGAAAAAGGGTGGGGTTTGAAAGAACAAAAGAAAAAGCCAAGTTTGTGCATGCTTAAGTAAAATAACATTATACTCTATAAACACATTGCAAAATCTGAAAGTGTGTCAGAAATTAAAGTCCTTATATTAATTGGATACAACACAAATGATGGAATGGTAGAGTATCAGTGTGAAAGGAATTAATAATATAAGAATTCATTAATATTTATTTATTTTTGGCTATTTTAGAATTAGCAAATGAAATTTAAACAACTCCGTAGTTATTAGCAATACTCCAATTTTTTTACTCACTTATGATCAAATGAAATTGCTCCAGGAATAGAGATATTACTCTAAGACAGAATCACGTAACCACACAGAAAAATGTTTATGGGACTTAACTCTGACAGATTGCTGTCAAAGAGTAGAAAAAATAATTGCCACCTAACAGGCTAGTGTTCATTAACTAGATACTTCAATGACTTCACACACCAAAATTTTACTCGATGCCTTCTCTAAAGAAAATTGTCCAAGGAGGAAGTTGGATCCCTTTTAGTGATCTTATTTTTCAGAACTTTATTCTTAAATTCTTCTCTCCTCCAAATATTCTTCCCGATCTCTTCTCTGCTTTGAGGAGTTAGAAACATTTATTTTAACATTGTGAAAATAGTTAATAAAAATGGAGGGATTATTTTCATCTCAATTTTTAAATTCTATACATATTTCTAATGTAGCAAGGTACTTTATTGTGTATTCACATCCAATGTTATAAGATATGTATCTCTATTAGCTCTCCATATATTTTTATATATCCTAGTAAGAGTAAAGGGTAGCAGATATTTTCAATTCTCACAGTTTAATATTGGCATATTTTTCTCCAGGAAAATATTTCTAATTTTACAGTGTAGAATTGCATGTTTTTATTTTCTTTGAAGATCTCTATATAAATCTTTTTTGTATGAAAAATTTGTTATTCACTCTAAAATTAATAAAATTCTTAAGTTCCATTCAGCTGTAGATTCTCACACCTGGAATCCTGCAGTGCAGATTTTGATTCTAACTTATTTAATGCAGAACTTTCTTTGTTTTTCTTTTCCTTAATACCTTTGCTAAGTTTAATTAATTGACCTATTTCTGGTAACAAGAGAGAAAACATACAAGTAAAATCTTGTCTAAGTCTATTGTTCAAAAACACGTTTCTAATGGGTGCTACAGCTTTAAACATTCAAAGGGTGGTGAGGGATCCATTTACAATTATCCGAATATTTCTTAGAGTCTTGGAGAACCATTATTAAAATAAACATCTCACCTGTCTGAGGAACACCACAAACTACTACATAGGCATCTCATTCTCTTAGTCGTTCAAAGTGCTAAAACACCCTGAGTCTCTCAGAGTTGGTCTCTGTGAATGTCCCATTCTGACGGGAGGAGCCAAGGGCAGAGGAATACAGTCCTAGAGGCAAATAACTCCTATTCTTCTAACTCTTTAGCTCTTTCGTTAAGCAAAGAAACCATTTACTACCCCTGGTAGTAAGAAGAGCCTTCGCTCTTCTCCTTATCCAGAAAGTATCTTTTGTCCCTATTTTCTAGAAGAATGTGGTTTGGGAAGGTATTAATCCAAAAGATAGTTTAGCTGTGAATAGTCCTCTCTGTCTAAGAAAATATCTCCTAGCCACTGATTATCTCCTTCTCTTCCTCCACAATCCAGGTCTCCTTTCCAGGCCTCACCTCAGGATAGAAAAGTGAGTCTGCCCAAGTGACCCCAGAATTTACCACCATGTTAATTCTTCATACATATGTTATTAAATTTGGGCTAGTCTCTTACTAATCATACTTAATGTTAACTTTTCATTCATGCAGCCTGTGAAGAACCTCAGAAAAATGGGAGAACTTCTCCTTTCCTCACATTGCATCAAAAGATTTTTGACTCTGAATATCTACCTATTAGTGGACCCATTCAAAGAATCAGTGAATCAACTTTCAAGTCAAAATAGAGATTGACCTGCACTAAATCCCAGCTTGCCTCAGGACAAAATGACCCAAGTGTTCACATTCGTGAATATGGTCTATTCTCCTGTCTTTTTAATTAGCACACAGCTATGGTTGTTAGATTGATTATGGCAGGTGCTACATGACTTGGAGGGAAAAGGAAATCATTTCCATCAAAACAGAAGTTACATCATTAAATATCACCACAGCTATTAGTGCTGGGGTTTTGACATAAGAAATGGGCAACAAAAAATAACTGAAGAAACTCTAGCAAGAGTCTTGTGTGGTTACTAACAGGAAGAATAGACACCATAATTGCTTTCTGCTTCCTTTCTTCCTCTCGACATCTTTTTGCTCATTTATTTCTTTCTTTATTATTTTTACTGTATCTCAAGGCCTCAGGTTACAAACCCAGGTTCTTGGAATTTACGTGGTTTGCATCCCAGTTGCTGGCTCAGCACGTGAGACACCAGAGTACTCCTATTATTTTTTTAATAAAATTATTTTCCTAATTCTTTTGTTTACATTACGAGATGTATTTTAGGATATTGAAATTGTGCTTCAGTCCTTTTAAATTTCACACAATACCCACCACTTTTGCTCATTTTTACTGTCATGAACCGGTGCTGTACTCTGCCTGTATTTAATTATGTCCATCGTTTCCATAAACATATAAGTCCCTTGTGGATTTTGTATGTGCTCATTATTCAGTTTTCAGTTCAGATTTCCTCATTATAAACTACTTTGTATACTAGTTTCTTCAAGTGAAAAATCAGGGTTAAGTCTCTTCCATTAGGAGCTTCAAAATTGAAAAATTCATGGTGCCTGAGATTCATGAAGGCATTTACACAAAAATTCTGTTAAAATTTTCAAGCACTTGTGTGTGTACTCAGTTTTCCCAGTGTTTTGCATTTCTCCAAATTGTGTCTATCTGTACACAAAAGACATCTGTGTGTAATTGCTTTCTATGTTCATCTCATGTTTGTGGAGTTTGCCTGTTTATTTTGCATAAATATTTATAATGAGCTAAGTTAAGGGGAGGAAGTTCTACTATTACTTGTCAAACTTTGTCCATACTATTAAGTACTTTTAATAGGAAAATATTGGAACTTTTATGATTTTTGTACTCTACCATATGGTAGAATTTTATCCCAGATCCTTATATGAGACTTGGCCCACAATAGGTGCCCAGTAATCATTTAATAATTATTCCCAGAAAGTACTTCCCAAATTACTTGTAGAATATTAGATTTTAAAGTCATCTAAATAGTAAATTCCTTGAAATATGCAGGAATGTACTGCAGACACATTGTGTGTGTGTGTGTGTGTGTGTGTGTGTGTGTGTGTGTGTGTGTCTGTTTGGGCTAGATTTACTGAATGCAGGGAAAGAATGACGTGTCTGACATCTGCTGCTGAAAGTTTATTCATTCAGGTCTTTTTTTCTCCACTCGCATCAGAGACTTTGTTTCTATCAATATATTGCAGCATTCAAAGCATACGGTTTGAAGACAGCTGTCATCAGTTGAGTGAGTTTTTAATTGAATTGAAAATATTGGAATATATTCTTTGCACTTTATTTTCAAAATGTAAGAATTGTATAAATAAATAAAGTTTAACTACTTTAGTTTTCTTCTAAATGATGTGATTTTATGTTGAATTCATACTTATGGACATATATACATGTGAAAACTGAAATTTAAAGACCTATATATTAATTCCTGAAAATTACGATAAAATTGAAGACGTATCAAATGACGAAAATAAAATGGTGAAAAGTTTGGCTTTTAGTTCAGCACACTATGTAGGCAGGGAGTTGAGGTTATAAGAAAGTGTAAATCAACTTGAAGAATCATCTACTAGAGCTTTTATTTTTATTTGCTTTGCTTTAATTAAGAGTTTGGCACAAATTCTTCTTCAGGCTAATTTGCTGTGACCTGTCTCTGAAATAGCTTTGAATTCCAGTCTAACACTCTACAAAAATAAACCAAAGTTAAGAAAGAGGACTCAAATGGAAAGAAACAGTACACTTTATAATATACTTAACATATTGAAGAATGATTTTATTTTAACTTTACTTTTGGAAATTGATGACTTGCCTGAAATTGTTATTATTTTTAATTTCCAAATGAGTGAGAGACAGAATCAGTTGACTCTGTGACTTATACCTTTAGATTTCATTTTCTTTCAAGTATTTTACAAGTTAGCTTCTTTCTTTGCTTATCTTTACTCTCTTTTATTAGATCTTCAATTAACATCAGAATTCTGCTCACAAAAGTACTTATATTACATTTATTTTATTAAGTTATAATTGATTTTGTTATCCTCATGGTGATGAAGCAGGTGCAGTTTTCCATCCTGCAGCTTGTAAGCAGTTTGTTCTTTTTAGTCAAATGATGTAAGAAAGAAAGGAAGTACAGGAAGAGAGGTAGAAAGTTAATATTTCTCTCTTCAGAAATGGGGCAGATTTACACATTCTTTCTTTTCATGTTTTTTTATTAGGTAAGCTGTTGAAAACACTGAGAAGTACTTCCACCCAGAGGTAGAAATACTATTGTTTCATGACTATTCTTTAGGACGAGTTTATCTGTTGACATGTTGCCTCTCTCTATTCTTCTGGAGACCAAGAGAAAAGATCCTTTTCTGGGTTGTTCAGATACTAGTGCCCTCCTATTTCAGCTGCTGGTGAGCTGAACTCTGATGGCTAATTGGAAAGACATTTCTCACCAATATTTTGTTTTTGAGCTAACTATATCTACACATCATAGTAAGCATTTTGGTCACTTCACTAAATAAATAAGCTAAATGAGTTACATTAGTCTCTGTAACCAGAATATCTCTTGTCATATATTTTCTTTTTTTATGCTATCTTTCTCTCTCTCATTTTGTTTTTCATTTGTATAATGGCATGTAGATAGAGCATAATTATACTCTTGTGCATTTTTCAGATTATTTCAGTAAGAATTTAAATGTATATTTGCAGTGCATATTATCTAAATCAACCTAATCTCTTTGATATAAAAACAGGCAGAAAGTCCTCAGAAATTAGGTTTTCTTACTATTATCTTGAGTCTTACTAATCATGGACTTTATGAGAATTCATAATCTAAGTGTTTTTTCTTTAGGTCATATAACCACAAAAAACAGACTTTATTGCGGTATTACCTTTTTTGTAGTTCTCATTATAACCTTGACTTCCTCTCGTTAAACTTATAATATGATAAAATGTACAATTGTCAAAAACAAGTGAAATGAGCTGTTTTGAACCTCAGATAAGATGAATTGGGTCACAACTTTGAATCAAATGAAATTTAGCTTTCCTCCATGCAAACCGACACCCATTTAAGGTTCTTTATTCCTGAGAACACCTCCCAAATAACCGATCCTCTAACCATCACTTCTCAGGTTTATCAATGGAGCATGAAATATATGAACTTCTTGCTAATATTATTAACTAAATCCCAGTTGCATGGTCTAGGACAACCATGACTAAATCTCTGTGGTTTGTGAGCAGCAAAGGGAGAGTAAAAGAGAGATGCCCACAATAAAGCTAGAATATTGTAAAAGAGCTACTTCTGGTTTTCTTTGGGTGGTAGAGGCCAAAATCTATATTAAATGGTTCAAAGTTCCTCTAGAGAATGAAAACAAAATACTGTACAGTGACACTCTCAGGTACCAAATTCCAAAGGACCTTTGTCCATAGTGAAATGCAAAGTGACTCAATTTGACAGAGTATATGCCTTGGCAGAGCTCATGAAAGCAAAGCCAGCATACAACTTCCCCAGAAAAAGTGCTCTTTATTAATACCATCCGGCAGTAGACAAGCTGTCACCAACAGAGTCATTCTAATGCCCCAGACAGAGTATCCTGATAACTCTGTTTTATTCCTTTGGAGTCACTCTGTGCCACTTCATGATTGAGTGTCTCCCTCGAGTTTAGAAAAGACCTTAGTTCAAATTACCACTGTAAACTCAATACCTGGACATATCACCTCACACCAACAGTAGAAAATGCAAATGACAACACTTTGCACTTTTTACAAAATGTTCTGGGAAAGACTGTCAAAGTGGTTCCTAAACTAGGGCTATCCTTTCTGAGGGTAAACAAAGGCACAGAGTACTTAAAATAATGCTGTCTCAGTCAACAGATTCAGGCAGAGGAAGAGGCAAGTGAGACAAACAAAAGTCACTATGTGTTGCTGTCTGGCGAGTGCATGCTATCTTTAAAATAGTATTCTGGAAAAAATGATGAAAAGCATGTAAAACTTTATTTCTAGTGAATAAAGAAGGTACCATTTTCTCTAAAATGAAAATAGTTCACTTTAAACAAATGTTCAAATGTCTAACATCAAAATATTTGAGTGGTACATGAGTCCAATCTTTTATTTCTATTTGATCATTGTTAAAGTTGGTGTCTTATTTAATATACAGTCTTGTATTTGAAGGACTGTTCACGAGAATGTTGTGCATTTTTTGTCCAATCAGAGTTCCTCTGATCAGAAGTTACTCTGTCAGTAAAGTTGTGGCTTATAAACTGTGTCATTCTTCAGTGTTCTGGAGAAATGCTCATAAGAAATTATTCTTCATTCAGTAAGTGCATAACTGATACTTTATGGAGCAAAATAGACAACTGACAATATTTAGAGATTAATAGCAGCAAGAATGAAATTACTCAAGAATAGTGTCTCTTTCTTTTGTCTTAGGAATTAGAAAATTATCTATTAATTAGAGTAGTGAAAAAAATTTAAAACCGTCTCAGCTTGATAGCTAAATTTGAAGAGGAAGGCTATGCAGAAATTTAAGCCTGGGAAATGCAAAGAAAGTAACATGATGGTCCCCAAATGGAATGATCAAGAATCTAGTCTTGAAGTCTAGGCATCTGTCTACTGTCTTTATCATATTATATCTAGACTTGGCTGGTGGCAGGTTTTTGTCTTTTTCTCTGTTATTACCAATGCAATTTTTCTTTGGCGGGATTTTCACCCCCATCCTAAATTTTAATTCTGTGACGTGTTTCTTATTCTTTTTATAGTTCTAAAGTTTTTCAAGTTATGTGGCTTTACTGTAAAATAAAATGTCCGTTGGCTTTCTCAGAAAGGTTATAATCTGAGGAATCAGGATCACATATCAAAATGTTTTCCTTTCTATTCCATGTATTTTACCAAACAGAAGCACAATTAATATATTTGACTTGAAGTTTTATATACTATCTTTTCGCAATGGTAGGACAGGAATTCAGGTAATTTGTGTCTTAATAGAAAAAATGTGAAACAAGCACTTTCTTTAAGTTAATGATAATCTTTGTTTCCCCGAAATCCTGGATGTTAGGTCAATATCCCTTTGAGCATGTGCCATGAATTCTTTAAGATTTATAGATTCATACATTTCCTTCCTGTGAGAAGCAAAAGGGAAAATGAGAGGAGATAGCGTAGAGAAAGAAAGCGACTAGTCCACTGAGCTGAACAATTATAGCTACAGCATCTGTATACATATGTACAGAGATCAAGAGAGAAGACTTATGCAAATTGGTACTTCATATAATTATCAAGGAGAGCAATATTTTTATAAATAAAATGGATACTGAGTCTTTATGCTATAGAACAAGTGGAGAAGGCTAGGTTCAGACTACACATTTTTTACCAAGAGCGATACAATGGTAGATATCATGAGAGATATTTTGAGGGTGAGTAGACTTTCATATAGTAAATATGACATATTTTTGCATTTTCTTAATAACATTTCCAAATGATTCAGAGAAAATATTTAATGGAGGGATTTTTCTGGTAAGATATTAAATAAGAAATGAGATTACAAAAGATGAAAAATTTTGATCCCCAAATCCTTGGTAATAAATTAACTAGAATTTTACAAAGTGATATCTGCATTCACAGTCAATGAAATAAATGGACTCCGTAGTTTCCTAAGTTAACTGATTATAAAGGTAAAAAAAAAAAAAATACTCTTAATGAAAGCTATGGTCAAGGCAGGACCTGGTGGAATGGTTTGATGAGCTGCCTCCTGCCTATCCCAGGAACATGGGTTCATGTCCAGGGGCCAGTGAGGGGAAGGGGGGACAATCAAGATGAACAAATAAAAAAAATCCTTCCTCCTCCTTTCTCTTCCTGCATGCCTGTCGACTCATCTTTATTCCTGCCTACTCCTTTCCTAAAAAAAAAATGAAAGAAGTTATGGTCAAAAGAGTGATCATATCTGATTAATCAATTTTTGCCAGAAGAGATCTTTCTTCAGTTGAGGACATGAAAATTAGTTGGATAAACCATTATTGCTGTTTTGCTTTTTTGTAACTTTTAACCTATAATCTGCAAAGAGCTAAATATAGCATTTTAATCAGAGCCAGAGTGGTATGATTAACTAACAATAGTAAAAACTATGTAGAAATATAATACAATTGTTGAAGCATTCACCATAATCTTTACATATAATGTCCACTAATTCACATAAAAATTTGGGAGGTGAAAATCATTATACATATTTTGTAAATTCAAAGGAACAAAGGCTAACAGTGGCTAAGTACTATTTGCAAATTCAAATCTAGGTCTGTCTCATTGTGGCGAATTATCAAATTATCTTCTTTTATCATTGTTAAATCTAGAAATATATTAAGTATCTGTTAATGCTAAGTATTCAACTGAAATCTGATTAAGCTGTAGCAGGATAAGTTTATGACCTTAAATTGATTCCTGAATGAGGAAGAAAGGTAAAGCTCAGTGCAGGAAAAGATAGTTGAGGACTGTACCACTGCTAGGCTATGGGCATAATCACCGCACAGAATTTCTTGAGGTGATTTGCGGTATTTTCGGAAAAATAATTTACTTGAGTAAACAGCTCCACAATCTCCTCTGTGAAAAGTAGATAGCACTGAGTTGGTGGAATATTTGGAACCTATTTAAAAACTCAAACTAATTCTAACTTCATGATATCTACTTGAATAACATGTAGAAGTTAGTGACTTCCAATATTTAAAACACATAATTCTCTTAGAGTGTTGTTAATACTTTTCAATATAAATAAAATTATGAAATCTCTTGTTTCTGCCTAATAATCTACTATGTCTTCAATTTACAACTGAAAGTCATTTGGGGATGAAAAATGGAAAATAATTTATTTTACCTACCCATATTTTGGTAGGAAGGTCATGCATAACAGTGTATTTTGAATTGAAAAGTGTTACATTTGGATGTAAATGGTTTCAGGCTTCATGTTAACCACAACATCCCCTTCATACCTAAAAATAGTTTATTTCTTTCCAAATGGGTATCAAGCCCTTTGAGTTCTCAGAATTTGTTTTTCCCTCTACTTACATTTGAAGCCACCCACCCAAATTTAGTCTTTTCATGGGCTAACCATTATTATTCTGCAGAAATGCTCATTCATCTTCCCGGGATACCAAAGTTCCATTTCTCTCATTACAGAATGACTTTGATGTGCAGATGAGTGAGAGAGCAAAAGAGTCAGAAGAAATTTGAATATGTCAGATATGACATTAATTTGCACTTTGAATAATCATCTCAGGAGATGTATACAGGATGTCAGCATATCTGCTTCAAAAACCAGGGAAAAACCCCACAGTCAATCAACTCATCGGTCTATACAGTTTTCAAAAACTGATGTGGATTTTTTCCCTCAATTTATTATGGAGACAAGCTGCTTTAAGAGTAGACACGTAACTTTCCCATAAATCTTAGTATGCCCATATTCAAGTCATGTACTCACAACAAAAAATGGTGACTATGTACAAACACTGATATTTGCTTTCATTTCTTAAGAGAAGATCTGACTTCCCTAAAATAAATAGTTTGGGGGTAATCCTGATGCTAGCCATATTTCAATAACCTTTAGCTTGCATTAGAGTACTTAACATTTATTTCAGATTGTACAATGTTATAAATTTGGCAACCCAAATTCACCTTCACTTAGGGTTGGAAAAAATTGCAACTTGCATAACATTTAGAAAGAAAATAACATAACTTTGTGAAAATGTTTGCCTTTCTTCCATTATTAATGCAAATAAGAGTTACAGGATTGGTCACAAGCATTTACAAATATAGCACATTCAGAGTTTTAGCTTTAATTCTCTAAATTTAGGTAAAATAAGGCCAAATGCATATTTTAAATGATTGCTTAACTTTTTATTGTTTAAGACAATTTCCTACCATTGCACCTTGGACATAGCTCCTTTAATAACCTAGGGGCAGCATTAGCTCTCCCATTCATTGGGTAAGGGCAGGAAAGGGAATCTGTTAAAGGTTGAGTTGTGTCCTCATCTCAAAGTTCATATATTGGAGTCCTAACCTCCAGAACTTCAGCACGTAATCTTTTGGGGAATAGAGTTACTGCAGATATAGTTAGATCAGATGAGGAAAAAGGTGGGTCCTGAGTCCAATATGACTGATATACTCATCAGAAGATGAAATACAGATACAGACATGTTCACAGGAAATGTACCATGTGAAAATGAAATCAGAGGTTGGAGTGATACTTTACAAGCTAAGGGGACCAAAAATGGCTGGTAAAAGACCAGTAAGAGAAGCACAGGACAGATTCTTCCTCACTGACCTCAGAAGGAACACCTTAGTTTTATATAAGAAATGTCTGGTGCACCGTGGTGGCTCAGAGTTTAAGTCCATGCTTGGGACACAGTCTACATACAGACCAGGGACTGAGTTTAGTGGTCTAGGACCAAGAGGAACAACTAAATAAATCAAGTGCTTCTTTCTCCTTTCTTTTCTTTACTGCCTCCTCTCCACCTATCTTCATTCCTGCCGGTTTGTCGTGTTGTGTTTTGGGAGGCTTAGGAAATGAATACAGGTTCTAAGCTGAGCAGGCCATTCTCTTCACTTTCAGAAAGAAATTCTCCTTTTATGCATCCTACATAATTAGTGTGAACTCCTTCCTTATACAAGACTATGTACATAAAAATCATATACATAATGTATATATATACACGAATGTAATGTACATGCATATAAAATACATTATAATGTATATATTATACGCTGTATATATTATATACATATATAAAGACAGACAGAGAGAGAGAGAGAGAGAGAGAGAGAGAACAGTAGAAAGAGAGGTGCACTAGTATATGCCACGTTAAGATCTTATGCTTTAGAGATTTTGATTTATACCTGGACCGCCAATAATACTACCTCAATGGTTTTGTACATTCACTCTTGTCTTTATAATCCAACATGTAATGAAGTCAATTTAGTACAAATTAACCCTGAAGTAGTAACAATATTACCCAAATATCCATACATGAGCTGAGCCTGTTTTCTCATTTGATGAGTCAATTCCATCGATACTATTCATTTTACTGTATATATTTTTCTTCATGAAAAAACTTCTTTAAAATGAAAATTAGGTAATTAGTTGTTTAAGTGACTAAAACATGATAGATCTTTTATATTAACACTATCAAAGCTTTATTGATTTCAGTACATTGCATGTGTTGTACATTTTCAAAGTTATCTTAAAAATGTATCACATGAACTAACACCAAATCAATGTCTACTCTGTCTCTTTAAAGGATTAGAGTTTGTTAAATGATTTGGTGAATAAGAATCTATTCAAAGAATCGGCTGAGCAATGATAAAGAAAACTCCACTTTTTATTTGTTTGAGAAAGTGTTGAGCTTTCATTATATTTCATTAAGGTTCTACTTTAAAATAACTGCAGATTCACATAACTATAACAAAGAATACAGAAAGCTCCACTGCTATCAACCCTTAGGACCATTTTTCACCCAGTGGTAATATCTAGCAAAATTATGGTAAAATATCAAACCAGGAGACTTATAACTTGATACAGTCAAGGTAGAAAATGTTTCCTTCAAGCAGAATATCTCATGATGCTCTTTAGTGGCATGCTCTCTTCCCACTCACCTCCTTCTAACCCATGGCAACACTGATATGTTCTCCCTTCTATAATGTTCTCATTTCAAGAATGTCCTGTCAATGGAATCACAGAGTATGTAACCTTTGGAAATTGACTTTGTTCATGCCACATAATTTTCTAGAGATGTATTCAGGTTATTGTGCATATCAGTAGTTTTCTTATTTTTATTGTTCAGTAGCGATCAGTGCTAGATTTTTCCACCATTGGTTTAACCATTCACTCTTTGAAGGGTATCAAGTTATTTTCTATTTTGGGAATATTACAAATAAAGTTGCCATGAATGAACAACTGGAATAGGTTTTGTGTTTGTGAACCAATTTTTCATTTAGAATATATGCTCCATGATGCAGTTTCTGGGTTATCTGGTAGTTGTATGTTTAACCGTTCGAGAAACTACCAAACTATTCATCATTAGGAAGATGAAAACTATAATCGTTGAGATACAATGATAAACCTATCAGAATGATTTAAATGGGAATAGCACCAAATCTAGAGGACTTGTATCACTCATACCTTGTTAGCGAGAAAACAGTTTGAAAAGTCATCTTTTATTTCTATTTTCTGTGTTTGTCTGTTCTCTATTTTAGAGTTATCCTTTGAATACCAATTGGAATCTACTTGGGTAACTCAGTTGTAAATACAAAAACCTATCAGAGTTAAGGGCAACAACTTACAGTTTGTTCTCATCACTCATGGGTTCCAGATTGACTAATTTGCCTACTCACTAGAAAATACTTGAAACCCCATATCAATGCACATAGTGCTTATATGACCATCAAAGACTTGCAGAGCAGCAAAACATTCGAGTTGCTGGATATTCAGGTTCTGAGCTGAGGTTGAACCAGGAAATGCTCTGGCTATCTTCAGCTCTCTTATTGAAAACAACTGTCCTCTGTGATGTCTCTTCAGTACCTTTTTTCTCACTTGTGTGTCTTTTGTTGGTGATATCACTGCTTAAAATGAACTCACAGCATATTGCTAATGTTCTGTCTCATGTTCCTATGTGCAGGATAGCTGGAGTATACTTATAGAGAAAATACAAATTAGATCAGCTTCATCTGAGCATGAATGAGCATGCTGTTGTGAGATCCATGTTAGTTAATTAACATGTTAGTTAATTATACATTAAATATATAATTAAACAGACACACACAGAAAACAAGATGATGTATTGATCAAATGATGAAAATGTTGTGAACCTAATGGTTCATTGTTCTCTAATTTAGCACTATGGAGTCTTAAAAGAATAAGTTACAACTGATCATGAGAACTATTTTTCAGTATTTGAAGATGTTACAGTTACAGGACAACAACAACAAAATTTCCACCAAAACAAGAACATGTCTTTCTTACCAAAACATTCTTTCTTGAGCACCTGCTCTGTGGAAACTGCTTTGGTGATTTTGCATTCAGAGTAGATGCCAAGTTGGGGTGTGCAAAGAGCAGAAAAGAGAGAGGGGAAACTGGAGTGAGCCCTTCCTGGTTCTCCAGGAAATAAGGAGTGAGGGAGGAAGGGGACAATACTCATGTTACCTGTGACAGACCTTTATTTACAATGTTTCTTCCCAGAGGAGGCCACAGACAATATCCAGGCACATTCACAGGCCTAGAGCCCTGAGGCTCGGATTCCTTAGCTTGCCCAGAACCAAACAGTAGGAGGGAGCAGAGCTCAGATTCACATTTGCCTGGCAACAAATAATAACATTCTTTAGTACAACATAATATTTTGGGGGTGGTAATTCTTCAGATTTGGAGCATAAGAATTGTTAGAGAGGATTGTCTATAAAAGAAAATTCCTGGGCCTCACTTTCAGATATCTTGGTTCAGAAGTTTTCAGATAGTGGTAGGGAATCTAAGAGTTCCTTATCATCATAGGAAAAAAAACATTCTTCAAAATATGTCCAATGAAGCAATAAAGGATATAAAGATGAAAATAAGTGAAATAGAAAAGCAAGCTGAAGTAATATAATTGCATAAATTTTATAATCTCTCCCAAATATAACAGAAAATGCTATTTTCCATGATACATTTTGCAAAAATGACTTTATGGAACAATGTGACTAAGCACAAGTGCTGAACCCCAAGAGAATGTTTAATTTTTTTCTCCAGCTATTCCTTACCTAAAGGAGTCACTTCTCTTTTCTCCATAAGATACAGTTGGAGTGACTGCATCCCAATTTGGGGTAGGCAAAGTCCTGGTTTATACCAATTTTCTTAAGCAATTTCTATTAATATCTCATTTAATTCTCAAAATATCATGATTTCAATGGTGAATTAAATTGTAACTTTAGTTAGAAGTCAGATGAGTGACATCAGTGTATTGCTCTTTAAGATCTATAATGATATTGAAAATTACACCCAGGGAATTATAGTTTACTCTGCACATTTCATGAATTCTTGAGTCATATACATCTTAGATACCATCTTACACATTTGTAATGGGTTAATTTACTTTGTAAGTAAATAATGGGTATATTACCAGGACCAAAGTTTCCCTCAGCATCAACCCATCCCAGGGCTCTTCTTGTTTTTCAAGAGAATTGGCTAAGGATCTCTCTCTAACACTGCTGTTCTTTAAACTTTAAGTGAATCCAGGTGTGGGAAGGAGCTAGCATGACCTATAAAGCACATTGTTATCTGGTGCAACAGATGTCAAATAGAAAAGCCCACTGTCTATAGGGCTCCTTGTCTCTAAGGAAGTAAAACTTGAAGGGAAGCTCTAACTAGGTTATGATTCTAGTCCTGAACACAGAAAACAAACCCTTCTTCATACTCCTCTTGAGTGGCGATGGTTGCTGCGAGGACTCCTAGGGATATTCCAATGTGAGTCAAGGGGTGACTCGTGTAGCCCATTGGGTGAAGATGCCATCAGGGGTTCCCCTAGATATTCCCCAGCAGTCCGGGGATCTCCAGAGCAACAGAGGGACAGAAGTGCCAGTGGTTAGAGAAAGATTTTGAACCTCTGATTCCTGAAGGTCAGAGCTGTGAAATCCCAATGTTTAGCCATGAGACAGAAGACAGTTTCTGATACCTTTGAGGTGGTGCCATCAAGATCAATCCTCAACCTTTCTGACAAAAATTGATGAATTAGCAATATATTTGGGCTTTTAAATGTTTTTGTATAGAATTTCAAATATGAATGGAAATGCAGTCCTTATAAAATCTCTTCTAGACCTGTAGTTAATAACGTTTTCATCTATTTAATTAGTCATATGAATATTAAATAGTTATTTAAAACATTCAGCTCTTAGTATATTTTTTGAACGAAAGATTCAGAAAGAAATAATTTTTAACTAAGTACAATCTCTAGCCAAGCATAATATAAAGTTTAAACCACACCGCAAGTAGAGGCATTTGATTTTTTTTAACCTTAGGCAAAATACAATAATTTATTTTCAGATGTGTGTGTGTGTGCATATGTGTGTGCGTGTGCACACACGCACATGGGGAAGGATTGGGTTTTATAAGCATATTTTAAAGGCTCAAAGGGCTTAGAGACATCAAATGGTTCTTCAAAAACAACAACGTAGTGATTGAAGTGTAAATGAATCATGAAATATATGGATTAAATATGCCTGGATTTATTACACATAATTAAAATGTTAAAACTTGCTTTGGGCAAAGTATGACTGAGGTTTTTCGACAGAACCCCAAACACCCGGAAACATTAAAACATTGTGATATCAAATCTTTCCAAGTTGGTAAGGTCTAAGATTTCTATAGATAACATTACCTATTTTCTTTCAGAAATATTTTCCTCTTTCAACTGAAAGAACTAAAAGAGAATCTAGGGAGAAAGAAAAAATTCCTTGAAAGTTCAAGTAAAAGTGGGTTTATTTACAGGTAAAATATTAAACTACAAGTCTGCTTGAGAATTATAATTTGAGAAAGAAGGTCTGGGTAGGAAATGAACTAAACAAGTTGTAACAATGAACTACATCTAATTAGTTGAATAAATGTTAGGCTCAGGATTGAAAAGATAGAACTAAACTGTGAATGTACCAAATAAAGCACAATTTAGCACAATTTAGGAATTTCACTTGATTATGAGCTCAATACAAATCTGCAGTATAATAGTGCTGCCACATGAAAGTTATTTTTATCTTGGACTGAATGAAGAATTAAAGTGTATGGATATTCCACTCCATGTCAGTAATCATACTTTAATATTGTGTTCAGAATGCATTGTGTGACTTTGGGGAATTAATTTCAATCATGAATAAATCCAAAACAAATCCTCATGTGGGAACAAACAGCAAGCTCAGAGAAACTGAACAGTTTCCAGGGGACATGAGAACTACCTGAAAAATAACTGAGGAGAAACAGCTATCTCAAGTAGCAAGGATTTGATTCAAGACAAAAAAATCTCTTTATTGATGAGTTATCAGATCTGGGATAATACTACTACATACTATTCAGGTAATAATAAGTCATTTGATTTGGTAGAAATACAAGTCATTATCATCTAGAAATAAAAAGCTCACTGTGCAATAGCTTGCCTGCTGTGACTTCCAAGGCAAACTCCAGCTCCCTTGAATGAACTTGTCCTTTACTGCTTTGGTTCTTTTGTTTTCTCACACCCTTTCCCTGGCCCCAGGTGTCAAACCCGGGTTCCCAATATCTACCTGGTCTGTCCCTTAGACATCTCAGCCTCTTGAGCCACAAGGGTGTGGCCTAAACTTGCACTTTCTATTCCACCCATATTTTATTCACAAGTTCTGATAAGATGGAGGCCTTTGCCTAAGAAACCAAGCCTGAATGCATTTCAGGATAATATTCAAAAAGTTCTATTATACTTAGCTTAAGAATCAGTTTACAATCTTCTATTTGGAAAAAAAACATCTTCTCCTTACTTTTGCAACCCCACTAGTGGACTGTAAAGTTCATCGGATTTGGATCATGAGGCAGACTTTGAGTCACCATTAGATTTGTACACAGGTAGCTCCAAGATGTCACAACACAACTCCCTTGGGAAACACTTTTTTCAATGTTGCAGTACTTTTTGACCTTACAGTACTAGGTATGGGGGTGGTGGTCTAATAAATTGTTTTATATAGATACCAATCATAATGCATACCATGTTTAATCCTGGACCATTTATCATTTTGTGGAACATTTCTTTTGCTTACATTTGGCTGACCTAAGTTGCTTTATCCTGAGCCATTTGCATTTTTCCAGATATAACTACATACTCTGGTCAAGTGCTGGGAATAAGCCATCAACTCACATGTGGGCTCTATGTCATGAGCTCAAACCAATGGTAGAGAGGACAGTAGCTGAAAACTAATTTTTTTGAGTGTCTACTCTACATATTAGATACTTTCCTTTGATCCAGATCACAATATTGAGAGATAGGAAATATGATCTTCATTTTACAGATAAAAGGAACTGATCTTAAGAGAAGTTAAATAGATTGTATAATATCCTGGTTGAGAACACGATGCACACTCCATGTGTCAGACTATAACATAAAGAGAGTTATTCTGTGCTCCTCCAGCACTCAATACATATGTATCATTTCATTTATAATAATTGTTTCAAAACTAACTAAAGAGTCAGTGAATATGACTTAGTGGTTAAATTATATATTAATGAAGTTTTTTTGTAATGTTTAATGTCAACTAATAGCTCTAAGTTGTTTCAAAATTAGTGAGTAAATAATACTTAAATGAAAAAACATCTCACACATATATTTAAAAACTCTGACAAGACATCAAATTCTATAGTTGTTAGGGAAAAAATGGTTGGTGAAATTTCCTACTGGAAGACTCCTGAGAGTTATATAATTTCTTTATGGCAATTATTCCATTAGATTCTGCTGAGAAAACTTGGAAACAAGTGTGTGTGTGTGTGTTATCAGGGGAAGGTTAGGTGATTGTTTTGTTTTCCTAGCTGTTGAACCACCGATATAAAGTCTCAATTACAACATATTACTTTAGATTGCAATACTTATATTTTGTTCAATTGAAGAACGGCTCACATTCTAAAATAATATGCAAAGTGTATTTGGAGAGAAGCTGGTAAAAATCTCTTAAGACATCTGAGAACTGCTTTTCAGATTAGAACAACTAAGGAGTAAGTAGAGAACAGAGACAAGTATTTCATGTCAAAAGAGCACGAAGGAATGATGACTACATAACAGAGAGAAACCTGGGCCAACGTAAGGTGGGCAGGAGAAAGGCCTCACAAACCAGAAAGTGAAAAACTTTTTTAAGTTGAGGGCTACAAAAATGACAGTGCAACATGCTTGGTTCCCACAAACATGCTTCCTTTTGCACAATGTTTATTGCTGAAAGTCTTTTGAAATTTGAACAACCATGTCTTGTTTATTTTATCAACAGCTTAATTTTTTTAAATGTATTGAGGGAACATTGACTAACATTACACAGGGTTAAGACACACATCATCTTAAATATTGTAAAAATATAATGCAACAAATTTACTGACAGTTCAGTTTGATTCTTCACCACTGGCTTATATACTGACATGTTTGTTTGTATTTGATTAAATCTTTATATATAATAGGTGTGATGAAAGGGAGGGAGGGAGACAGATTCGCCAGAGCTGCTGCTAACACACTGGCCTGCTAAGATGTGACAGAGACCCAGGAGAGGGTATTTTGCTCTGAACTCTCACTTTCTCTTTTCCTGACGCTACACATTCTTCATCAAATCTTTAAATCTACAATTAAAACAATGGGTGAAAATAGAATATGGCTCAGAGGAAGCAGCAGGTAATTTCATTTCACATAGAGATACAAACAGCCCAGGACAGCAAGGAGCTTTTTCTGAAAGAAAGTGAGTTAAGGGAAGAGAACAACTTTTAGAGAGAAGACTTGTAGTCAACTCTCCTTCTTGCCGCTTCATTCAGTATCTTCCCCCATCCACATTGTGGTTTCCTGGTTTGAAAATAAAGACAATGACACTAGGGATTTTTAGAACTACAAGGAAATAAACGTACTTATAAACTCAAAAGAGCTAGCTGACTTTTATGGAAGTACTTGGCTACTCACACCACTGGGGAGAGTTCTTCCAGACAGTGGGGTCCTGAAAAAATTGGCAGAGAGAATTCACTGGAGAACAGAGGAAAAAAGACAAAGAGAGAAAGCACAGATGTCTTTCTAGCTGGTTTCACTTCCTTTCTATTGTCCCTAAAGCACTTGAACAAGAAATTTCCCATAACCATTAGCAAATGGAAACTAACATCAAGCATCAAGACTAGATTCTCCCTTAGCAGGCAAAGAAACTGACCCAGCCTGAATGGCAATGGACAACAGCTTTTAAAGCATGGATCAGAAATAAGGAAGACCTGAACATATCCTATTTATAAAAGTTTATTTCATTTTACTGCTTTATAACATACCTCTGACTCTGGGAGCATGGCACACAGTGTGTCTGTCACACACACGCATGTAGAAACTGCATATTTAAAAAATATAAACCAAGGGCATCCCTTCCTTCTATTACATAAAATTAAATTCTTGTGGACATTGAAAGTATCTCTTTGCCGACTGTACACATGCCTCATTGAATAGTTTTACTATTTACAATTTTTTACATTTACTAAATATCTGAAAGAATCAGAAGTAAAAATGTGACTGGATTTTAAATACATCATATAATTCTATATACTTCTAATAAAATGTATTTAATGTATTTGGGGCACAATGCTTAGGATTCAGGCAGGACTTAGATGACACATTATAAAAGGATACATCCCAGTGATAAAATATTTTAGTAACATGGAACATTAAAAGTGAGACAAGACTACTTTAAGTGATACATACAGGTGTTTTAAATGAGTTTCCTTTTAATCTTCACTAGTTTTGAATGTAAATATTTGTAATCTAAAGGCATAGAAAATAAGTAGTTTTGCGATAATTCTTAAATTTGTTACAAAAATCCACATTTTAATTAAAATTGGAAAGAATTTCCTACTAGTAAAAAAAATTAACAAAAAAGCTCCAACTCTTCAATATTGTCATCCAGAATTAGAATAGTAAATGGAATAATTTTATTCCATGCTCTATATTAAAAAAAATTGTTGAACTTTCCTTGCAATCAGAACTGAGACAGCTGTTATTAATTTGATCATATTTAGTGAGATGTTTATTGTCAGTCAAGCTTACTAAAAATTCTAAAAATGTCTTGTTACCAGTTAC
The DNA here is from genome assembly GCA_004363575.1 of Solenodon paradoxus. Classification (NCBI taxonomy): domain Eukaryota; kingdom Metazoa; phylum Chordata; class Mammalia; order Eulipotyphla; family Solenodontidae; genus Solenodon; species Solenodon paradoxus. The sequence goes on along the minus strand of RJWH01000216.1, from coordinate 333,449 downwards.
AGCACAGAGAACAGACAGTGGCAAAGCACTAATTTGTTACTGAATGAATCAATGAGTGAATCACTGTGATGAATTCCATGTGTAGCCAGATATTGGAGGATGTTTGGGAGTCATGAGAAATGTTTTTTTTATGATTCATTGTTACATGGAAACTCAGTAAAGATGACATATTTACTATGATCATGAAGGAATGAATGATAAAAGATTTATAGAAAAAACATTCCCCCAAATTAGTAGTTGCTTGGGGGGAAAGAAATACAATATTGTCCCACTTAATTACACCTTTGCATTTTACACGTTTTTCCTAGTGCACACATGGTTTTTTTTTTTTTTTTTTAATCATGAAACAGTTTTCTAAAGCAGCCTTTCGGCTTATAATATAACTAACAATGTCAGTGAGTGTGGCTACTGTTTCTCCACAAAAGGTCAGTAAGGAGATGTGAGAATTTGAGGGAGAAAACTGACCTTTCTGTTTTTTCACTGAAAGAAAACTAAAATATGGTGAATATGAAAGGAGAAATATAACGGGTTCATAGTCAGCTTTAAATTGTGCCTTAGAATCTCTCTATTTTGGTTCATCTGTGAAATAGACAATGTTAATACTCACCACTGAGGTGTACCAAACTTAATACTTGTAAAAGCACGTAAAATAGTATCTGACCTGTGTTAAATGCTCTATATGTGCAAATCCTTATTAACTATTACTCACTTTTAGTAACTATTACTCACTCTAGATAAAGGATCACAATGAAACAGGCAAACACAGACACATCCATCTCCCTCCTGGTCTTTTAACTTTACCTCTTTTCTTGTCTAGAGCAACTCTTCCCCCTCCTCTTGTCTGGTTTTGCTCAGTGCTGTGACAGGTTTGGAATTCCAAATAGACCTTTACAGGTATGGCTACAGAGTCTATATTATCCCAGCAAAGTATTGATGAATCCCTGAAACTGAGGCCACTTAAAAGTTCCACATGCAATTAATCTTGAAGGTGTGGTAACACCTACAGATTATTTGCTGTACATAAATTTTGTTGTATGTGGGATTACTGTATACATAATTACTCAAGAAAGTTTTTCTCTCACTCTGGTTAAAAGATACAGAAAAAAATGCTCTATTTCCTGAACATATTTACCATAAAATATTATTTTGAGAGTGCATATCTTGTCTAATGAGCAATATTCCTTGGAAGGGGTGGGCAGCAAGGGAGTTCTTGGAACCAACGAGACATTGGATTTCATCTCCAATATCAACATCAGGCCCATTAAAATCTGAGATCCTGTGAGAGTTCTCAAGTACAAACAATTAAATGTGATCATCATTTACTACCTCAGGTAGAGAGACAGAGTAGTAGCTCTCAAGTTTTATTAAATCTTTGATATGTTGTCATGCAGAGAAGGTATGCTGTGCTATTGTCTATCCCAATATACTTACTAAGATATGAGAGTGTTCCTGTCACTGTCAAGACAGAGCAAAGAAAAATCCCAACTTCCACGTACATTTCACCTGAGACTATTTCTCTGTTGAGAGTTTTTCCTCCTTTGGTATTAAAAAGGACCTGTATAGAAAAGTCCAGAGGGAAGGAGACAACTGTGAAACCAAATCAAATTATTCAGCCGTGGTGATCTGTAAACATGGTGGATGATATCAACACTTTTCTCTCACAGTTAGGGCAGAGGAAGGGATCTGTGATTATCTTAATGAATCAAGACTTAATACTAAAGTTTGAGTAGGGACAAATGGAAGAAAGAGCTAGGTGTCTGAATATTTGATTCTTCAAGAGAATTAATGACCATCCCAGGACATCTTCCCTTCTCCCATTTCCAGGATTGAGAAACAGATTAAGATCCGGAGCAAATAGGTTCAAGTGCTCTGATCAAAGCATCATGTTTCAGGGATAGAATATAATCTAATTAGAGTAATCTCAGTTCTCCAGGAATTTCCCTAATACAAAACAAAGCTCATTTAAAAATGAGAACACAAGGAAAACAGTGTGATCCCAGTAATTGGATTTGGGAAAAACACCACCTTGATAAGACTCAGGAAGGCTGATAGTGGATTATGTGGCAAAACAATTTGTCAGACCATCTGTAATGTATCTTGAATGTCTGTCCATGCTCTAAGATTTGCTGCCACTTAGAAAAGTGCCTTATTATTAGTATGACTTTGAATGAGTTAGTGTGAAAAAAAAAGTTAAGAGTCAATCAATAAGAAAAAGCATTGAATTCTAGGATCTCTTTCTTACGGTGAATCCTCCCATTTTTTTATATTCCGCCTAAGTGGCTGAATTATTATTATTTCTTTATTCATGCTAATAACAGTATAACCTCTCTCTTCTAGTTTCTGTGGCATGCTGTATTTTGAAGGTTGTTGTCTTTTGATGTTATATAGGAATTTTGGAAAGAAACATTAAGAATGTGGGACTTCAAAAAAAATCAGAATTTGGGAACATATATCATGCCCTTCATTTAAATAATGATACTCCTATTTTAGGTGTTTGTGTGTGTGTGTTTGTGCACTCACACTTGTGTGATGCAGGTGTGTGTGTTGTGAGGGGTGTCATCATTGCTTATGGAAGTGAAATTCATTTCACTGCATGCGTTAAAACTATTGTTTTTTTAAATAAAGATTAGAAACTATTAATTTTATTCCTTGTGTATAAAATGATGTACATTAATCTCTAACTACTTTTTTTTTTTGGTCGTTTCTATTGCCTTGAAAGGGAAGTTTAAAAAAATTGTGGCATTTCACCACTCAGCCCTCAAAGTGAGAGGTGAAAGACATATACAGTATTGCTTTATGACAATCTCAATCATGTTTCCACTTCCTGCTCTGTGGCGGTACAATCAAGTACATCTGCCTTCTTTCTCTGCTTCACTTATTTTGTTTTAAATGATACACAGAGGTTGGTCATTTGCTGACTTTTTTTCCCTTTGAAATCAGTGCTGTTTTGAAGCATCTGTAGTCCTTTTACTGCTCTGGTTCATTTTCCCCTTTGAATTAATTGTTTTGGTCTACATTTTTGCAAAGGAACTACCAGCAACATGAAGAAAATTAAAAAATTTCAGTGAACAATCATCAGTAGGACTCTGGTGGCTATGCTGGTATTTAGAAGTCTACTAGGTTGCATCCCAGTCTTGAGGCTCTATTAACTTTAGTTTTAGATATAGTTGCACTACCAATATTTCATCCCATAGGTTTTAGCTTGAAAAAAAGCACGAAAGTCAATGATAATAGTTTTTCTAAAACTGAATCTGCAATAAGTTTTTAAATTATTGTATTTAAGAATCAAGCACAGGAGTATTCATTGAAACTCTGCTATTCCATGAATTTCTGAAATGTGTAGTGTTGCTAAGTTTAGTATTAATTAGGTGAATGTCTTTGTTTACAAATAAAAACAAAAAGTTACTTTTAAAGAGCATATTACATGCAAACCACTTAAAAACTTAAAAGATAATCAGAAAATTTGTATTTGCAAGTAGCAGATAATTTGGAGAATCAGGATGTGGCAATTCCACTGATAACAATTCAAGGAATTCTCTTTAAAAATCACAGGAAATGGAAGAGTCAATGTTCTCAAGTATCTAACCAGAGAAAGTCTGCGCGAGTGGAATTTTCTTATTGGCTTATGTTATGCTTAGGAGTTACATAACCATGATTTGCAAATAGCTAGGAAAGTATCTTCAGATAAGCTAAATATATCAAAATCAGCTTAAATTCAAATAACCCGTAACAACAACAACAACAAAATCCATCAGGAGCACTATTTTTTATGCGTATGTGTGTTATTACATCACTCATTACCTTGTTTGTAAGAAACACCAAAAACTCAAATATTGCCCTGAATATATTGTTGAAAAAAACAATCAAACAAAAACCAGAGAAACTGATGCTGAAGATAGATTTCTCTGAAACATATTTCAGTATTTGATAGATTAGTAGTCAACTTTCAATCAAAATCTTGCATATTTCATTCATGTCTTATTCCAACACCACCTTCACAGTTTCATAAATTATTTAGCTAAATTGCATTTTTGACCATGATTCTTAAAATGTCATTTGATTTTAATTCAGCTGAGAATTTTTTCATAACTATATTACTATCTAGAAAAAATTTACCTTCCAGGCCAGGGTTAATGGCAGTTTCTATTATTTAATCTTCTTGTAGCAACTATGATTTCATTTTGCTCCACTTTTGGCACATTGCTTTTCAAGCGAGAACAGATTCTAGTGATTGAATCCCATTTGTATTGGATCACCCTAATTAAAAAGAGTACTTATCTGTCTCTTAGTCAAACAAAATGAAAAGAATACTTAAAAGTGTGAGCCAGTTCACATGACCATCTTTTTAACTTTTCAAACTTCTACCAAGCTACATAAATATTTCATTATTCAAGGATGTGGAAAGAATATAAGCCATATTCTAGAAAGTAGAGAAGGAAGGAAGGAAGGGAAGAAATAAGTATTATGACTATATTTTTCTTCCAAATATTTACCAACATATTTTGACATTTTAGCTATCTTTAGATTTGTAACTTTACAACATCATTAAATAGTTTTAGGAGCTGATTTTCCACTTCTATAGAAATATCAGATGGTGTCTATAATCTCTTGAAAGCCTCAAAATTTGGTAGTATGAATGCTATGTTGATTATTAAGTATACAAATTTGGAGTTGGAAAATAATGTCAAAATATTGAATAATAATAATTCATGTGTGTTGAGAATTTTACTGTCTTGACAACAGGGCATTTTATACAATTCTATGTAATTCAAATCTTGCAAATGAAAACAGAAAATAACAAAGCAATCTCATTCTGAGTCCTGATTTTAACTTAAATTGAAATTACTTGCTGTTGCAGACAGATAATAACTTAAAATCTCAGTAACATAGTCACGTTTCCAAATATGAAGGAAAGGGGCATTAATATGGATAAAATTCCAAAAGTTCCCTTTTATACTTTACATAGTCAGTGTTCAACATGCATTTAACAGTATATTAGGCTCTGTCAGTAAACCAATAGTCTACCTTAGTGTTGTCACTTTTGCCCAGTTTCCTTTGCTTGTCTCTTAATCATTTTAGTTGGAGTTTCAATATTATTAAATCAGCAATCACACAGGAATTATTCCAACATTATGACAAGACACCAGCTAACATACATTCTGTATTTTTTAGAATAGTATCTTCCTGGAATTTCGTGCAGTGGAAATCATGAACAGGAAAACGCACTTGTTTTCCAAAATATAAACACTTCAATTTACTAGAGATTTACACCAAATCATGAGAAGTAGGCTTTCGGTTTCTTTTTCATGCCATATATTTTTTAACAATTTCATTATTCTTCAGCTTTCCTCAGACTTTTCACTATCAGTATTAAAATATATGTTGATAGCATGTATTTTATCTTTCTCACATTGTGTTAATCTTTTCATATTAAAGCAGGATTTCTGGAGGTTTTGCTCTTGAAATGGTGGTTTTTCAGTCCCGGAGGCTCCTTACTGGTTAGGTGACTTGTTTATGGTAAAATAAATGGAGAAATCACATTTCATTCTACACTAAAAAAAAAAATACAGGTGAACCACCAACAATGGTGGTAACAGATTTAAAAAACCTGACAGACTCTATCAAAAATAAACGATGCTGCAAGATGATATTACTAAACCTTACTCCGTCTTCCTGTTTTCATGTCATAAAAGGTCCACCTGTGAATCTGATTTCTATAGAGTATAATTTATATCAATATCATTATGCTATTATCATTTAATATATGTATTTGTAGCTACATGTAAAGAAAACTAATTTATCATTCATAATTGCCATACTTTCATTTAACACCTTTTGTTTTCATATTTTCCATGGACTATAAATAACAGAAATAAAGTTTCTAGATATTTGCACTCCTATACTCCATTTTTCCTGATGCCAATATTTTAAACTCATTTTTGTCTCAGATTAATTTTTAATTGAAGTATAGTAGTAAACCTTCAGTCATTTCTATTATAGTAAGTACAAAATAAAAGGAGAGACGTATAAGAAGTTTTTCTCCACCTTTGTATACCTGCAAATAGCTGAATTTATTTACCACCTAATATCTATCTTGGTTGAACTTTGCGTAGACTCAAAACTTACACAAGATTTTCAGAAACTTGTCAGTAGTCAAGTACATGGAGGATAATGAAAGTCATCTTGAAATCTTAAACACATTGTCTTTTACCACAAAGATTTAAATTTCCTAGCTGGTGATATGAAGTCTGAAACTGCCATTAGTCTTTCTGTTAAAATGCTTCCCTGTGTGTACATGTATTTGTCCTGTATATAAATATATATTCATCACAACAAGTTTAACTATCACTTGTAAAATACATTTTTACATGATATGTTTGACCATTTTCTGTAGAATTTAAGTTTTTTAAAAAACTATAGGACACTGCAGTTTTAAATCATTGTGTTGGAAAGATAAGAAATACTCCTTTAAAACTAAAAAGATAGCCCACAGTCATCCTTGGGTCTTATCATTTGATACTTACAACAGTGCCTTGTAGAAAATAAATGAGTTAATATCTCCATGTAAATGACCTCATTTAAAAGTACCCCAACATTCAGTTCTGTCCTGGATAATTTAAATAAGGAAATTTTTTAAGTTAAAGATTCAAGGCTTTTGTTTAGCCAGAGAAAATTTAAGTTTAGCAAGTACTTTTAAAAAATTTGAATGTTCACATTCTCGCCTTTAGTAAGGTTATTAATCTCTAACTCTTAAGATGCTGGTTTGTTTAAGGAAGAATTTTCCTCCTATTTAAAGTTATAGATGTGGGCTCAATGGTTTTGTGCTTTTCTCTCTGTTGCTACTCATAGACCTGACATCTGTCTTAACATGCATTTGTTTGAAAAGTTTCCTCTCCATCACAGCTATTTTTCCATTCTTTTCCATTATCATTTGAAGAGAAATCTATTTTTTTAGTTTTGTTCCCATAACAAAGAAAGAGGTGATTTGTTTGGCCCAGAAGTGAAATATTTTGAAGATGTAGAATTCAAAACTATTTAACTGATCGCTCTCTGGGGACCTAAACTCTTTTTTTGTACTCAAGTAGGTTCATTAGTTCTTCTGAATTTCTATGGGAGATCTGTGGGCAGAACTAAACCAGGAAATGATTGACTCCAAACTTTGAAAGTACCAGGGGACAGTGTTGACACTTTCCACTATGTCATTCTAAAGACCCTTGGGCTCTGTTTTTAGCTACCCTTCATGAATCACTCTACTGTGGTTTTAATTAAGAAAAATTCTGTTGTGGAGAATACAAAGATCCAGGAAGGAGCAAAACAAAATTTATATAAAACAAAGGATTTTTCATCTATAGTTCACTGTCTAAAGAATTTTAATTATACTAATGTGAGTAGACAATTGTTTTTACAGAATTTTTTGCCATTTAAAATCCTAATGTCTTCATTTATTAATTTTGTCAGAAGTATTCATCATTTTATTCTGAGAAATAATCACTCCTAATTGGTAAACACTGATCCAAAGTCCCCTAATTATTAAAAAATATTTTGCTTCTTTTGAAGTCCCTGTTTTCATTTCATGTGTGATGGAAATCAGAGCTGATATTTTCTCAGAATAATAAGTAGTTTTTAAACTTTAAATGGTTTTGTAACTAAAGTGACTGGCCTATTACAATTTAAATTGATGCTTCCAGAAACTGAATGTGTGACTCTTAAATTGTACAGACTTCACAGGTTTGGACATAGTTGGGACAAAATGATTATTTATTCAGTTTGTTCAGATTTAAAGGGTGTTAAATGTAGTAACAAATATTTGTAGAGGAATTGGTTTCACTTTACACCTTTTAATGGTTTGATGGTTAAGTACTGAGTAAGCCAAAGAGTATGGATGAATTGAAACTACTCTGTTCAACAACAGAGATGAAAAGAAAATGGAGGCAGAGTAGAATGAGCATTAGAATTGAATGCAAATATGCAGTTTGACTGAAGTGAATTTAGTTGAGTCTAGGAGAGACCCTCTGAATCTACATCTTAACCACTACTGTAATAAGTTAATTATCACTAAATCATCTTATATCAGTGTACTTGACTAATAGAAACAAAGTAAGACATTTATTTGGGTCTACCATATTCAAGACAAGTTTTCATCATTTAAGCAAGTGATTAAAACACTTTCACAGTTTTAAACAATTTTTATAAGGTAAGAATATCATCAATTCTGAAAATAGAAACCACAACTGTATTTTAAAACTACATATAAACTTTCTTTTTCTTCTGAATTTCTGAGGTAAGTTGAAATTTACCTCTGGTATATGAATTAAGATTATGACACAGTAAAGATGTGATAATGATGATGTTAAAAAAAAGCTAATAGAAAAAATACCTATTTTATAAGAATGAAAACTGAATCAATTTGAAATGCTTATTATTGAATCATGAATTATTTGTTCAATCAACTTTTTTATAAAGTACATTCTACACAGTAAAGTATTAGAGGCTCCAGGCAAAATAAAGAGAATATTGACATTGTGGGTTGGTAGGTAAGTAATATAACTCACTGACTTTTGCACTCATGAGACTGACCAGCACAGGGCAACTATTTCTGGTTGAGGAGTAAGAATCACAGAGCTGGGCAAACTCAGAGATATCACCTGCTCCAAACTTCCAACATATACTCATGAAAAATGATAATTATAAGGTGCACTTGTTCAAGATTACATAGCTTATTGACAGTATGATAGGTCTTAAAGCCTAAACCCTGATGAGTGAATTAAGTCTAAGTATTTCTAAATGAGGGAATATAGAAAAACCTGATTCCAATTCATTCCTTTTTTGTAAATTTTTTAATAAGTGCATTTGTCTCTACAAAAACGTCTTCCAAAGATTTTTCAGAAGAGTGCACATTATTTTTTAAATTGTATTGAAGGAACATTGCATCATAATTTGCAAGTTTAAGATGTGCATCATCACATACATATATATGTATGTATATAATACAGTAAACTTACCACCAACAGAGCCATTCTATTCTTTACTTTATAGTTGACTTTTTTACCTGATTTTTAAATTAAAAATAGTAAGACATTGTTTCCTGGCAGTTATTCTCTTTGGGAGTCAACTGCTTATTGTTATAGAAAATGTTCATGTGAGTTTGTTAAATTGCAGATAGATAGGTAGATAATGACCAGAACTACAAAGAAGCATGCACATGACTAGCGGAGTGAGAATGAAAGAATCTGGTCCAGGAATTTGTATAATGAGAAGGGGAATAATCCTATAAATAAGGATAGAGAGTTTCACTGGGTCATCAGAGAGGACTAGGGCACAGTGTGGAAGTCAAGGACTAGAGAGCAATGTAGAATTTGGTAGCAGATTTGGGTTATTTGTTATCTGATCTATAACTCACCTGAGACTTCCTCATGTATACTATGGGATTTACAGTCTCCATTAATGACTGCTCTGAGAATCCTATAAACTTTGAGATCATAGAGATTAAATTCATTATATTTCATAGAATGTGATGTAAATGTAAAAGGCTAATTGATACCCCTAAATGACCAGGCTTGTTGCCCTACCAGTAAGATATTGGATTTGGTGAATCTGCTCTTTATTAATCTCTATGAACTTCAATACTATAAAATATTTAGTATTAGTAGGATCACAGAAAATTACTATCCAGATACTTATTCAGGCCCCAGGAATATTTATGGTAACATTCAATTTTTCAAGTAATAAAGAGCAGATTGCCTTGGAAAATACATGAATTGCAGATATTTGAATTCTGGTGATTACTCAATAAACATGCTCTCACTCTACTTTCAGTAGAGTTTTTCTCCTTTCAGTAAAATCTGAAAATTATGCTTAATATCAGTGAGGATATTAAAAAAACACGAGTCAACATATTACATACCCTGTGTTATCCTTTCAATGATGGTCAACATAAAGTAAAAGTCAGTTTTACATTATATGCAATTTATATGTCCTCCACAACTGAAAAATTAAATTTCTTTTGCCCAAAGGTAAAGAAACTTCAAAATGACTATCAGAGAGACCTGTTCATGTTTTGCATTTATGAAAACATCTAATTCTTCTCCTTTCAATAAAATTGATTTCAAATTTCTGATAGAGACTCTCAAAACTACTTGCATAAGCACAACAGTCAGTATTATTGGGTAGCATCTGCAACTCCATCAACTAAATTCAAGTGTGCTTCATCTTTAAGGTTCAAATTATATTGGATTTTTACAAATAATACACTCATGAAAAATTCTGATGGTCTGTTTCCTTCCTGTGTTTCTGTTCTTTGAAAACATTGAATTCGTCAAAATGGAATTTTTAATTTGCAAAAAGGAAAGTATTTTCAATGTATTTTTCCTTTTTTCCCCTATTTCTAAGAATTTAAACAACCAACCACGAACATTAAAGTCAACTTGATTTTCTCCTTTAGCAGTAACAGAACCTAACGATACCCATTTTTGTCCACTAGTTTTTTTTGGTAAGGAATTGAACAAATTAAGCCTCTGTATTGAAAATTATAGCTCATCTAATCTTTGTAAATATTATGAGTAGAAAACAGGCAATGCTTCATTGGTATCTCTTATTTCTCAGGCAACCTAATGAGGATCTTGGGACAGTAAACTCATTTACCTTACTTGAGTGATGTTTCTGCAGCAATACCACCAAGTATATGTCAAGACACGACTACTACATGCGTATCCTCAAAGAGAACTACATGCATTTTAAATTGTGTGGTGTGTTACTTATGATTCTCTTAACTGACCTATTTTACATTTTTGGAAGAACTTTACAAAAAAGGAAAAATGCAATTATTTCAGTTTTGTAAAAATAATATTTTGAAGTGGATAGCAGATTGAAAATAAGAATTTCCAAAGTTGAATCCCACTGGGGAAAGCTGCTGCTAGAATTTAAAAGGATTGCAGATGGTACTTACACTGTGCTGTCAGTGGCCTGCTGAGTTGGTGTCCGTCTTCTTGAAGAGCAGTGAAAACTTTCATTAAGTTCATTAAGTACAAAGACATCATTCTTGATTTGAAAACTGTGAGCAGAAACAGAAGCTTCAGGCTAATTTTTCCAGTGCTAATTCTAGAGTCTTGGCCACTGAAGACTTTTAGTTTTCTCTTTGAGAAAACATACTATTTTTTTTACTCAGAACAAAAACATTAAAATGTCTTAGCTGATCAGTGAGGTGAGATTAAAAGGTTTCTTTTTTGAATCATCAGATTAAAGTGTATAAGGAAGAGAGCATATAGGGTTTGTTCAGAAGAGCTTGCTTAAGTATTCAGCTCGTAGCATTAAAAAAATGATGATATACTATCTTGATTCATTGCAAAACGGGGAAAATAACAGGAGCTACGGTCACTGCTTCGTGATTACAAGTACTTTGTGATGATTCTCTCCACTAAAATTGGGATCACATGCAGCGTGCTGTTCTGAAATTGATTATCTTTTCAGTTCCGTCAATAACAGAGAATTTCGTCTCACCAACTCAACATGGTTTATGTCATGGCCCTCTTAACTGTGTGATGGAGAAGCCAAAAGAAAGAGTTGTAGGGAGGCAGTTATTTTTCCAGGATCTCTTCTCTTCTTCCCTTAATGCATAACTGGGTGAACTCAATGAATATTTGTCCCCTAATAAAACAATTATGGTGGTGGATAGTTTTCATTTCCAATAGCTCATGCTCATCACTCAGAGTGAGAGAGAATTGGCTGTCAATTGCAAGTGCACACTATGTGGATCTTTAGGGACTAGAAACAGGTCTTTCTAAATTAAGATGCATTTGGAGTTTCAGAGCAGAAAATAATGTCTGACGTGTCCAAATATTTTTCCAAGTTAAGGGTGCTTTCTGTTTTTATCAGTCTTTTCCTTTAAAAAAAAAAAAAAATCACTCCCTATTTTTTTTTCTGATTAGTTACTTGGAAATACAGTAAATTGTTTTTTTCGTAGAGAAACATACATATGAGATTTACATAGTGATTTCTCAAGGAAAACAATAAGTATTTTAAAAGAACAGCAGTTAGACAAACTTAGGTCAAACAGATCATCCTCACTGTAACCGAAGAGATAAGCAGGACAAATCTATTGTCAAATTAAAGGTGATTAAGCTAAGATACATGGAGAGATGACATGGCATGTTAAACTTACCAGGCTAGAAACTATAGAACCACACAGAATCTGTATCTAATTACAATGACCCCTTCTTGATCCTAATAATGACACCCCATGCAATTTAGTGCCCTCTGTATCTCACTTTAAGTCTAACATTGGCCTTTAGAGCAGGAAGTAAATATCAGACTGTTTAATAACTAGGATTGGCATATTGTGGTTCAGTTTTGTTAGCTTAATCCCAGATATTAGGCATCAGAAGAAAACAGGGGACTTTTTAAATTTTAAAAATTCCTTCATTGCCTGATACAGATGCAAATTGTTGGCTCATTACATTCTCTCATCCTTTTAATCAAGTTTACTAAAGCAAAAGCATCCTCTGGCAGTAAGACAGCTTACCTGCCAAGCATGACATTTCTATAACCAAATCAATATTTCAATGGCCTCCAACTATAAATCTGATGTTGATTTGAATTCCAGAGAGTAATGAATGATCCAATTAGAAAAAAAACAAAAAAGTAAAAAAAATAATTAGAGTGTTTATTCTTCCTTCATGATAAGGAGTACTTGACAAGATAGAAAGCTGTTCCCAGCAAGCCTCATTCTATAGCTGTAATTGATCTTTGAAGTTAAAGGTTTATTTGCATTTTTAACATTGGGAGTTAAATATATTGCTTTGATAGAGCTGTTAAATGACAGCTTACCTACCCTACAGTTTATTACTCCTATGTGTCTAAAATATGCAAAAATGTTCTGCTAGGTAAAATATATTTACAAGTGAGCATGGACTTGATAGCAAAATGCACAACACAATCCCTATCAGGGAGCAGGGACCATTAAGTAGCTGTTGAATTAATAATAAATGCTGCTGTACTTCTTTTTATAAGTTTTGCTTTTTTTCATTTAGGAGTTAAGAACTTTATAGACCTTTAGACCAAGGCTAATTCTCTATTCGATTGAAAATTTATCCATTTGTCTCCATCCATCCATCTACCAAGTCACTTTATTTATTAGCTCACTGCTTATTGTAACTAATATGATCAAAATACTGTGCTGTGAGAGATACAAATATGAAACAAAAAACCAGAAACTGACCATGATTCCAAAGGATGAGGGCTAGTATAAGATGATATATATAAATAAGTGATAAAGTGAGACATATTCAAGAGTGCTGCACAGTGCGGCGCAGTGCTTTGTATTCATTTTTTCCCATCCTTCTGGATAAATGAGAAATTCCTATGGAAGAGTTGGGCCCAGAATGATCAGTAAAAGTTTATCATATTGAGAAAGTAATGCTCTGATTGACAGATAAGAGGGAAAACATCAGATGGGAATGGATCTTCAGTGGAAAAACCACAATAATGTATTTTAACTTGCTTGGGACCTTAGGAGAGTGAAATAATATTCTTAGAGTCATGAACACAAGGCTAAAATTTTTAATTCTATAGGCAGTGGGTTTTTAAGCAGTGGTTTCAGATCTTTATATTTTGAAATTTTACTCAGGGGTCATGTGACCAACTAGATCTAAGGAGCGGTTGAAATTACAGCAGTGCTAATACTTGAAAAACCAAGGACAAAGTGTTGAAAGGTCTAAACTACGGAAGTTGCATTAAATGTTTGAAAGGGTAGATGTTTGAAAGGGGAATAAATTTTGATTTAGAATTCAAATGACTTTCATTTACTTAACAATCACATATGCTTTTCGACCTGATTCTCTGAATTAGAATAACTGCTATAGACATGTATATGAATAAAGGATATCAGATATATACATATGTGTGTGTATATATATGTGCACATATGTATATACACCTTAACCTTCCTGAAGTTTCTATTTCATTTCTATAAATCAAGTGTCATAATATTCCTTTATTGTTTATACTAAGAATTAAGTGAGATGTATGTCAAGTGTTCGCAATTGTAATTGGTGAAAGAGTAATTACTATTTAGAGTGGCTTTAAAATTAGTGATAAAATTTGGAGATCAGCTCGTTTTTTTCATATTCAGTAAATATTTAGAAATGTAGATGAAAAGAAGAGCAAAACTTCTGTCCTGGGAATACTGTGTTCAGAGATGATAACTGACTAGAACTTTCGCAAGTGTTCCAGGAAGACACATGCAAGGGTTGATCCTTGAGAAAAAAACTGAACAGAAAAGGTAAGAGGGAGGCCAAGTAACTGAAGAAAGACATCAGTAAATATGAGAGCTATAGATTTTTCATGTTCTTTATTTAAATTAGTGCTATTTACTCAGTTGAAGAATTAAAAATAATAATCTTGGGATCTTCAGTTTTCTTTTGACTTCATCATCATATGGATAGACTCTATCAAAAATCATATTTGATTTGACCACTTTGTATTTTCCCAAGCTTCAGAATTTCTACTGGATGACTGTTTGGGGAGAGATGACTAGACACTCAATGGATCCGTTTTAGAGACCCCAGTTGTTAACTTTGCAACTTAGTAATTTAGCAAAATATCTCTCAAAGGGTTCTAGATTGTGATGTATGACACCTAATTTTATAACATAACATTTTGATTTTTAAAAAATGTGGATCTTTATGAAGAATAGTAAAACGTGAGCAGATGTGCCTAGTTAAGAGAAGTGACAGGATGATCCAACAATTTGCTCATTTTCTCATTATTATAGATGCATCAGTGTTTGAAAGAAATCTCAGTGTGATATTTTAGGATCTTAAGAGGCATCTAAAGCAAAATATTCTTGCCCTCAAAATTAAGTTCTCAGTATGCAAAGTTCAGAAATCAAGCTGAATTTAATTAAATCTCAGTATTTTACTGCATAACTAGAGCATGTATTTTGAGAACTCACTGTGCTCAGGTCATGGTATGGTAATTAATTTCATTTTGTTATGCTGCAATTACTTACTTTTCTTTTTTCCAAACGAGAACTTTAGAATCTATGGTGTTTGGAGTGATAAAGACAGCAATGCCTACATTATAATTTTATTAAAGAGGGGAGCTAAATATAACCACACCCAATTTCCTCTTTCTTAAGCACGATCACTTATGAGAGATAACAAAATGGGGCATAAAGAAAATCAGTAAACTAAGATGATAAAGCATAATCTCCTTGCACAAACGAAACAATTAAGTGTTATTCCTTAGGCAGTTGCAATATACTAGTATTTGTTTGATGCATATCTTTCTTTCTTTCTTCTTTCTTTCTTTCTTTCTCTTTCAAAGGTAAGGCACAGGCAGGAATAAAGGTGAGCATAGGCAGGCAGGAAGGAAGAGAGAGGAGGAAGAAGCATTCATTTATTTATTTAGTTGTTCATCTTGGTTGTCCCCAGCCCCAAGATGTGAGCCAGATCCTTGGGATGTTATGTGAGCTATGCCAGGTTGCAGGCAGTGAATCCAACTACTACTCTACCAGAGCACACCCAGGCATGTTTTTCTTCAGTTAGTGCTTCCGGCTTCAATAATTTTAAGAAAAGTATAACATGACTTTTAAATAAGTGCTATGATGCAAGAAATGTGATCTATGACTAGGTATGGGATTTCATCCTAAGTTATTGCCAATGTTTCTGAACCTCCTGTGGCTTTTAAAGATAAAAAGATGCATGTAGTGGAAACGACTCTATTATATCTAAATTTCTACAATATACTTTTGTTCAAAATGTTATTTTTTTCTATACTGTGTGAAATAAAATGAAACTAAAAGAAAGTGACTAACTTGAAAGGGTCCTCAAAGGACAGATGAGGCAAATCAAAAGTTTTTCTTTAAGGAATTAAGCTCGTAGTATATTTTGAATTGTTGAAGCAGGTTGACCTTTCTTATGGGTCAATGAAAATTAATTCAATGAAAGTGACATTTCTAGAAAAGAATGGTTTAGAAAGAATAACATTGGACTTATTCAGGTGTGAGTTATTATTACAGGTGTTGAAAATCTAGAGAGCTGACTTTTCTGTTTCCTTCAATTACAGGGAAGAATAAAACCATTAGTCAAAAGAATACCTTAGAATCATCCAGAGATACTATTCATTTCTCCTTTCCAGAGCTTACACAGATTAACTGAACATTCATTGTACATAATACTGTCCTAGACAACTGGTTCTAAAAACTGGAATTGGTAAATAATGAATATTAAATTGAATTAATGAGTACTACATGGCAATTTGATCCTTTTCGTGACATTTGGAAACATAAGGATTTGGGTTCACATTTGAATCCATTCCTCCTAGTTACTTGACATTTGGCTATAGATGACATCAAAGGGCATTTTGTCTGTGACTCTCAGCACTGCGCTGCACCCATATAGTGTATATATGGGGGCTTGCTTGATTTTAAAATCTGTCTTCCTTTCAAAATATTTGACTTTGTGGAGTTAAAGCCAGGCACAACTCTACTTGATTTTATTTCTACAGAAACATTCATGCATCAACTAAAGAGTCAATTATTGAGTCAAGTGCCATCATAATATGACCATGAAGTTGATTTTCTATGGTTGAAAACATTGGTTTTTAAACCATGGAAAGTCATAAGTGAGTCATGGCACCTTTTGACAAAAGCACAGATTATACAGAAATGTGTGATTCATCCTGTGCTTTCCTTAAACTTTTATCTGGGTGAGAAAGGTTGAGTTGAATTGCACAGCTCCTTCTAGGATTATTCGAATATTTGCTCTATGAAACTTACATTCACAATAGAGAACAACATAAGACTCAAAATTGTGTACTTTAAATTGAAGGAAAAACCTATTCGATTTTTTATTTGACGCAATTTCTACAAAAAAGAATAGATTTTTATGACCTGAAAAAATTCAATAAAGATTAATATTACCTGCAATAATATAATCTGAGAGCATGTAAATACATTATATTTAGACAAAAAAAATCTGACTACCAGGTCTTCTCCCTTCAATACACATAAGAAAAAATTGGTTCCATTTAAGTTGAGTGTGAGTTTTTCTTGAAAATTAGCAAAAATGGTGAAAATTTTGATTCTAATTTTTTCTTTCATTCACGAAATACTACAATAAATAAATTGACACATACATCACCTATCACTTGTGTGTATAGGTTTACCAGATAAATGGCTTTAAATGTGATTTACTGAGTTACTGCATATAAACTTTTAATTATTAAAATATAAGGCAATTTTTTTTAAACCACACTAGATTATGTTGCCATCCAAGGCATACAAGCACAAACACTTCATCGTGTCCTTACTAGTCTAGATATTATCAACCATTTTTACTTTTGCCAATCTCAGAAGTGAAAATGGCATTTGTTGATTTAATTTGTATATCTTCAAATACTGACTTAGGTTAAATCTTTTCTCATATAAATACTATTTGAATTTTTTTTTCTGACTTTTGCCTGATCAAGAAATTAGGCACTGATTTCATTTTCCCTGTGATACTATGATAAGGGGCCTATTATCAAGCACACTTATAAAAGAAAACTATACAGCTAATAGATATTCAGTACATGTCTAAACCACAAAACCTCATTGAGTCCTCCTGACTAGAGAGAGAATTATGGGACTTACATTTTTGTTTATACTGTATTATTCCAATCATTCTGTGATGTAGTCAGAAAGTATAAGCACCTATTATGTGTCTGGTGCTGTGATGATGTCTGTCTCATAGCAATAAACAAAAATTCCTAATTAATAAATATGTGCATTAGTAATATTTTCACTGAGTGTGTAAGTCAAAATACTTTGACAGTTATTAAGTTGCAAATATGACAAGTACAGTAGAGAAATACAGGGTCCTCT
Organism: Solenodon paradoxus; assembly: GCA_004363575.1. Taxonomy (NCBI): domain Eukaryota; kingdom Metazoa; phylum Chordata; class Mammalia; order Eulipotyphla; family Solenodontidae; genus Solenodon; species Solenodon paradoxus. The sequence continues at coordinate 315,589 of RJWH01000216.1, read as the reverse complement.
GTATATGAATACTAGCAAGCCAGCAAGATTACTCAGGGACTTTTGCATAAGTATAATCAAAGTAGATAATATGTAGAAAACAGAGATAAAAGTTAGCAAGTAATATAATAAAATATCTTAAAAGAGTTCTTTTTCCTTACAAAAATAACTTCATCAATTTTTTTAGCTAAGTTTTGGAAGAAATCTCTCAAAATGTGCAAATTTGTTGAGCATTAAATTTTTTTCAAACTTTCACTTCTCTAACAAGCAGTAAAGAATGGATAAGAGGACTGAGATTTGCTTGAAATGGAGAGAGGTGAGCATGTCTATCTTGAGATATTAAGGAAGGTAATATATTAAGAGCATTTTTTTTAATTAAGAAAAAGCAACCTTCAATGGACAAAGAAAATGCCACACCTCTTTTCTCACTTTTCCTTGTAATTAATAACCTACATTTGCAGATACTTTTTTGGAGAAATTAACTGGCTCAGTAGTAGAGTGCCTTAACTGATTGAGTTAACCAAAGCAGAAAATAGAATACTAATCAGCTTTAGAATTCTGAACAGTTCTGCATTTATTGAATATGGTTTCATTAACCATAAAAAGCAGGAAATGATTTAATATCATAAAGCATCAGTGGAAATAAATTGATGATATATTGGTTGAATAGCTTATGTATGTATATGAAACCAGTACAACAAACATAAGTACTTTTTCTATGTATTTAATTACAAACAGGTGAATGAACAAGTTTATAGGTGAATGTTATAGTCTCCTATACCTAATTCTGCCATTTATGCTACTGATGAAAATGATTTAAGAAAGCCATGACATGCAGGAAAGCATTAAAATAGAAAATATTGTATAAACCCTTGTAATTGGATATGGAACACTCAAGTTATCAAATACATACATTTAGTTCCCACATAGCATCTCCTAAAATTTTTAAGACATAGGAAACACAAGTCCAAAGAGACAAGCAAATATTTGTTACCTAAAATGAAGTCTATTGCAGCTTTACTTCATTTTTATCATGGTTAAATGGGGATTATTCCTAAAACGTGCATTAATTGTCAGAAACACAAAAAGATTAAAAATATTCATAATTTTATGGATCTATAATTAAATGCATGCATTAATGTATACATATGTTAAATACATGCATATGTAAGACATAAGTTCACACATGTATAACATGATTTTCATATGAATGTATATCCAGACTGTATTTTTAGTTTTAAAAGTGCTAAATGGGTTATATTAAGACCATATTTTTCTTTTTCTTTTAGGGTAGCAGAGATTTCTCAAAATGATCCCTGGTAACGGAAACTGAAAGTAATTTAATAATTGTATTTATTTATAAATTATTTGTATTGGCGTAGGGGTAGAATCTGATGTCCCATCATACAGAGTGTTCCAAAGAAAATTACTACTTTTAGTGAAATCTTTTAAACCATGAGGACATATATCCTCATAAAATATAATTTAAAACTTTTCAAAATTGCCTAATGTGAGCCAGTTTTGAAATTTCTGCCAAAGACTATTCTAAGTGCTATGGAACAAGCAAAGGCATTACTTTAAAAAATTTTAACCAATACACTGCCACACTTTAATGAGATTTTTTCTTTTCTGTTTTAGTGCACCAATATAACCTGACTTATCCACCACACAAATAAAACAATTCGATACATACAAAAATTTAGTGAGCCTTATACCATATACAAAGCATGAAGAGCCAGACATAAAGGGGAAATATAGGGAGCAATCTAAATAATAAATTTTAGGGTCAGAAAAAATCTGTTGGAAGTTGGCTAAAATTCATGCATTTTAAAAATGTATCAAATTTGACTATATCAAAATTGGTTTTTTATTAGCATATTTCAAACAAATTTTCCAAGAAAAATTTTTTAATTATTATATTATATTATATTGTTAACTAATTAAAATAAAATACTTTACTGGAACACTAATTTATCATAAAACTTTTAATTTTTTTTTCTGAGTCTCAATAATGGAACTAATGGCTATCATGAAATCTATACAGAAAATGCCCTGTAAGGATACAAAAATGTTTCACATTGAGGTAAGAGTGGGGATATCAGAGAAAGAAATTTCATTACAGACACTTGATAGGAGTCCAGTAATTTTACTCATCAATGTTCTAGCTTGTCTGTTCATATTGGTGGGGCATACATTCTATGACCTAGTGGAATTCATTCCAGAGATGCAAGGATGGTTCAAAATAACCAAATCAATAAACATTATGTATCAACAAAAGGAAGGGCAAAAATTATATAATCATCTTAATAAGTACAGAAATAGCATTTAACAAGGGATAATACCCTTTTATGATAAAAAACACTCACCAAAATGGGTGCAGATAAACCACACCAGCATAATAAAGGTCATATATGATAATTCCACAGTCCACATCTAATGACAAATTCAATGGAGAAAAATTGAAAACTTTTCTTCTAAGATGAGGGAGAAGGCAAGGATGTTTACTCTCACCACTATTTTTTCAATATAGTGTTGTAAATCATAGTTAGGATAATTGGAAAAGAAAAATATACGATGCATATTCAAATTAGAATGAAAATTCAAAGCTATCTCTATCTGCAGATGACATGACAATATAAAGAGAAAACCCCCAAAGACTCCAGTAAAAAAGCTATTCGAAATAATGAATATAATAAAGTGACACGTGACAAAATTCATATACAAAAATATGATGCACTTCTGTATGTAAACAGTGAGCTAGCAAAAAGAAAAATCAGGAACATAATCCTACCTGCAATATCAAAAAGAATAAAATATCTCAGAATAAATTTAACCGATGAAATGAAAGACATGCATGCTGGAAACCATTAGATATTGCTGAAAGAAATAAAAAAAGGCACAAAGAAATAGAAGACTAGTCCATGCTCATGGATTGGAAGAATTAATATTGCTAAATAGCATATATTACCTAAAGCAAAATTCAGATAAATGCAATCCCTATCAAAATCTCAATGACACTCTTCATAGAAGTGGAACCAAAAATGATGAAATTATATGAAACTAAAAGAGATCCTGAATAACAAAAAAATCCTGAAATATCAGGGGGAAAGTAGAGATATCACATTTCCTGAATTCAAACTATACAAAGCAAGAATAATCAAAAGAGTATATTAGAATAAAAAGATACACATATCAGTGGAACAAAATTAAGAGACCAGAAATAAACTCGCATATATATGGACATATATATATATATATATATATATATATACACACACATGTATATGTATGTATGCCAGGAATATGTAACAGAGAAAGGAAAATCTCTTCAAACTTCAAAAATTGTGTTGGGAAAACAGGAATATCACCTGCAAAAAAGAATGAAACTAGTCTGCTATCTAATATACATAAACATTAATTCAAAATGGATTAAAGACATTGATTAATATTTAAAATAATAAAATACTTAGAAGAAAACATAAGCAATACATTCCTTGTCGTTGGCCTTGGAAATGTCTTTGGGGACTCAGCTCCAATGTGAGGAAAACAAAAGTAAAAATAAATGAGTAAGACTATATCAAAATGCTTCTGCAGAGAGAAATAAACTATCATCAGAATGAAAAAGCATACTACTGAATGAGAGAAAATTGTATCAGAAGAGATTAACATCAAAGATACATAAATAAACTAATATGAATCAACAATAAAAACCAAACTCTTAGATTAGAAATGACAACTCTCTAAAGAGGACCTGCAGATGGCCAATAGGCACATTAGAAAATTGTTTTCACCACTTATTATTATGAAATGCAAACCAAACCACAATGAGATATTCCTTCATACTAGTGAAAGTGGACTTTATCAAAAAGACAAGAAACAAATGTTGGAGAGAAGGGAACACTTGTATGCTGTTGCTGAAAACGTTATTTGGTGTATCTGTTGTGAAAAGTAAAATGGAAATTTCTCAGAAAAATGAAAATAAATTCCATATGATCCAACTATCTTGAAAATACCCCAAATATGCAAATATATATCCCCAAATACAAAAACACTGCTTCAAAAAATTTATACACTCAGGTTTATTGCAATATTATTTAAAATAGTCAAGAGTTGGAAATAACCTAAAGATGAAGCATATAAAAAAATGGAAGCCTGCTCAGCTATATAAAAAGAAAAAGAAAAGTCTAAGAAGAAATCCTGCCATTTGCAACAAATGGATAGACCTATAGGGAATTATGCTTAGTGAAATAAACCAGATAAAGGAAGACAAACAGCAAATATTGGAGGAGTCCCTCAATATCTGAAATATGGAGAAATGATGCAAATGAATTGACAGGATAAAATGAGAATAAAACTTTTGACATTGCAGCAGAACTTAGGTTACCAGAAGGGAGGGGAATGAAGATGGGATCATGAGGTGGAGGGGATTTATTTATTATTTTATTTACTTTTTCCCCTTCCTTGCTTATTTTATTTTTTAAATGAAAATTAAAAGTTTACAATACATATTAAAGTTTTAATACCACATAAATTAATTCTTCTGTTATCTGACTACAATTATATAGTATGTATTTGTGAATATTCAGTAATGAAACTACTTTGAAGGACAGAAATGTGTTATGGTTGAAAGAAGCATGTAGGATTTAGTTAGATCTGAGTATTAATTTTGGTTCTGCCACTTACTGACTTTTACCTTTAAATAAGATACTAAACTTTACAAGAGTCTGGAAACTCTAAGTCTGAGTTGTCTGTAAAACCCTTGTCTGTAAAAAGGGGATATTACTTACTTAGACAGTTTGTTCTGAGAATTAAACCAGGTAAAGTGTGTTAAGTGCTTAGCAATGAATACACTTTGCATGTGATTGATTACCTCTTATTTGGTTTATTCAAGTTTGTTTAGTTTTATCTTCTCTCAAGTTTTCTTTTTTCTTTTTAGTGAGAAATAGATTTAGTCAAAGTTACCCTAGGTAAGTACTAGCTTTCTATAAGATTTAGAAATAATTACAGTTAGAACATAATCTAGGGACATATTTTTCCCCTAGTATGGGACTGTCTCAGACAAAATCTTATACCCTGTCCAGGGCATATGTGGCCATACTCATTTTGAAGTGTTTACTTCCTGACTGCGTATACAATCAAATGTGACAGAGAAGTTGAAAGGTAACTTCTTGATAAATGTCAAACTTTTAATATCAGTTTTTCAGCATGACAAAAGCTGTCAAGAGCTCTTAGAGAATGACTAACAGGACTTATTTACAAGAAACTACATAACTGAAAGAGTCATAGTAATACTGAATATACCTGCATCTGTTATTTCCCAATCCATCACTTAAGATTCCAAACTATATGTATTTCAACCATAGTTGAACTACTATTGAAAATGATAACTTATAAAGGAGAGAAATTAACATAGTCCATGATGGCACAAGAATGATAATTGGAAATAAAATGAATGAAAGCTCTGAAAGTAGGGGTACGTACTTTATCTCTGCTATAAACCATTTTTGTATTTTTGTTTGCTTGTGTGAAAAAAAGAATTCAAGTATTCCCTCTAACATGCTATTAAAGTATAGTTTTTACTAATTTCAGAAAATTAGAGAAGAAATGTATTTGCTTTATAGAAAGAAAACAGACATGGATAATCACCACAAGCAGTTTATGGCAAATTTAATAATTGATTGGAAGTCTCGTTTTCTCCTCATTTGGTTTTCTTTTGATGAAATCAAACTTGCTCCCTGGAAATAATTGTTAGATAGATGACACTATTATAATGTCTTCACAAGGCAGCCTTAATCCATGCATTATTTTCATTTTACAGGGTTGAAAAACAGTATACAGAATTAAATAATTTTTCCACTTACAGGAGTGAAATTAAAACCAGAAGTCTCCCGCATCTTATTTCTGAACCTCCACTGATGGAATCCTTGAGTAGAAGAATCATCAGTAATAAAGTAAAAAACTTAGCTATGTTTTCTCAAAACAATCATGTTTAACTATTAATAGACCAGCAGACAGTGAGCACATTCATTTAATTCCTGATATTTTGTTGCAATATCTAAAAATAAAGAAATGAGGCTAAATAACTTACTAATTTCTTTCCATCTCTAACATTCTATAATTTAGTCTATAAATACGGAGATTATAATTAAAATTTTATTAAGAATATAATTAGCTATGTCATTACTTTCTTGGGCTATGGTAGTTAATTTGTATTAAAATAAGAATTATGATAATTTTCTATCTTTCTATTTTGTAATATTTCAAACAAAATATTATTTGGATATAATATATTAAAAATCTGTGTATCTATCACCCAGATTTAAAATGCTTAACATTGTCCTTTCTCTTTTATTCAGAATTTTAAAACATATGTTATAGACAAAATTGAAGCTCTTACCATTACTGAAGCCTTCCCAGATGTTATTTTGGGGTACTATATATTGCTATTACCATACATATTTTATATTGCTATCATCCATATTATATAGAATGTATTTGACACCAGCTTTTAAAATTTTAATATTTTACATAAATGACATATTATATAGATAAGTGTCTTTGAGATATTTCTTCATTCATAGTACAGTCCTACTTCATTTTAATTGAGTTATGGTATTTCAGGGCATCGAAATCTGAAAGTTTATTTATCCACTCTCTTATTATTGTACAAGTTCATAATTGCTGATAAGCTGACTCTTTAAATAAGCATAAAGTCCCTGATTTACAAAGCACTTGCCAAATAGTACACCAAGACTGATATCTACCATTGATATAATAATTGGCTCACAGAATTTCTGAATATTCTCCAGTTAGTTTTCTGGAATGACTTGCATAACTACCTGTGCTTTCCTAGAAGAAGAAATCTGGTAAGACAGGTAAATTTTCTCTCCCGCTTCCTGTCCCTCACGCTCACTCTCTTTCTTTGATCAAATACAGAAAGCACACTTAGGAAAATCTTTTCCAAAGCTAAGTGAGTTTTTAAATGGAATACTAATCAGCAATGCAAAGTCCAATCTAACTTTTAAAAAATTCTTTTAGTGTCGTATCAATAAAAACCTTTCCAATTGCAAGATCATGCCAATTTATCCCCTATGGATACTTTCAGAATTTTATAGTTTAATTTTAGACTTACTACAAATGTCAGTGATGTACCTTAAGTCAATTTTTTTAAGATGTCAAGAATGGACTGAAATTCATCTGTTTGCGTATAGATAACTAGTTATTCTTAAATCTTTGTTCACGATTCTTTTGTACCATTGTTAATCAGTGGTCCAGTAAATATGGATCGTTTTTCTTTATATTATTTTGTTATAATGATTTGTCTGTCTTTACACAAATGTCACCCTCAGAAAAATGAATGTAGACACAAAAGCCTTCAGAATATTCAGAATAGATCATACATGCAAACATAAGACACAAAACTCTAAAATTCCTAGAAGATAATATAGGAGAAAATCTAGATAATCTTAAGTATGACAGTGATCTCATATATTGCATCAAAGACAGCATCCTTTAAAAGAACAAATGATAACCTGGACTTCATTAAAATTAAAAATGTATGCTCTGGAAAAGACAGTTGAGATGAGATACAGACCAGGAAGAAATATTTGTAAAAGGCACATTGGATAAATAATTGTTACTCAAAATATATTTTAAAAGTCTTAAAATTCAACAAAAATAAAATGAACAACTTGTGTTGTCCTGGTGGAGCAGCAGTTAAGGATGCCTCTGAAGCATGCAAATCATATACCTTCGGGTTTGAGTCCCAGGCCAGGAGGAAGCAACCAGTGTAAACAATTAAATGGAAATATAATAAAAAGTGCTTCTTCCTCCTTCCTCTTCCTGCCTTCCTGCCTATATGCTTTCATCTTAATTCCTACCTCTACATTTTATTTTTTAAAAAAGAACAGCTTAATTAAAAATGTGCAAATAAAATGAACAGACATCATAGGAAATGTACAGATGGTAAGTAAATATACACAAAAATGTTCAAATCACATATCATAGGACTGCAAATTAAAGCAGTGAGATATCACAACACACCTATGAGAATGGTCGAAATCCAAGTCATTGACTGTACCAAATGATGATGAGAATCTGGAGCAAAAGGAATTCATTCAGTTATTGTTGGGAGTGCAAAATGATACATTCACTTTGGAAGATTGTGAATCTTTGTGTAATAAAACCTAATATATGATTACCACATAATTCAGCAATCATACTTGTTGAAATTATTCAAATGAAATGAGAATTTTTCACCACCCAACATCCTGCAAACAAATGTTTCTAGCCCCTTTATAATTCGTATTGCCTTCATAGTTGTCAAAACTTCAACACAACCATGATGTCTTTCAGTGGATGAATAAATATACCATGAGGCATACAATGTAATATTATTTGGAATTAAAAATTAGTAAGTTATCAAGCTGAGTAACTTAAGTGCATTGAAGTAGTTTAAATACACATTTTAAGTCAAAGAAACTACTTAGAATATGATTCCAAGTACATGACATTTTGAAAAAGGCAAAACTCATAAAGACTGCAAAAAAAATTCAGTGATTGGAAAATTTTAGAAGTGGATGAACAGGTAGAATACAGAGGGTTTATAGCATAGTGAAAGTCTTCTATATACTATAATTTTAGACATATGCTATTATATACCCTTTTCCAAACCACAAAGAGTGAGCCTTAATGTAAACTATGGACTTTGTGTAATAATCGTGTGTCTATGTATGCTCATTGATTGCAACAACTACAGCCACAGAGAAAGGTAGGAGGGTGGGAAAGCGGTTATGCAATAACGCTATATTTCATGATAAGGGTTACATGAAAACTCTATTCTATGCTTGATTTTGTAGTAATAATAAAAGTACTCTAAAAATTAAATTTATCAATTTTGTAAAAAGGTGTTGAATGTCTATTTAAAGAAAATTCAAACACCACTCTGAGAGTTCACTACGTAGCCAAAATATGTTGTTCATCTTTTTGCTGTTCTGTTTTGTATTTTCATATAAATTTTAGAATTCACTTCCTGACCCTTACTAATAAATCCCTGAATCAATGTTGTTTGGAATTTCTTTGAATATAGAGATCAGCAATAAGATTTAGTCTTATAAACTCATTAACACGTATCTTTTTTCAGCACATTTTACTCTAAGTTCTTACATCAACCACTATTATTACCCCAGTTTAGAATCTACTCTCTTTTCAGTTCTAATTGTCCATATTGAACCTATCTTTCAAGGTCCTACTCAAAATCAACTTTCTTCATAATCTTATATTGCATCATCTTAAACCTATCACCCATGTATATGCCAGTCTTTAACAATTAACTCCTCCTCTTAGATAATTTTGTACTTTATACTTGTCATGGCAGGTCTCTTGTTGAAATGTATGTGCATTGCAACATGTCCCCTCTGACACAGAAAACATGGATGTGGTGCAAAATTATTATGTTATCTTCTGCTTTCAGTTTCACAAAATGTATAAACAATGATTGAACCCTTAATTGCTTGGGCTTCTTAATATTTTAGTCAGAATAATATTAATTACACACAACAGTGTTGAACATATAGTAAATACTCAATAAATATCAATTTCCTTGCCTGCTAGTATGTTTTAAGTAGTTAAAGTGTCTAAATTGATTGTGGCCCATTATACTGATGTAATTAAAGTTTTAATATACTATCCCCAAATACCAAAGCTGACCTCATATATTTTGTTAAAAACTGATCAATTATAATAAATTACCTAGAGAGAAGAATCTTATACAGTTATTGGAATGGCATTAGTCTTTAAAAATTTTTTTGGTTTATATTTTGAAACAAATACACTTTTTAATTTATTGCTAATGTTTTACAATTTTGTTATATTTTATTTCTGAAGTATATATCTTAAAATAATTTTGGTTTTGTTTTGCCATATAGGAAACATGAAAAGTGTCTGAAGATCTAATATCTCGAACTGTGTTTTGTGAAATACTTTATCAAGTTGTTAATGAGTATTCCCCCAAAAGGAGACAAAATTCGGGAACGGTTGATTTAAAAAAAAGTGTTTAATGTGCTAATATGCATTATAAAGTTCCAAGAGCAAGATGTGAGATTCAGTTAATGAAACTGCTCATTATTAAACATTTGTTAAAATTTCTTATCATTAGGAATAAAATTTGGGAAGTAGTGTTAAAAGGCAATGAATTTTCACCAGTAAACAATGCAATACACTTTAAAACAGAATAATAATGTTAGGAGGTCATAACTAGTGTTTACAAATGTAACAAATTAAATAGTCTCATTTCAAAATGACTGTATTATTTCTTCTGGTGTGAACATAAATCACTTGTAGTAAGGATGCTTCATCTGAATCAGTTATAGCTTTCTAAGTAAATACTGCTTAAAAACCACACCTAAGTTATTCAAATGAGATTATGATACTTTGAAAAATTAAAGGAATATATTCTTTAGAATGAAGGTGGTGTCCGGAAGTGAAATAAGTGTTGACCCTTTTTAAGTAGAAAACACTGTCACACAGGGGTCGCTCTCTCTGAGGAAATGGTCATTCTGTTGGGTCACATTTAGTGTGAGTGATGATTTTGAAGATGTGTTCTAAACTGATACGAAGTTGAACAATAAAAATAAGTGTTGATACCTTATTATAGCAAATGGAATTTCCCTTACTTATCTCTTTAAATAACATAATCTGAAAGAATGAGAAATAATCATCATTTTTTCTGTCCCTCAGTCTAGCTGAGGAATGATTCTATAAGTCACAGTGGGTAGGACAACAATAAATGACTATTGCCTTGGAGCTTTCACTGCATAACTTACAAAAGTAGGGAATAATTTATCTCATGGAGTTTACTGTCAAGGAATTCAGGGAAATTTATCCAGTAAGACTAGTAAATATAAATACTGTGAGTTGGTTGTTAAACCATTTAAGTCAGTACAAATGAGAAATGTTTTTAACCAGTAACATACTAAAATATGTTTGAGAAACTAGAACAACATATCAAAGATTTGAAAGGGTTCAAAAAGTTTTGCAATTTTCTAAAGCAGTAGATCTATTAGAGCAAATGTTTTCCAATTTTATGGTGAAGGGACAATTCCTACTGAATAATGCATAATATTTATCCTGATTCAAGAACTCGGGTTCTAGAGCCAGACAGAACTGTTTCAATACTTGACGCTGCCATTTGTTATTTCTTAGTGGAATAATTTTTAATGGGTATGAGACTTATATTCCTCAGCATATGAAATTGCATATAAAGCACTTAAAGCTACTACTTTAGAAACGCTTTTGAGGTGAAATGATTTTACACCATAAACAATTAGAGTGAAACATGGACATAAGAATTTTTCAACAGATGGCAAGTTCTATTTTTTTAAGAAAATAGTACTCTTCAGAAGTTATTTTTGAAAACTCTCCTTGACAGTATAAAATAGTCTATGTGGAGCTAAACTGGGAATTCTCTCATTCATTCTGAACAACTTTCAAACTGTTGTATTTTAATGCAACCTACTGAAAGCATATTTTTGTATAGACTCTATAATTGCTAAGTCAATTCTATTATAAAAACACCACAATTTAATAATTTTTTTCAGTAGAACAGTTTATTAATTTGAAGAAATTTGAAATCATTTGCTTCCCATAGAGCACTCTCTCTTTACATTTGCTTAAACACTATTACCTCTGAAAGTAAATTAACTTAATGCCCCTATTCCAATGTTAAAATACATTTTCACTAGAGAAAAGAAGTAAAAAAAAGCACAGTCTGCATGTTTTTATCAAATTTCCATTGTGTTAGTTCATTCAGGTTGCTAGAGCAAAATACCACACACTAGGCAGTTCATAAATAGCCAAAATTTATTTCTCACAGTTCTGAAAACTAGGAAGTCCAAGATCATGGCACTGGCATAGTGTTATTCTGAAGAAGACTCTCAATTTCAGAGATGGCACCTTCTTGCTGTGTTCTTCAGTGATGGAAAGGTCTATGGATCTTTCAGGAGCTTCCTTTTAAGGTACCAATCCATTCACAAAGCAGCCACCATTAAGACCTAATCACTTTCCAAAGACCCATCTCTTAATTTTATGGTGACTTTAAGGGTCACATTTTCAAACATATGAATTTGGAGAGACATAAACATTCAGATCATATCATCCTTGAAAACGTTTGTGAGTGTATGTAATCCAAAATAAGCAAATTTTAACTACAGTTTATTGACTTTCCCCTTGACAGCATACTTTATTCTGTAAGGAATAGAGATTAGAAATGCAACATAAAACTGCAGTCATTTTAGCCTGAGGATTCAGAGAAATGAATTTGAGACTGCCAAAGTACATGGGTAAAATACCATATGGAAGGCTAAAGAAGTTAAGCATATATTTCATGTGCTATTCATGACAGGGTGAGGGGACAGAAATTAGAGTTTAAATTTTTCCAAGTTAGAGAGATATGTTCATTAGAATATCAGAAGGGCTACATAATGGGGATAAGAGTAAAATAGAAATAGAATAACATAACTTTAACAAAGTGCCAAAACCATGACCTCACAAGTTCAAGGTGGTCTGCCAATAATTCAGCAGCTTATTAGAGGAAAACTCAACACTTTTCAGAGGAAGATAACAGTTTATAGAATATTTACAGTATTTCGTACATGAAATCTAATATGTGATAAAAAATAACTAGCCATGAGGACAAACAGGAAATATGACACATAGTCCAGAAAAAATTCTAAAGAGATCCACAAAGAACCTAGATGTAGGAATGAGTAGACTAGAACTTTTAAATAACTGTGATGAATTTAACAGATTATAAAGTAAGAGATGTTGTTATAGTGGGTGAAGTGATGATAATTTCAGGAAAGTTTTAGTAATGCTAAAGTTGAAATCCTAAATTATAAAAGAAGATATGAAGTCAAAAGTTCACTGGCTAGATTAACAGCAGTTTGAACATAACAGAAGGAAGAAATTAAGCAACATACTTTAAAATAATCAATTAATCAATGAAGACATTTCATTACTCATGAGAAAATATTTTGAAAAAATGATCATAAAAACTTATCAAATATGGTAGGATACAGCTGCATTGATCATTAAAGTGATTTTAGGTTTAAATGGTTATATTGGAAAAGAAAAGTAGAAATCTAGTAATAAGAAATAGACAAGAAACAAAATATCTAAATCAATAATTGATTCTTTTGAAAAGATTAACAAAATTTGTAAATTTTTAGCTAGACTACTCAAGAAAAGAGACTATCAGGATGATTAAGAGGATGTCATTACAAAATCATACAGACTTTAATGTCAATGATTTTAACAATTAGGCAAAAGAACGAATTCCTTGAAAAGTAAATCAGATAAAAAAAAGGTGAGAATTTCAAAATATGAATACTGTTAATTAAGCCCAAATATTATGTTCATAGGTAGCAATCATCTTCTAATGAAATCAGTAGGCCCAAATGGCTTCACTGATGAATGCTATCAAATATTATGATAAGATAGCTTAGAAATTCTATAGGAAGTCTCAAAAATAGAGAAGTTACTTCCCCTCTCATTTCATGAGGCCAAAATGATTCTGAGTTCAAACATGACAATGTCATTACTATAAAATCATCACAGACCATTGTCACTCATGAACATAGATTCAAAGATACTTAGCAAAATACTCACAATCTGAATTCAGCAATACATAAAGAAGATAATCATCACAACCAAAGGCGCTCTTCCCATGAATGCAAGGTCAACAATCAATCAATATCAGTTATCACATTAGTAGTTTTTATGTTGAATGTTTTCTTTCTAAAAATACATCTTTTTAGATCTATCTCTGTTTTCTCTGTAAGCTATGTTTGAAATGAATGACAACTGATCGAATAGCAGTGGCCCTTTTAAAATGAACTCTCCTTAGGCATTCAACTGCTTATGAAACACAAGTATGGCCAGGAATAACTGGAAATCAGATGAACCTTATTTTAATGTTATGCAATATGTTTGTTTCAAGTCCTTAGGCATATGTACCCAAACTATCAGTCACTGTGTCTATTTAGGTCACATTGCCACATGAGAAATGCAGTGAATCCTGCCTGTTCCGCCAGGTTCAGAAGCTGCAAGTGGAAAAACCCTACAGGTTGGGACAGTTTTGTCACTAGGATCCCAGGCTGTCGAGTGTATACCACCGAGCAGGTAGTTACAAAACCCACACCAGCCAGCAGCAGGAAGGATTGAGTTGTGTGAGAGGATCTGGCCAATGGAGTATTACCAAACGCTGAGCCAGGGCTCGGTGCTGACCTACTTATTCGGTAATATACACTGCAAAATTATGTGTTCCAGTCTCCCTGCAGAATCCATTCAGATAGAACAAATTCCCAAGCCACCTCCAGCTCCTAATCCCCTTCAAACTAAGTGGTGTTCTGAGTAACCTAAACTAGTCACGGAGTCAGACTGATAGAAATAAAGTAACTGTCACTCGCTTTTCTCTTTTGCTTTTACTTGTGCAGAACAGACGCACAACTTGCAGAAGTCTTATAAATGCAAGATGTGCTAAACCAATAAAATTGGTGATTTACAGGAAAAAAATATGTATATATTAAAGGAGGCTATAGTCATTCACACTTCAATTTATAAATCATGAATTGTAAGTGAATATCTTTTCCATTATCTTAAAAAACTACAATAGGCACTCTTTTGACAAGTATACTTAAGCAATTACTAATCTTTATATATATAATACACACTGCACATCTACGTATATGTATGTATATATATAAACAAACACAGTAGATAGCTATTCAGTATTTGCATTGCTGAAGAACGTATGTGTTATTGGTGTCAGCTTATTAAACTGTGGGTCTTACCACACAATAGTGAGGAACAACAAAATACAAATAGCTTGCTTGGAAGGCCTGGTTTAGTTGAACACAACTAGTTGGAACAGGCCACAGGACACTCAACCCAAAAATATCTCACTGTCACAGAGTTGTCTAGCAGTGACCATCTCTCCCTTTCCAGTGTTTGAGCATTATGAGAGTGGGGTCTCTCTCTGAGTCCCTTCCAAGGTGCATGGAATCATCTATGTCTGTTCTAAATAAGCACAACTCTTGGAAAAACACAAGTTCCCAGGACTAGTTCTCTATTGCTACTAGCTCTCTACTGCTCATTCTCTACTGCTAAATTCCCTCTGGGTAAAACAATCTGGTATTTGCACTGCATTGATATACTAATATACTATACTAACCATCAACATGTCTAAAACCACAGACTGGGGGGCTTAAACAACAGAAACTGATTTTCTCACAGTTCTGGAGGCCAGATGTCTGAGTGAAGATGTTTACAGGTTTGATGTCATACACAGCCTCTCTTCTCATATTGAATTGATGACTATCTTCAGGGTTACTTGGCATTCTTCCTCCATGTATATCTGTGTCCAAATCTCTTATTATAAGGATACTACTCAAATTAGATAAGGTTCACCCTAATGACATTATTTTAATAATTACTTTCTCTAAAAACCCTATCTCCAAACACAGTCACATTCTTAGGTACTGGGGAGTTCAAACTTCAGCATATTATTTGGGTAGGGGCTGGTAGGACAGAATTCAGCCCATAATATTTACCATAGAGTCCCTATAGTGTGAGTATCCATTCTCCCTTTCCCAATAGTGGATAAGTGTTTATGGAATATCATAATCTCTCTGTGATTATACAGTTCTTTCTTACATAATATCATGTCACTCACTTTAACTTTACAAGTATTGTTCCTTGTCTCCAAAACTGGTTTGCAAACTCCTTGGAGACATAGATGTTTAAAATTAGGTGTTACACACCAATGATTAATTGATATAAAATGTAATTGAAATGAAGAAAGTATAGAAAATTATTTTCCCCATCCCTGTCAATAGGGATATAAGAAGTATATTGCCCTTTTGAAGCACACAATTTTATATTGATTTAAAAAATGGATAGTAGTTTGAAACCATCCTTTCAATGTTAAAATAGACTTTGAAACAGCCAAGAGACCCATTCATCTCCCCCATCTCTGTTTTCTAGCATGCTTTAAGCTATGGCCTTTGCCAAAGAGTAGTATATAAAGAAGTAAATTGAAAATACTTAATTTCCAGTGTGGCAAGATTCATTTGTGCACTCAGTAAGGATTTATTCCTTTACTATGATGTGCCAGATACAGGACTTGGGGCCGGTAATACTACTTCATGAACAAGACATAGATATGCTATAAAAGAGTAACTGAGTTTAGATTTTTTACATCTCAACCATTTCAGTGTAGATTAGCATATGAATGAACTATACAGCTTATTTTCAGCCACAGTTTTGGCCTAGTCTTTGATATTCTTCCTCTAGCATATGAAATAGCTTTTCTTTCATAAGCAGAAGAAGAGCAGAATGAAATCGAGAGTTCTGCTACTCCTTGGCCAATTTCTTTATAAAATTACATTTGGAAATATCTATTTAATTGGTCCCTCCAGGCCTGTAAGCTAAAAGAATTATGGGTTTTTCAGTGGTGACAGAGCGAAAAGTGGTCCCAGGGACTACTGAAAGGTACCTACTAAAATAAATGAGTTTTACCAGTGATATCTCAATAAGATTGCTGACAAGTGAGGATTTGGGAATTCGGGAATTTACATCCAATATACTTAGGATGCCCTGTTGGAAGATAGCTATATGACACACTGTGGGCAATCACATCTTTCCATGACATCTTCTAACTTGAAATAGAAATTCCATACTTCCCATGACAGAGTCCATGGAACAGGATGCTCAGAAGCTATTTGGTCATATGGTTGAAAGCCTTTCTAAAGTCAACAGTGATAGAGAATGAAGTCCACACAGAGACCCCCAAATTATACCTGGTATACAGAGCTACATAGTCTGACTTCTTGCTATCATTTCCACAGCTATTTTTCCCGTCTAAGCAACATAGGTCTGTCTCCTACAAATTGATCTCTCTGCTTCTACATATGTCTCTTTAAAATTTCTTCTAGTAAAGGATCTAAAATGATCCTTTTCTTAGAGTTAATATGAGTCCATGCCACTGCTCAGTTCAAAACTTTCCAGTGCTCCCCATTTCACATAAAGTGAAAGTTCAAGTCTTTACAAGGGACTTCAAAGCCCTTCTCTATCTGTCCACATTCCTGGAGTGCAAATATTTCAGAAAAGAGTTATAGAGAATGAAGCCAGAGAAGCAATGGAGCAGATAGAGAGGGTCTTGCTTTTCTGCAAACACACCAGCTACATTCCCTTTATTTATACTTCATCATTGTGTGTTCCTCTCCCACATAGTCAGATGGCTTTCCTTTGCCTACACCATGTTTTGCTCAAATGAAAACTTTTCAGCAATCTCTCACCTGACTATCATATGTAAAACTCAGTAATTTTCTGGTGCATCTTAGTCCCATTCTCTGCTTCATTTTTCTTCTAAACTAGGTTTCATTACATCCTTATGTACATTCTTTGTATGTTTCTATATTGTGTTATCAGTCTATATCTTCTAGAAAATAACTTTCTACCCCCACCCAGTGCCTGGTAGAAGATAATAACATTGAATTAATAGTTATTCTAAGAGCCAAAGAAAGTCATGAAAAAGCTCTGGATGGAATTAGGGTGCCATTTGGAGGACAATCATTAAATTTTGTAGCAGTATTCATCTCAAAATATATCTTCATTATTGCCACTCAACAGGTGGAATATTGATATATATCCACGGGAGGACAAAAAGACATGAGAACAGAAAAAAAATAGTCCTTAAAGCTAGAACTGCAATGCTGTATAGAATGAAAGTCTTAGATGGGCAATTCAGGTAGAAAACCAGATTTAAAATACATTACTTATTTTCACAAAATTGACTAAATTAAAAAAAATATTTTCTCAGGTTTCTAAATAGAAATTAAATTTTATAACATCGTCTACTCACCTAGTTGCTATTTTAAATAAAGTAGAGTCCTTTGAGGGTATCAAAGGAAGTTGAATATAATGTTTTCCTGGAATAGACCATGGATTTCTGCAAATATGGTTATTACTCTGGGATTTGCAACGAACTAGACTTTGCAATTACAAGTGAATATTTCTTCATTTCATCACATTTATGCATCCTCTGCTACTTTGAGAATTAGAAAATTCTTCACTGATTTCTGTATCTTTGCCATGAATTGCATACAGTGAAGACACCGGTACATGGTGACCCTGTATGTCCCCTGCATGACCTCTCACTTTCCCCCAAATGGCATCATCATCTGGGAGCAAGAATTACTTCGATTCTGTAGCAAATGTTCTCTTCTCTGTCCCAACTGCATTGCCAGAGAACATGTATCTTATTTTACCTTTTAATTTGGAGAGAGCAAGACTTCAGAAAGGTCCCTACTTCCTGGAATTTATTTATCTCTATGTTGTATCTTTTGGAAATGACCCACATGACTCTTTAACCATGTGATTGAAACTGTGATGGGACTTTTATTTCAGCGAGATAACTAGACAATCCCACATTCCTATAAGTTAAATTACTTTTAAGGTTCTGAAATTGAGGGGGGAAATGACATTAAAAAAAATTAAGTTCCTTTTCAAACATTCATTTCAGGAATTTCTTTGGTATGACTTTAAATTGTCGGTTGTATGCTCAACATTATTCTATTGTTTTCTTCACTTTAAGGGTTATATTTCAACATAGCATTTTAAATTGTCTCGGGCAAAGGCCATCTAAAATAAAAATGGAAGAATAAAAGTCCATGAAAGCAAATGCTATTTAATATCTTATTTAACTGTTAAATAATGCTGTGTCATTTTTATGCAATACCTGTAATTTTAGTTATTGAAATCATAAATCACCAGAATTCAGAGAAATAATAAGTTTGAAAATTAGGACAAACTAAATGCTAAAATAGAATTTAGCTTCACATGTTGTCAACTATTCTCCCTAGCCTCCTTAGATTCAGATCATGGACTATATAACAAATTTAGGGATTATTTATCCAGAATGCAATAAGCAGCTATTAAGTATTACTGTGTCTCAGACACTGGTACTAAACAAGATTCTGTTTGGGCTCATTTGTTGGTATTCCAATAAAATCATCTGTGTAATGTGACCAAACCTAATAATAGCCTGCCTAACTATCAGCCTTGGCTATTGCAAAGCCATAACAGTGCATCCTGGTCCAAGTGCCCAGGGTACATGGAAAGAGAGTCAATAGAGGGTAAGTTAGACTATGCTTCAATAGAAAAGGCTTGAAATGTATTTAGTCTACCAACAGTCTTCTTTATGTCTATTTGGGTTCCATAGAAATGGATTTTGTGTGGGAATTTTAATGCTTTAACTGCAGGGAAATATATGTGTTTTCCTTGGCAAATGTTTCGGAGTTATAGAAAGACGTTCACAGAGATATGCACAAACACTTGTATCGAGCTTTCATGGAGTCTATGTGACCTTAGTTTTTTTTTTTTAATTTTTATCTAATTTCATGCATATCAGAATGTCAATAAACAACTAATTCTACTGCTTCTACTTTAGACATGTGTGAAACTCTAGAGATTGTGTTTCCTAGAGTATCAATGTGAAAAGAAATGCACACTAACTAAAAGTGATACAGGCTCAAAGTCATATGTCGAAAGTACAAATATGGGAAAAGGAGGGGACTGTAGATGCTCCAGACTTAGTATTGGAGAGTGTTCCCTGAATTGGACTGGTGGTCATACTGGCTATGCAAGCAGAGTAAGAACTGGAACCTACTAGCCCAGAGAAAGGTCATCATTATTTCCTCAGAGAGACAACAAGTCTTCAACATTGGCAAATGCTGTATTTGTGAACTTCAATCCACACATTCCCCAATTCATCTCTCTAATTTTTATAAATCTCTACATACTTGGTTCATTGTAGTTTTTATAGATATCAATGTATCTAGGTTTAAGAAGAAAAAAAGTTATTATTTTTATTGAGTTTATTTCATTTTAATATTAAGAATCAGTGGGATTAGGATTTGGGGGATTTAGCTAGTGAGCCAAAATTTGCATTTTTTTCCCACTAAAAAAACACTCTCCAATTTAAACAAAGAAAAAAGATCAACAAACAAAACTTGTTAAAGTTCCCCTTTACCATTAAAATAAAATCCAATTGCCTTAAAATGGTTAGTCCCCACCCCCACATACCCCTCCCTACTCCTTATCTTGCTCTCTTCCTGTGGGCCTGAACTTCCTCCAGGGTTCCACCCTTACCACCCCCCTCCCGCCATTGCATACTGCTAGGGAATTTAATAAACACTTCTTTGCACAATATATCATATTGCTAAGTCTCTGCTAATTTTACTTATTCTTGCAGTCTATAATAAATCCTTTATGCTGACTAGACAAATGGCATATTTTATTTGCCCTACAAATAGAGTTATCTTTGATGTTTTAGTGAGTATATCCTGATCTAAGAGTAACAGAATACAGAAGCGAAGTCTCTATCTTCCTCTAATATATTTCCTCTAAGCTTACATTATTTCACACATTATTACTTTACATATAAATGGGCATATACTTATTTAAAGATTTATCTATTACACTTACTGTATGTGCGTTTTAATCCAGATATTCCATTTCTCGGGGTTTGTCTAATATGTATTCTGAAACATATAATTTTATTTATTATAAGGCTATTTTATTTCACCATTAAAATCGTAAATTCTTGTCAGTAAAGTTTGTGTCCATCGATAAGGTGCTTACTAAATAAATTATGATATGCTTTTATCTAAACCTGGGGGAAAAAAAGGGTGTGTATGGAAAATATTTAAAGATATGATGACAAATAAAAATATCAAAGATCAGATGAATATGTATAATTTGTGTGAAAAAGAAGTGAATACATTGAGTAGAATATCTCTATTTGTGTTGATATTAAATGTCTTTGGAAGGATATACTAGAAACTTGCGTTTGTTGTAGTCTCTAATGAGAGGAGATAAGAGAATTGGAAAGACTTTTCATGTCTACATTTTAAAACATTCTGAATTTTAAGCCAGGTAGATCTATTACCTATTCTTAAATAATTAAAATTTTAATTAAAGAAGTGTTTTCAAGGAAGGCGGCAGATGGAAAGTGTGAAACTCCATGTACTTCCTTCCAAATTCCAGTAAAACAAATATATGTGTTTTCTACACTGTGGTAACAAATGACCACATATTCAGTTGTTCACAACAATATAAACTTCTTATCTTAAAGTCTGTCAGTAAGAAATCTGATGCAGGTCTCTCTGAGCTAAAATCAAGGTATGGGCAGGGCTGAGTTCCTTTGAGAGGGCTTTCCTGTCCTTTCCTTTTTCAGCCTATACAGTCTCCTGGTTTTCTGGCCTCTTCTCCATCTTCAGCAACAAAACATGTCATCTTGCTGACCCTTTTCCACCAGCACATCGCTCTCTAGCTAGGGTCTAGAAAGGTTTTCTGCTTTCTAAGAATCAAGCGATTCGTTTCTGCCAACATGAATAATCCAGAGTAATCTGCATTCACAATTTGACTTCAATCAAATTTGCAAGGTTTCTTTTACCATGTAATATAACAACAGGTTCTGGGGATTCAAAGACAGGATTTTTCTAGAGGGGGAGAACATTATTCTGTCTACCCCTGACAGTATTTCTTTTTAATGACATAAATCCACAAGAACAAGGAAATCTGGAAAGGAATTTTAGAAGTTGAGATACCTGTCAAAATGAGGTGAAGGACCTGAAAGGCCCAAAGGAGATGAATGTTATTATGTGCAGTGGGAAAAATTAAAACTAAGGCTTTTTGCATCTCAAAATCTTCAAATGTCTGAATAACATGATGTGACTTACCTCTCAAGGTAAGACTAAAGCAAAGGGAATCTTCAAAGAAAAAGGATTATCTAAAACTTTTTTTTAAGAAGCTTGTAAACCTTCCAGACCCTCACCACATCACTGTAGAGTTGAAAATTCTTTCCTCTCCCATAAGGAAAAGAGAAGAATTCCCATTGCATTCCTAATATATTTACAAGCAGAAATGGTTTGAGATGGAAAGAGCCATGATATAAATGGAAGAAGCCCAAGGGAATTGACAGCAAATGTTGTCCAATTAAATGCTCAATCATTGTCTGACAGTTAAGTGCATAGTCTAACCCACTTCTATGCTTAGGGTATCACAATTAGAAGTTCAGAAGCCACTCTTAATATCAGAGGATAATATGAAAACACTAGTTTTCTGAGCAAAACATCTAGAATCAATAGTAAATAAACAGAAAACAGTACTGTAGAGAAATGAAGTCCTTGGAGATAAAACCTTAGATAACTATAAAAAGAAGATATATTATGTCTACAAAACAATAACAGAATGCTAATTTTTTTAAAGAAAAGAAAACATCCAATGACCAAGAAAAAATAAAACACTTCTAGCAGACATGGAAAACTCAAACAATGAAACAATTGAAAATGAATATTGAAGAATTTTGCATAAAGTTGAGCAAAAAGAAAAAGCTATGACAAATATAAAGGGGGAATGTTTAAAAAATTTAAATTCTAGTCAAGGTCTCACCTCTAAGTTTAAACTTAATGTTTAAGGTGGAGAAATTTAGGAGTCAAAATTAGAGGTACGAATAATATATGGGAAGAAAATTGGAAGATTGTAATAGAGAATTTTTATTCAATAATTATTTCCTATTATATACAGTCTTTTTTAGAAAGTGCTATAGAAGGATTACATATTTTTAATGACCTGTATGGTTATTGCCTTAGTTTTGTTTTTATCAAATACTTCCATTACCTTCCCTTTGATTTGTTTCTTTGTTTAAAGCATAGGTATTCTTTTAGAATTATGAAGCATATGCTTTATACATGTCAACATTTTATAATGGATGCATGTAATTTATAAAGAAATATCATCCAGAGCTAATTAACAGAAAATACTAAAGATGAAATTTTTATAGAAAGATAAATTAACAACTACTCAGAATAAATTCTGTACAATTTTTTTAGGAGGAGTTCTGAATTTTGCAGCAAGAGATAACCATTGGTTGATAGGGTGGACCCAAAAGGACTTGTCTCCTTGGATAAGCTCTTCTATTCTCAATTTATCACCTACAGAACAGTTCGATTTAAGCATAGAAATCAGATCACTGTCCTGCTTAAAATGGTTTATCTACATATTTTTAAATTTAAAATTAATAAATAAGAAAGTGAATGAATAAATACGGTCTTTAAATGTTTTACGAAGTCCTATGAGGGCCTTGTGATCTGGCCCCTGCCTACCTCTCCATGTCCTACTACTTGCTCTTGCTCAAATTCAGGGGTCAATAAATCTTCTTATATTCACCTGGGCATCTTTGCATCTCTTTTTTCCATCATGAAATTATTACCCTCAGATTTTTCCATGGTTTACTCCCTCTCTGCATACTTGTTTTATGCAAGATACATTTGCCTCTAAAGTCTTCCCTGCCACATATCCCCCATCTGTTTAGTTTTCTTTCCAAGGTTCAAATCTTAACCCTTTCCTGTATTCCCCATTAATCTTCCTAACACAGGTCACTAGTGGGAAGGAAGGGGTAGATTTATTATCCTGAAAATTTCAGGTGGCAAATTCTAGCTATTATAGACATGATGCTCAGAGCTTGAAACTGCCTTTCTAGATTACAGAATAATGTAATAAGGATACTTCACTGAAGAGAAAACTAATGTTAATAAGAATACGTTAAGTGAGTCAAGATACACACTTAGCTATTGGTGCAAGTCCTGGATTTATATGCAGTTTTTATGCCTCCAGAACCTATACTTTTAATGTATTGTGTTTCCTTCCGAAAAGGAACAGATGCATTTGAGAGCTTTCCCTATTAGATACTAAAAGTGGAAACTACATGAAGAAACTGGGGACAGAAACTCATGCTTTCTGATAAACAAATGCTTAACCTTGAGTGCCCCCGCATTGACCTCTAGGTTCTCTTTCTCCAAAGTTCTGATGTCTGGTGTTCTCTCCCAGAGACTAGCTAACTTGTTCTCACTGGACACTCAACTTTATCTCCTCAACTATGACAACTTGCTAGGCTCTGCCTCAGTTCTGTGTGTAACACAGCAAACTCTCGGAAGCTCAAATTAGTAAATTGGAAATCATCTTGTTTCCGAGGCTTCAAAGTTTTTGTCCATCTTATACCATTGTCTCATATATGCTACGTGTTAATAAAGGTGGGGGATGATTCCAATTTCTAGCTCCCTATTTTGAGGAGAAACAGAAGCCTATCTGTATTTTATTTGTTCTTCTGAGAATGTCATCATTTTATTAAAACACCCCAATTTTACTTTGGATGGTAGCTTCTCATCCACTTTTAGTTCCTAAGATTCAGGCTGGCTACCTACCCTTCATAGCAAAGAAAAAAAAAATGTGATCTTGTACAGATTTTTTAAGTGTCATGCTCATAATGGACACATATGCTAATATTACAGTACATTTAAATTAACTGTTTTAAAAGTAAGTACTCAAACAAACCCTAAGAAAAGGAGTATCTCCTCAGTAAGGCAACTATTAGATACCTTATAGAATATCTACATGCAAACTTTGTAAAAGCATTTCAGCGTGCTGGTATGGATAGGAGTAAAGAATCTAAAAAGAAAATTCAAGGGGACAGAGAGATAATGATTACAAAATCCTTCTTAAGACATTTTACTGTGACTAAAGAGAGATAAGTGGAAATGTAGTAAGGAGTAACTTGGGACAGAAAGAGATTTTAAGGATGATGGTAAAGCATGTGTCATGAAGATGATAATGATGTCTAGACTAAAGTTTCAGCTCTACCAATTTAAAGTTTCATGATGTCACGCAGTTTTAAAGCAGCAGTGCAAGATGGAGTAAGTGACTAGAGGAATATGAGCTGTGGGTCAGATTTGAGAATATTTTGAATTAAGAGTTGAAAAACTGTGCTTGCAAAACCAAGTGTCCAATTATGAGAGTTGGTTGCAATAGAAAATGATTTCTGGTAGCCTAATGAGTTGATGGATTATCTATGTGGAGGAGGAAACAACCCAAAAGGATGATGGAGACTGAAATGAAAAACAAGACTATGTTCTTCATAGTAAATGCTTAGAAGTGGCTGGTAAGTGGTAATAACAGCAACAATAAAAGGGAGTAAGAGGTAGAGTGATGACATAAAAAAGGGACTTTTCAAGAAAAGATGGAAAATACACTTTGTAAGTGTAAATGGGAAAGCTTGTCTGACCTCCAGCCCATGATAAAGCATGAGGGTACGAGTCCTGATGAATTAGGGACCTTGGGATTCTATGGATGACTGAGGAAGCTTTTCATGAGTGACAGTCATGGAAGATTGCGTCTAGTAAGTGTGCTGAGAAAGACAGCATATCAGCTTAAACTGCAAAGTATGCAACCGCTTTTCTCACTTCGCCATTTTTCATACCTCGAGTTAACAACTGTCCATCTCTATTTCGAACTTTTCTCTTGAACTCCACTTGGCTGTTGTAGGTTATAGCTGATGCCCTGTCTTCCTCTCCTTTACCAGGCCAGGGCATCCATATCTCGATGGTTCTGACTGTTGGCCTTGAATTTGTAGGGAAGTTGCATCATTCTCTAAAGAATTCATCACTGCTGTTGGAAGGCCCTAGGCTCTGGATATTAAGTAAATCCCAAAGGACAGTCTGCAGTCAGAGACTGACTGGTATAGCCTCCTTACCTCAAGAAAAAAACCGACTCTGGGGTGAAAATTATGCCTCAGAGTTCCTTATGGGATCTTGCTAAAACTCAACTCTAACGGAAATCACATCTTGCCCACCTGCTTCCCACCCTATCCTTTTTCTTTCTCTTTCTTAGAGCTGTCTCATGAAATTGTTTCCTCAATAAAATATTTTCATAAGAAGTCCCATCTCAGCCTCTGCTTCCAGAGAGCCCATTTTAAATAAGGCATTTCTTGAGGATATCCAAAATAAAATTCTTGCTTTTTCTCACCCCTGCTCCCAAATTATCTCTTTAAACTTCTCAGGGAAAAAGGCACTAACATCAACTCAGGTACCAAGCAAAAATAACTAAATGATCCTTGATTTCTTTCCGATCTGTTAGCAAGTGTTACTGTTATTTCCAAAATCCATTGAAATCTCCACCTTAGTCTAACATGAGAGCTTTAGCTACCAAGAAGTTCTACACTTCTTTAAGTGGATTCCCAATAATTTTGCTTCAACTCTCGCCCATCCATTCTCCTTAGAGAATCATCACTTTCTAAGTCACACGAACAAGTCTGAAGTAAGAAATAAGTAAAATTATTGTTACAATTTAAGCAAGTGTCTAGACTTTTTTCATATTCAACCATACATGGTACCCTTTCCTTAATCCCAATTATACCAGATGTTGCCAACATCTAAACTCATTGTTCCATGTTTGTCTCTGATTAGCAATACATATTTTAGTACTTTGTTAAAACAGAATTCCTACATATGCTGAATTGAAATTAATTTCCTAATTTTTTAAGAAAAGAAATCACAAAATATGGCTAACTATATTAAAAGATAGATTAATTAACTTGTATACTTATATGTTCTTGAAAATCTATTAGGTGGAAATTTAATTAATTAATAAAAAATATTTCATGCTACTGCTATCTGTAATTCTTACTGAGTCCATCATTCTTTTCATTTTATTTAAATTCAATATGTATAAATAATGTACTAAAGTGAACTACCACAGAGACCCCCAAAATTGTTTTTAAGCCTTTTTTAAACTTTCACTGAGTATCTTTTCAACATCCTATCTCCAAATACCCTTAAAGGATGAAATGTGAAGCAATTTGTTTCCTTTGCAAATTTCAACTTAAATGCATTTTGCAATTAAATGATTTTAATGCAAATGTTTTCTGTCAAGATAATTACATAATGGAGAGCATTAAAGTATTCAAAATTCTTGCAATCTATTGATGCAGTTTTGATGAAAATGGTTCAGACAAGTGAAACCTATTTCTAAGATGACCATGTTCCATTCAAAGCATAACAATAATCTCTACAACAGATGAAATGCTAGTCAGAGGGCAAGCTCTTTTTTTTTCCCATTGCCCTGTGTGGGGTCATGAAGTCATGGTTCTAATCGCTACAATCAAAAATGTACAAGACATACCAAAACTCTGCATTAATCCTTCTAGACTCAGTATCAGATAATGAGCTAAAAAAGCCCTTCCAGCTACTTCCTGTGGTGAACATTCATTGTGTTCTGTTTGTTAAAGAGCTACTTTAACAAGAGTACACTCTTAGTTTTATTAGTTCTATTTTTAAGTATCATCTCTGTTTAGAACTCTATTGAAGTGGATGTTACCCATGATGAGGAACTCTCCCAAAAGTGAAGTGCACAGTAAGGATGAACTTCTGACATAGCATAGGGTAAAGCTATTTAGATGGCACACATGTTTCTGTATTCCTCAGCTCAATTTAGTAGAGTCTTTTTTTTTTTTTTTTTAATTCTGATCTGCTTACCAGTTTGGTCACATCTAGACATAAGAGATAAATGTATTTTTAGAGCTTTTTAGAGTATCCTGGATTAAAAAACAACAGCAAACCTTTCAACTATGCTCCATTTGCTTATTTTTCTGGTGCTTTTTCAACACTAGAATCTGTAATATGTTGCAGTTTTATGACTGTAGAATAGGATGTGACTTAAGTATCTCCTTTTAAACTAGCCACACACAGAGGGATGGAGAGCAAGTCCATATTAATGCTGTTTAACTTTATGCTTACCAATACAAATTAAGCACTTCATTTTTGATATAGAACAAGACTTTTTGATGATAGAAAATTTTGAGGGAAACCTTGCAATTTAAAATAATTCTACAGAAATGATCACCATAAAGGAATTCTCTTGACATTTTCAAAATCAGAGATCTTTCCTTTTTCTATTCAAAGTTACTGATATGGAAATAGCTATTTACTTATAACTCTTTAGTACACATTTGTGTTATAAAATGAGATATGTGTGCACAGATAACTATAAGATCAGTGTATTCAAGGATAACATTAAAATCTAGATATAAATTTTTCTCTAATCACTTAATTTTCCCATCTTGTTAGAAGCACCTTTTTCTGGGAATAATCTTTTCTCCGCTTATGTTTGATTTTGTCAAATAGTATTAAAATTAGAATTCTGAGAGCATTTTGATGGTGATGTGGATAAATAATGAGGTAAAGAACTACTATTATTATTAAGAGGAACTACTATGGAATGCTACCTTGAATTATAAAGATTTGCAGACCCAAATGAGGCCTGGCATGTAGCTAAAGTTATATTATCTGTAAGTGAAAAAGGAACTTAGAAACCATCTGAACTCAGAAAGGGAGAACACCCTGAGGGGGGGCTCACATATTACTGTTTATTATATGGACAGAATTCCATGAGCAGCAACTAGAACAGGTAATGTTTGCAGAGAAGAGAAAATAACCATAGTCATTAGGCACTTAGAGTTTAGAAATTAAACATTCCAAACCATGATGGGAATGGAAACACTGAATGACATATATTACAAATACCTAGCCATTTTCTTACTTAGAATATGCTTGCTATTCTAGGAATATGTAATATTGTAAAGACAAAAATGGCATGAAGGAAATGGCATTTTTCAAAGGTATTTACCACTGGAAAGCACTCCCCATGACTCCGGTCATTATCAACTTTTCAAAATAAATAATGGCCTGCAGTACTGACGGCACAATAGGACTGACAGAGAAAACGCAGTGTTTTGAGTGTCTGGAGCCATGGACAAGAGCAGAGCCCATCTTGAGCATGTTAGAACCTATCAGCTGCCACCCACCGTGCCCATGGGGACCCTGCCTGTGCTGGTCAAATACTGAAATAGCCTTTTTTTGCAGACCTGGATCCACGCACTTAAATAACCAAAATTTTCTATTGAGTTTCAGGTCATAACCTATAAATATGCTGACTACCCATTAAAAACATGAAAGTAATTTATTTGCTAATGAAGAATGATAGGGATTGGTGGAAAGTTTCTATTAGATTTGAACGAACTGTGATTCTTTTCATTGTATTTATACATACACAATATTGGAAAGATTTGAACTTTTGAATGTGAAAACAATATGAAAGTCTTTGTAGGAGGAATTTATATTCACTTTAATAAAGAAATGCTTCCACTCCATTTACAAAACAAATGTTATAAAAATTCTGGATGCAGGAAGCTAAAATTCAATAGCTATACCTTATGAGCTAACAGGTAACTTTATTTATAAATGTTTTGTTTAAATAGATCAGCTTAATTACCCTATTGTGATATCTGTAAGATTCCTTCTTAATCTAAACTTTCATTCATTATTCAGAAAATGCTAGCACCTCTGCATCCCATCTGACTTCCTTAACTTTCACCAACCACATTAATTTCTGCTTTCTTGGTATTCGTATCCTTTATTTATGATGTTACTTTAGCATTTGATATATTGGATATTATTATTAATTGAATGTACATTATGTTTTCCCATGGATTTAAAAAAATTTGTTATCAGAATCAGTAGCTATATCACTATTTTTTGATATGTGATTCTAAAGTATCTAATCCATTTTGGTCTCGTTTTCTCATTCAAAAACTGGGTATAATGATACTAATTGCATGTTTTCTCATGAAGATTAACAATATATTGTATAATATAAAATCACTATTGACCCAGAAGTTCTATATTAAGTAATGTTTTATTTCTCTTGCTTCTGCATGTAATAGACTATTCAAATTGATCATTCTAATTGCTATACATTTTCTAATTACTTAAATAATATCTTCTTTCCTAAAATGTGTATTTTCTGACACTTCTCCAGAGAGTAATAGCATTCACGGAGAACACTGGAACTGTGAAATTTAAAAATATTGTACATATTCAGCCTACAGCACAGTCCTTATGCAACCAAGGACTCTGGTTCTTGTCCCCAGGGTCAGAGGGTACAATCAAGATGAACAACTAAATAAAATAAATAAATGTTTCTTCCTCTTCTTTCTTCCTGCCTGCCTGTCTACCTGACTTCATTCCTGCCTGTACCTTTCCCTTGAAATTTGTTTCTAAATGACAATGGCTTTCACATGTTAACTAAGTATAATTTATTTTGATTATCTTAAAATAATTTTCAAACTAAGATCTTTTTCAAATTACTGATCAAATTGTTTGTGTGTTCAAGAATGAAAATGCGTATTTCAATATATGCATGTTGATTTGTGCCAATGTGGATGAACAGTCCTGAGGACTGTCTTCTATGTGAAATTAAGTGAAAAATAGGACAATTATGATCCCAAAACTCAACACTTTTTTCATTAAAACGCCAAAGACAGGAAAGTTGTTTCAACTCAGATTCCAAGCTTGCAATTTTGTATTCCATTTAAATACCTACATCTAAAACTGTGCATCTAAAGTACATTCCACATAGAGGCATACACACAATTTCTCTCTATGTGGACTTTACTATTCTGAAACATACACATTTGGAAATAAATGAAAAATATCTTCAGGTCTTTGAACTGTGGCAGCTAAGTCCATTTTTTTTCATGTCCTATAAATGAATCCCATTAAATTGCTGAAACGGTATACAGTATTTACATGCATTTAAATTCACTATAAATATTTACAGAACTTCAAGATGAATGCTAGTAATATAAGCTAAATATGTCTGACCACAATCACTTTTCATGAGTAAATGGGTTTTGCCAAATGGCATATTTTTTTCAAAACTATGTATTTTGGAATTCTGTTCAGATGACAGCAATATGCAGATAATCGCGCTCTACAACGGTTCACATAAAGTTGAGGGAAACTATAGATTTATAAAGAGATTCATTGTTAGGTATATGGCCCTATGCTTCTTGATAGTGCCTTTTAGTGTGTAGAATTTCTTTTTTTTTATGTGGAGAAAAATGAAATGTAGAAAGTAAAAGAACTATGAAATGGGAGGCAGATGTTAAAACGGGGTTAAAGAGTGGGAAGATTGTGAGCAGACTGATGATTCAAGTGCTATTTATAGCAGAAATCTCTGGGAAATTAACTGCATCCAATAGCTTATTGGAAATTACTTCAATTTCAATGAGTTTCTAGCAGTGACATGAGCAAATTCTAAAGGTTGGAATAGGATATGGATGTCAATAAATCTCCAATATGGTGCCAATAGTCTCTCCTAAATCAGGTCAGCTGATGCTGGTTAACAGCAAGATGTGAAGTTTCTCTTTATCACAGAAGCAATGAGGCTTATCATCATTACCATGCTTTTAGTAACATACCGTTTTTAAATGGCCTTTTCACAATGTAATCTGTGACCTACATAGAAAATGTGCTCTCTTAAAGGCCATATTTACATTTTGACTGTGAGTCAGCTCAACATTCTAAATCCGAAGTAAATAGCAGAATTATATGACAGACATTTACCAAATCTGTAGGAAAGAATAAAGACAAAAATGTGAAGAAAACTAATAAAAAATTAAAAGGTGGTGTGTGTATTTTATGACTTTTGTACATGGTACTTGAGAGAGGACACATACAGATTTATCTACAGATTTTATATCTGATTCCCAATTCCATAAGGAGGTAGGATAGACTCTCATTAACCTGACCACCAGAGTCTATATTCTAATTGTTAGTCCAGCACTGATTAGATATATGACCTTGGAAAATCCATACTGAACACCTGGGCCAGAATTTCCTGTTCCTAATAATTATAAATATCCTAGGCTACTCCCAGGGTCCTCCCTGGTTTAGTAATGATATTAATTATTTGAGAATATTATAAAGACTTGTAAGTAAGGAGAGAGGAAGGGCATTCCTGAGTGTTGTACTTCTCTATTGCAGCAAAAGAAGTTTCATAAATTTGAGAAGACAGAGAAGTTCACTATTTTGTTCTCAGAACAAACTCTGTGCTCCCTTAATAAATATTTATGAAATATCTATACCATAAATGACATAATGAAGAAACTTTGCTGATCATGGGTTTAGAGTACATCGAAGAGGCTAAATGTTGGGGTTTTTAACTAAAAAATCTATATGAGCATTTAAGTTGTAATATATTTATTTATACAGTGATGGTTTTGTGCAGAAAACCAATTATTTTCCAAGGAGTTCTAAAATTTTAATTAAAAATAATGGATCATCTTAGCAAAGGTAAACTAAAAATAAATGAAAAAGGTAAGTGGCAAGTGGCCTGTAGAAATATTTGAAGAAATATATATTTGGCTCTCCTTCCTTCCACCAGGTAAACATTTGTCTTTCCTCGTCAATAAAAATTATCAGTTTCCAAACATGCATATGCAAACTATGCATTGAAAGAAACTGAAACAAGCTTGTGGGTTGTTATGCATTCAGAAATATTATTGTACACTTATTAAGGTAATGGTTTTGTCTGGAATTTCTACTTTACTTTCATAGTTATTGTCTCTACCAAATAATTCCAGAAGCAAAGAAATGCACAGAGGGCATTTATATTTTTATGGATGATTAGAAAAATCAAAGAATTTAAGTGTTTGAAAGAAACTTGTCAAATCACCCCATTTTACTTAAAGTAAGGAAACTAGCACCCCACAATGTTTGTTTTTCCAAGATGGCAGAATTAGTTAATGGCAGAGTCAGTAGCAGAAAACAGGTCTGATTTTGACCCTGTGTGAACAGATGTTTATTTATTCTTCATGTTTCTGTTGGGCAGGTCTATCGTATGAAAGGTACTACTAGCCTTGGCACTTGGGATATACTGCTGCACAAAAACATCAAAAATTTCTGTTTTCTTATTTAATATGAAAACCATATTTTAGTGGGAAGAGACAGATAATGAACAAAAAACAAAATGAGTATTAGTAAAAGTAATTTGGTATGTTAGAAAGTGGTAAGTGCTATGAAGGAAAAAAATTCAGCATGGTCCGTATCAGCAGGTGAGAATGGAGGAGGGGGAAGATTTTAAATAGGGTGTCTAGTATAGGTATATAGAAAGTGACACTGGAACAAAGACATATAACAAAGATATTAGTTATAGAACTGTAGGGGGGAAGCATTTTGTGTTGAAGAAATAACTAAGAAAAAGATCCTCTTGCAAGAGCTTCCATGATGTTTTCAAAAGGTCTTTGTGGATGAACTGAAGTGAGGAAGGGAAAGCAAGGAGATGAGTTTAGAGATTTTAGGCAGGATTGTTCACCTGGACTTAAAGTTCCTTATAAGAACTTGGATGTTTACTCAGAGGAATCACTGTTAAGATTTGGATTCTAAGAGGAACTTGAACATGACTTATGATTTAAGACAAGAATGAAAATCATTTTAAATAAAGGTCTTAGTCAATTTTAGGCTTTGTGGTCCATGTGGTCTCCATTGGAATAAGTATGCACCATCAACGTTAAATGAGAGCTGCTGTAGAGGAACCATAAAGAAGTGAGTGTGGTTGTGTTCTAATAAAACTTTATTTGTAACAATTAGATAGGCCTGATTTGCACCACTACTCTAGCTGTTGATTTGAAAATGGACTTGAGGAAAGTGACAGCGGATGCAAGGAGATGGATCTTGTTTTGTTTTGCTTTTGTTTTCTTTAGTGACCCATGAGAGAGATGATGGATAATGTGTGCAAGTTTCCTTTATACCAATTATACACTGCTTTTCTGATTAAGTTTCTTCCCTTTCAGAGGGACTTTTAATGACAGAGGTAAGGAGAGAAGGCACAGCAAAAGCATACTTTTGCATAATTTCTTGTTGTATGGCAAAAAAATGAAAACAAAATAGCAAAACCCTGCCAAATATTAGAAATTCAATTAACAAGCTGCTTCACACTATAGGAGGTAGTTGAGTTGGATGTGGTCTCTGTTTACAAAATGGGATTTGTATGAGGAATAAAGACTAGTTCACATGAAAGAGAATTAATTTCCAAACCATAAAGAGTTTAATATTAAAACCACCTGTGCTAAATTCTAAAGTATTGCAGAAATCAGACAAATGGTAGCTCTATCATGAGGTGTAATTTTCTTCCTTCCTTTCTGTTTCTAAAAATGAAAGATTTTAGAGAGCAAAACCATTTTCCTCCAACTATGTAAAGTATCTACTTGTGAAATGTAATGATACTTCCAATGATACTGTAGCAATCAGCAATGTTTTAAAATGAGTGATTTTTAAAATGCGAACAATGAACTATCAGAAATTTCAGCAAATACACAATTTTTTAAAGTTGTACTATGGTAAACAGTTATGACTTTGGATGACGAAACTTTAATATAAGTTTAAGATAATTTAAGAGGTTGAAATTGTTAAGTTGTGCAAATAACATTAATTACAGCTTTGTATTACTTCACAATAAATAATATACTGATTTTTTTATTATAAAAAATCATGCATGCTCCTTGTAAAAATCTCTAAAAATGCATACATTCTCGAAGGAAAATGAATTTTCCGACTCTCCATCACACTATGTTAATCAATATAGAAACTATTATTGCTTAAGCACTTTTAAATTTCTGAAACATCATTTTTTTCTATGTTGTCCAATGTTGACCATTCTATGCACATATTTATGCACACATAATTATTTTTAGTTGGTATGTCAAACATAAAGTTTTTCTTGCTCCCCTTCTTGTTTGTCTTTTTATTATATTTTTCTGCAATCATTCCTCTATATCAATACCATATCCCAATTAATATTTGCCAAATATAGTTGAAGTTTAAACTTAGCAATGTAAAACATTTGCACAGGAATTGTTACTGTATTTTCTCACTGAATTTAAAAGGTGATGAGTTAAAAAAGAAGTTGAGAAAGGAAATGTAAAGTAATGAGTTGAAGAAAAAAACTGCCATTTGGCTGTCAATCAGAGATTGAACAGTCTCTGTAGGTCTGTATATCAGATGGAAATCAGTTCTTTAAAATTTTGATTCTCTTATGCTGAGTGTCCCACCTGGGCTCATCAACTTCTTCTTAATCCTGACTCATTCTCTCTACTCATGCAACAAACAAGCAAGTTCTTGGTAATTTGACTTTACTAACTGAGATGTGTAGTAAGTTGGATGTGAGCTAACATTATCTTTAGATGGTCTATGAAGAGATTGGCTTTGCATGCCAATAGTACAAGTTCACACTGGAATTAACTTAAAAAACTTAGAAAAAAATGAAGTTTCAGAAATTAAAAGGTACTTAAGCAATAATAGTTTCCATATGATTAATCTTCTAATTACAAGGTATACTTATTTAACATTTATGATTATTAAATGTTTCTGAAGAAATAGCTTGGAAAGAACCTATTTCTCAGTGGCATGAAATTAAGGACTGTGAAAATTACTATCAACATTTTCAGAGTTTCAGCTGATTTCTTCTTTATTCATGACCTGTCTTTAGTTATGACAAGAATAATTAAAAGTAACTCATTTTTAAGATGTCATTTATTTTATCTATGTGCCTTAGAATCTGTCCTATGTTGTATATAGCTTTGTAGAACAATTCTAAAAATAAGCTTTGAAAAATGGATAAGGAACTCGAAATTTACTCAGTGTTTACTATTTACACTAGAACTTTTCTATAACACAGTGTATCAGGTTGGCTTGTAACTTTGTCAGGTTTTTAAATTTTATGTCTTCAAACTGCATTCTCTCACTATTTCCCAATGAGGTCAAACATGTACATGGAAAGGCATGGCTCTTTTCGTTTTGATTATATATATATATGTATATATATATACATATATACATATATACATATATACATATATACATATATGTGTATATATACATATATATATGCATTGAGGAGGAGAAGAATCCAACAAGTTAGATATTGGGTTTAATTTCAATAAACTATTTGTGTTTTAAAGCATGGCTAAGTTCTAATACTACCTGGGCATTTGTCTATGCCAGTTCTCAATTCAATACCATCTTTCTCTTTTTTTGTTATGAAAATATGTGCATACATGTGTGTGCATATATGCATGTGTGCATCAATTCTGTATGTGCATTTGCATGATCATAAGTGTGCACATACATGTAAGTATTGTCACTAAAAAAAAGATGTGTAAGTTTTAAATATCACCAATGATTAGTATTATTCCATTTTTGCAGTCAAAATCCTGAGCCTCAGCATGTAACTACAGCCCATGATTCCCATGTAGCCATTTCTCCTGTAAATTTATTTTATTTTACTTTGTCTTGTTTTGTTTTATTTTTGTTGTATTTGTTTGCAATATTATGTTTCCAGAAAATAGATTCATAACCCTGACGAGTTGT
This sequence comes from Solenodon paradoxus, assembly GCA_004363575.1. Lineage (NCBI taxonomy): Eukaryota > Metazoa > Chordata > Mammalia > Eulipotyphla > Solenodontidae > Solenodon > Solenodon paradoxus. Next base: position 279,449 of record RJWH01000216.1, on the reverse strand, counting down.
GTAACACACCACATCTACTACCAGAGTTCTAGCACCATTTAAGTTTAAGCATAAATACTGATTCTGGAAATTTCTGAAATTTAATCTTACTTTAGATATATGGGTGTGTATATATATATATATATATATATGGATATGAATCTTCATTTTTGTCATTTACTCTTTTTCACAAGTCTTTAAAATCTGTTGTCTGTGAAGTCTGAATAATTTCTAACTCAAATAGATATTGTAAAATGATGAGATGGGGCATAAAGGATAAAGCAAGGGAATCTTGCTACTAAGTTATAAATATAGGGATGTGATTTTGGTTTATTTTACAAGAGATAGGTAAATTTCTGAATCAAAAGAAGAATGAGACTTTTTTTATCTGTGAGTGTGTGTGTGTGTGTGTGTGTGTGTGTGGTGTGTGTGTGTGTGTGTGTGTGATCCTTAAGGTAAGCAAGAGAAAGACAGCCTAGAAATAACTGTCTTAAATGTAGGAAGGGTTATTCTACTCCACTCTGAACCATGAAGACTTGTCCCCATCTTCCACCATATTTCATCAATTTCTTACTTATTCATAATGGCCATGTCAGAAACCTAAACAACATCTGTCAGAGGTTTAGTTTGCTATTGATGGAGCTCTCTTTCTTAAAGTTCAGCATAAAAGAAGGTAACAGTCCATGCTTGCTACCAAAATTGACAATTAGGCAGAAGTATTTCTTTCATCTTGATCTGGAAAAATAACCTTCTCATATAACTTTTTTTAACTAAAAGACAGACACTACTTAGTCCTGGCCTTTTATTTTAAATCATTCAATGTGTTAGTTCCTGTGCATTGATGTCTTTTAACAAATAAATAGAATACTACCTTGCTATACATATTTTTTTTAATAAAATGATGTGTGTGTCCCACTATTTACCTAATAATGCTATGCATGAAGAAGCATCTAAATCCTTAAAATCCAAAGGATTTTATTAAATTATAAAGGCTCCATCCTAATATGAGCAATCAATTTATTTTTGGACTTTGTAAATGCAATTTTCTGAGTTATTTTGAATGATGCAACTGTGCATTTTTATAAAATTCAAGAGTATTTCATTTTTGAGGCAATCTATGAGACCAGTTGAATGTATTTCTTCTATTTCTTAAAATTAAATGCTTTCAAATTAACATAACTGAGTGTATTTCCCTTTACGATAAATAATTTTTATTTACAAAAACAGATGAATGCTCTTTAAAATGAGAGGAAGACTTGATATAATATAGGCTCTCACTGTACTCACTCATGGTGCAAGTTAATCTCAATGTAGCTCTATGGAAAGAGGGAGAACCTGAGATAAGGTACTATGAAAAAGGAAACAATTCTAGGCTGTGTTTTCTAAGTATTGAAGGGATTTTCTAGGTAGCATTCAAATCTAGGTATCTTTTAAAATTTCTTTTCTCATATCTATAACTGATAAAGAATCAAATTTTCAGAATACACCTTCAGAGATGCAATGCAATTCTTGAATTTACCTAGGCCCATCATTTGCAAAATTGAAAAAAAAAAATACATTCAAATAAAAACTGGTACTTTAAAGACTGAACATTGAACAATGACAGAGAAAGAACAAGAAAGAAAGTGAGGAAATCAATGGAGGAATGATTAACTCTTTGCATTTATATTATTAATTTTGAATGTTTTTAAATTTTTTTCTCTCAATTATAATCAATTTATGAACTTTCTGATGTCTAGAGATTTAGGAAACTCCTCAATGACACCTGAAATTAAGTAACTGAAACACTGTCTACGTAAGTAATTCATACTGACCATGGCTAGGTTCAAATTAGGCAAGGAAAATTATGTTTAATATGAAAGAGTGTTTATTAATTTGCAAGCACATTGATCAGAGTCAGGGTAACCTGTCAGTGGAGGTCTCTGATCCAAAAAAATAGTGTAGAATCGTCCTCTGAATTCAGGCTGTCTCCATGTCTCCTAACCATGCTCCTCACCTCTTTCACCTTCCCCACCATATTCTCCCTTCCCTTCCACCACACTATCATCATGACTTTCACTATCATTGCCACACCTGAAAAACTTTTAAAACTGGAAAGTTTTTGCATCGAATAAGGCTTTAAAACTTTCCTACAGAGCTATAGGTTTTAACAGACCTCACAAAGAAAGAATAGCTTGAGAATACATTTGACCTCAGTCAGGCACATGTATTTTATCAACTATTTGGAATTTCCTATATTTCATCCCATAGTGTATGTTGTATTCCTCTCAACTGTAATCAGTTTTTGAACCTTTTTATGTCCAGAGATTTAGGAAACTCTTCAATGAAGTAAATAATATGAAGTAACTGAAGCAGTCTCCATAAATAATTTATACTCACCATGGCAATGAAATTAGGCAATGAAAACTCTACTCCTAAAAGGCACTGTTTCTGTTTGACTGTATTGGGAAATTGCGAGTTATTGATATCAAAATCTAAATAAATCCAAAAGCTTGATAGACCTGAACTGTAAATTTTATATTTTAAAGTAATTATACACATTAATTATATTAATGACTTTGCCATTCTTATTCTTTAGTAAAATAATAGTTTAGTCCTTAAATACGTAATTTAATTGGGAACTTCTAATTTTGAAAATTATCTCATTTATAGTCTTGCTTTGTTCTTTAACAAGATTTTTTTCCTTTTCTCTTTTCCCATTTGAGCACTTAAAAAAACTCAACGAAAGAATTTTCAGAACACAGATTTCTTTTATGCTTTAAAGTTTAAACTTGTATAGAAAATCTGGAGAATTTATTTATTTTTTGAGACTTTAATCTTTTTGATAAGTAAAGTTCATGGAAAGCCGTGTAATTGGTATAGAACTTTTCACTTGAATTGAACAGCTTAATCCTTCTGTATTAGAATATGTTTCCATCTTGCCTGGAGTAAATTAGTTTCTTTAGCTTAAAAAAAATCCTGGAATTATATTTTTCAATTTGAAATTCACTTACTATCAAAGTGACTATAATTAATTCTTTTTTCTGATGATCTGAAAAGCTTTAATGAGAAATTACAAATAACATATCAAAGAAATTTCATAAAGTGTACCTGATAAAACATTTGAAGTGTGAGGTACTTTCTGTTTTCACACTAAATTGATGTTATAATATATTAAAGGCATACAATTAGTGCCATCTAGTGCATTAACCCATTATGCTAGCAATCTTATCAATTCATCATATGCCTAATCTTTTCTAAAGCCTTTCTGTAAAGTCACACAATGTTTCAAGATCAATTAATTCAAGTTAATATTAAACAGTTGTTTTAATTTTATTTAAACATTAATCTATTTACATGCTATAGTTCTTAAAGAAAGTTCAAAAATCAGATATAACGTTATTTTCTTATTATTATTTCAATTGATTATTAATTGGACATTATGTGAGCATGACCTACACATTTATCCCATGCATAAAACAGGAGAAATCAGTGCATTAAGAAGATAATTTGCTACAACTGGTGAGTTCATCAATTGCCTGTTTTAAATTGGAAAATATATCTGCAATTCACTTATGCAGATATTCCCCTTAGGATTCAAAAAAAGATGACTATTTCTGAGGTCATTGCAGAACATTTCCTCCATCATGTCCTAGTGTGATTAGCTTGTGAAAAAAACAAGAATGATAAAAGTCCGCGAACTGTACCCAAATTAGCCATAGGTACTCCCACACATCTAGTCTATGAAGTTCATTAAGAAAGTCTTTGCTGCACTGCAAGCCTGAGAAAATTTTAAGTTAGAGAATATGACGACTTGAAAAAAACAAGTTGATGAATATAGTAACTGAGTGCCCAAAGATCACTCCCCAGGAAGTTTAGTCACAAAGAAAATTCAGCTTCAGCTGAATTTCATCTGATAAGCAACCTAACCTTAGGGCAAATGGTCTATCTTGCTAAAGTGTAGGCACTCCCCTGTTTATTATTTCCTTTCTCACCACTTTTGGGCTTCCAGACTTTCAAATCCTCTTCCTCTTCTTTTCAATTACCACCCCCTTTCCTTTCTTTTCTTTCTTGTAACAAAGTCAAACCAAGGAAGGAGACTTGGGGACAGAAATGTCACTGACAGGGTAGTCTGACCTACCTACCTACATGCATGCAATACATACATATATACATAGCTACAGTTTCAGATATTTTTAACAAGTACACCATTAGAATTACTCAGAATGCTTCCCTTCCTCAAATATCTCTTAATCTAAACCATCTTCTTGCTTAATTTTAACCTTGATTTTTCTTTTCAATTTAAATTATTCTGCCAACTAATATGGATGCAGAATTATCCAGTGGATCACATAGCAATCTGAGTACAAACTCAGACATAGCCACTTGTTCAGTAAGCATTTAAGTTATGTGATGGATATAGTCTAGTTACAGGGACACAGCCAAAGAGAAAAATGACAAGCCTCCTGATTTTGCAAAATTCAAAAGGAACAGATAACAATTAATGACAACAAAATTAATAGCACATATACAATGTATGATAGTGGCAAGTATGAATAAATTGTAAGATAGAATGAATGGAAAGAAACAATTTTAGAAAGGGAGTCATTCTGCCCTCTTTGAGCAGACAACAAGTGATTCAGACAGCAGAAGAATGATCTAGAGGGAAATACTAAATGCAAAGACCTTGAGGTGCAAGTAGATTGATATGTTTACCAATATTCTGGAGAATATTAGGGACATATATTTAAGTACACACATATATACACACGTATATATAGCAGTATAGCAGATTGGATAGGAGTTCAAATGATCTAGGGTATTTTAGGGCACCCAAAAAAATATTGAACATAATTCTGTATACAATGAAATATATCATTGAAGGACTTTAAACAACAGATAGTTTTCAAAAGAACTGTGCCTTGTAGAAAATGGATTATAGAGGACAACCAGATGATTACTACACTAACTTGCATAAAGAAACATGGGAATATTATTGAAGATTGATGAATTGAGAAGTCTTTTGTAGGAAATTAGAAAACAGAAAAGATTATCATTCCTAGTCCATTATGCTGTACACACACACACACACACACACACACACACACACACACACACTCACCTATTCTAATAGTACCATTATGTATTTTAGAAAAATACATACTAAAACAAAGTTTTGAAGAAGGATCATACTTCATGAAATACAATCTTCTAGTAAAAGGAAACGTAGAAATTAGAATTTGATTCTAAGTTGTCTTTGACTTTGTCAATATAATCTATGATTACTTTGCATTTGTGTTTGTTATTTACTTATCCATAATCTATATAATCTATAACACTTAGGAAACAATATACAATTAGTGTAGTGTGGTAATTACAGATCTTATCTATTGATAATAACAAATTTAAAAGACCTACTTATGCCAATTAATATTTTTACTATGAATACTATATGTTGTTTTGCATGGGTGTTTATTACCCTTAGACGAGCTCATCTGATAAAAGTTAAGAAGCTGTCGGTAGCACCTTAACTGCTATTTTCTGTAACTTTATCAGTGCAAAAATTCATGTAGCTGGATTTTCAGATTTGTCTTATATTGATTTCCATTCATTTTCTTCTTGAAAGCATTGCTAAGGTATTGTGCCCTGGTTGTTTAGCAGATAAGTCTCTGTGCCGCTTCTGGCTGCCACAGATCACATATATGCCAAGGATCTGATTTCAAGACTTCGGACTGGGGAGAACAATCAAAATGAACAACTAAATAAAATTAAGTCTTCTTTCTCCTCTTAAAAAAATAAAGAATTGAAAAAGTAAAAAGCTATATTGGAAAGAAGATGATGGTAGCATTCATTTGTATCCCCCTGGGTCCCCATATGAATCACAGAATAACTAGATAGCAAAACCAAAAATCCATGGACAATATTTGAAACAAAATTAGGTTATATGATGTCCCCTTTGCAAACCCAAATATAAGGTGGTTGGGCAAACCACTAACAGCCAGCCACACACCGCAGATTTCAGAGTCTGTTGAGAGGGGTATGGAGGAAAGCACAGGATCACGCACTTCGTTGTTTTTTTTTTTCTTTTTATAAAGTTATTTTCATTTCTATATTTTAACTTTTCTATTTATGTATTTATATTGTGTTCTTGTTTTTCCTGTGTCTCAACCCAGCTCCATGGCTTTTATAACATGAGGGGTAGTCACTGGCGCTACAGGGGAAATGTTATACACTGGAGAACAAGGGAATATCCTAAGAGTCTAGCCCTATTTCTGGAAAAGTACAAGAACCAGCTGTCTGCATGTGAACTGGGGAGGACTTTGCCCACCCACTGAGTGTACTGGGTCTGTTTCCAGAACTGACATGGTGGGAAGAATCCAGCCACCACTCCTCTTAAAGATAATCGGGCAATGTGGCTGCACAGTGAGGGCAAACTTCTGGAAGTGGCATCAAAGCTGAGCAGAATGGGAACAATGGGAGCAAGGAAAGAAATGACTCAGATAAAAGTAGGATGTGGAAAAGAGCTAGGAGAGCTCAGAAAGCAAGACACACAAGACCCAGACTTGTGGATATTACCTACAAGCTACACAAAGGAAACATCTCCTTGAACAAGTCCAGAGGAACTAACTTCATAGAGAAGTGACAATTAAAAGCATTAAGGTTAAGTTTCATATAAAGTTATTTTAAAGACAAAGAGAATTAGTAACAAATTGGCATCCAAAGATAATGGTAACACATCAGAAGTTCTGCTCATAAAAAGCTCTGATGCACCACCTATAACTTCAAAATAAGCTAAAACAGATTGAAAATTATAAAAGACATGAAATATCAATGTAAATCAGAATTAATCTCTGAAATGAAATGAGAGCACTTAAAAGACATGAAAAAATAATCTCAGAGAGACCAAACTAGAAAGAACAAAAGAACAAATAATCCTAGCAGCCAATATCTTAAATAAAAGTCAAAAGTTTAAATAAAATCAATTTTTTTAAAAAAATGAGAAAAACATTAAAAACTAAGAAGCAAAGTTCGAACAGTGAATAAAAATCCTTGAAAAAGAAAATCAAAATAAGAGAACAAAATGAATACCTAAAGCTATAGTTCAACTTCCTTTGAAAATACCTCAATTCTCAGAATACAAGCAAAATAATCAACAGAAATGTAGACCCTAGTGCGTAATTATTTAATGTAAAAGGTGAAAAAAATGTTATATGAAAATCTAGGCAAAAATTACAAGTGTCTTAAAGGAGAAAAAAGGTGATAATCAGATATTTTGAAAACAAAATCTTTATACAAGAAAAATGATAATACACTTAAGAACATAAGAAAAAGGGCACAAAGAGAATTTAATAAATGTGCAAGAACTCAGGGTAATATTAGGCAGTTTCAGACAACTGAAATGATTGCAGAGATATAGACGTCAGGCAGAGTAAAGTCATCACAAACCGCCAGTGAAGTCACAAACGCAGAGGCAGTTAGATCTTTTGTGCCCCCTCAGGAAAGCAAAGAACACCTACCACCTTTAGAAAAAGGGAATCTGAGCGGAATCAAGCCAGAACCCTGTGCCAATGTGGAAGGAATACCGAGGAGAAAGGGAATGTTAACTTGTTCCATCGGTATTTTGCCTAAAATTCTACAGATTAACTGATAGTCAATTTGTGAGAAAAAGAAAGGGTGGAGGAGAAATCTGGAGATCAACGCTATAACAACATATTTTTAAAGTAGCAAAACTTGTAGGTATAAACACGGGTGGCGAATGTAGTAAAATTGCAAGGGAATGATGATTATGAAAGTGGAGGAGTCGTTATGAGAAGAGATACTGCAATAGATTTTGGGGTGACAGGCAGAGGTTCAATTTCCCCACCCGGCTCATTATAAAATGTATTCAGCAAAGTATACAATTGTTTTACATAGTTTTCTGACTCCTTTATTTTATAATAAAAACACAAAAACAAATTTTCTTTGGCTTTTATCTTCATGAAAGACATATTAAGTTAAAAAAATTGAAAGCGTGTCCAAGCAAAGTAAGTATTTTATCACTGTTTGTTAAGCCAAACAATTAAAAGTGGTGAAATTGTCCAAAGGAATTAGAAAGCATGTCTGTATGTCAGTAGCATCAGCAGCTGTACAGATTGCTAAAGAATGCCGGGTATTAGAGTGTCATCTCTGGTCAAGGTTTATACAAACATACAATAAGAAATGCTAACATGGTAACATAGAAGCTGGTTTGTTATTGGTTTGTTATTTCTCTTTATTCCGCCTCTACAGGCATGCCCCTGTCTAAACTGAGTTTAGTTGGATTAACTTCAATCAGATAATACATATTGCCACTGCGTAAGTTAAATTTCCTAGTAACATAGCTTATATAAGTTGTTAGTTTTGTCATGTGTCCTAATTTGAGGCTGTGCTTTTTTTTTTTTTTAATGCTTTTAAAATAAGGAATTTTTGCTCTATGAAAAACATGCCAGTGAGAAATGAGAATTACTTTTTGAGTAATTAGTAGAGTTAGTTATAAATTAAGAAAAGAGACTTAACACAAAAATTTATATGAAGAATATTAATTTTTAACCGAGTGGGCATTTACAAATATTTGAAGCTCAGAAGTTTATTCACTGTGTTTAAACATTGCTGTAGACTGAAGTGTCTGTGCTTCGCATCCCTGTTCTCTGTTGCCACCTTGGTCTTCAAGACCTCAGCCAATAATTCTGTGTGATTTTGAGTAGATCTCTTTCACAATTTTGATACAAATTTTCTATTGCTTGAAATAGAATGACGATTTCATAATGTGCTTATAAGATGACATAAGATTTAATTTATCTGTTTTCCTCTAAGTTGTAAAATACTCGATAAGTTAGTTTCTTTATTCATTTAGGTTATAAAATTAACCAGATTACAGATCATTTTGAAAGCAGAGAAAACAAATTCGAGACTATTCTTTATTTTAAAAGATAATCTTGAGCTTTTACATATTTCCTTTGAGTACTTTTTTCTCATCTCAAATATGTAGTTAAAATTTTAATATCAATGAAATTTCACTTAACATTGCATAACAGTTTTTCATATAGGCATATAGTGTCTATTGTATTTAAATTTTGATACTTATCCACTGTAGGTTTTGCCAGAAGTTATTTTTTTCTCCTGTTATAACTATCAATTATACCTATTTTCCTAATATTCTAAAATAATATAATAGATGTATTCGAGTATTTAAAATTATATTCATTTTAAGTATTTGGCTCACAGGAAATTCCATAAGTAGAACTGTTTTTAAAGGTGACTGTTTCAATTTATCTTTAAACTTGTTTATTCTCTTGCTAATAGAATCTTTCCTCAAAGCAAGTACAAAAGCAGCTCTCATTGCGTTCACTTCTGCGTTATCCCAGATTCCATAAAACAGGACTAGTGGTCTGCTGGAAAGACTTACCTGTATCATCATAATGTTGTATAAAATTGTATAAGAAAAAAATGGCCTCTTCTACTTTGTTCTTTTTTTCTTCTACTCCCCAAACACCAGTTTTAAAATGATGCATTAGCAACATTAACATTAAATGAAAAATCTGACCTAAGTCCCACTGAATTGGAGTCAGTGTACTATTGTTTTTGAGAGAAAGGGAGAGGCTTAAAATAAATGCAAACCCTGGGTGGGGGATGGGGGGGGTCGACAGGATGCATTTTCTCCTAGAATAAAAAATATTCAAAAGAAAACTAAAAATAAGGTAGCCTAATTTAGTTAATCCTTTCTGTAGTGCCTTCTCTCCTAAAGACAGTAAGACCTTCTTTTGCAGATTAAGTGCATACTTTCATAATGTCACTTTACATAACACTTGAGAGCTCATCTCCCCACCCACATACCACCTTACATTCACTGGAAAGTTTTCCTGGGTAGTAAAAAGTTAATGTTTTTCATTTCTGTTTGTATTCTGTGGCTTTATTATTTATTAAATGTTCTTCAGTCTTTTCACACCAAAGCAGCACATTTTATCAGCACCATTCAACTTTAACCAGAATGTCGCAGGCACAGTGATTCATTCTGGGATTATTACTTCTTTTCTCAAGTTCACAAAAGCTGAGAACAGAAACATCAGCTGAAAGATTGCCATCTCAGTGTGAGTGTCAGATGGGTCTTTCACAGCTTTCTTTCATGGGGTCTGTACTAACCACTCCCCACTCCCGCCACAGTATTAGTGAGAAACTCTGAAGTCAGTCTATCTCGCCAGTACAAAACAAGTCTCCAGTGCCCAGTTCCACAAACTTCAAAAGGACCTTCAAAAAGAGATCCTGAAAGAATCCCACCTGGATACTCCATCTTACTTTCTCAAGCAAAGCAATCTAGGTATCATTACTATAAAGTAACTCCTCCTAACCTCATTAAGATAAATAAAGGATAATCCTGTAGGAATTTTCTTCAACACACTTCTCAAAAAACAAAAGCAACCCAAAACACCTAATTAGAAGGTACAATGGACAACATACATATTTATAGACAATATTGAAGGAAAATTAATAACAAAGGTTGGAGTTAGAAAGATTTTTAAAAATACCAAAGAAAACATCAGGAGTCCTAAATGTATTCTTTGGACATTGCTTCCACGGCTTGTAGAAGTCATCTACAGAGTATTATTGTACATGGGAAATGGTACGATCTCAGTCTTGATATATAAAGAACAAAATACTTAGTGTCTTCTACTTGGAGCTTACAGATTATTAGTGTTCTGAAGGAAAATGACTGAATTTTAGTAATCTATGTAGGATTGCATGATCCAACCATCTCTTAAGGTTGACCAGGAACTAGTTAAACACAAGAGATGTGGGAAAAACCTGCTAAGCAGAGTGATTTCCAGGAACTAAAAGGCCAGATGTGGTTAGAATTCAGAAAGAAAGAAAGCTGTGTGAAATAAAGTTGGTGAAGCAGGCAGTCACCAGAGTAAGCAAATTCATGCTGAACAAAGAGAATTCTTTGTGAGAGTTAGAAAAGGATTGGATAAGCTTTCATTTGCATTACTGGATGACCTATTTATTGCTGAGAATGATTGCAACAGAGCATAAATGGAAGCAGACAAACATATGGAGGGGCTTTTGTAGTCATCCAAGAATGATGTAGTAATTTTGAAGTTACAGTTGCTAGAACTAAGTGATAGAATGAGGTAGTAATTGATGGAGAGACAAAGGTCAAGAAAATATTTTATTGCTTGGCTTGAGAAACTGGGTGAATGGAGGTGTCATTTGCTAAGGTAGAAAAGTTTAGCAGAAAAAATAAAGGAATATTTAGAGTGAAAGGGAAGGCTAAATACAATTTTTTGTTGGGGATATGTTAACTTTGACATCTTATGATGAAGATGACTGGGGACCGTCTAAGAAATTATAGGAGTCTGAAGAAAAGTCTCATCTGACAGTATTGTTGAGAGTTTAAGAATATAAGTAATATAATCATTTGGGCAATAAATGATATAACCAAAATTGAGCAGAAATAATCAGAAAAAAGACTAAAACATCAAGCCATAATAAGGTAAGCATCTTCCAAAATGGCACCCACTGATCCCCACTCTCTGATGTTCACACTCTGGATAATCCCTTCTCCTTAAGTATGGGCTGAATTTAGAGGCTGACTTCTAACAAACAACACAGCAAAAGCTGTCAGATGGTATGTCATTTTTGGATTAGTTTTAAAATCCTCTGACTTCTGTTTCTCCTGAACTTATTTTTTGACCTTGGATTGCTCATTCATTGGCAAGGCTGTTAAGAGGCCCATGTAACAGATGAGAAGAGGAGATCTCCAGTCAATAGTTGGTGAGGTACTAATTTGCAGACACATAAATAAAATTTTAGAGTATCCATCCTTAATTGAGCGTTCAAATGAGACTGCAACCCCAGTCAATTGTCTAATTACAACTCCATGAGAGTCCTGGAATCAGAAGATCCCAACTAGGCTGCAACTGGATTTGTCACTCACAGAAACTGTGAGATGACCAACGCTTGCTATTTCAAATGTCTAAGTGCCAGGAAAATTTGCTGTGGAGAAATAATAAGCAAATCATCTGTGAAATTTGAGTATTTAGAACAGGGATGTACAGTGGATTCTGGAAGGAGTATTGCTAGTTTGGAAATCAGGAGAAGGCATATTGTGGATGTCAAAAGTCATAAGGACAGAACTTTTTAACAAGCGAGTGTATTGAAATTGATTTAAAGACCTAGTAAGATGTTGCCCAAAAAAAATGGATTTGGCAACAAATCCTGAGTAGAGTTTCCTTAGAATAATGGGAACATGTTAGAATTCAATTAATAGTAAAATGAGGATGTGTATTGCTAAAATGGAATCTAGAAAGCATATCTGAAGAAGTTCTTTAAAAAGCTTGACTCTGAAGAAATTACACACATTTTTTGGAGGTCCTCACAAAACATTTCTAGTTTTCCCTTGAAGTTGGACTAGAGATGTCTGTCTTTTCAGTGACGTCGATGTCATCCCTAACTACAAAACATTCTGAATGGTTTAGCAGTTATTCCCCCTAATAGCTAAATTTCAAACTCTTTAATAACTTTCAAGTGTTTCTTGAAATGTGTTTTATTTTCAAGGAGATTAAATTTGAGTATCTCACTTAAACCTGGAAACTTCTTCTGTTGCCAGAACTTGAATTCTTTTACTTTGCATTTATTTTATACACTGTAATCAGTTCCTTTAAGCACATTTATACTTTGCTTATTATAGTCTTTCTCCCCTTGCTTGAATCAGAGCTCTTTCTATAAATATTTATAGATTTATAGTCTCTCATAGCAAAGCCCTTACTTCTAATATAATCTTACTATTGCTCAATCAATAAATAATATTCCCTACTTCACAGTGATTACTGAAAGACTTAAGACTTAAAAAGACAAGACCATTTTTGTGTACAGTCTCCTTAAAGAGAAGGATTGAGATGTGATGTCATTGACTCCCTGTATCCCCAACATACTATCACTACTTCTAGACAACATGTCTTTGATGTGCATTTCAGTGGAGTCATAGACAGTATCTTTGTGGAATTCCCTACCCTAGGATTTGCCACATATAGTTCTAGGGCAATATTCATGTAATTTAGCCTTTCTTTCTCAGCGACACTATCATGTTCCTTGTATAAATGACACAGAAACCATCCAAATTCTGGAATACAAACATAGAATTGGGTAGGTACAAGGCAGTGTCGAGTTACAGTTTTATTGAGAGATAAATAAAGATAGCAGGGAAAATGTCCCGCCTTTATTGGCTTTTTTAAAAGTATATGTACGAATTCTTTAGTGCTATAAAAAGAGATATTGAAGCACCATTTAATTTTATGATAATCTATGCAAATTATTACTTAAATTTTAAAGCAGAAAAACTCTTAAATAAATTTGACAACCAAGCATTCATATACTGAATAATTGTTAGTTCGATGGCCTTTTCCCTTTTATGAGTTCTAAAATGCCACTTTAAAATTCTTTGGATCAAACAACTTTTGAATTTATGAAATATAAAATGTCTCTTGTTTCATCAGATAAAGAAGACTTATTTTCCTACAATTTCAGCTAACAAAGTCTCACAGAAAAACTACAAATTATTTTATGAAATTTTTATTTCAAGTAGGAAATTAGTTAGAACTTTCTTTAGGACCTAGAATTCAGTGGGTGGGACTGATTTCACTCATATTGAAAGCAGAAAGGAAGTGATAGGGTAAATCCCTCTGCTTGGTTTAGTAGGGTGGTTGCTTCATAAAACTATAAAATGTGAAAGTGACTTGTTATGGTTTGAATAGTCTATCTCAAAGACCTCAAGATCTGTGTCATTCAGTGAACTGAAAAGTGATTCATATTTCTTAGGTACTTGAAAATAGAAATCTTATTCTTAGAAATGAAAATCAATTGTGTAGGAAGATGTTGAAGTATCAGACTTGGCTTTGAATTGACTTCAACCTTCTTCTCACTTAACAAAATATACTATAAAGAGCAGGTTATTCTTAGATAAGAAAGTCAAGCTTTAATGGCTGAAACTCAAACATTTTATAGTTTGACTTTTATTTCATCTTGATCAGCAGAAAAATACAGACTTTTGCTACAGCAAACAAGAGACTTCCTGCATCCTTCAGTTTAAATAAGTTGATTTTTGTGGCTGGCAAAATATTTGCACTTTACAAAAGCAAATGGAAGCCACATAATTGAAAAGTTAAAGGACATCTATCTGCAAACGCAATTAATTTTGTCAGAAATTTAGGGAGATCAATCTACATATATGTCAGACAAAAAAAGCAATGAAAACAACACAAAACAAAGACAAGAATAAAAATGATAGCTAACATTCAGTACTTTAAGTGCCCGCATAAGGGATTTATCTGTATTAATTCTTTTAATCCTTATAATGATCTTAGAAAATACATTTTGTTAAATATCCACACCGCTGTCTCTGTCATCAAACAAAGCTTAAGTTGGACACTTTCATGAAACGCTCCCAGTTTGGGAGGAGTGGGCTTAAATCCAGAGGTGAAATTCTTTACTTTGAAAATGAACTACCTCTCCTTAGCACAGAGTGGTGTCTCCCTACATAAAACAAGGAAATCCCTTTCAGTTAATTTAGCATCCTAGTACTACTCTCCATTTCTTATTTTATTCCTACCTTTGTTACTATTTAATAAAAATCTTTAATGGATAATGACATGCATTGAGAATTCCGTAGAGAAGTCTTGTTATGGACTTATCATCCAAGACTCATGCTAATTTCCTCTGCGTACATTTTCCTGTGAAAACAATTGGATTCTCTAACTTTCAACTCTTGAAATCTCTCTAAATTCATTTATAATTGTCTTCACTGACTGTAAATGTTCAGGATGTACAATAGTTGTTCAGCTACAGTCTGGTTTCAGTGCCAAGTTATTTATTTAGGGCTTCCAGAAAGATAAAGCACTTGAATGAGCAAGATATAAATCAAGATTGCAAGAGCTCCCTGATGGTTCAAGCTGTTAAGACTGTGACTCTGACATAGTCCATGTAAAGTCCAAAGGACAGAGACTCATGACCCAGGGCTGCAGGTGGGGAAGTTGGTCACCAAAATGAACAGCTAAGTATATAAATTATTTAAAATGTTTCTTTCTCCTCTCTTACCTTCCTGCCTGCCTTCCTACTTGCTTTCATTCCTGCCTGCTTCCTTCCTCCAAAAAAAAAAAAAAGTGTCCCATAAACAAATGAGACCTGATTGAAGCAAAGTATAAGCATTTACTTGGAGTTTTATTAGGACAGCAGCTGGGGATTCACAGACTTAAGAAGACCTTGAACTGAACACTGAACTGCTATCTGAGTGCTGCAGAGTATACAAAGAGAAGGCAGGATATGCAAATCATGATGAATTCCATTCCAGTCAGTACAGTAACATACAAATCAGGGAAAAGTTAGTAGAGCAATGATTGGTCAAGTTTCCATCCTGGATGCCTCTTAACAGACTGGATTTGTTTCAGCTACTTCCCCTAAGTGGCTATTTCTGACCATGCCTACATGTGCCCTGGACCTGACTCTCAACAACCTTCCAATTCTGTTTTTAATCACCCAGATTCAAAAGACTCCGAAATGATCTGTTATATTTTGCCACATTTTTGTCAGAGCTATATTGTTTTGACCGTTCTATGAAGCACTTGTTCAAAGACATCAAAGAATATTTCATAGTGTCTGTTTTTCAGAGAAGAAATTGAGGCACAAGATTAAGTGAAAAGACACAGGAGTTCAAAACCAGGAAATTCTTATACACAATTCAGTAGTTTCTGTTATTTATTTATTTATATGGAACAAAAAAATCAGGTGTTTTTTATGTACCAGTTATTGTGTGGCAATGTGGAACCTTTTCTGAAGCATGGGGTCATGATGGTTTAATGGAATGCAAAGTGTATTAGGCATCAAGAATCCTAGAATGTTAGATTCTTGACGGCAATAAATAAAGTTGCAACTTGGAAAAAATAATTTACCTGGTTCTCTCAAATCAAAATTTCAAATGAGGATTAGCCAGCTAGGTGTTTTTTTCTTTGCAAGTTAATTTTAGGATCCACAAAGACAGGGAGTTACTACTGTGTGCTACAGTATTTGTGAAAGGGAAGAGGCAGAATGCATGGCCTTCGGTAGACTTCTTTTCCTTTATCAACTTCTCAGTTTTAACCAGGAGTGGCTCCCTCTCCTAGAAATACTATCATTTCCCTTAAATAAATACAAACAGAATTATACATTCTCCTTTCCTGTCTTCCTTTCTCCACCCCGCCTCTCTCCCTTTCTTATTCTCCTCCCTTACTTCTCTTAAGAAATAGCCCACTTTCATAGTACAGAATTTCCATATTTCGGCTTGTTCTACCTGAGCCACTCTTCCTCATCAAAATTAGCAATGTATTTGACCTATTAGATAGCAAAGAACCCTAGGCACATAGGCAGCATTTTTATCTTGTTAAAATATGAATTGTCTTTCCCTGAAGCTGTTTTCTATGTGTAAGCTACATTATGGTTGACACCATATTGCTTATTTTCTGAGAAAGCAATGTGTTCTTCTCACTCATATCATATTTCTATTTAGAAACTTTTTTTTCTGAAGTTTGATTCAGAGCTACTTTTAGCTTTTGTATTTTTATTGATGAATCATCTTTGTCATGTAAAAACGCATGTTTACTTCTCTGGGCACAAGAAAATTGCCTAGTGGTGGCCTACTAACTGGGAAAAATAATGTCAATATATTGAATTGAATTCCAATCATTTTTAAGGTGGAGCGTGTGTGTGTGTGTGTGTGTATAGTGATGAGATTGTACATAGGCATAGAATTGTCTTGATTCTTGTTGCATCTTTTTCCAAATAAGGTTACCTACCTTATACTTATTTTTGTCCGATATTTCCCTATTTAAACTTCTTATTATGAGCATTTCTCTTTTTAATATACTATGTTTTTTAAATTTCTTAAGCACAAATTTCCTTAAAATGAGTAAATATTTTATTTTCGTTTTCTAACTCTAAATTTCTTCTTTTTTTTTCCCAATAGTAATATCTATTGTTTCTTTTCTTCACACTATTCATTTTAGGATACTGAAATTGCATCTCAGTCTATAGTTCGCACTCACCACCAGAGCTTCAGTGTCCACTGCAATCACCTTTTCACCTCTTTCTTTCCCTCCCCGCAACCCCACCTACCCCTACAGCCACAGTCCTGTGTTGTGAATTTGGGCGGGATTTGTATGTCCATGTGTTTCATTTCATTATAGTCTTCAAATAAGTGAATCCATCTTATATTTCTCTTTTTCCTTCTGACTTATTTCTCTTAACATGATCCCCTTCAGTTATATCCTGAATGTTGCAAAGTAACAAGTTCATCTTTTTCAAATAGCTGCATAGCTTATTCCATTGTGTATATACCAGTTTCTTTATCTAGTCATCTGCTGCTGCTTTTTAAAAGAAAAGTGCAGACAGGCATGGAAGGAAACAGATACAGGCAGAAGAGAGAGGAGGATGAAGCACTTCATCTATTTAGTTGTTCATCCTGGTTTTCACCCTGGCCACCCCTGGTCTAGACGCCTGGTCTCTAGTATATGCAACCTGTGCACTTGGATGAAAACAGATGACAAAACCACTTCTCTACTAGGGAGCACCTATTATGAGCATTTCTTCATGACATCAAATATTCTACAAATAATTGTAACTGCTCCCTAATATTCAATTGTAAAATGTCCCATGATTTTGTTAAATTTTCTACTTTTGTTGGATATTTTGTTTTCTGTTCTTATTCATATAAGTAATTCTGTGAAAAATATCCTTGTATACAATATTCTACCATATTTCATATTATTTCCTTAAGCTAGAGTCCTAGAATCGAAATCACTGGATCCCAAAATGTGACTTTTTAGTTTTGCTCTGCTTGATAGGTGAATTCTTTAATTAGTTAGTCATATAATGTATTCCATATGTAAATTTCAAAGATTCCAATTTTAAGTAAAAAGTATTACTGTTTACTACCCTTCTCTAGACATTACTTTACTGTAATGAATTTATTTGCATGTCCTGTAAGGTTCTCCACAGCCTAAAACAGTATTACTTCTCTAGCTAATTTCAGCCCATATTCCAGTCCTCACATTTTCTCAATTTCAGATTTACAGGCCTCGTTTGTTCTTTTGTACACATGAGTTCCTCCAGAGACCTGTTCCCATAGTCCAGAAGTTACCACTACTTCTGAAGAAAGAACTTCTACTACCCCACTTCTTTCAAAAGATGTGTGGATTATGAACCAGGACATTTATCTCAACACATTTGTTATTCTTGAAAATATCTAGGGTTTATAAAACATATGGACATTGTCTTATGCATGTATACTTTCTATTTTCTCTCTTCTTTCTCTGCCTGCTCCTTAGATTTTAGAAAGCTCTGGAGAGACAAATCTATTTCAAAATGTCTATCTGAAGCATATTATACAAATAATAAAGAATATCAGTTAAGATGTGTTTAGTTGCTCCTAACAGAAATCTCAAGCTTTCATGACTTAACTAGGGAATATTATTTCACATAACGGGAAGCCCTTAAGGATATTAATTCCAAAGAGCAAGAGTTTTGTTTATATTTTTTCCTCCACTGACTACAGCTGCATTTGTCTACATTCTTTTTCCCTCCTGGTGGTAATGTGGCTACAACAATTCTAAGTATCACATCCTCATACATGATGTCCAGAAACATAAGGCCACTATTTCTTCTCTGTTTTCTTTGCTTTTTTTTTTTTTTTTTTTAAGAACCATGAATAATTTCCTTAAATATCTCATTGTCCAAATTTAGGTCACCTGTGCATTCCTAAACCAATCCTGGAAGGGACATGGGTCACATAAATTAGGGTTAACTTAGCCATGATTCACAGCTGAAGCTGTGGTGAGCTCAGAGCTCACTGAAAATAGGTTTCTACGAGAAAAAAAATTATAAAGAAAGACGTAGGAATGGTGTAATAAGAATAGATTTGAAGTAAATGACAAATTGTTAAATTTAGGATTTCACAAGAAGTAAGCAAAGTTTATTGAGAGACAGTCACTCAGAATAAAATTAAATGTTTCTTTTTCTCTCTATCAGAGATATTTTTAGTATCTCTGTCTCTTCCGATCCTTGAAAAAACTAATATTTAAATGTTTTCAAAGAGTTTCATATTTTACTTACGTTGGGGACATAAGAGACAAAAAGGAGATAAAGCAGTATTTTTATGAAAAAAAATGTAGATTATTTTCAAAGGGTTATTAAAAACCAAAATGATTTCTGAAAAGGTGTGGTTCAAGGTGAGTTGTAGTTAGTTCTCATGGTATACTGGAGATTAAAAAAGAGAAGCTGGAATCTGTTTCTTCTGTTTGCTATATGTACGTATATCACCAGAAACAAAGTATTATTAAACACATCGTATTCTATGTTAACTCTTAATTCTATTTAAAAGACAGTTTCAGATCATAAAGCAGAATTTTTTAAAGTCACAAAGTCTTTAATTGAAAGTAACAGGAAGGCCCATAAAGGAAAGAGAATACTATTTTTTTTCCAGGTAACAAATATGGGAGAATAACACAATGACAATGCTTAGTTAAGTAAATACCATGAAGCTTAATCCTCCTTTAAAGTTGAGATTACAGACTTACTCAGCAAGGAACAGTCAACAAACCAGCAGGATAAAGCAAACTTGCATTAAAGTAAATGAGAATCTAACAAAACATAGTTACTGCATAATGGGTTATCAATGTAGTGCAAATGTTTCTAAATTTGCCAGAAAATGGACAATAAGCCATCCAATTTAAAGTGGAATTCCTTCCTCTCAAAGCATCAAGTGATTTAGGCAAAACAAAATTATTTGGGACATTCGTTTATCTCTTTTTCTATCTCTGTCTCTCTCTTCCCTCAAATAATAAAAAAACTGTCCTCCTTCCCTCCTTTTTCTCCCTCTTGCTCAGTTTAGATATCTTTGGCCAAATTAGCCTCAGAAAGGAGGTAAAAGTTACAAGGTCCCCTTGGTTTAAACAACTCATAAAAGTAGTTGAGACACATGTTTCTCTATAAGAAATTTGTCTTGCTTTTTATTCACAGAGTAAGTGAAAGTTTAATTCCCAGAATGTATTATGTCTCCATATGTCAATTTGTTTCCCCAAGATTTTGCAGTCCCATAAAACATGATTCAAAACCTTTTATTAATATTTAAATTAGCAAACTATTCTCTAAAATAGAATCTATTTTCATGTTCTATTAAAGATGGGTTTCTAAAATTTTTAGGGTTTTCTTTTCTTATTAGAATTCAAAAGGTCAATTTCCTAGATCATTTTGTCTTAACAGAGAAAATGAATTCTAGAGTCAGATGCCTATTTCTCTTTCTTCCTCTATCTCTTTCTAGCAGTGTGACCTGGGGCAAATTATTTAGCGTTTCTGAGCTTCAGTATATGTAATCTATAGTGCAGAGATAGCAAGACCTCCCTCACAGCGGGGCTATAGCGATGAATGGAGTTAATGCTTATTTTATGAGCACCTGGTCCATGGAAGAGATTAAGTAAATGCTGGCCTTCCCCCACTTTTTTCTTAGAGTTGTCTATATAGAATATTATAAAATAGAGAAAACTGTCTTCCAGGCCACCACCTCTCCATGAATCATCCTTTGTTCTCAAGAGAAACTCACACCCCTCTGAAGACCATTTCAGATTGCTGTCACAGTCCCCAGACTTGTCCTTCCACATAGGTCCATCCATTCATTCAAGTACAGAGCACACGGCAGAATCATATCATACATGCGTCTAACAGAGACAAGGTTATATGAACAGGCTATGAAGAAGAGAAAGCAGGAGAAAATAAATGAGTTCAGTAGAGTCTTTTTTCTCTCTTTTCCACTGTGCAAGGATGCATGGAGCATGGAGGGCAGTTTTGTGACTAAATAAAGCTATATCAAGCCACTGAAATGTTCTTGTGTCTATGTAACCACCCCTGATTTGAGCTGTAAGTGTGATTTGAAAGGCTCAGCCTCAAGTCCATCATTATGTTCAAGCCTAGGTCTGGGTTCAGATTGATTTGCCCATCATATCTTAGCCCTTTGGATTTAGGTTAAGTTGCTAAATTCTCTGTGCCACCTTTCAACTTTGAAATGAAGGCTAATAATAGTATCTGGCTAGTGGAACTATAATGATAATTGAAATAATCTACATATGATGATTTTCACTGTTCCTGGTATGTAGTAAGCATAAGCTGTAAGTATTACTAGGGGAATAAGAATAATCAACTCACTGGTCACAGTCACTGGGGTTTGGGTATCTGAGCCAAGCTTGGTCCATCAGAATTCTTTCCCCAAGATATCTCAACCAAGAACTGGGAGAAAAAATCTTTTTCCCTTTCTCATCATGAAAATGTAAGGGGTTTAGTGTTCCTGAAGCCAACAGCGATCCAAGGGAATGATGTTGACAAGATAAGGTTGTACTAATTCCCTTCCCCTTATGTCCTTTTTGCTTAAACTAAATTTGTATTGAAGTTGTTCTAAGACAGCACGGTCCCATCTAATGCTTGCATTTTAATGCACAGTACTCACAAGACTTTTACTGAGTTGCACACATCTTCAATGATCTGAATATATCTATTTTTCAGGTAAATGGATAAGTCTCAAATTTGATATCTTTAAATAGTTATGTTAGTTATTTAGAGTCTAATTGGTATCACTAGAACTTAACATATGCAGGATTTCCAATTCCATATTAAAATGGAATTTATCTGATGATTTTTCTGCCTTTAACCGTAAAAATCAAGCTTTTAAACACCAATTGATACAATATTTGACCTGAAACATATTTATCAAGTTAACCTGATGTATTATAATTCAGTTGTAGTCTAACTTAAGACTTTTTGCATTCTATCTGTTTTTCTGTTTTGCCTTCACTTGATGAATTCAAACTTTCTAGTGGATTCAACTGCTTCTTAATATCCAGCTATGAATCTGAAAATAAAAATTTTAGGAATAATATGTCAATACAGAAAGAGAAACATACACTCAGTAAAATAACAATTATCACTTTTTCTATAATACTAAATATAAAAACTTACAAAGGACATACTGTACTCCTACAACTTGATATTTGTCAATTATATTTTCACAGGATTCCATACTGTAAAATAAATTCGAGGTAGATTAAGATAATTTATACAAAATCATACATAATTTTATATAGAGAATTGTATATAAAAAAAAAGAACAACAGAATATTATGTCCAAATCAATATTTTAAAAGTAGAGAAAATATGGTCTAGTTATATATAATCAAGTAAAAGTAAGTATACTCTTAATTGTCTCTTACTTTTTAAATGTGTGAGAAAGTAAAAAATTTTTTCCAACATAGATTTCTTTCTCTAAAACTTGAAGGACTATTGAAAGATATGGGGGAAATGTGAGTTTTCAATTCATTTTTTAGCCTCCTACAACAATATGGATGCAGTTGACTAACCATGCATCTTCTAATATTACAAGGGTCATGAAATTTCTACCAAGCCTGTTCTCTGGGTTGAAAGCAATATTATAGGGGATTGATGTTTCAATAGATTACCAAGTGCATATCTTAACTTTGTCATCTATCAAATTTAAAAATTATAACAAATTTTAGGAACTTTTTAAAATGTGTAAGCATGTTGATAAATGTTAAAGGTTCTGTTAAATGACTATAGCAAATTAAAAAAAAAATTGCCAATTTGACAACCATGGAAATGGAGGCACAGAAATGTGATCTTTAAAAATATATACACAGAACACAAACAACACAGTCTGGCTGGAATAGTAATCTCCACTGTAGCTTACCAATGAGTCACTCAACACCTCATTGCCAGCACAGCGAATCACCAGGAAGCAACATGGCAAAACGCAAGCTCTGCTCTAAGTTATTATGCATTATTTTGTATGTATCAGATATAACTATGGCACAGAATCTCCTTATGCATCAAGTAACTCTTTCAGAATGTCAGCTCAATGAATTACATGTAAATGAATCAAAAACAGATGGGCAAAGTTTATACTGAAATATAGAACTTGACCAAATGTGTTTTGGGTTTTCACCCACCGCAGATATCTGAAAGATACTGTGGAACTATGGCAAGACTCCAGTCTCCACTGTGGTCCTCAAACTGGGCCTCTCCTATCATGACCTATTCTTTCAGTACCCAGCTTCTGTTGGTTGCTAACATTCCATGGTGGTTTGGGGGCACTCAATGAATGCATACAGTATTACCAAAATATATGAAATATGCATTAAAATTAGGTAAAGTTAACATGGAACATACAATACACTTTGTACATGCCATACAGTGTACATTCAGAACATTTTAGTTTGTAAAAGACAATGTAGAGACAATAATTTTTTACTACATTTTAAAAATTATAAATGCATGTCAGTTGAAATAGTCAAAAATTTCAGAAGTTTATAAAGTAGAAACTAAAGTCTTGGTTCCTTCAGAGGTAACTTTCATTTGTTTTATTACTTATGCACATATTAGATAGTCTGTGTAAATGGATTCTTCTTCAGATTAAGTTTTTCACCTAATATATCATGTAGTCTTTTTAACATCATTGAGCACATATGGAACTTGAGCCCATTCCTTTTAATGACTGCAGAATATCATCCTCCAGATAGTTTCTAGTTATTTTTTCTTTTCCCCTGTATTAAATACTGATACAGGATGCTGTTTTGCTTAAGAGCTTCCTTAGAAAAAATCAGAAATATTGGAATTCAAAAGACAAATAAGCCCATAGATATTACTCTTCCTATAGAATTTTTGAAAATCTATTTATTGGAAAAGAAGATAATCTCTGGGCAGAAGGTTGGGTTCACATTAACACTTTTAGATATGTTATGTGATCCATTTCAGAAATGATAATCTGGCCTGAAAACCTTTTTCCTCAATTACAGCAGACGCTGGCATTCTTTTGCAGTAAAGTCAGCAAATGGGGGTGATCCTGAGAGTCAGTCTCTTGGGAATGTGATTTTGGGATTATGTCACCACTTAGCGAATAACAACACTGATGGGCTGAAATGAATCCCTCTCCCAACAGACTGAACTTTTCAGCCTCTCCCATATCAGCCATCTCCCTGTTGTTGGTATTTGATTTCAGTAAAGTAAGAGCAAGGCCAAGTTCAGAAAAAGATCAGACCACAACAACAACAAAAACTTGATAATGAATAATACTGATTCGTACTTGGCTCCTTTTATCTACTCATGGTGTAAAGTAGCTCTCCCCACTTAATTCCTCAGTGAAAGGGTTATACCTTTAATAAATAATGACATAGACAGGTCCAGGACTTTTTTTTTTTCCAGACAATCTGGGGAAATACATGAGAGCAAAAGTTTGCAAAATAGCACGGTATGAGCTTTAGAATAGGGAGGTGAGAGAACTATAGATATTCACATTTTATCTTTAATAATGACATAGAAGTTTTCTTAAATGCCTCTGCTACAAATTAAAGGAAAAACCTTTTTGGCATCTCAATCACCTCACTGCTGTTAAATAGTTCAATTAAGGGAATCTCATGACAGAATCAGAGTATTGAGCTTCTCTTTAGTGTTCCATTGTGTTTTAAACATGAACAACTTCAGAATCATTAAGGTCTGAAAACAATTACTTGAGTAGTGACTACTATATGGATTCACATATGTACACATACAACACATACCTACATGCTGAATTTTTAATTAATTAAAAATATTCAATCAAATTCTGGTCTTAGTATAGATTTCTTAATTATACATATATAACAGCATGATCACATCAAAGTGAATCAGGTAAGTTTTTCACTGTAATTTAACTTCAGTTATAAATATCCCACTTATCATCACTTTGGAATGATCTTTTTTATCTGTCCCTTCTTTCGATTTTCATTGCTATTCAGTTCACTTAATCTTCATCTATCAAATTTGGCCAATTGAGAAACTGTTCTAGGATTTGCCCAACTCAATTCTAGAAATACTACTAAGAATTCATGTTTAGAATAATCTTTCAATAGAGCGTCATCAAGTAATTCATTAATCTATATTTAAAAAACTCTACATTGCTTATAAAATAAATTATTGTTGCTCACATTATTTATCACTTTGCTTTGGTAGAAATACTGCTTTCCAACCATGCTGATTTATCCCTTGAAGATGCAGTTCTCTACTTCAGCTCTAAGCCTTTGTTCTTGAGTAGGCTTTACATATCTGGCATTACTTAGCCATACTTCCTTCTATTTTTTCACATTCTCAGCAATATCAGATTTGGAATATCATTTCTGCTGCAAAAAATACAACTACTTTGTATTATTTGTGATATAATTTTCTAATATTTATTTAGTCTTTCATCTTTTTCAATAAAGACCATTAATTTTACCTATGAATCACAGCATGTCCCTTAACTGGCATATGACATATGCGTGTGTGTGTGTGTGTGTGTGTGTAAAAACATAAACACCTCACTGAATCTCATAGATCTATAGAAGAGCTTTGCTTTAGCTTGAGTAGGTTCTACAATTGGAACTTTTCACTCAGTTTCCAATAATAAACTTTTTTATTCATGCAAGTATCTCTTATCTTCTTTGGTTATTGGGCTTCCAATGAAAGCAGGAACACCTAAGAGACTTAACAATCATTGCATAGGCAGAAATCAAATATTTCACCCAAGAATGTTTCATCCTATTTTTTTGCTGTTTATGTTTTTGACCTTTTTATTATAAGTAGTTGCTTTATTATTTTCTAATAAATAAATCCCAGGCAAGAAATTCATGGACTCCATAAAAAGGAGTCAGATCTTACTAGTCAACAATTTTAAAAGTCTAATAGTTCTGCATTGAGTTTTATAGGATTTAAAATGCTGCAATTATCTTTGGGAGTTGAGTCAATATATCTCTTTTCTTGTGAGATGAAATTGTAGCTTGAATTATGTGACCGGTCTCCATTAAA
Source organism: Solenodon paradoxus (assembly GCA_004363575.1). NCBI lineage: Eukaryota > Metazoa > Chordata > Mammalia > Eulipotyphla > Solenodontidae > Solenodon > Solenodon paradoxus. The sequence goes on along the minus strand of RJWH01000216.1, from coordinate 253,577 downwards.
TAGCATAGAACTACAATAGCGAAATACTTTATTTTGCATAGAAATGCTGTTTGGAATATCATTCCATTTCCTTGTTTGAAATCAAGGTTCATAAAGGGCAAATCATCATTATTTTTGTCATACTAAGATTTCAAATCCCTTAAATTTATGCAATTACTGGTTTGCTTTAAATAAATAAGCAAATATATATGTATATATTTGATTAATTTTAAAAAGTGAATCAGAAACAGATGACTGTTGAGTGAAATTAAGTAGTCCATAGAAAGAGGAGTTTAGTTGAAAGACATTAGCTTTATGAATTCCAGTTTATGTTACTTACTCTCCACTCCTGCTTGCCTTGGCAACCTGTGCACATTTTTCTTATATATTGGAGTCTAAATGGCAAATCATCTAACCTACTGTTTGTCTTTCCACATTTTTATTTCAAAAAAAGTTTTTCCTGGCTACTACATAGTAGAAAATTTAGAGAATGTGGGATTTTAAATTAATGCAAATGATTATGGAACAAGCTAGATAATCACATGAGGGAACGCTGCACTGTTTTTCTTCAACTTTGCTGTGAGTCTAAAGTTGTTGTTTTATCTTTATTTTAAAAGTGGGAAGCTTTCAGTGACTTAATAAGTTTCTCACTTTTTTCAAGAATACAATATTTGGCTGTGGTGGAGAGTGGTTTGGTCAGTCACCTCTGAAGGAGCATTGTCCACATACATTTTAAGAACCTAGGCTTGCATCCCGGACTGGGGAAGCAACCAGGGTGAATAACTAAATAAAAATAAAATAAAATGCTTCTTCCTCTTCTCTTTTATTCCTGTATGCCTACTCATCTTCATGCCTGCACAATATTTCAGCTATAATTTGCTTTCTTTGACACTTAACTATAATGGAATGTAAATAACTATTAAACATCTATGAAGTTTTGTTAAAAAAACCTATTTTCACTTAAATGAAGCCATTTATTATTCTTTTTTTAGTCATCACTTAACGTTAGCAGAAATTCCTTAAAAATATTTTGCTGGATTAAGAAGTATTTTTAACATAGATCTAGATGAAAAAAGTTATATTCAAAACACACTGGTATAGTGAATCAGATTAAAATAAAGTAAATAAAATGTTTTAATAGAATAATTTTTTTAAGTGAGGAAGTTGTCTATTTGTGCTCCAATAATAAATAGCTAGGGCAGGCCTAGAGATAAAAAAATAATTTATTATCCTTGGATGGAGAACTTTTTGTTGAAAACTTTAAAAGTCTGTTTCTTGAAAATAATTCCATTAAATGTGATGTCTCTTTGGTAAGATGATAAATGAATAAACTCAAGACCACTATTTACATATATATATACACATATATGTATTACATATGTATATGTGTGTGTGCTTATCTCAGCCAATTATTTATTTGAAGACCTCACTACTTTAAAACATCAATAAAGTATATGAATAGATAGCATCCTTTAAATTCAGCAAGTATATGTGCAAGTAATTATAACTAGCACAAAATTCTTTTTTAAAAGATGAATTCTAAGTGTTTACTCTTAACTTTCAATTTCTTTAAAGCTTAGAATCTTTTTATCATTAAGATCTGACTCTTACGAAGTTAGTTCACAGCTTGTTTATATGTCATTTGAGAGCCCGAAATGGAGACTATAATGAAGTGTATATATCTCTGTTGCTTTGCAATATTCTTTCATAATACCACTTGTAATCATACTTTTATGATTTGAAAGATCATACATTTAAAAACTCTACAATCAGATGTAAGATTCTAAATCTCCAAAGAAGCCTATGAAGGAATGGAAAGCTTAATGGGAGTGCCCCCATTTCTAAAGTAGCTGAGATATGTGAAGGCGAGGGTAGGTTTATCAGATGGTCCTATCTTTCAGAAAAGGGGATAAGGGTCAGAGTGAGTGAAATAAGAGGAGGATGGAGGCAGGAAGGGAGAAAGAAATGGTGGGTAAAGCAGAACAAAAGTCACAAACGCAAGCCAGAGAGATGGTAAATGGACATCTGTTGCCACCTCAAATGATCTAGGTAGCAAAAATAAGAAAATTCATAATATATATGAATTTTCATGGAAACTGTAAGGAAATGAAGTTTTGAATTCTGGTTAGTGAGTTTGGAGCTGAGGGGAACTAAGACCTAAGATTGGGAGTTTGAAGAGGAAGTTCACCTAACTCCAAGGGAAAGGCCCAGGTGACTTAAATAAATGCAATATATTTTGTATCTTAAACAAAAGCAAGTATTGAAAACACACACAGACATAGAAAATACCTAGATATTTAAGACATAACCTGGAATCTGAAATAATTCAGATAATTATTACAATGATTTGGAAGTTGTAGAAGAAATCATAACATCAAAATATGTAAAACAAAAGTGGCAGGTGTGTTTGGAGAAAAAGAGTCAGTAGATTGAGTGTCTTGGTGAGTCCTGAAGAACATTTTTGGCTAAAAGGTAGAGATAAAGTGAAAGGTAGAGATAAAGTGAAAGAGGCATATGATTGTGAAATATAATCATTTCAGGACAGAATTCCTTTCAGTAGGTCTTTGTTGAAACAACTACAGCTAATATGCTTGAAAGTGGAGAACAGGTAAAATGATCAGTGATGCTGAAACAGCCTGTATTACTTTGTCCTGGTAAAACCACTTTGGAGAAGGGGAATAAAGATACCGAGAGGATATCAAGTGTTGAAATTGTGGCCTTTTTGATTGTTTATAACATTGAACATATAATATTTAAGTGGAATTTGTAGTTAATGATAAGAATGGATTAATACCTCCCTTCTTCTGATAAGAAGGACGTTTTCTCAAGAATTTCTTCCAAAACATTCTTCTTGAGCAAACAAGATTTTGCAATTCACCCATATTATGTAGCCCAAGGAGAATCATGCCAAGTACCGAAAAGAGAAGCAGTGATACTTTCTATCTCAAATATAGACACTCCTGGATATTGAGAAAATTAATTCCATGTTCTTGTGTATTTGTATATGCAGAGTAGGGGAGGTGGATTCTAGGGAATTTTGTAAAGCTAGAAACCCTCTCTATTCTAGGTAGTCTCTCTAAATCTTCTCCCACATCCATCGTCCCCTCTCCCTCCTCCTTTCTCTTCTTAAAGTCAGCTAACCTAGAGTGAAATTCACAATTAGAAGTGACTTTATCTTATAAGTTGCTGTGATATCTGTGACCTTTTAAGGATATACTCAGGGGCACTCAGAACTGGTGATAACTGAAGTGTATTTTTCAGATCTTGAGCTGAGGGGTGACTTGAACAAACACTTACCAGGAAGCAATGGAAAAAGAATGCAAAGAGCTCTGCGTTTGCAACCATAAGTAAATTCAAATACAAAAGTCTTAAAATGTCATTACAATTTCTTCCTAGCACTAAAAAGTGTTTAGTGATTCTGTACTCACACTCTTGAGGGGAGGAGTCTCCATGGCTTCTTATTAGCATCTTAAGGCATATGCAACTCAAAGAAAATAAAGAACAATACCTTAGAGCCTTTAGTTTTGTGATTATGTGTTTAAGCATTCAGTTATTAAACACATGTAAGAAGATACTTTATTATTAGAATTTCAGGTAGTTACCAAAGTTGCAGTTCAGATATCACAAATAAAACTTCTTTACAGACAGCTGTGAGATGGAGCATATTGTCCAAACAGTTCACAAAATTTAAACAGCCAATTTAGTCAGCTAAAGAATAAATGTGCACCTTAAAAAATTCGTTCGTGAGATTCATTTAATATGAATGGGAGACACACTTGGAAGACAACCTCATTGAGTCCCTATCTCACCCAGAGGGGACTCTGATCATAATATCTGATTGTCAGACTCATACAAATACTACCACTATGTAGAAAAGATAAATACCATAATGTTTAAGTGACACTAGCAAACAACTTAAGTGAAAATAGAATTCTCTTTACATTTGGCTCCTAAGAGTGGAACATAAGCAACAATTTTAAATTAGAGTGGTAAAGACATAGCTATTCTTCGGAAAACCAATTGTGACTATCGTTATTTTTACAGCATTGAACAGAAAAAAATAGCTATGATCTCTTTTATGACATTAGCTGGATAATATAACATTAAAAATAAATATCACAGCTAACGGTGGTGCATTTGAAAGTCAATTAGAAATCATGCCTGGATTATGATATTGTGTTAAAACCCATTTATGACTGTAGTTATTTCATAACATCTTTTCCTAAGTGATTGAAAAGACACATATGTTTAGTCTATTAAGGAGACAGCAGGGACACTCTGGGAATATGGGACAGTTTCAGTTACACCAATTTAGGAGATAACTCTAACCTCGGTCACCACTTCGTCTTTCCTGCTAAGCTGACTTCAGCCCTTGGTGTCTAATGGCAACCCCACTCCACAGAGATCTTTGGAAGCAAGAAGGAGCTTAGCAACTAAGCAACCCTGGGTGCCTTTGACAAATAACTTGCATAAACAACACAATGTTTTTGCATTTTGATGACACAAATGCTTATTTTGTTTATGGGTTGTCTCACTTTTTAAAAATATAAGACAATTTATTGTTTTTAACATTTGGGAACACATTTTAAGGGACAGTGAATCAAGCTAAGTGTTTTTATCCTAATGAATATATACATGAATATCTAAAAGACAGAGAAGATAAAGTTCTTTGGGTGGACCTAAGTGTCTGGAGTCCACCTACACATCAACCAATTTTAATTAAACACTAACTGAGCAAGATAGTCTATTTGTGGGAAGGGAATGAGGAAAGGGTATTGACTGAGTGAGATAGGGTCTCGTGTGTGGGGAGGGGGCTGAAGAGATTGATCAGTCCCCTTCCATATCAACCTTCTTTAGTAGAGTTGCATAATGGGACTCAGCTGTTAAAAGAAAAAGCTTATAAAATCTTCTTCGATTCCACCACAGCCATGTTCAACCATCGTCACAATTTCACCTGATGCCAATGTCCATAAGCTACCAGAGCTGCCTGCTGACTCTGGCACTGTCACATTACTGCAGAGTATTCACATCAGCACCAGTGAGTGTGCATTCATATTGGGCACCATATGTGTGTATATGACCTACCTGGAAGAAGACATCTGCATCCATTTGTAATATACTTTGTTATCTGGTTATCAAAGGTGTTGTCTAAGTGATAGCAGTGGTAGTAGAACTAGTCTTTGCACTGATCTCTACATCTATTTGCAATCATTTATGAGACCATAGAAGGCTGAACACGAGCAAAATCTGAGTAGTGGGCAACCCAACTTAATTGGGACTATCAATATCTTGGTTGCTAAGGTTTTCTTTGGGACCAAGCTTGTTAGCTTCCTGCTTCCTTTACTTCAGGATAATTTGAGAGGAGAAAAAATGAGGATGGTCCCATAACAGGGCTTGTATCTAACCCATAAAAGGCTAAGAAAAGACTGAAGGTAAATTCAGGGAACTAAACAATGCATAGAAAATTGCTGTTACTGCTGTGATTACATGTAATGTAAGTGGGGAGGAGTGCTATGGTTTGGAGAAATAAAGGGACTTCCAGGAAACATAATCAGATTTGGATGCCTGCCTTTCTCATTCTTTCTATATAATATATCCATATTGCTTTTTATAGAATTATGAAAATTAAATTCTTTCAGTAAATTCAATACTTTATTGAACAACAATGGTGATGAAATTTGCATCAGAGGTCCAAGTCATGCATTAAGAACTCAACAGAAAAAGAACTCATAATTTTGTTGATTCAATGTATACAATCTCTTCCTTGGATGAAACTTTAATTATTCACTTCTCTATGACTTCTGTATTTTAGTGTTTGGTATCAACTTTCACAGTTCTGCAAAACCATTTCCAGAGTAGAAAGTATGATGACACAAGGAATAGGATTTGAATCTCAGATTTTTCCAGTTCATCAAAAGTTAATGAAGTACTAACACTCTGGGAATCCAAGAGTTTAATTCCTCCTCCATCATAGATGTAATACATATATGTATACTTTGGAACTTTTGAAGATCAAAAAGTAATTATTAATATAAGGCTTTGTAGAGAGTATATAAACTGAGCACTATACTTGATTATTCCCAGCATATCTTTTATTTTAAGTAAATCTGCAACTATTTCTGTTATTAAATTATTTCTCAATTGAATTATCTGATGAGAGAAGCTTTGAAGCAATAATAGCTAATTGTAAATCTTTTCTGACCCAGAATTATCTTATGTTTCTGCTTAACTCATCTGTATCACATGATAAATATTCATTATTTCTGTCCTTTCCCAGCATTATAGAGTATAAGATCTGAATTCAGTCTTTGGTGAATGACTTAGATTTGGCTTTAGCTTGAGTTCCTACTTTCTAAGTCACCCTTTACCTAGTCTCAGCAAAATGGTATGACCTCATCCACTGTCATGGCATCCTGGTTAGAGAGTCCATGTTGTTCCACCTGTTAATCTTCTTCACTAATAATTAGTAGAAAATAGTATCCCAACATTTATGTGACTGTCACAAGTTCCTTCTCATAGAAATCCCATCTTAGGAAATAATCTTTTTTGTCCAAATTCGCACACATACGTAACAACATTTACTTATGTATTTATGTGTATGTCTATATACTTATACATATACATATATATATATATTCTGCTAGCACAAAATGTTTTAAATTTAACAGGCTCAAAAAAAAAAAAAAAAAGCCAGTGGTCTCCTTGTCTTCTATGACTTAAAAGTTGATACTATTTTTCCTTCTCTATGCTTTTCTGAGTCTTCTACAAAATATAAATAATTTTAATATTAACTGAAAATAACTAAAAAATAAGATTTTAGAGAGAAACAACTTATCCCTTAGCTTTAATTACACTTTATACTTTCCCCAATGGAAGACATTCTGCATGTGGCCTTCCAGTTCAAACAATGGATTCTGAAACACCTGTTGAAATCATTCTCTCAGCTCTGTAGGAATATTTTATGAAGACTCCTTTTTAAACATACGTATCCTCTCATCCACTTTTATTTCTAAGTGTCTCTCTTTCTTTCTCTATATAAATACCAAAGCTTTGATATAGAGATTTGCATATGCCTAATCATTATTTAGGGCTGAGTGTCTGATTTGGCCAACCCACTTGTGAAAATTAAAGATGAAATCTGACTTTTAGGAATCTTACTGGAGATATAAAAGATAGATGGAAAAACAGAAGCTATGCCCTATCATTCTACTTAGATAGCTAACAAAATAAAGATGAAAACAAAGAGGACCAGATATCTAAATTGCAATGTTAAGAAGACTTCTCTTTTCTTAAATTTTTTTATTTTGACTTTTCACCCCAACTTCAGGTCTTTAACCTGGGTCCTTGGACTGCACGTGGTTCTCACACCAGCGCCTCAATTGCCTGAGCTCAGGACACATGCTTGACTTTGTTTCTTACACCAATGGTTCCTGATATTGAAGAATGGATACTCCTTTTTAATATAAAAATGCCATATTTATAATGCAGAAATATGAAAAAGACGTTAATTTTTAAAATGCCAAAGAGAAAACCATAATAAAAACACTAATACATTTTGTTAAATCTAATGGGATTTTTTTTAAAGGGAAAATACAGACAGGAATGAAGCTGCGGAGGCAGGTAGACAGGAAGAGAGAAGAGAACAAAGAGCTCTATTTTTCATTTAGCTGTTTACATTGGTTGTTTCCCCCCAGTCCTGGGTCTTTAACTCAGGACCTTATGATATATGTGGGACTGCTTCCAGGGTGTGCTAGACCAATAGGTCACCAGGGTGTACCCTGGGTAAATGAGATTTTTTCAAACGCTGAAACAAATAAAAAATCAACAAGTTCTTCAGGAGATCAACAACTATTTCAGAGCTTTTTCCTGATTCCATTACATGAATTACTGTTTGAATTATTAGAATTAAGCAAATAATAGCAAAATAATAAGTTTCCGATGCACTTATAGAAGGCACATTGGAATTATTGTCAAGAAACTGTGTCTTCAAAGGTCTATGTTACATCTTGCTACTTGCTTTATTTTTCCTATTTCAATTACCACATTCAAATGATTGAGAATTACTAAGATTTTCTCTGAAATCCTATTAACTGTAGGATTCTAGGATTATCAAATATGTTTGTGTTTTCCAAAAGGGAGGAAAGGGAAGGAGGGAGGGAGGGAAGCATGGAGAAAGGGAAGGAGGAAGACTAACAAAGGTATTAAGAAAAAAGACATTTAGTAAGAAAATTAGCTTCTAAAATTGCTTTCTTAATCTTGAACATGTAGAGTGACCTTTTGCTAATGTTGACTTTTATTTGAAAATTGATCAAAAGCATGTTTAAAATTTATTTGAAGAAAACCATTTCAACTTTCATTTTCCTCATCAGAAATAATTTATCCTACAGTATAAATGCATTCTTCATTTTTGTCATATATATTTAAAAACATAATGACAAACTTGTATATGAATTTTTAAGAGATTTAAATCCATTTCAAATAGGAGAAGTCAAGCAAAGTAACAGACACATGAATATCTGTCAGTCATATACATGGGCTCCTTCTGTGTGATTTTTCTTATGAATGACCCCTACGTAACTCAGCACTTAATTTAGAGATGTTCAAAGTTTTAAATACCATGTTTCATTAATTGAAAGAGATATATGAGCCCTCCTATTTACTGCAGTATTATTTACAATATCCAATAAATGAAAACAAACTAAGTGCCCATTGACAGGAGAGTGGATCAAGAAAATATGGAACAGATACATGATGGAAAACTATGCTGCTCTAAAAACTTTTTTATAAAAACCTGATATTTGTGATAGCATAGATAAATTAGAGGTAATTATTCTAAGTAAAATAAGTCAGAAGGAGAAAGACATACTGGATAATCTCACTCTTATGTGGAATACAAAGAAATAAAGCAATGGATCAGACAAAATAAGCACTAATACTTGGACACTGACTATAGAAATAAGATTATCAGAGGCAAAGCGGATGGGGTGAGAGCAGTGGGTGGTGGGGAACCAATGGATGGTGATGGATGGCTACTGGAAAATTTATGGTAGGCAAGGTGTGTTATCATATATTTCATGAATAGTAAGCCTGTACATCTAAACTCACATTATTTCATAAGTCAAAATTACCCCAATTTAAAAGTTATGTGCCCCCACAAAAAATATTATGTTTTCATTAAATGTCATGCACACTTGTGCCAGAGATCATTACAAATGACTGATCTTAAATATCAGTAAATTATTCCAATAACAATTTAAATAATTTAATAATTAAAACACAGTGATGTTTTTCAATTTTCATTGATGCTTAATTTCTTGTGTTCAACTATTTTGGGCTTAACAAACCGATGATATTCAAATGTTCACAGAAAGTTATAAAAGGGTTCAGAACATTAGATCTCAAAGCTGCCTATTTTAAAGTACAGTTCTTCATCCAAATTACCTAGTGTACTAAGAAAACATTATAGTTAGGTACTTATATGTTGTTGTTTGGGAGATAAGGTAAAACTCAAAAATATTTTCCAAAGTTCTTTGTTCTTTAAAAATTTCTGAGTCCAAATACTTCTCTGTGAAAATAAATTCCACGTTTTTAATCTGTTTATACAAACCATCAGACTGATGTGTGAAAGGCAGTACTTGATATTTCAAAAAGTTTTTCTCTGAACAAAGAGGCTATGATCTATATGGGAGTGTGTGTGTAGTCAACTTTGAAAATAACACATGCTCAAAACAGAACACACAGAAAAACTCTAAAAATAAAAATTAAATAATTAAAATATATGAAACACTATATTTCTATTCCTATAAATCCTCAATATATCTTTTTTCATGTATGCATATGAGAAAATGACAGGATTGGGGACAGTTTTATAGCTATTTTAAGCAAATAGGCTGTATTTAAAATACATGCCGCAAATGTTGAATAGTAATTAGAAGATTAAAGAGATATCCATTAAAATTTTTCACTTAATTCAAGGTTATTCATAGTCTAAAGTAATTTTTAGTTTTAAAAATAAAAATCTAGGGTAAGAACATTATTTGGTCATATTGATAGTACAGATATTTTATTAACCAAGAAATAACTATTTCAAAGTAATAAGACATGCAATCCCTTTGACTTATGATTCCACCATGTAAACTACACCAGACCACACTCCAGCTGTGTGGTGTACTATTCATTGTTGGGTCCTTAGGGCAGGTATTCTGGTCTGTTAGAATGTCATGGACAAGAAGATCCACAAAGAACTGCTTGACCATTCCTTGAACTTGATGTAGTAAGAAGATTTTCTTACCAACTTAGCAGTTATTCATTTACCAGTATGACTTTACCATGACACTTAGATTTCAGATTTAAAATAAGCTCTGTTTATGTATATTTTCAGCAAAGAATATTGACTAATTAATAGCAATAATAAATATTGTCTTGTTTTTTACAAGAGGAAAAAAAGCAGGCAGGAATGAAAGCAGGCAGACAGGTAGGCAGCAAGAGAGAGACAGAAAAGCATTCTTCATTTCTTTCATTTCATTTGTTTCCTCTGGTACTAGGTTAGGAATCTGGGTCCTTCTGCTTTTACATGATCCATGTCCTAGCCACTGTCTCAACTGCCGGAACCGAGGTGTGCACCATACATAGTTTTAAACATACAGCCTGCACAAATGATCAAGGGCATCCAGAAAAAAAATTGCCAAACTCTTTTTCATGAAAGTAAACTTAAATATGTTATTTGTGGTTTTCTTATATTTATTTTGTTGTATAGTACATATATACATCCAAATTAATGCAGCAGCACACACAAGCGAAACATAACACCTTATGAAAATTAAAAGAATACTAGAGAAAGGCACAGAATTGATAACTGACTGAATACAGATTTATTACTTGTTTTTAAGTGAAAAAAGTATTTAAAAATAATGGCATTATTTTTTCATTTTATACTGGTAGTGCATTGACCAATGTGATATCACATTAAATCATTAATGAGATAATTGAAAACAGTGTCTTCTGATGTCAAATTTTGGAGGGCTAGCTTCAGGTATTATCATAATGCCTTCTTTATGGTATGCATTTAGCAAAATTCATCTATTTTCTATCCCCATCTTCCATTGCATACATACAAACACAGTTCTTTAGTTGGAAAGAACTGCAACATAAAATAAAGATAAATGAGTAAACAGCCCACATTCAGAATAATCTTGATAAAAATCCAGAGTACCATATAAAAAGAAAAAAATATCAATAAAAGTTTTCAAAGGGCAAGAATTCTTGCTTACAAAGAAATGATCAAATTGGCATCAGACTTCTCTAGAGCAGTAAATGCTGTCCTGACTGTAGGGTACATCCATAGGGGAATATTTTCAAAGTTCTGGAGATACTTTTTAAAACTATGCCTGTGCAAAGCTTAATAGCATAACATTATATCACTTTTATTTAGCCCCAAGTCACATCTTGATCTTATAATATATATTCTATCACAACCTAGCCATTGACTTTCATCTTTTGAAGTCAATGCCAACAGACAAAATCCAGGAAGGGTTAGGGTAACAGTATGAAAAATGCATGCTACAAAACTTGGTAATATAAAAGTCGGTAAGAGGAACAGAAGTTGGGAGACAGACTTTGAAGGGAAAAAGCTAGAAAAGGAGAGGGGTGGATGGATAAGGTCTTTGGTTATAATTCAAGACAGATAGACCAAAGAATAAATAGTTATCTTTGTTGGGTTAAAATGAAAGGTCATCATGAGCAAGAGACATTTTACTTTGTATTATAATTGTAATTCCCATTTCTAAAAGCAGTGAATCCAAATAAAAGTCTTTGTAATTACTTTGTAAGTAAAAAAGAAATAATTATTGAAATAGGGTCAATAGTTTCCAGTATTTACTATGCCACTTACATCCTTTGAAATGGATATATCATTTATCTCTTAAATTTCTATTGATTTTATTAAAAAAAAAAAGAATGTTAATACCAGCCTTCAGATCCTATATCATCATGAACAGGGAGATAGGAGAGAAGAGAATAAAGAGAATTTTATAAACCGGAGGATAACACATAGCTAATAAAACACAGAAAACCTAGTCCTTTGGTAAAGAATGATGATAACATTCACTAGTTTTGATTTTCATTTTATAATTTATTTCTTAACATTATTTCAGAAATATAAAGGTTGTTACAGGTTGAGGACACTGGTCATTCTCACTTCCTGTAATAATAAATAGGAAAATTGATTTAATATATGTGCCCATTATGTTTTTACTATAGAGAACATACTTTCACAATCTCCTCAAGTCTGCTTTTTTTTTGCTCAGGCTAAAAGTTCTTTATGAACAGGAACTGGAATGTAGACTAAAGTCTAATCCTAGCTAAATATCAGTTTTATCTAATCTTCAACTTTCATTTAATGTTCAAGTGTTCCATTGTCAACAACCAGCACATCTGGAAGCCAGGGGAAATGCTGATCTCATTTACCTCATAGCATTTCTGTGAGGGTCAATTTTAACAATTCGAAATAATTGACAAATACACATTTGCCCTTAAATATGCAAAAAAAATGAACTATGGAGTATCAATGGTCTTAAATCAAGATCTTTCAATAAAATGGTAATTATGTTGAGAGGAATCACACATTCTGAATAATAAAGAGAATTATGTAGAGCAGTTACTTGAGTTAATTTTATTGCTGTTACAAGTACATGAACTGGTCTTGATGATCCTAAAGATCTTGAGATATACACTATCTGAAAAAGAAGCATTGAAGAGCATATTCTCTCTATTTCATAATATAGCCAATGTGTGTATCGGAATCACAGCTAAGGTCCTATGATAGCTAGTGAATATTTTAGCAAGGTTTCTTCCTACATGTAAAGGAGCTATGATTACAATAAATTGCACTTACTAAGGTATTGAACTAGTATTTCAGAACTTTGAATATAGGTCCATGAATTTTCACTAAGTAATGCTCTGCCTCTGGGCTACTCACTTAACTTTCCCATGCTTCAGTTTGCTCAGTGCTACGTGAAGGACTGAATAATCTTAAGCTTCTTCTACTTGCAAAAAATTTGTAGAGAAAGACAAATACTGTATGTTCTCACTCATATGTGGAATAAAGAGAAGCAAAGCAAATGAACAGACAAGACAAAATCATATCTATGGATTATGAAAGCAGAACTGAGGTAACCAGGGAGAATGGAGGAGGAGGTGGGAACAAGTGGTGGTGGGGTCCAAAGGATAGCAGTGGAGGACAAGTAGAAATTTGGTGACAGTCATAGTGCATTATCAACATATTTGAGGCAATCTACATAACTAAAACTTAAACAATATTTCAAAACAATGTTACTTCATTAAAAGAAGCATCAAACTGAAAAAAATCTCTCTATAATTTTATTTCCTATTAGACAACCACAAATGATCATGTCTTAAGTCACATCATATAGTTTTAATTCATGCCTAACCAAAGTCAAAAAAAAAAATTAAAAGAGCTGGTGATCCAATTTTACTAGTATTTACAGTAAATCATGTTCAAGCTGCTAACTCTGTCCTTAGATTAGAAAATTCAAGAAACAGTCTATCGGAGCCAATTTAAAAAATGGAGTAGAACATTTTTAGCTCAGTTCTGTCAATCAAGTAGAAACTTCCCTTCCTTTAGAATCAAATGCATTTTTTTGAGTACAACTCTTACTTTCTTTGTTTAAGTAATGGCATCGAAAGTTATTTTTTAAGAGACCTCTTTGGGCACTCTAGGAGAAATTTCAGGAGTTTCTGTTGATCAACCTAACAAAGTATAATTTGCCTATCTTTTCATGAAGCTGGCCACTGGTCACTCTATATGCAGGGAGAGATGGGTGATATGCTTCCCCAACTGACAAAAATAAATCAACTTTGATTGTCACTGGGCATTAGATTTGCAGAAACACAAAGTACAAGGGTACCTAAGAAATAGGCCTTGAAGAAGAGAAAGGGCAGGCCCATTTCATACATTTCTCTCTTGTTTAGGGTCTTTTATCCAGAAATAAAGTTCTAATGAACTCTTCTCCACCAATAGTTTTTGTTTCTATTATTATTTCTATTTTGTTTCTATTATTTGTGTGATTTTAGAAATGTAGTCTACGCACATTAAATCTTAAATGCTTATCTAGGAGACTAAATTGGCAAAAATATTGCCTGAAATAGGTCTGAATAAACTAAAATAGCTGCACATTCCTGCAAGTCAACAGTTTTGAGCTAAAACAAATTACATGACCCTATTACCTTAAAAAGGCAACTGGAAAAATAATCTATAGCCTAGAATAAGGCTGATGCTGGAATAATTCAAGGGGGATAAAAATAACAGACTATACACAAGACTCGTGAGAATCTTTCACTTAAATAAACATATTTCTGTCACTAAAAGTGATATTTAACGTCAAAGAATTTATCCATCTTTCACTGTTAATTAATGTTCAAACATTTCTCTCAAAAAAGAAAATTGAGTAGTTGAAATTTCTGAATCTAACACAAAAATGCACATGTCATTATAATTTTCATGTATGAAACAGCTGTATACATGTCTGCCATGGTCACACACACACACACACAGGCTGTAAAATTTTCCTCAGCACATATGTTCAGGGATGTTGCTGCAGCTGAGAATCACTATAAAAAATAGGTGGTTGCCTGTAGATGCAGAAAATTGTTATCTACTGTAAGTACTTACATCAGAATTCAGTGTCTATCTCATTTCTATACATAGAGAATAAGGTTCTGTCCTGCTCTGTGAGCACATACACAAATAATTCTGGCTATGTAAATCCACCAAAACTCAAGTGCTTGGGCAACCTAATAAGGTATTTCTAAAATGAAGTTTTATGGAAAAGATATTGCCTATAAATCCGGGAACTAATTTCATTAAGTGAAATATTAACTCTACGGTGGGATGTGAGGGTATATTCTCAATCCCAGGGAATATTATATGACTACCATCTTAGAAGCAGGGAATTTGTTCTTCTCATGTTTTAATTTTATTTTTCATGTGCATTCAAGAGGATAAATATCAACCAGAGTCATTCTTAGTTAAGTATGTAAATGATCATGAAAGAATTTAGAGTTCAATCAAAGTCCTTGGAATTTTGATTAAATAGGAGATACTGAAGGCAAAATCTTCTTTTCTGCTCTGCCTGAAGCCAGTTTCAACTGAGAGTATGTGAACTAGAGGGTTGCAAAGGTAAGCAAAGAAGCCAAGATCAACTATGAATTCTTTCTCTGTGTATTATGGATGACATGACTATATTTGGAAACAATACCTTCAAGGAAGTAATAAGCCTGTGCAGGTAGAGCCCTAATCCAACAGCACTGGTGTTCTTATAGACAGAGGAAGAGATAGTAGAGAACTCTTTTCTCCACATATACATGCCTGGAGAAAAGATTAGACAAGGAAACAGAAGCTGGTCTTCAAGTCAGGAGAGAGACCTCATCAGAAACTAATGCTGTCAGCATAGTATCTGGACTTAAAACCTTCAGAAGTGTGAGGAAATTTATTTCTGCTCTGTAAGTTCCCCAGTCTGAGGAATTTTGTTATGCTGGTCTGAGTAGGTGAATACACCTTGTACCTTGTATAGACACATTTATTTCAAGATTCTCCATAAAACTATTTTTCTAATTCAGCAGCTACTAAGTGCTGATCATTTTGTTTAGCATTTTCACTCATTATCTCATTTAAGGATCAGAAAAAAATGAATTATCTTCATCTTAGGTATGAAAGAATCTGAAGCACCAGAAGAAAATGACATTTCCTAATCGCACCAATAGTAAATGCTGGAGCAGACTTTATTAGGCATTACTTTGATACCCAAAGCTACATTACGTGACTCTGAGTCATGCCAAATGACCACTACAGGCATCAGAAAGCCCACATTTTCTTGGAAAAGTAACAAATGTAGCATGTACATGTTACTGGTACTGACTGAAACAAATTTGAAGGGAAATGTTATCCTTAAAAAAATGCTCATATAATTAAAATGAGACTTCTCATTCTAAAAAAAATATTACACCTCTTCTTATTACAGACTACAATCAGCTAAATCTCAAAACATTTTCAATATAGGAAAAAGAAAAAACTGTTCACACAGAAGAATATATGATTGAGTTTGAGATATAAAGGGAAGGCCCAATGACAAAAAAGGAATTAAAATTTACAAATCCACAGTCACCATGAGAACGAAAGTTGACAACAGAATGGAAGAGATGAAATCAAAAGGTAAAGGAATAACAAGTAAATGGAGGGGCACACCCTGGGGGCCTAGCGATCTAGCATACCTGGGAGCAATCCCATAAACATCCCAAGGTTCTGGGTTCAAGACCCAGGGCTAAGGGGTACAGCCAATGTCAACAACTAAATAAAAATAAAGTGCTTCTTTTCTCTTTTCCTGCCTGTCTGCCTGCTTGCCTTCATTCCTGCCTGCACATGTCCTTTATTAAAAAAAAAAAAAAAGCAAAACAAAAAAGTAAATGGAGACTGGATATTGATTCAGGAAGCACAAAATCCTACAGTAGTGGAAACTACTAAACAGAAAACCCTGAACTCTCTGAAACTGGAGGAATTAAAGCTCAGGACACAGGATGAGTTGAAACGAGAGGAGTTATTAAAAGGATGGTGGAAAAGTGGTTGTAGCTCAGAATGTTATGAGAAGACTGGTAGAAATGGGAGTAAGGAACTTACAAGCCAGGCACTCACAGTAATCACTAGAAGTTTGTAGTGTAGCTTAGAATGGCTTTTCCATTCCTTACTAATACCTTGATTTCTGACTTCCAGCTTCCAGAATTGAGAGAGAATTAATTTCTCTTGTCTAAGTCACCCAGTATAAGGTTGTCTTTTTGTTTTCACAGAAGCCTTGGGAAATGACTATACCTTGGGATAAAGTCTTAAACTAGTAATTATGCATCATATGACCACAAATGAACTACATGACAGCCTGCCCATGGTAAGTAAAACAGCCATTATTAAAATAAAAACACACTAAAATTAATTCTATATTGTGTTTTGCATACAATAACCTAAGAATTCTTGTTCATCTTGAATAAAATTGGCTTATTAAAAAAATAGCATGGAGGATTATGACAAGACCTGAGAGAAGTAAGCTGGATGAAATATGGTGGAGGTAGATAATATTGAAGATAACACTATGGAGTAATAAGATGCAACTTTTCAAAATCAAGATAAGCAAAAACAAAACTAGTTGTGTGGGATCTGAAGGATTTTTAAAATCTATAAAAAGCTCATGGGCTGGGTAACGCTGCTGATTGAACACAAGCCGCCCTACGATGGTGCACTGACAGGGGAGCTGTCCCAGCTGACCCGATCTGTCCCTCCCAGCTCCAATTTCTCATTTCAGGGCTCCCACCATCTGGCACACAATAAAGATATTTTCCCTGCAACTCCTTCCACAGAAGGAGGTGTGTGTGTGTATGTGTGTGTGTGTGTGTGTGTGTGTGTGTGTGTGTGTGTGTGTGTGTGTGTGTGTGATTGCTATGACCAACTATTAAAACAAAAACATTATGGGCTACCTGCTTAATTTCTGGACATAAGCAAAAACAACTGATTGATGCCTGGATTTCAATAGCATCTGCCTGCTAAGTACATGACTTTTGTGTTCACACTTCTGAATTTGAAGATGATTATATGCTTTATGTTTTTAACAGGCTTTGAAGTTAATGTTTTTCAAATCTCCACTAAACTAAAAACAATAGTCTCAAAAATTCTTATTTAAAGATTTTTAAATAGAGCATCTGAGTTCGAATAATTTTATGTTAGTAATTTTCTGACAACCTATGCCTAGTCATAGAACATAAAAGTATCAAATTTTAGAGTTGAAAGAGGCTAAGCTAATGTTTGAAAATAATTTTGTTTTCCCTCTCGACATTCTCCATTTTTATCTAACTCTCTGTCTACTTTTCTCTAAGGACAACAGAAATTGCTTTGTAAATTTCTTTTTCAATACTGTCACCTCATGGCAGAAACTACTTACAAATCACATCTGAGTTGTCTAGCTAAATTAGAAACAATGGTTCTTTTGCATATGAAAGGAAACATTACAAAACAGTACTTCTCAATTTTTCAAGTATCTTGACAAGAACCTATGAACCCAACAAACATTTTCTAAGTTAAAAAGTTATTTCAAAAATAAAATGACATCAAAACTATTTACTTCAAAATAGGAAAGTCTACTTATTGCTCATAATGACTTCAGAGGTGCCTAGAAAATTGGTTCCCACAGTTCTGTTTCACTAATGAAGACATACAAACCATGAAGAGGGTGGCACTATTGACCCTTCTGCTGCCGCAGCCAAATTTTACAGGTAACATGATAAGAGTTTTGGATGCAGAAACAAAGCCAGTCTATGTGTAACCACATAACCAGGGGAAAGACAAACAAAGATACTATAGAATGGAAATAGATAATTTCAGACAAGAGGAATGTAAAGTAATCCTTCTTTCCCTGTTTCCTGTACAATAGCATGTCCATACCTTTCTGTTCCCCTTCTTTGCTTTTTCACCTATAAAGGCAAATAAGGAGATCTGTTTTGTAACATGAAGTCAAACCACCTTAAAAGTGTTGCTAATTCCTCCAATATCCAAATACAATAAAATGTACGAGAGCCTCAGTCTTGCTAAAACAATTACACACCAACCCTTGGAAGAGTTATCTTGATAGACGATACATTAAGAATTGCTCATCAACCATTTATTTACTACTTTTGAGATATAAAGCACTATCCATATCCCCATAATAGTATTTACTCTATTTGTAAACAAAATTATTTAAAAGAAAAAGGCAGATTGGAGATTGTAGGTGGGAGATGTTTCACATGAATATGCTTTATCTTAAAAATGACTAAATGTGCTTGAGACCATGTAGATTACAAGGATATAAAACACTAACAATGTTGTAACTGCATGAGCATGTACTTCAACTTACATTCAAAGATATGAAAACACATAATAGATAGTAATAATGAATAAAAAGTAGTTTTAGGAGGATGGAAGGAACAGTCAAGTATCATTTAATCTCAGAATACAATGCAGCCTGTATTGAAATAAAACAATGCATTCATCTTTATATTATAATGATGATACTAATTTTTCAATCAACATCATTTTCCTTATTCATGGATACTCAATTTGTTACTCACAGCATAGTTGTATCAACTGAACTAAGTAAATGGTCCATGTCAGCATTTTGTCACTGGTAAACAGAAGGAATCATTTACACAAAAGATCAATTAAGTAATAAAAATATAGAATATAGAATCAAAAATCTAAAATGAATATATTCATTCAATACCCTTTATATAATCAAGTATTTTTCTCAGTACTGGGAGACAGATGTAAGTAAAAGCTAAATATGAGTAAAATAATGTTATAAAAAATTAATTGACTGAAGGGCAGGATTAAAACAAAAATGTAGAAAATAGTGCAGAATACTTTAGTATAGAAAATAAGTTAAAACTTACATTTGGTTAAGTCCATGAGGGAGTTGTGTGCTGGCATAAAATCAGCAAAAGTAATAACATATCTTTGATATTAAAAAGCCATAACCACCAGAACTGGAGATAAAGTTCAGATATTCGCTTACCTTTATTTAGTAACTTGCTATGAAAACTCATTTTGCTCATCTTAGAAAAGGATAGTAATTACCAAGACATAGAACTGTTGTGGGAAATCATAAACTAGCATTAATACATTTCTTCTTCTGTGACAAGCACTTTCTACCAGTTTTACATGAATTCATTTCTAAGATCACAATAAAAACCATTTGCTGTGTACAAATTATTTGTGTTTTGTAGTTGAGGAAAGTGAGGCAGAAATATTCGGTAAATTACCCAAGTAAACACAACTTTTAAGTGGAAGAGCAGGTTAGAAATCAGACACATTGCTTCTGAACCTACTCCCTTAACATCAGATGAGCTAGAAAGCATTGGGTACATGGTGGGTCAATGAAAGCACTATTTCCATTCTGAACACATTTCCAAAGCCAAACATAAATTATTGTCAGATGATTTATATTTTATATAACATATTCAATTGTTACATGAAGTGATACATATTCTATAAAAATACTTGCCATCTCTAAGAAGGCATATGAATATAGATTAATACTATCAGGGCTGATCATTGAAAAGTGACCTTGTCTTAGAATGCTAGGTCATATGTAGGAAGTCGGGATATCTTACAATAAATCCATCCATCTATAAATAGGCTACTTTCCTAGTACACATCAATATGATTCACTCCAAATCTACAATCTCAAAGGACACATTTTGTCTTAGTGAGATGTGTGTGGGGAGGTTTCCTGTGTATATCATGTTGAAAATAGTAAAGGGTTCCCTGAGGACCAATTAAGCATGATAAATCTCAAGTTGTTCCTCATAAAGCAAGAGTAAGTAACAAACTGTTTAAAAGTTGTTTTAAGATCATGCTTTCTTACAGAGCTAGTACTTCCCACAGTAACTGTGGCTCCACAGTTTGATATAATTCGAGTTATTTTTATCAGTTGTGATAGATTTGTCTTTATCAAAAATTCCCATCCAAGCCATATTAATCTTTGGAGGAAAATGGAGACTGTAGATAGCTATGATAGGAATTCTATGAAATCGAGACATATTAGTCATAGGATATCTCTCAGGGTCTTTGGGAAAACAAAGTTTGCCTAAAGCAAAATACCATGAATCAACCAAGTATTTACTGATCTCTTAATATATATGTGTGTATGTATGTATGTATGTGTGTATATATATATAACTTATACAAGAAATAGGAAGACTTTTGAGGCTTATCTATAACATGGAGAAAAAAACAATTACCAATTATTAGAAGTTGCTACCTAAATATTTTATGATCATATTAGTCTGAATGCATCTCAACTCAATGGAATATAATTAAATCCTCAAAAATGTGTTATTCATCTTTTCATCTTCACATAAGACAAAGATTAAGTTTTACAAATGTTGTTTAAACAATTAAATCAATAAATAATAAATGCATGTGTATGTCTACTCATGAACATTTTAGAAAGCAAATGGGATAGCAATGCTAATGTTTTATTTCAGGTCTGGAAGCCTGGTTGGAGAAAAATGACTTTTCTGTGAAAATACAGAAAGATCATTGTTTCATTGTTACCTAAGTGTCATTTATCATTAGTGAATATAAGTCATGATTGAGCTTTATGCTCAATTGAGCCTTAGAGCAAAGACAGTGAAGTTACTTCCAGACATAAAGTCTCAGATCTGAGAATATATTAGGAGCATTGTAAATAGTATTATAAGACTTCAAGTTCTACTGTATGCATATGTTATTTCCAATACCTACAGAGCTATTGTCATATCTTACCGAATTCTTGCATTTAAAATAGGTTTTTACAGCTCTTGAAGTTAAGAAAAGAAAAAAAAAAGTTTGTTTATAGCAACTATATTACTTATCAGATAATTTCTCCATGGAAATAACTTCTCTTTCTCAATAATTTTGCTAACACCCTTGGAAAGAGTCTCATTGGACTTTCCTTGAAAATGAAGGGGAGTTGGATGCTGAGAGGAAGTGGATCGATCAATTTACTGATCACTATTATTCCTTCCTATGGGTTTAATTAAGAGGGAATGGAAAAAGAACTTCTCCAATATCTTATGAATTGCAAGAGAAGCAAGTGTAGTACTTCAAAGAGAAACCAGGGCACTCTTCCTGAAGAGGAAGAATTAACACTAAGGTAGGCAAAAACATCAGATGGTCACTGTATACAGCCCCACATATTCATCCTACGTTGCCTCATTTAATTAATCAATTTAAGCACCTAGGCCAACAAATGCCTCTCAAGAACTAGAAAGCTAATTCTATTGTGCGAGAGGAACTCTGTCTCTGGCAACCAGTTTTTCTTTATATCTATGTTTGAGTTTTTTGTTTGCTTGCTTGCTTTTTATAGATACCACCTATAAGTGAGATCACAAAGTTTTGTTTTCCTTGACTTATTTCACCTAAAATAATGTTCTCAAGTTCTGCTCATATTATTGCTAATGGCAATATTTCCTTTTTTAATAACTGATTAATATTCCATTATAGATACATGTACCACATTTTCTTTGCCATTTATCCACAAATGGAAACTTGAATTGTTTTCATGCCTTATAATAGCAAATACCTCTCCAATGAACATGGAGATGAAGATATCTTTTTGAGTTAGTACTTTCATTTTCCTTCGATAAATACTCAGAAGTGGAATTGCTGGAACATAGAGTAGTTTTGTTTTGAATTTTAAGGAACTTTTATATGACTTTCTATAATGTCTACAACAATTTCTATTTCAATCGAAAGTTCACAAATGCTCCACTTCATCTATGTTATATCTAATATGTATTGTTACCTATCTTTTCATTACAACCATTCTTGTACTAGGTGTGAAGTTTTAACTCACTGTAGATTTTTGATAGCCACATAAGAAGAATGAAACTGGACCACTATCTCACACCATACACAAATTAACCCCAAATGGATGAGAGACTCAGTGTAAGACCTCACCCCATAAAAATCTCAGAAGAAAACAGAGGTGGTAAGCTCCTTGACATGAGTCTTGGTAGTAATAGTTTGGATTTGACACCAAAAGCAAAGGTAAAAAAAGTATAATCATAAAAAAAGCTAAAAAGTTTTGCACAAGGGACAATGAAAAAGAAAATTCAAGCCAGCTGAGAAGTGACTATTGAAAATGCTCAAGTCAGAAAGCGTGGGTCCCATCATCACTCCAACTCAGTAACTTCTCTTATTACTTTATTTCACTTGAGCTTAGTAATTACCTAAGCATGGTGCTGTTATAAGAATAAGAGATGACAATTCAAATGAAATAATTAACACATTGTCCTGGACACAGTGATCAATACTTGTTAGCTGCTCTTTCTGTGAACATTGTTGTTAAAGCTCTTGTTAATTTAATTATTCTTAAGCAAAGCAAATAATATCTCAGTAAGAATTTCAATGAAAGATGAAAATGAATATTCTCTGACTTAAGGAACTGAAATCTTACCAAATATGGAAACTCAGGTATGAAGTTATAAACCTACAAAGAAGAATTTCAATACGTATGTATGTGTATACAACTACACAGAGACGTATAATATATATATACATATATGTGTATATATATACATGTACACACACACACACACACACATATATATGTAGAGAGAGAGAGAGAGAGAGAGAGAGAGAGAGAGAGAGAGAGAGAGAGAGAGAGAGAGAGAGATTTGTAAGGCATATTTATAACCCATGAGACCAAACCAAGGAAGTAAAAGTAGCATAAACACTTCTTGACTTAGAAATGATACAGAGTTCAGATGTATTTTTCATTCTCAACTAAGGTGTTTTTCCAAAGAGTAACAAGAAAAATGAAAATACTGATTTAGCAAAAGTTAAAGACAACTGCATCACCCTCTGCATATCTGAGTATAGTTGCAGAACTCAACAAGCCATCAGGAAGTTATCTGAAGAGTGGTGATCAAAAGGAATAAAAGTAGTCTAACCTCAAGTTTCTCCAGAGCAAAAGTGAATTTTAAGAGAAAAAAAGAACTCCAATATAAAGGAAGGAAAGAGTGAAGCAAGAATTTTATAAACTATATTGTAACTCAGATTTAAAAATTCAACAAGGTAAAAACATAAATAACTTAGAAGTAATTAAAAAACAAAACAAGAAAACTATAGGAAGATAAAATTCAAATAACCGAAATCTAACAGGAGAAACTGTCCAGAATGGCAATGCTATCAATTTATTTTACAATAGGGAAAACTTTTAAAAACGTGCTTATTTATAAATAACAACATGTTTATGTCATAAACTTTACTAATGAAGAAATAACATAAGATCTTTGAGAAAAGACAAGGAAAGTGGAAAATAATAATGTAAATATACTTATTTTATAATGTTTTACTGCATGGAGATAGATGGTATGATTTAGAGATGATAATTAAAAGGTGATAAGTAAACAGAAGCATAAAGGTAAAATGTAAGCAAACAGTTTTAGCAACTGAAATTAGGTAGTGAAGTTAAGAAAAATATAAGGGAAATACAGATAAAACTACTACTGCATTCTGGATCATAGTATGAAATCAATTTATACTACATACAAATATAGAGTAAATGATTATTGAATTGTAAGTATTTTACCTTATTCTTTAACATAACCTAGTCAGGTATAGAATCCATCTAACTTCTAATTCTTTGTACACTCTGAAGAAATTATACTAGATAGTAGGTATCTCAGAAGGATCTCAGAAATTTTCCTACCATCATTGACAGCCATAGAGACAAAAAGGAAGCTAATATCTATCTCACTATATAAAATAAACTCAATTCTCATCTCCCCTAATAAACAAAAAAGCAAACAAGGGATTACATGAAAAACATGCTTTAACAAAAATGCAGGCCTGTATCTTAGAGATTTTGATTTAAACGAATGTCTTTTAAAAGGGAAAAACACTAACAAAGAAAAATAGTAAACTGAACTATTTCAAAATTCTGAAATTTTGTTTATAAAACATAATGAAAACAGCATATGTAGCCTAAAGTGTGAAAAAACATTTGCAATGTTATAAACAACCAAGAAAAGACTTACATCCCCAATACATAAAGAACTACAGAAATCATTATGGGAACACAGAAAACTTAGTAGTACACTGAGCACAAACTTGAAAAGGTCATTGCAAAATATATGCAAATGATAAGCACATGAAAAGTGATTAGTTTGATTAATAATAAGAGGAATGCTAACAAAAACATGATAAAATATAACAATACACACCAGCACAGCTGAAATTTTAAAAATAAATAAGATGCCAATTATTAAAGAACCTATGAATGAACTAGAAACACTCGCACATTGCTGGAAAACTACATGTCAGAGTCAACTAAGATTGAACATATCCATTCACAAACAACAATCACACTCTTAAATTAGACCTAATAAATATACACCCAAACATATACACACCACAAGGCAAACAAACATGTTTCTGGCAGTATTATTCCTAATATCCACACAATGTGAACTACCTAAGTGCTCATCAATAGAAGATTGGTGAATTATGGTATATTTTACAATGAAATATTTAGAATAACAATGACCTACAGCACAAAGCAATAAGATCCCAAGCACAAAGTTGATCAAAATAAATCACACAGAGGAAACACAAGGTGATTATAAAGCTCATATATCAACAAAATAAACAAAACTAATCTATACTATGAGAAGTCAAGATTAAGTTTACCCATAGGGTGGAAACAATTGAGGGAATGTGAGTAGATTTTTGAGGTCTGGGTTATTTATTTTTAGTATAAAAATAAATAAAATAATAAAAGAACTGTCTGAAAAGGTGATGTAATCTCAAAGTGGAGAATGTCTTCTCTATTTTATAATTTAGGAGATATAGGAGAAAAACTAACACACACACACACACACCACAATCTTCATGACCCCTCCCAAAACAAAACAAGAAGATACTGCAGGAAAGAAACATCATAGGGGAGTCCAGTTTAAGATGCTGATGTAGAGGATTCTGGACTCCCCTCTTCCCAGGAACACAGGGACAATACAATCACCCAGAGAACCACTTCTTCTGAAGGAACTGGACTACAAATTTCTGAAGGTAGAAGACCCACATGGAAACAGGTGGGAGAGGTTGGGACACAATCTCACCTTAAACTCCAGCTCTGGAATGGTGACTCCATTCCAGAGGGAGCTCAAAACCAAAGCTTCTTCTGGAGAGGTGAGTGTATTAACCCCACATTAGGTACCCCTAACGTTTAAATATGCACTGGAGAGATGAACCCCAAAGCATCTGGTTTTGAAAAACAACAGGGCTCTAGTCCAGGAGACCAGGGGACTGACTGTAGTGTGCTGAGAAATGGACTCTTGGGCAGGACTTAACCTGCTAGGCTGCATGGATGCAGTGAATGATGGGAAACAGCATAAGGAAAAACTGAGGACACCATGAGAACAGGAAACAGGATTACAGAAGTCAGCAGGAGATTAGTCAACCTGCAGAGAAGCTAAAAATAAACCAGAACCACCCAGGTAGGCCAGCACTAGGAAGTAGGCCAGCACCACTGCCCTAGCCCCAGAGATACTGAGGATGGGCTTACAGAGAAACATTGCCTTAGCTACCAGTGGCCACTCCCTTAGTAACTCCTGCCAAGAGAATAATTCCATGTCCCCAGTATGTAAGGCATTCCCTGAACTTATACCATTTTGTAACTTGTAACCCACAGGGAAATTCTACCACTTTGTGCTAATAAACTTGCCACATGCTGTTATCAAGTGTCTCTCCTTGAATTCGTTTGTGGACTGACTTTCTGCTTCAGAACACATCGGTGCCCTGAGTCGACTAACTTGAGGAGTTGCTTGGTCTGAGGGTCAGGCTGTTGGTTTGACACATATTGGGGTAGGTCCTAAGAGAGCAGATTCTGGCAGGCACTATCTTGGGCCCTTCTGCAGTCCAGTCTCCAGATACTGTCACCATTTTTGTGCTGTCTTCTGCCTCATTTTAATGGCTGGGCCCATCTTTACTGCATCCCCAGGACATGTTTCCCTACATCTTAGCTCCGATGGCCAAGGAAGCTTGCATTCCTGGGTCCCGCACAAATAAAAATGGGAGAGATAGTTCTTGGCATGCTACCACATCCAGAGAAATACCAAACTCCCATTGCTCCATCTCCCACCCTCTCACCCTGGCCTTCCTGTAAAGGAACCCCTTTTATCTGTCATAAATATGATTGTCATTGAGGGTACAGGCTTCGGATTTAATACATTTATGGTGGCTTATGGATTTCAAACTATATTACAAAGCTATAATAATTAAAGCAGTATGGTATTAGAATAAAAATAGACACATAAATTAATAAAAAGAATAGAGCCCAGAAAAAAAAAAAACTTACACATATATGGTCAATTTATAATAAAGGAGTCAAGAATATACAATGGGAAAAGGACAGTCTCTTCAATAAATGGTGTTGGAAAACTGGGCAGCCACATGAAAAAGAATGAAATGGGACAACTATCTTGCACCGCACACGCACAAAACTTACTCAAATAGATAATACATTGAATGCAAGACCTGAAAGAATAGAACTTCTATAAGAAAATATAGACAGAAAATGCCTTGACATCAATCTTAATGATGATTTTTAAATTTGACACAAAAGCAAAGGCAACAAGAGTTGAATAAACAAGTGGCACTATATCAGACTCAAACACTTCTACACAGCAATGGAGCCCAACAACAAAATTAAAAGTTGGACTGGGAGAAAATAGTTGTAAATCATATATATCTGATGACAATTAATATCTCAAAATTTTAAAGATCTCATTCAACTCAATAGTACAGATAATAATAATAATTTGAATAAAAGTTGGACATTTTCCAAAATAATGAACATTTTTCCAAAAGAAGACATACAGATATCAGATAACCAATAGGGACCTGGTCAAATGTTCAATATCACTAATTCAGTGAAATGCAAATAAAAAATTGAAGAGATATTCATTCCAAAATAAATTCTAACTGGGCATAAATCAATAAAATTTATGAAAATTCATACATATTACTATCATTTACCCACTGTGTTTTCAGTACCCAAGATTTTCTTTCCATTCTAGGACATACATAGTGTCAATTTTTGAGATTTATGAAAGTCAGTGAGAAATTCATGCAAAGAGTCACAGAATGCTATTTTAGTACTATGATGCCTGGTAGGGATAATATTAAAATGATTTTCTACAAAAATCATTTTCCATTTAAAAATAGCAATAGTTAACTTTTAGTAAGCCTTCACAATATGTCCATAACTTTGATAAATACTCTCTGCAAATTGTCTCTGAAGCAACAAAGAAAAGTCAGTAAATTAAAATATTATCTGGAAAATACTTGAATTTTATGCTACTGCTAAAATTGATTTAATTAGCTAGGTTATTACTAATTTCTCACTTCCTATTTTGCATACTGATAATTGAGTTTAAAATTCCAAATTGATCAAGGGTTTTAAATTTCAAATATTATGTGAAATCAATTTTCCTATATTCATAAAGGAACATTCACCAGATGACTATTTTTAGTTTTAAATTTTTATTAGTGTTTCCTTAATTTGCAATTCTATATAAGTGTTGAGAAAATAGAGTCATACCTCAGTCAATATACATTCATCTGAACCCACAACAACAGTTCTAGTGCCATCTTGTCTCAGCTTAAGTCAATGATTATAAAATGAAGAAGAACTATAGCTAGGTACATATTCTTTGAGTGGAGTTAAGAATTAAGTCCATTACAGACTAAAATATCTTTCTGGTATTTTAGTAGAAGAGCAGAAGTCCCACAATAATGGAAAACTACTTCTGCTCAACATTTCATTAGCACCTTAGTGATCACTTGCCTTAGTGCTCATTTTCTATTTTAAGTGAATTAGTATTCGCCCAATGGTGTTGGGTTGTTGTTTTTTTTAAAATAGTAATTTTTTTTTCACAATACTATAGCTATTTTAGGATATTGAAAATGCATCTCAATCTATATTTCACAACACACACACCACCAGAGTTTCAGTGTCCTTTACCACCCACCACCTTTTCCCCTTTTTCATTCCCTCTCCCCTCACCTTTTCCTGGTAGTTATAATCTTGTGCCCTGTAAGTTTTTGTTAGGAGTTATCTGTTTATTTGTTTCATTTAATTATAGTCCACATGTGAGTGAAGCTATTTTGTATTTATCTTTTTCTTTATGATACATTTCACTTAACATATTCTCTTCAAATTGTTCCCTTCAAATCCATCCCGATTGTTGCAAAGAGCACAAGTTTGTTTTTTCTTGTTTTTTCATAGCTGCATAGAATTCCATTGAGTATATATACCACTGCTTCTTTATCCAGACATCTGTTGATGGGCATTTAGGTTGTGAACTGTTGCTATGAACACTGGGGTACAGATATTTTTTTTTCTGATTAGAGATTTTTTTATCCTCTGGCTATGTGGCCAAGAGTAGGACTGCTGGATCAAACGGTAGATAATATGTATTTGTTTGAGGAAGCTCCATACTGTTTTCCAAAGAGGTTGCACCAATTTGTATACCCAGCAATAGCGTAAGAGGGTGTCTTTTTCTCCATATCCCTTCCAACACCTGCTATAGGCTATTCCCACTGCCGTGAGGGGCTATCACATTGAAGTTGTTATTTGCATTTTTCTTATGATGAGTGTTGTGTGAATATCTTCCCTAACTCCACGGGGTGTCTTTTTGTTTCAGTAGTGGTTTCTTTTGCTGTACAGAAGTTTTTCAGTTTGATGTAGTCCTGATTGCTTTGTTTTACTTTGGCCTCTTGATATAGCTGTTCGTTCCCCAAATATCTCTTTGAGATGAGGCTGTGGAGCTCTTTTCCCATATTTTTTAAAGTATATTATAGTTTTGTGTTTTATGTCCAGGTCTTTGATCCATCTTGAGTTAAATTTTGTGCATGGTAATAATGATTAATCTAGTTTCATGTTTTGCAGGTATCTTTCCAGTTTTCCAAACACCATTTGTTAAATAGACTTTTCTTACTCCATTGTATGTTGCCAGGTCCTTTTTCATAGGTTAACTGTCCATATCGGTATGACATTATTTCTGGGCTCTCAGTGTGAGTCCACTAATCAGTGTGTTCATTTTCGTTCCAGTACCAAATCGTTTCGATGACAATAACACTGTAGTTTCAGGTCAGGTTGTGTCGTTCCTCCACTGTTCTTTTTCTCTCTTAAGATAACATTGTTTATTTGAGGCTGCTTGTGATATTATACAAACCAGTATTGTTTACTCCATTTTCTTGAAAAATGTTCCTGGAATAATGGGAATTGCATTAAACCTGTATATTGTTTTGGATAAAATGGCCATTTCTACTATGTTAAATCTTTCAGTTCACAAACATGGAGTGTTTATCCATAGATTTGTGACTTCTTTTGTTAAAGTCCTGTACTTTTCCTTTAGAGGTCTTTCAATCCTTTGTTAAGTTTATTCCCAGGTATTTGATCTTTCTTGGTACTGTTGTGAGTGGGATTTCTTCCTTAATTTCTTTTTTCTCTACTTCATTGTTTACATATAGGAATGCTTCTGATTTTTGTGTATTGATTTTCTATCCTACCACTTTGCTGTTTTCATTTATTGTCTCTAGCAATTTTTTCATGGAATCTTTGGGATTTTCTAGGGATCATACCATATCATCTGAAAATAATAATAATTTTATTTCTCCTTTTCAAATTTGGATTCCTTTGTTATCCTTTTCTTGTTTTATTGCTCTGATTTATTGCATAGACTTCCAGAATTATGTGGAATACTATTGGTGATAGCAGGCAACCCTGTCTTGTTCCAGATCTTAGGGGAAAGGTTATCAGTGTTTCACCAATGATTATGATGTTAGCTGTGGGTTTATCATATATTGTTTTTTTTTATCTTGAGGTATGTGCCTTTTATTTCTATTTTGGTTAGGGTTTTTATTATGAATGGTGTTGAATCTTGTCAAATGCTTTTTCTGCATCTATTCAAATGGTCATATTTTAAATATTCACTTTGTTGATGTGGTGTATACATTGGTTGATATGTATATGTTGAATCATCGTTGTATCCCTTGAGTAAATCCCACATGATCATGATGTGTGGTTTTTTGTTTGTTTGTTTGTTTTGTTTTTGTTTTTGATGTGCTGGTGAATTCCATTTGCCAGGGTTTTGTTGAGGATTTCTGAATCTCTATTCATCAGTGATACTGATCTCGCCTTTTCTTTTTCAGTTCTATCATTGTCTAGATTTAGAATCAGGATAATATTGGCTTCATAAAATATATTTGGGATGTTTTCCTCCTCTTCAACTTTGTGTAGAAGAGTTTGAGGAGGATGGGGATTAGTTCTTCTTTTAATGCTTGGCAGAATTCACTATTGAAGTCATTTGGACCTGGGCTCTTATTTTTGAGGAATTTTTTTAGTACTGCTTGAATTTCTGCACTTGTGATTGATATTTAGGTTGTCTGTGTCTTCCTGGTTCAGTTTTGAAAGATTGTATAATTCTAGAAAGCTGTACATTTCTTCATGACTGATGAACATGTTAGTATATAAGTGTTCCTAATAGTCTCTCATGATCCTCTGTATTTCTCTGATGTCAGTTGTAATCTCACCTCTTTCACTTGTGATTTTTGTTATTAGAGTTTTTTCTCTCTTTTTCTTCATGAATCTAGCTAGAGATATACCAATTTGGCTTGTTTTTTCAAAGAACCAGCTTTCGGATTCATTGATCATTTGGGTGGTCTTTGTTTTCAATTTCATTTATTTATGCTCTAATTTTTAGTATATCCTTCCTTCTGTTGATTTTTTATTCTAATTGTTCTTCCTTTCCTAGTTCCTTCAGGTGTGTGGATAGGTATTCAATTTGTGCTCTCTCTTGGATTTTTTTGATGTGCACTTGCATTGCTATATAACCTTTCTGCTCAGAATGCTCTTGTCAAGTCCAACAAGTCTGGTAGCTTGTCTCTTCATTTTCATAAAGCCGTAATTTTTCATGATCCAGGGATACAGCCAATGCATGTTGTTCAATCTCCACATCTTTGAGTTTCTTCCAGTTTTTGTGATTTTAGTTCATTCCTGGTTTCACTTCACTTATGTTCAGAGAAGATGCTTTCTATAATTTTAGTTTTGCTAAATTTGATGAGAATTGTTTTGTGTCGTAGTATGTGAACTATTCTTGAGAATGTCCCATGAACACTTGAGAAGAATGTATATTCATTTTTGTTGGGGTGGAACACCCAATACATGTCTGTTAGGTACCTGTGATGAATTGTTTCAAATAGGGCCTCTACTTCTTTGTTGATTTCCTGTCTGGGTGATCTATTGATGAAAGTGGAGTGTGGAAGTTCCCTACTATTATTGTGTTTGTGTCAGTTTCTGCCTTTAAATCTGTCAGCATTTGTTTCATATATTTAGAGGATCCTGGATTAGGTGCATACATGTTTATGACAGTTATTTCTTCTTGATGGATTACCCCTCCTGACCATAATGTAGTGTCCACCCTTACCTTGTGGTAGCCTTCTTAGTTGGAAATTTGTCTTGTCTGATATTTGTATTGCAGTTCCTGTTTACTTTTCATCACTCGGTGCTCTGCATGGTCAGAGTAACTTCTCTAGTAATGAATTAAAAAAATGATTTCTGAAGGTATAAACTTTGGTTGTGTTTTTAATGTATTTTTAACGTGGCCATCATTGATGACTGGAAAATTTTTTAGCCAAGAGTACATGCAGAAAAGTGCATTATCTTCTGTTATATGGTGTGGAGCGATTTCCCCAAGCATGTAATCTATTATATTTAAGGACTACATTTTTCTTTTCACTCATAAATATGAAGCTGTGTTGATAGATTTTCCCTGTTACATGGCTGTTTTTACTAAAGTATTCACTATATTATGAAACCAATTAAATTGCACATTGGTTTTGTTTTATTTATAAATAGTTGTACTGCCAACCTATTTTGTGCCAAATACTTAGTGAATATTTAAGCAAAACATCTGTTTTAAGTGTCCTTTGGTTCCTTAGGCACCCAATTTTGGAAAAGAACTGAGTTATAAATAATAAGAACATGTGATAGTATATCAGGGTGCTTAAGAGCACTTAATACCAGTTAGCACTGATGTCTATCTTCAGTTCTTAGTAGCTGCGTGACTTTGAGAAACTACTCAACCATCTCCAAATTATTCTTTCCTTATCTGCAATGCAGAGTCAACAGAAGCATAAATATTAAATAAAAATATTTACATGGGATTTTGAATCCTTTTTGAAATATTAGGAGTGCTGTTTTTTTAAAGTTACCAATTAACACCACAAAGCAGCTCAGTGTTTGAAGATAAAATACAATAAAAATAAAGTGCATATTTTTCTTACTGCCTTATTTTATATGAGGTATTTAATATTATTTGACATTTGAAAAGGGAAGTTTTATGTTTAATCTCGTGCTTCAAAATTTAGAGAACAGGGTAATTTTTGAGGTCAATATAGTAAAGCAAGATTCATACCTGTCAGAATGCTGTCCCTGAGTGAAATGATTAAAAAAACCTGAGAGAAAACTCTTACACTTTTCTTCCTCCATTTGAGTCAGTGAAATCTCTATGACTAGGATGACATCATAGTTGCCTTCATATTTTACAAATTACTCATTTAATGCTTTGAACCAAATAGATAACCAATAAACAATTCTACATTCTAATAAGCCTCTTAATAATCC
This sequence comes from Solenodon paradoxus, assembly GCA_004363575.1. Taxonomy (NCBI): domain Eukaryota; kingdom Metazoa; phylum Chordata; class Mammalia; order Eulipotyphla; family Solenodontidae; genus Solenodon; species Solenodon paradoxus. Next base: position 220,329 of record RJWH01000216.1, on the reverse strand, counting down.
TATACAATTTTGAATAGTTGATCTTTAATCTTTACAGTCTTACTTGGAATTCTCTATGGTACTGAGAATTACCTCTTTTCAGATCCAATTATACTGAAGTAAACACAAAATCCTGCAAGGAAATGTCTATTACCATCACTTCAGTATGGAGTAGAGTAGAGAAACTATTCATGACTAGACACAAAAAAGAGCACTAAGCTTTCTTTAGGTGGGAGAAGAGAAAACTTAAATGGTAGCATCTTACTACATAGGATATATTTTGTTAGTTTGCTCAGCTGTCATAAAAAGGTACAACAGACTGTATGGTAAACAGTAGACATTTATTTTCTAAGCAATCTGGTAGCAAGAAATCTGAGACAGGGTGTGTTCAGGTTTGTTTCTTCTGAGGTCTCTTGACTTGTTGATGGTCATCTTTTTTCTGCGTCTTCACATGATCTCTCCTCTGTGCATACCTTCATCCTAATTGTCTATTTTTATGTGGTTCCAGTCTTACTAGATTAGGGGTCACTCTAATTACCTCATTTTCTCTTAAGTCTTGAAAGACCTTGTATCTAAATACAGTCAAGTTCTGAGGTACTAGGGGGTTAGCACTTCAAGACAAGATTTTGAATGAATGAGGAAATTTCCCTAAAACTCTATGCTATGTAACATTGCTGGCTATCGTAGAGGCACTGCTGGACTTGAGGCAGGCAACTGCTTGCTAGATACGAGAATTTGTTCTGCTACACTCTGAGTTACAGTGGAATCTTGTTCTGCTTTTATCATCTAGTCAAGGGTTCTCTCTCTTCATTGATCACACGGTGTCATCTCTTGGACCTAAAAATAGCTTGAGGGTTTGGTGAGGCAGAAAAACCATTGAATGTATGAGAGCATCAGGGTTAAGGTCACATCTGAGCCAATGGCAAGAAGTGTTCAAGAAACTAAGGAAAGCATAGTTGGCTAAACTCTAAACAGAAAGGAAGATGAGATATGAGAGAGAGAGAGAAGGGGGAAAAAAAAACAGACTATGTTCTCATCCTAAGATCACTCAAATGTCCCAGGAGGTTTAAAGCAAAAGAAGTGAAGTGACAATGTGACTCTCACTAAATATATATATATATATATATGTATATATATAATCATTCATATTCATTACTTTGCTACTTTCAGTGAAATGTTCATTTGTTTTTCTCATCATTGCTTTATTAACCTATTTCTGAACTGAAAACTTGGAAATTAATAAAATAACAGAGTAACAAAGTTAAAGAGATACAGTCATAATAGATGGAGTGGGACATAGTTCTTTATCCAATGACAATATTTTTATAAAGTCATAACTAACTGTGAAATCAGATATCCAATCAAAATATCTGTTACTCCATCTTTGTAAATGTTTAACATATTCTGATGGTCAGTGCTCACACACAGCACCAGTCTGGTGGTTAGGGTCATTGTACCAGAATCAACGGACTCAACTGACATTTGTTTAAATGTGAACAGATACATCCTTTAGTTGAGAACATAAAGTGTATCCTGTAAGATGATAGGAACATAGATGTGACGGGTTTATTATATGTGTGCATTCACTTATCAACATGTGGAATCCTTAATATGCTTGTGCATCCATGTCGTTATTATGTCCTCATAAATACAGATCTAGGGCAAATGTTGGAAGAACTTCTCAACATATTTGTTTCACTCAGAAACAGCATTTTTCATAGGGTTTTATGAGGAAACTAATTCATGAGGGTCTTCCCCCAAAAAAGGGATTCCTAGCCAAGTCACTTCAGAAACCACTGTATAATATATTCCCATACTTAACATTTTATAATAATAATCGGCTATAAGCAGTTCTCCATCACAAAGTTCCATTTAACTATTAAGGATGTGTAGCTCTGCCCTAGTGCCTATGGACCTGGAAATGAAAGTGAAACCTCAAAACTTTCCTTAGTGTTTGAATTTATGTTTTCCAAAATAGATAAATGAATAAATTCTAATTAGAGTAATTTCACATGTGGCTATATAAATATAAAAATAATAATTAGTACCTTTACTTACCTTCCTATCCAGTGCTATCTGTCTATCTATCGGTCGTATTTTAAATATACTTTTCTTGGTATCTTTAAAAACACTCATGAATGATAATGATAGATACTCTACAAGATAAATATTCTTTAGAAATTCACACTTCCAGTCTTTCTTTTCTTGTATCATTCTAGATTGAGTCTTAATATCTTTACATCAAAATGCCATTAACTGTCAGTACTGTGTATTGGCATTTCAGATATCCAGGTTATATTCAGTGGATACTGGATAGCCCATGTCTTTGCATGATAGATATATCATGGTTTTTTTTTGCAACCAATTATAATCATAGTTGTAGAGTAAAATTGTGGTCTCTGGCTTCTAAAACAATTCATCTCAACTGTTGCAAATATTCAAAATCACAACTCATGCTATTAATTTCAGCTGATATTTTCAACTCTCTTAACCCAGCACTTACATCCGACAGCTGTAAAAGGCTTTCAGCCATAATAAATCTCTGCCTGACTTCCCAAAGCAAACAGTGTTGGGGAGAGTGATCCCTCCAATAACATTTTGTCAGCTCAAATCACCACCACACATAAGTGATTCAGACAGTCTGAACTGACTCCAGGCTTCCCAACCTCCGGTCCTTATTTCCTATTTTCTTTTACTTATGACCTATTCTTAATATTCTGAAGACTCTGAAAATGCTGTGTTCATTCCTTCAGACTGGCTGAATGCCCATCCCTCTCTCCCCCCAAGAAGATCCTGCCTTGTGGTCAGCTTAGTCTAGTTTATCTGAAAATCAACTTTCTTCATGTCAGCTAATTTAGAAAAAAATGAGTAGGTCAATTGTTATGCTATAAACTTAAAATTTTAGTAGTACATCTATATTCTTGGGAAGTGAGTGAAGCCTAGTGATTTTCCTCAATATGTTTAAAATTAAACCCAGACATGGTGATGTCCACACCATGTATTTCTCTCAGCTGTGCACATCATAAAGAATATGTTGAGAGAATTGATGAGCTTCCCTGCAGCTGGGTACCCTGAACAGAAGCTAGGTCAAGCCATGTGAGCCTGGAAGAGGAATGTGTAGATTATCTAAAACCATGCTTTTCAAATAACAAATGATGCATCAGGATCACAGAGTCTTTGATTTAGAAGCATCTTTAAATCCTGGCTCTGACTCTCATTAGTAGTTTGAGCTGGAAGTATTGCTCCATCTGTAAGCTGAGGGTGTTATTAACTACCTGAGAACAGAATTTGCTTACTTTTTATTGTTGCTAAAGGTGTGTGCTTTTAACTAAACTCAATCACTGACTTATTTCATTGTATAGCAACTAGGAAACATAATTTTCCAAAGAACTCAGTCGCTATTGATATTTTCCAGTTTTATTGAGATATAATTAACATAAAAGTTGTGTTAATTTAAGGTATACAACAGAATGATTTTACATATGTATTTACTGTAAAATTATCACAATAAATTTAGCTAATATCATTACATTACATAATACTATTTTTCTTGTGATTAAAAACTTGTAAAATCTACTCTGTGTAGATCTTTAATTTTAACAATTTTGTCTAAAATGAGCATTCTTTATCCTCCCAACTACAGACTATTTCAGAAAAATATACTTGGGTACTATTCATTATTTTATTTAGATCAAATTGCATGAATTCACCTATTATTTTTTATTCCAAACTAAAACCTTTTCATTTGTTAAATGCTGGTACTTTATAGACACTTGTTTATTTAATTGTTATATAAATACAGTGAGGTAAATACTACTATGACTTTCATATATATAAGCTTCTTAAATTACTGTCAGTTTAAGAGCTATAAAAGAAATAAAAGGTTGAGCTCGGTTTTGTACCCAGAGCCAATCAAAGTAAAAGTGATTTTGTTTTTAACATCTCTATTCTTTGACATTGATCTTGAGACAAAACTGAAAAAGTCACTTAAAGATCTAGAGGCATACAGCACAATGACTAAGAGCCTGTGCTCTTGAGTCCAAATGCTTAGATTCAAATTTTCAATTTTGTCACTTACTAGCTTTATTAGTATACAAATTGTTTAATCCTTCTGGGCTTTAGTTCTTTTAACTATACATTAGAAATAATAAGAGCACTTGCCTCATGGAATTTAATGAGTGACTATGCTACTCATAACAGCACTTGGTTTATAAAAAATAGCTCCCCAAATATTAGCACGAGGATACTGAATGCTAGAAAGGTTCATTAATTTGCCTAAACTCGTACCATTAGTTTACAATTGATACTGAATTTTACTCACAACTTCAGAGCACATTGTGTTCATTATTTAGTAACAAATATATTTTTTTACTGTGAGCACAGTGATGGGGATCACAGAGGCACTGATGAATAAAACGTGTCATGTTACATTTAGAGTCTCATTTTGAAAAACTATATAATTATGTAAGCAAACGATAAGCATGTGGTTACTAGTGTGTGCAACTCACAGATCACAATGTGAGTGAAGAGGATCTGCTCCAGCGTCAGAGACCATTCATGGAAGGAAATAACATCTAACCAAAGACTGAAGGATGGCTGCATTTCAGCTAAGTGGCCAGGATATTTCCATTATTTCACTGTATCAAGCCTATCACTAGTTTTCACACCTAGAAAAATATTTTTTAGCACGGAGTTTATGAAAAAGAGCTAAGTCAATGATTAATTCTATAAACTTAATAATTGGAATTAAATGATTACGAAACACATGACCTTCTGAAATTCTTTTTCTCTTTCTTTTTCTTTTTGGACAAATGACTGTTTATAGAATTCAAAGCAATGTCTTTTCAAACTCAGACCTTCTGAGTGCAAAGTGTGATTAATAACCCTGTGAGTTTAAATGTTTGATTATATGGGGAAAGAAAGAAAGTTGCTACTGTTGGTACAAATGGACTTGGAGTGTAACAGAAAGGACATTGAAAAGAAGTAAAAACATACATTGTTATTCTTATGGCTCTGGTTGTTGAAAATATACTCTACTTAAACCTTTTTTCGTTTGTTTGTTTAGGAAACAACTTTCTGTTCTTAAAATAGTTAAAGAGAGCATCAATTTATTCTGGTTTGGGGAGTACCTCAACTTTAGTAAATCTTTTTAAAAGTATTAGAGAGGGAGAGTTATTAAAACTTGGCATCGGCAACTAGGAGAGCATTAATAATGCTGCAGATAGCAGTTTTGCTGATACAGCATTCTTGACTTTCACCTTCAGAAACTACACTAGTACCCTTTTGACTGTGGGATCTTATTCTCATGAACATGTAATCCATCAGACAAAGCAGTAATTCTGTTAAAGATATCTCATTTGGTTTTTCACAGAATACTGAAAGTAACAGAATTTTCATCACATTCCAGTTTTGTAAATACACAGAGTAACTAGATAATTGAATCTGGTTTCCTTCCATTTATTCCCTGTATATCAGTGTACACTAGTTCAATGCTTCCTTTCTTCCCAATATTCATAAGTCATTTTCAGACTGTAATGTTTTACAATGAATACATGCAGTTATTAAGCTTATTCCTAGTTAAAAAAAAAATAATGGGACTGCTCAAGTTGATTAACTAGAGAATAAGGGATAAAATCTTTGCCCCAAGAAGTACCTGGTTTGTAGCATGCCATTAATATTTCAGGATCCATCTCGCCACCACCCTCAAATTCTTATATTTACTTTCTGCATTTCATCAACCCAAAGTGAGACATTAAATTATATATAAAGGAAATGGTCTAACGTTTGGAACTTTGTAACCAATTAACTACTCCTCACTGACATATCCAACAAGTTTAGTAGTAGTTGAAACTCCAACATAGGTGTATACGAAGAGATCTTTTAACCATTTCATATTTTATTTCTTTGTTTATAAAAATCAATAGAAATAATAATAAAAGTAAATACATAGTCTTTATTAAGTAGCAGATACCATTCTAAGCACTTTGCATGCAGCTGCACAATTGTCCTTACACAATCCTGTGAAGTATTGTTTTATTCCCATTTTAACTTGGAAGAATCTGAAGCACAGAAAGATTATACTAACTGTCCATTAATGTAATCCATAGTGATACCATAGTCTACTAATGAATTTCATAATATGTCAATAAATTTTGTACAAGAATTAACTTGGAGTTATTTTTATTATGAGATTCATGGTTTAGATGACCAATTGAAGCTGGCCACGTATTATTTGAGGGTGGCTTTATAAATGAGCTCAACTCCTTCCACTCTTTCTTCATATCTTGTCTCACGGGGAGAACTTTCCTGACTTCCTTTTTCAAAATGACATCCATTCCCTTACCAATGTGCCTATTTCATTCTTCTCTGATTTACTTTTGTCCAAACTTTTACCATCTAAACTACTAAATTTGTTGTTTACTTTTTAAAGAAAATGTTTCTTTCACTCAAATACAATCCTGTAAGGTAGGGTTCTTCAGTGGTAGCCTCGCATACTACTCCAGATAAAGAAGATAGTCTATATGTTAGTGGATACAATGGTAAATGAACAGATTGGCACCTTTCCTTATCGCATAAATATTATGCAGAATATGTACATATTATATACTTAGTCTTGAGTAGCTCTTTGCTTTGACCGAGTCACACTTTCGTTATTTATCTAGACAAGAATATTTTCCTTCAGCAATTATTCCTTATACATAAGGAGGAAGCCCCAAATTGTAATTGTTTAAGTCACTGAAAGAAGCTATTCTTTGGAAATGTTCTCGGAGTCTCTAAATTGAATTAAATTAAATTAAATGTTTCTGTAATAGCTTTTTAACCAAAGAACTTTAGTCAGTTTGATTCTAAAAATGATTTTCTAAAATCCTAGCAACTCTTAGGATGCTCGGAAAATGCTAACAAAGTAGATATTTCTATGGAAAAAGATATATATATATACACAATTTTTATTCAATGGAAACATCATTTAAATAATATGTTTTGACGATTCATCTAGTCCACAAATGTGTGTTAAGTACCTATTATATGCTAAACATTTTGCTATATAGTAGAATCATTTAGTAAATGTCCAGTGAGATAGAACTCAAGTAAAAATATTTTTCAATGTTCATTTTAAGCAGATTTCTCTTTATAGACTTTCTTTCAATGACCACTTGTCAAACTTTCATTTTTCCCTAATTTTTCTTCAGCACTGTATACTTGCAGCCATATTAATTAATTGTACTTTTAATTGTGATAGTCACAAAATAAAGTTATCATAACCATTTTTAAATATACAAGTAGGAGAGTTAGTTTAATGCATGTTGTTGCACAACAGAATTCTAGAACATTTTGCCTTGTAAAACTGAAACTCTTAGACCTATGGAGCAAATGCCACACATTTCCCTGGCAACCCCCATTCTACTTTCTGTTTCTGGGAGTTTGACTACTTTCAAGAACCCATGGAACAAATCATACAGCATTTGTATTTTTATTGCTGACTCATTTCACTTACCATAATGTGTTCAAATTTCACTCACACTGTAGTATGTAACATTTCTTTTTTTAAGAGTGACTAATATTCCATTGTACATATATATCACAATTTGCTTGTTCATCTGTTGATGGGCATTTGAGTTGCACCCACCTTTTGACTATTGTGACTAATACTACAGTAAACATGGATATTAAAATATGTCTTTCAGTTCCTACTTTAATTCTTTTAGATTTATAGCCAGAAGAGGGATTGTTGGGTATACAGTTACTTTATATTTAATTTTTAAGATACTTCATACTGTTTTCTATACCAGTTGTACCGTTTTATAATCCTATCAACTTGTGCACAAAGGTTGCACATCTACAAAGCACTTGTTTTTTTTTGTTGTTGTTTTTTTTGGTGGTAGTTGTTACTGCTGTTTGTTTTCTAATAGGACGGTCTTATGGTAGTGAGATAATGACTCATTGTGGTTTTGATTTTCTATGGTGAGTCATGATGTTAAGCACTGCTTAATATGCTTGCTGGCCATTCATCTATCCTCTTTGGAGAAATGGTTATTCAAGTTTTTAATCATCTTAAAATCAGGTTATTAATTTTTATTGTTTAATTTTAGGAATTATTTTTATATTATGAATGTTAATTTCCTATGAGATTAACTATTTTCAAATATTTTCTATTATTCTGTTGGCTGACTTTCACTGTTTATTGGTGTCCTTTGATAAAATTTTGATATTTACATCACCCCTTTTGTCTAATATCAGTTTTTGTTTTGCCTTTATCTTTGATATTATAGTCAAGAAATCATTACCAAATCCAATATCATGACATTTTAATCATACATTTTCTTATGAGAGTTTTATATTTTTAGATCTTACATTTAAATCTTTAACATGTTGGGAGTTAATTTTTGTGTATGGTGTAAGATTAAATTCCAACTTTATTATTTTACATGCAGATACCCAATTTATCTTTTGCTAAAGACACTAAACTTTCCTCATCATGTATTTTTGGCACCCCTGTTGAAGATCAGTTGATAAAGATGCATCAGTTTCTTTCTAGACTCACTATTCTTTTCTTTTGGTCTATATGTCTGTATCTATGGCAGTACCACACTGTTTTGATTGCTCCAACATTTTAATATGTTTTGTAATCAGGAAATGTGATGTCAAACTGGATGTCAGTTTGGTTCTTCTTTCTCAAGATTGTTTTGAATATTAAGTTTCCTTGAGATCGCATATGAAGTTTAGATATTTTTCTTTTTTCTGTATAAAATTTCATTAGAATTTTAAGAAGAATTACTTCAAGTCTGTACATCACTTTGAGTAGAATGAACATTTTAGCAATATTAAGTCTTCCAGTTTATGAACACAGGATGTCTTTCTACTTTTTTGTGTCCTCTATAATATATTTCAGCCAAGTATTCGGTGTATAATAAATCTTTCACCTCTTTGATTAAGTTTACTTTTAAGTGTTACTCTTTTTGGTGCCTTTTAATTTCCTTTTGGGGTTTTCATGTATACCTCAGGTGTATTCAAATACAACTGATTCGGTATGTTGATGTGCATACTGCAACTTTCCCAAATATGTCTATTAGTTTAAACAGCCTTTTGGGTGTCATTATTAAAGTTATTTACATAGCAGAGCTTATCATCTCCAAACAAAAATAATTTTACTTCTTTTTCAGTTTGAATGCCTTCTATTTTGTGTCTTTGTCTAATTTCTCTGGCTATGATTTCTAGTACTTTGCTGATTAGAAGTATTAAGAGTGGGCATTCTTGCTTTTTTCCTCATTTTAGAGGATGCTGTTAGCTGGGAGATTTTTGCTGATGATTTTTATTACATAAGGTGTATTCTTGATATTTGTAGTGTTGTTGAGTGTTTCTTTTATCATTAAAGGATGTTAAATTTTGTGAAATGCTCTTTATGATTCTGTTGAGATGATGATGTATTATATTGATAGATTTTAAAATACTAAGCCCTCCATGCATTCCAGGAATACATCCCACTTTGATAATGGTGCATAATCCCTTTACTGTGTTATTGAATTTGCTTGAAATATTCTGTTGAGGATTTTTACAACATTCATCAGACTTATTTGTTTATAGTTTCCTTTTTTTGTAGCTTTCCTGTCTGTTTTAAATGAATTTCTGTCTGTAAAACATTTTAACCACTATGCTAATAATTTTGAGAATTAAAATATATATATATATATATATATATATACATTGCTCATAAAGTTACAATATTAAAAGTTAGTATTTTTAGACTATTCAGAGATTCTCCATTGCTTACCATAAAGTAGGGAACCACAGAGGTCTGAGCTTGGACCATGAAGTCAGCATGCATTTTCTATTTTCCCATATAGAGAAATGTACTTGTCTTTGGAAAAGTGAGGAAATGTGCCTTCCATTAAATGTGGTTGTAAGTACTAGCAGCAATATATAATAATAGTTCATCTTTGTTTTATACAAAGAAACAGGTGCTGTTTAAATGACTTAGACTAGTTATCTCATTTAATCCTCACAACACCCCATTTCAAAGAAGAGAACATTGCCTAAGATCACACAACTGTTACATAAATTGCTTACATAAATTAATTACAAATTAATTAGCGAAGGACTTGAGCCCAGCAGTCTCACTCCAAAAATTGTTAAACTACCCTGCTATTTTGACTCCCATTTTAAGTGTTTAACACAATACATATTGAATCTCTCTTTTTTCTTTTCTCTTCATTTCCTTCTCTTCCCCTTCTTCTCCTCTTCTCCTTCTGCTACTTCTCCTCATCCTCATTCTCGCTTTCTTCCTCCTCATCCTCCTTTTCTTTCTTTTTCCTTTTCAAGACCCACATTTGAAGATCTGTTCTATAAGTGAGCTGAGGAAATGTTACTATAAAAATAAAAAAATATTCATGACAATTACTTATTAAACTTAAGTAGAATACACTTTTGTTTGTTCTGTCACTCATAATGTCAGTTATGTTTTCTTTGTATCTGGGCCTTTTCTCCAATCATTCAAGTTCACACTCAGTATTTATGGAGCTTCTAATTTTCCAGTTCCTGTGTTAGGCATTCCACCACCATTGTTTCATATAAATCAAACCAATCATGCAAGAACTCCAAATTGAGAAATAATTGTCATATTCCACAGGGGTCCCGTGTACAGTAGCCACCTGAAACAGTTAAAATTCAGTGTCAAATCTTTTTGAACTTTCTGACAATATTTCCTTTGGGTGTATTTGGAAGTTCTAAAACCCCAAATGATATCTTTTTAAAGATATATGTATATGTGTATTCTACAGCTAAAGTTTGCATTGCAAAAGAAAAGAAAATCTATTTGTGAAATAGCATTTTAAAACTTGAAATTAATTAAAAGGACCACATTTCAATCAATAGCGATAGAATGTTAACTTATTTTTCAGCAACTTTTTTTTAGTGTAGATAATTATGCCTGACTTACGTCTCACTTGAAATAAACCTACCTAGGAGAAGAAATGATATTGGAAAGTATCATTATGAAATAAAGGTTTATTATCATCTCAGGTGGAGATGGCTCCTTTGGGAAACATTGACTCATGAATCTCTACAAAGAAGGCATTACCTTTATGTGCTAATGCATGTTTACAAAATGATTCACAAGAGCATCGCTAACACTCACTTCAAAGCAAAGCGCTTCTGTGAATCTTTGGCAAAAATCAGGGTGTGTCTCTGTAAGACAGCAGCAGGGGTGGAGAGGATTAGTGAAAAAGGGAAAGACCAAAGACCAACAGAAGAACAGTACATGCAGGAGATCATATCTTCCCTGATGAAACTACCCAGCTTTGGGGTGCCCAGAATACACAAGGCAAGGGTTTAAGAGAATTCAATTCAAGGACAAGGCAAGAAAAAGAACAAAATAGTAAGAACAGAAACAATACGAATTCATCCAAAGATGAGATGCACTGCAGTGCTTCTGTATGAAAAATAGCCCATAAACATCCAGAAAGTGAAAGTGGTTTCCTTTTAAGTTTTGCAAACTCTGAGGTGATGACAGCTTCCTGCAGATTGACTGTTAGTTGCTCAGATTTCAGCAGCTCATTCAGATCCAAGGCCAAGTACTCATCCTATGTAACAGTGGAGGCGCATTTAGACAAGAGCCCATATGGCAAGTTTTCTGTTCATAAGATATTTATCCCACTTCCCTCCCCACAATCATCACGAAACTGGAGACCAGCATCTCGATACTTTTGAACTTATTTCAAACTTTCATCATGAAGACAGTATTTTCATCATAAAAGCAAAGATGTGCAAATACTTAACACAATATCACATTTAAATTCACCTAGCAGTAGCAAATCTGTAAATGGTAACTTGCAACATGGAAATACCATAAGCTTTGGAATTCATTAATTCTAACATTCTTTCAGAGAAATTACAAACTGAAGTGACTAGAAAACTCAACATTCCATTATATTTCTCTTGCATTGTATTTCCTTATTGTGATAACTAAGGAAAACATTTGGAGGAGAAAATACTTCAGATTCAGTTTTTTTTCATACAGTACATGATTTCTCCCCAAGAAGAAAGAAATGTGTCTGTGTATGTGTGTGTGTGTGTGTGTGTGTGAGGGAGAGAGAGAAAGAGAGATGGAAGGAGGAAGGGAGAAAGAAGAATGTCAAAGAAAATGTATTTTGCAAATCTGAGTTATGTCTTTCAAGATTCTATACAATACTTATTTGTTTCTAAAATGATTTCAGGGTTGCCATCCAGAGTCAACATGCTGCTGCAATGCAGAGACCATCAGCATCTCAGGGCAAAAGACCCAAACTGTCACAATCAGTCAAAACTACCAGTGAAGACTTTTTTGGAAATTGTCACTCTGTCGAGTCTCTGCCTCAGGGAGCAAATCCTCTGAGAGACTCAGTCTCTCCTGCTGAAACCTCATCTTCCACATCTGCCTTTGGGTCGTTTCCAAACAGCAGGGCACCAGACATGCTACCTTATGAGTTGCCTAACTAAGTACAGGAGGATGGAGTTTCACTATCAGCTCAAAAGGTTTTTACCTCGGAGACTTTACTGTAAGTCAGGACCTAACTGTAATATGATCATTTGTTGGTTTTAGAATGTTAAGCACTCCATGGAGTTATCTAGTTATTTAAAAAATAAAATAGGAACAGTATTAGGATAAATTAACTCATCTTTCCTATGCCATATCAAGAGTTTAAAAATTCTTTAATGACCAATTATGTGACTGTTTTTCTTCTGACAGTCTGGGGTTCCATGTCAGGAGTGATAGTTTTCTGATTTTACTCTAATTCTGGTTGTGGTACTGACTCCCCTTTACACACTTGTGCAAATCACTTAGAGGTTGTCTTAGATGTCTGAATTACTTGAGTATCACCATTCTATGTTGTATACATATGAAAGTGGAAAACTTCCATGTTTGGAATCAAACAGGGTCATCAGGGCAGTCGGTGTGGATGAGGAAATTTTGGGGCACTTGTCCCCATTTACTGATTTTATTCTAGGGCCTGTCCTGAACATTTTTGGGCTGATTTGACATGAAGAGCAAATAACAACTAATCCCCAGGATTTGAAAAGGAGGTGGGATTTGGAGATTTCTTTATCTTGGAATCTCTTCAAAGAATTGTCTTTGCAAAGAGACTGTCACAATCGTCAGGGCAAGCTGCTAGTGTCTGTTTCCACACTTAGACTTTATCCTGAAATAGTCTGATCTCTTTGGTTTGGTTTTGTTCCTTCAAAAGGGAAAATGAGTAGTCTTTCTGAGGCAAATGTGGGCAGAAAGGACTGAGAAAGGAAGAGTGAATGCAAAAAAGGCAGAAAGTAACTCATTGTCAAACAGAAAAGCTTTGTCTCTAAAGCACCTTTTTCTCCTGTAGTAAAGAAAGAGTCTTTATTCTACGCCCAGATTGAAGCACATGGATCAGCCATTCCTGATTTAGGTTAAGATTAGACTCCTGGATTAGGAGGAGTAAGTGATGATGCTATTACTGTGTCAATCACAGTATTCTCAAGTCAAAACCTATTCTTACTTTGAAAAAGTCACATGCTTTCTCAATTGAAAATATTTTTATCAAAGGTCTCTTGAGTGCCAAGCTATAAGTTTTGGGGTTTATAATATAATTGGGTAATATACTCTTAACCGTTAAATAGCATAATTTTTTTTTAAATAGATGTACTTATGATAGCATAAAATAAGTAATTTTAGAAGTTCCCAAATAAATTATGAAATCCACTGCGGCATATATGTTAAATATGGCTTTAAAAATACATTCTTTAAACTTACAAAGTAGAATAGTTTAATACTCTTAATATTTTCAATGAAATCTATAGCAATAATCTATTCAAGAAAAGTATCAGAATAAATGACATCAAGTACTGGCCTTCAAACATCTTACCTTGTCTAAAATCCTGTACAATAACTGTCATAATTGCCTACCTCTGTTGTGTCATACTGAAGGCCATTTTCCGCTAGATAGTTGCCTACTTGATTATCAAAATATTTATTCCCAGAGTGATTAGCTATCAACATCACACACATCTACTCTAAGTAGTTTTATAAATGATGTTCAGCATCTTTATGGTTAATATAATGAAAACCTTCAAATCATTTGGTCTACCTCTTAGAAACAAGTCATAGTTCTAAGAAATGAAAAAGCTAAGATAGTTGAGACAGACAGACAGACAGAGGCAGAGAGAACAGGATGAGGCCACATAATCTCTTTTCTAATTTTTCCTTGTTCTTTTCATTCACGTACTTTCAAATTCTGAATTATGATTTTCCCTCTTCAAGAATTTGGCCAAATTCCTAGGGAAAGAAGAACACAATATTTTTAATGTTCATTTAGATTCATGAAAGAAACAGGAGCACATTTGGAAGACTATCAAGATTTCTCAAACTATCAACATGTCCAATGAAAATGAGGAGAATTTCTTTTTCTCTGCAGGCACCAAACTTTCATCAGTACTTCCTTTGGTTAATCATTACTAGCTTCAGGAGCCCTGTACAGTGTAAGAGTTTGTAGCCAGGCCACAGCTAATTTAAAGGATATCAAGTCTGTAGTTTGATTATGCCTTTCTTAATTGCTTGACTTAAAAATAATAGTATATTTCTCTTTCAGAATCTAGCACAGAAACAGAGTGTAAGCAGTACAAATTCAAAAGTAATTATGCCATCAGCTAGTACTGAATATTAGAATACTAATACTGAATACTGTTTTCTTTTTGAAAAACATTTTAAAATGTTAATATTAAAGCCAAATGAAATCGACATTTTTTCTAAAATTAGTTCATTGTTTTTAGGGTATTAGATATCGATATACGTATTTCTTAGAGCTGGATATATCATTCATTTGTTTTCTTTCATTTTCCAAGTAGAAACTTTCTCAGTTTTAGAAGAATAAAATCACCAACTTAAGATCAGTGTACAACAAAAATGAAAACTTTTATAGGAAAAAGAAATATAAAAGAAAACATTTCTTACTGTTTCATATGATAAAATATAAAATGTATGGAAATATTTGAATAGCCATAGTTCCCTTTATTTTATATTTCACCTACTAAAAGAGCATTTTAGGAGCAGCACCAACCACTAATTCATCTAAATCTATTTTTCCTCTGATCTCTCCAAAAACTAAGTCTGAAAACCTTGTCTTACAACAAATGTTTAAACCTACTTTGAAATTAGTTAGATGAGGAGGAAAGCAGATCAAATAGAAAAAGAAAGTCTTTATTGAGGGTATCCAGGGCTAATTTCTGTCCATATCTGAAACTAAAATGCATCAACTCAATTTCCTTCATCCCTAGTACCCTACCCATGACCTACAGTTACTTTCCTAATTAGCTATGTAATCATTTTAAGTGGAATTCACTGGTCCTCAGGAAGACAAAGGAACACCAGGAGTCAGAATCACCTGCAGTATTCACTACTAGGTCCCATCCAGTCTACTGAATCAGTATTTCTGGTGTGGGTCAAGAATCTGTGTTTTATAGGCTCTTAGAAATTGAGAATTATTGATGTAATCTCTGTCAGTCCATCTAAGTTCATTGATTAATTGACCAGACTAATTGATTATACCTGTTGAAATGCAGTATTTCATCATTGATGTCAATATCGCTTTTCTTAAACTTCGTCTGCTGTATTCTCATACTGCCTCCTTGTCTCTTCTTAAATTTGACTTCTTTCAAATGATTGAGTAGACTTTACTATTGAGACTTCACCTTTTCCTATTTTATTCAACTTTATGTGATTTTTTTATTAGAGAGGATACACTTTATACATACATATGGGTGTGCATATACATATATAATTTCTTCTCTGATAAAATTAAGATATGTGACAATGTGATATGGATTATGTATACTTGTTCATTTTTTGTAACTGCCATGCCTAGAAAGGTTCTCAGTCATAGAAGTTACTTGATAAATACCTGTGAATGAATAAGTAGATGAAGAAATCTTGCTCTTGGTTTCCAAAACTTCTACAACCATATTATCTCCAGTTTGAAATATACCACATTGCACTTCTAATTAATTAATGCAGCAAAGTGATAGAAATTTTGCCCCTAGGCACTATGGATATACTGATGAATAGGGCATATTCCCTTACACTTCAGAGATTTCAAACCAAAAAAGAAGAGTGCATTACCTTGCGAGCTTCCCCTCACCTTTACCCAGTGCTCGACTCATATTTTGTCCTCCTTTATGTCCTTCAGTAGTATTCTTGAAAACCTCTTTGAAAGCTTGTTCTCAATCTTCGAGTCCATTGACATTCATCTCCTTTTGACAAACGTACCCATAGACAGATTATAATTCATGTATTACCTGAAAATCAAATGTGTAATTTTAGGCAAGATCTTCAGAAAGGGTGTTCCCCACCCCGACAGACATGATTTATTTAACTATTTTTCTTGAGATATAATTGACATATATGACATATTTACTCAACACGCAGTTTGTTTTTAAGGAAAGGTTCAGGAAGGAATGACAATGAGGAGGCAGGCAGGCAGGAAGAGAAAGGAGTGAGAAACATTTATTTTATTTAGTTGTTTATCTTGGTTGCCTCTCCCCTCTCTAGGTAGCAAACCCAGGTTCTTGGATGCTCGTGGGCTACATCTGGTGGACTGGACTGTTAAACCACCAGCACGTGCCTCAACATGCTGTATTTTTAAAGCATCATCACAGAAGACAGCAGAGATAACAAGTTAACACACACACATGCACACACACATGCACATACACAATGGACTTACATGGAATACCCCATTTTAACTGTAGAGTGGTCTTAATATTTTACATGATAAAAGCTCAGACTAAGACCAACCAGAGCACCAACACTATCTTTACTGTTAGGATATATCACACCCTTTGGATTAGTTCCCTTCTCATGCCAACCCCATTGGAACTGCTCTGCTGCCTCATTGTTCTCTTTCCTTGTAGGATCCTAATCAATAGATCTGAAAAGAAAGTTCCCCCCTGATTTTAGTTTTCTCCCCTCCAGGGTGTGCTAGCCATCTCACCACAGCCCTGGCTTACAATCCTGGTCAGTTCATCCCACTGACCTTCTAACAGAACAATTCTCAGACCCATGTCATCAGTGGGTTTTCTTATCACATGCAAACTTTTAAATGTAAATGCCATTTTTACTGATCAAAAATACTTTTATTCACCTCCCGCTGATTCTCTAGTGAAGTTATCAACTTCAGGCTCTCAAAATCATCTCTAGGTCTTTTAACTTTCCTGATTTCAAGCTTGTATCTTTATCTGCCAAGTAAAAATGCAGTTGGGACTTAATGTGTTTCCTTCAATATTCTCATTCCCTCGAACTGGTTTCCTTCCACAAGTCCTTTCAAAGGCACCATTGTTCTGTAATCTACATAAACTCAATTTTGAGGTATTCTTACCCAAGTGGTTCCCTTAACCTACACCAAATTCTCCCCAAGCGCCAATCCCATTTCTCAATAATGGCTCGTTTTATCATCTTAATTGTTTTCACTCTGATACCAACCAAGGATTAGATAATTATTTCATAACAGCATCTAACTATTATTTTAAGACAGAATGTGGAGACATTTGTTAAATTAGAGAGTATTCCAATTGATACATATTTGATAAATACCTTACTACCATCCTTCCTTCACCCTCAGGAACAGTGTGACAATTTTATACAGGGATAATTCTAGGTAAATGTTACAATTGTTAATTTAAGAAACTTTTCTCCTTTATTCCCTTAAATTTCAAGGTATTTTTACTTCTAATAAGTACTCCGGAATTTCATTGTGATTTTAGTAAGTGTTGAATGATCATATGGGAATGGAATAAAGTTTACGAGGATTTCATATTAATCTTGAAGCAACACGATTTATAAATGAGACAAAATCCAAAAAGACCTTAAAATTCTGGTGTAAAAAGCATAACAATGAAAAGTAATAACTACTTGTAAATGTCTTACAGTGAGTAAATAATGAATATCTGCGCAGAAAAAAAAGTTGTATCATATCCTTGGAAGATAATTGATTCATCATGGAGGAATCCCTAAAAATCTCCCAGGATCTCTCCAAGAAGTTACCTCTTTGTCTTTCTGATGCTTGAATGTAAATACTTAGTACAGTCACACTCAAATAGATATTATATCCCAATCTGTAGCTTTAACTTAGCTTTCACCCCCTCTGTCTCATTCTCTTGGAACTTTGTTTTCCATTTTACAATTAGTTGTTTCATATGAAGAGTTACTTAACTCAAGTTCCTCAAAATCATCTGGAGGAAGATAGTAAATACTGAATAAAGATTTAACTTATTCAATTTCCTTTTTTACTACCAATTACATAGTTTGCATCAAGTCAAACCTGCCTACTATAAACTCCTTCGACCCTACTATTTTCAGTTATTTCACATTTTTTGTAGAAATGAGCAAGCAGACCCCTTGTCTCCTCAGCGTTCTTTCACCCACCAAACAGCAAGATTGTGGATAAGCTTTGAGTCACTAAAGACAAGTTGGTGTGTGGGCGCTTTTTCTTTTCTTTCTTTTTCTTTTTTTTCCCAGAGACTAGTTAAATCACACTGGCTCCAGAGTTTCACCCTCATGCCCTAGCAGTAGAGGTCATCAGTAGCACGGATTCAGTCTGGGCTATCTCTCAATCAGAAACAAATAACGGCGACTCCTTTGGGAGTCCACTGAGACCATTACAGACCTTCAAATGAGCAGTTAAGCTTTGTAGTGCGCCTCCTTGAGAAACAGCTGTTTGTCTAACCTTTGAACTGACCGATGCATTAATCTGAAGCATAATTTAGTTCTGTCTGAGCTTCTGGATATGGCATGAATATCTGGCTTCCTTACACTCTGCCAGTCTCCCAAGTAATACTTTGTGTGCTTTCTTTCAAAAAGCCATTTTCCCCTTCCCAATTGAATTATGTATGATTCTGTGATAAAGGAATGCCTGCGTGGGTGTCTAGTTCCTACACTCCCATTCTGATAACTCTACCTGTATCTGTCCTGGTCCTGCTGTTTGTTACAGATAGTCATCGGGACCCCGAAAGCAGCCCCTGACGTCTCTGAGCCTCTTTTCACAGCAACGAGATGGTTGTGCTCCGGGCTTTGTTGGGATAAGGATAGGTTAGGAGGAAGTGTGTGTCTTACATATGCAAAAGCTTCTGAATTGTAAAGTGTGCTGGTTGAGTCAAACAGCAGCGTTCTACAGGAAAATTCCTATTTTGGTATTTAATATTTATTGAGGTAACTTTGATTTACAAAATAATATAAGCCCATACGTGCAGGTTCTCCATTCCTCAAATACATGACAACACACTGCACCCACCATCATGTTACCAAAAGTCCTCCTCTACTGTCCATTGGACACCGTCGCCCCTTGTTCCCATCCCCACCCCCACCCACTTCCCTGCTGGTAGCCTCAGCTCTACTGTTAATATCCAAGGGTAAGTTTTTGTTTTGTCTATTCATTTACTTTGTTTCTTTATATTTCACATGTGATTGAGATCATTCTATATTTGTCCAATAGGAAAGTCCTATTTTAAGACAAACTCCAGTGAGTCTCCTTTGGTAAACTGGAGATGTTTTAAAGCACACTACACTCTCTGAGTTCATAATTTCATTATTAGAATGAAATTCCTATCAATTCAGTAGAAAGCATGGGAGAGAAAGGTTTCAGCTGGGAAGATACTTAGATCACACATGCATAACTGGAAGACTCCAATTTCATTTTTCTATGGTTTAAGTTAAAAGAAATTGCAAAATGAGGAAAAAGGAGCTTATTATCCGAAATAATTTAAAGCTGAAGAATAACTGGTAAGTGCATAACTAGGGCACTCAGAACCCTTAGTGAGGTTATGCTTTCAGGTCATTTATTTATTTACTTGCTTCTCTGTATGTTGGAGAAGCAACTGATAATTGATTCAGAAGTACAAGATCGTCTATAAGTCCTAAGTGTTATGGGATGATGAAAAGATCAGGGGAAGGAAATTCAGGAGACCTCAAGCATCTTGTCAAGCTTGAATCTCAGCTCCTCTACTGATGATCTTGAGTCACAAAACTGTATTCAACCTCATCAAATCTTAAGGGTGTCATCTATAAAATCATGGATTCACCCATTGAATAACACTGTAGTGGGTCTCAAAAGAGACAACACATGCAGAGAACGAGACTGACATTGAGTAAGTCTCAATAAAATACTGTCCGATTATAAACCTCTCATTCATCACATACAACTGTGTGTAAAGCATTCCATATTTTTGGAATTCAGTTGCTTCACATATAACTGTAGGTGAAAGGAGCAGACAGTATCCAAATAACTTCTAGCAACAGAATGAATTTTTTGCATTCATCTATCTACCAGGTTTATTATTATCTGTAATAGTAGTAAACTCCAATATCTGCATGGTATTTATTGATTCACAGTACCTTTTCTCATATGTTCTCTTTATTCTTACTATGGCCCTAAGAGATAGGTATTATTGCATTTCCATTTTTTCGGATGAGAATGTTAAGTTTCAGTTTAAGTTTAAATGATTTGCTCAAGTTTAAGCAACCATTGCAAGCAAGGTTACATCCACATATCTACTATTACTATAAACTCAACAATTTGGTATACACCTCCGGGTGGCTATATTGCCATAATATATTTAAGATAAGTTCACACGAAGCTTATATGCAGGGAAAATTTAAGGTGTAGATACAAAAGCAAAATGAAAAAGGCCTAAACTCTATCCAGGTGACCTGTAGTTTTTGGAACACAATTTTCCATATTTGGAATGAAGAGATGATACTAGATATTTTTAAGATGCTTTCTAACTCCAGTGGTCTGAGTTTTGCTTTCATCTTAGAGCACATTTCTCTCCTAATATGAATCTCACTTGCAACTGTCTTGTATTTTCTTCTCTAATGAGGTATATCCATTCCAACATTTGGGTGAACATCTCTGGGATGCCCAAGAAAGGAGCAGAGACTTCAAATAGCCTCATATGTCCTGTTGCTCTTTTGTTTTATCTCATTCTTTGGACTGCAAAACCTTCCTGCTACAATTGTTCTCTATATGGAAAGAGTTGAATGACTAAGTCTTTATTAACCATCTTTTCCTAGAATGTCAAACTTTCATCAACAAGAAGTTTGAAGAAGGGCCTCCTTCTGGGAGCTCTGATAATGAAGCACAATGAAAACAATGCAAGTTTATATTTGCAAATAAGATAGGTGATACTCTGATTTTACTATCTAATAAGAGTTAGGAATTTATTAGAATAACCTATTTTAGGCTATCTAAACTTAAGCTGTCATCAACAAAATTCTGTGAAGGCTTGAAGTAAGTGACATGTCAGTTCCTGCATATACTAGTTACCATTATTTTTTCTTGTTGGGAGGAAACAAACAACAATAACAACAAAATTCTGATATAGAATTTATATAAAATTAGTGAATCATGTTTTTAAAATCAAACACTCAAAACAGGAAGATCATTTAAGGTTGACAAAATTTATAGTCTCTTTGAATTCACTTTTTTAATTAATTGATTTTTGCTTAATTTAATTGTCTAAGTATTTCATTTTTCTCTTAATTTCCAAAGAAAATGTGCCAACTATCAAAGATAGTCTTCTACCAATCTTTTCTTTTGGGAGTTATATGAGTGAGGTGATAGAAAGGTAAGTCCCAGACACAACTTCGTCCATGATAAAACTATTTCAAAATCAACAGTGGATCAACTCCTTTTATGAGAAATTCAGAAAAAAGTTAAGAAGTTTATGCACTCCAGGTGATTGTAAAACTGGCTACCTCAAAGCTAGCATGTTTCCATGGTTCCTTATTCAGTGCACTGTGCCACATCATTGGGAAAAATCTTCCAATTCTTTTCTTCTCCCTGGAAAAGGAAAGAGCAGATTGACTGTACATTCAACATTCTGAGACTTTGTTGCGGAAGCGTTCTGAGGGATTGGCTTCTGTCTTGTCTGTCTAGGATCACAGACACAACCCAGCATGCTTTAGGTGCCTGGGAGAATACTGTAACAATGGAGCATATAATTTATAAATTATATCTACCATACAAGCTAAGAGATGAAAAAATGTTAAAAAGTAATAGCTACAAAAACAAGTTAATGAATACAGAATATTAAAAAAAAAAATTGTGCCTTTTGCCACAATTAGGATGTGACAGCAGGGGATCCTGTTGAGTGAAATAAGTCAGAAAGAAAAGAAACAATACAGGATGGTTTCATTCTCATGTGGAGTATAATCAAATTAACATATAAATTGAAACAAAAATAGCAGCACTCAGGACTGTTTATGGAGGGGAACAGGATGAGGGAAAAAAGGTGAAGGTTTGAGACACTGGAACTCTGGTGGTGGGTGTGGTGTGAAATATAGATGGAGATGCAATTTCAGTATCCTAAAGGGAAGTTAATATTGTGAAACTAAGAAATAATAAATATACTATAAAAATATAATCTGCGTCCAAAATAAATATGGCTTTAGAAAAGTTTTAAAAGACTGATAGAAAACAGTTAACAGTGACAATAGATAGCCCTGCCCTATCAATAATTACTTTAAGTATAACTGAATTGAACTCATCTTTCAAAAGACAAAGTGACTGAATAGATTCAAATAATGAAAGTGAAAAAAATATTTGCTACATGCTGCTAGCAAGAAATTCATTATAAAATTAAGAACACATAGGCTGAAAATGAAAGAATGAAGAAAAATATCCACGCAAGAGGTAAGAAAAACAGAATTATGGTGGTAATATTTATATCAGAAAATATACTTTAAGCCAAAAACCTACCATAAGGAAGAAAGACATTATATAGACATGAAGGGGGACAATTCACCAGGAAGATATAACAACCATAAATATACAAATATATATACACATATGCACACACACACATATATGTGTGTGTGTGTGATAAGGTGTGAATACATGTGTGTACCTCAATTTTCACAGTTGTGGGAACTTATGTCTTCTGGAAAGAAGATTTATTCCAGAGCACAGATCATAAGTGTGTAAGAAGGAAGGAGAGATAAAGCACAGGGGTTAAGCAAAAGAGGTTTTATTTAGGAAGAGGAAAGGAAATATTCCCAAAGAGAGAGAGACCCTCTAGGGAGGGAGGAAGTAACCCTGATGAACCTGAGAGCCCAGTTTTTAAGGGGTCTAGCAGCTTGCTGCCCATCCCCTAACCTGTCATTAAGCATTCTGAAGTGGGACAAGTTTTCTTACTGGCTCATCAGTGATCTTCTTGAATTGATTGGAGAGTTTCATATCAGCACCTTGTCACCTTTATAAGTGATTTTCTTTTGTTCTTTTTAGTAGCCCTCTACTTTAGCAGCTTGGAGTTGGCCTTTTCAGTTATACTTTAAACTTAATTGTGCTGACTTCCTGGCTTTTGGTATGTTACACTGGATTGGTGTCATATTGGCTCTATATTGATGGCTGGATTAAATTAGTCACATTGATCTACTGTTTTCTGGCTCTGGATTTCCCCTCCTGCCTTTTGCCTATATCTGGCTGACTAACTATCACATACACTTAACATCAATATCTCAATATATGAAGCAACACTGTCAGAACTGAAGCAAGGAGTAAAAGCACAATGTTAGATTGCAGTATCTCACTTTTGATAATTTAGACAGAAGAGCAATAGGGAAATAGAGGAGTTTAACATGATACACTAAATGGACCTAACAGATATATACAAAGCATTCCATCCAACAAAAGCAAAATATACATCCTTCACAAGCACACATGGACTTTTCTCTGAGAGATCATTTAAGGCCACAAATAAGTCTGCCAAAGGTAAAGAGATTGAAATCATGCCAAATATGTTTTCCAATCAAAATGGAATAACATTGAAATCAGTAGCAGAAGGAAAGCAAGAAAATTTACAAATATGTCAAAATTTAAAATACAGACTTAAACATATGGATCAAGGAAGAAATAAAAAGGAAAGTAAATCTTGGAGCAAATGAAAATAGAAGCACATTAATTTCCAAACATATGGGATGCAGCAAAACAGTACTAAGAGGGGGGTTTGTAGTAATGCATGCCTATATTAAAAAAAAAAAAAAATTAAGTAAGCATCTGAATTTTACCTTGCAAGGAACTAAAAAAAAGAAGGAAAAATTCAAAATACAGACTCCAGATGCAGTAAAAGAGAAGATATAGAGATTAAAATATAAATAAACATAATGAAAAGTTAGAAAAATAATCAACAAAAATCAATGAAAGTAGGATTTGGTGTTTTGAATATCAACAAAATAGACTTATAGGCTAATATGAAAAACAAGAGAATCAGCAAATAAAATAAATCAGGAATGAAAAAAGGCATTACAACTAATGAAGAACATTAAAATATATTTAAGACCATTCTCTTTAAGGCAAAGTAAGAGTAGTTTGTGGGTCAAAAACAGATTGTCAGTGGAAAGAAATCTGTTAAGAAACTATTGCAATGTTCCAGCAAGAAACAAAGTCCAAAAGGGAGATAAACAATGGAATCAGAGACAAAGAGAATAGATTCCAATAGAAATAATGAGGTAAAAGAGCAGAATGTGACGATGTAATGAATACTCCTTGTGTACCTACTGCTAGATATATACTTAAGATAGACCACATATATTACAAAAAACAAAACAACCAATTCCAGTATTTCACTTTCAGTGTGTTAGAAAAATAACAAACATGTAAGCAAGTAAATTAAATATATTGGAAAGTGCCGTGAAAGAAATAAGTAGAGGAGTATTACCATGAATGAATAGACATGGATGTATTAAAGATGGATTGCATAAAAAAAAATAAAAACAGTGCTGGACAACAAAGCAGTAAATACAGATTTTATTCAAGACTATTGCAATAAGAGAAAAGAGACCTCAGTGTAGAACAAGGATCAATTCTGAATATATCCTGAACAAGTAGGAGTTCATAACCAATGAGCAAGTTATGGTGTTGGATGGAAAATTAATAAGAGGAGACATCAGGGTTAAGATTGATTCTGGCTAAACCAGCCTAACCAGATCTTTGCTGTAAACAGCCCAGGGAATCAGATATCACCTGGTAGGTGGTAGAGAATGAGGAACCTGTTCAGATATTAAGGGTGGGGGATTCTGGCTACACTGACATTTATTAATGCTATGATCAAGAAAATGTTATTTCCATTTTGTTACAAAATAAGAGAAAATAAGAATCCAATTGTTCAGAAAGTCCACCTAAATTTTAAGATGGCATGTTTTATACCTATACACAGGTGGCTGAGGCAGGGAATTTACCATATACTACTATGTAAATATGACATATCAAACTTACCTTAAGATGGATTAATTTTGTATTAGTTATATAGTTTATCTTCATTTTTAAGAATTTTACATGGCAAAACAATGCTTGTATCTATTGGAGGTAATATCCTATTAACAAAAATATAAAGACATGATATTCAAAATAGAATATGAAGCTGCATCAAACAAAAGAAGATCTTGCTTAACTCAGAGTGAGTATGAGAATTATTCTAAGTAATGGATATAGGGAAAAATAACGCAAACTAAGTCAATATTTCTGAAAACCTGCGAAGTCAACATTGCAGAAATTGTTGTAAGGCCTGGCGATACAGGAATAAGCTAGACTCTATCATTGTCCTCTAGGGATAAATTCTCTGATAATTTAGGAACTGATGATTGTACATCAAATTTTGGATTTTCTCAAGTGACAAGAGCACCATGTAGTTGTATTTAGTTTCAAAAGAGTCCCTTAACTTCTTCTCATTATATGTATGATTATTACCATCCATGGGTTGGAAGAATCTCTGGGCTGAAGTTACAGGCATGTAAATTGTTACAGGAAAATTTAGTGCATTACTGATTCAGGTTTCAATGGGTGCTAGTTTGGGTTGAGAGAACAATTCTCAGATAATTAAGAAGAAAACTATACATTTTGCAATATATTTCTCATATACAAGGAAGCGATTAGAAATGTCAGACAAAGAGCATTAATGCGCTTGTAGATATTTAATAACTGGTTCTTGGATGGGTGTGGGAAGCCCTGATCCATTACAGTTGCCAATTTCTCTGATGTAAGCACCCCTCCTACATTTATTTCAAGCCACCAACATAGAATTATTTGATGCATAGTTGAACTGAGACAGTCACATCAACATTTGCATGCCTGTAAGGGCAGCTCGGCATGACTGAAGAATGCCACATAATTTGAAAAATCTGATGTCCTGAATGAATATCAACTGTAGCTTGTTATCTATCACTGATAACTTGCTATGGGCTTTTAAAATTTGAAGTAATATTCTCACTAGATATTAGTACACGGAGAGGACATAGTGGATAATAAAAACCAAATTATTCACAGTATAAACAGGAAAAATTAAAAATTATTAATTTTCTATTTTCATTATTTTGGTACATTGTTGATATTTTTAAACCAAGATCCTTTCCACTTCTAGACAGAACAAAAATATTCTTCTTACTGCCAATATGAAGAAATAGTTATTATCAGCTTAATATTATATGTGATGCAAAGAACTAATAATGTAATTCATGAGCAAAAATAAGTATATTAAAGATGGTCCAGAAAGACAAAACAAAAGACAAAATTGTACCAAGTGTACTTTCATGCTAAAATTTTCAAAACCTTAATGTATCATCACTAGTTCTTAAATTATCACAAAATTTAATTCCTGCAGGACAAAATGGAGTCCTCTTTACTTTGTCTCATGGCTGGCAGTTTTACAACAGAATGGGCTTCATAAGCATTGACTTTGATTTGGATTACAGTTTTCCTAGCTTCCAATATCCAAACTAACTCAATGTACTAGCACTAAACTAAGGCCAATTTAATTTTTTTTATTCTTCTCATCAGCCTGAAGTTTCATGGGAATCACAGAGGATAAAACAATTATAAAACCTGAAAAATATATGACCTTACAATCAGCACCAAAAAATACAGAGTAAGAGAAACAGATTAAGACAATTTAAAAGCTTGTGATAATCAAATATGCTCAAAGCTTACAAATATTTAGATTAGATTTATTTTTAGCTCATTAAATAGAAATTTAGAATATAACACTATTATAGGGAGCTAGCTTAATTGGAGTTCTAATACTTTCTGCTAACACCGGAAGTTAGTTCACATCTTTGTGCCTAGAAAAATACATCATGAGATCAAGAAATGTAAAAATGATCAATGATTTGACTCAGACTTCTCTTTATATGATACTCACTGATTCAAGATGTGATAAGCACCAAGTATTTTTACAAAGAGAAGAGACTAAATAAATGATGTGGCTGCATGCTAATGGATTAATAATGGCTAACTTCAATGGTGAAGAAACTAGAATTAAAATGATAAACATAATGTAGTATATCAAGATGTTGATTTATGAGGATGCATACCT
Organism: Solenodon paradoxus; assembly: GCA_004363575.1. Lineage (NCBI taxonomy): Eukaryota > Metazoa > Chordata > Mammalia > Eulipotyphla > Solenodontidae > Solenodon > Solenodon paradoxus. Next base: position 192,993 of record RJWH01000216.1, on the reverse strand, counting down.
GAAAATTATAAATTTTATAAACCAAAGCTATTTCAATAAAACTTTATAAAAGTGTTCAGATCATAGAAGTTATGAAATAGGTTTGAAATATTCACAAAAATACAGTGCACAATTCAATATACAATGTAGTACAATTCTAAAGCAGGCAGTTGCAAACTTTTCAATGTAGAAGGTCAGATAGTGAATGCTGGGCTTTGTGAGCATTCTCTTTTATAGTTACTCTACTCTGATGCTGCCACCTGAAAACAGTCTGAGATGATGTGTAAATGAGGACTTGACGAAGTTCCAATAGACTTTTTTCACAAAAGCAGAGGGTAGTTAGATTTGGAGCAATGGCTGATGTCTGTAGAATTCTGCTATAAGGATGCATGTTCTGAACTAAGGAGGATTACTTTGAAATTGAAAGCAGCTTTTTTTTTTGAAATGAGTAGTTTTATTTCTTAACCACTTGTATAGAATATTTTTGAATGATTATAAAACATGCAGGACTCTAAATGGTCATGTAAAACATCTGCTTCATTATAAACTGTAGTTATCATGTTTTGTCATATAACATCATTCACTCAGGATATAATTTTACATGAGGGAAATGAATACATTTATACTTAGGGTTTAATTTGAGTTCATCAAGTATTTCTCAAAATAACAAAAAGTTGAGTATATTACATTAAATTCATGTTATAATTTATAGGCATCTACTAAACAATAGACTTTGTGTTAGAAGATTTATATTTCTATAGATCATTTCACTTAATCTCGTGATGAAGTAAATTTTATCTCTCTCCTTAGAAGCCTGACTTAGAGAACTTTAATATGTGACAAATCTGAGAATAGGACCCATGCTTTTTTTGTCATGTTATCTTTCCTGCATACTTTCTTATTTATAACTATCTTATCAATGAAATGTGGTCCCTTGACATAGAAATGTCACTCTTAAAAAACCGTTGTACAATATCCCTCCAACATCGTGGAAAAAAATACACAAGAATTTTTTGTGATATTTTATTAGTAATGGAAAATTATCTGAAATGACACGATCAATATACACATAGGTTGGCATGTGTATCCATATGTATAAAAGATGCATATGAGGTGTATAATTTTTATCTACTCAAATACAGTATGATATCTTTCAAGCTGCATATATTTATAGATATATTTACCAGCTTCACAGAAATCTGGGATAGGAAAGAGAATAACAATTCTGCAAGCATATTATTTATAAAGGTTTGCTTTTGAATTATTCTCCATTTCAGAAAAACTAAATTTTATTTAAATTATGGTTCGACAAAACTTAAATACCAAGAGAAACAAATAACAATAGCATTATAATACAGAAAAAAACATAGAAATCCAAGTAATTTGGACTGTATTACTCTTCCTAAACACTCTCAGTGAGATATATTTTAGGGGAAAAAAACAATACAAGTAAACCAACACTTTTTTTTTTTTTAGTAGGTTTATATTTGACTTTTTTTTGAAAGTACAATTTCCTAAAATTATGTGTGTGTTTGTATGTTGCAGACCTGAGAAAAGTCAGTAAAATTTCAGTCGTGTTAGGATTACTCTCTACTATCTCTGTAGAAAAAGGGAGACACTAATATTAAACAGGAAAAAACATGAAAAACTCTATAAATTATGTACAATAGCAAAAAAAGGGAAATGCTGTAAATAAAAAGACAATATTACCAGCACACGATTAAGAACCATGGGGCTGAGAAAATTTTCATTGAATTGACATGTTTTTCCACAGAACAAATCCATATTGAGTGACACTGCAAATAAACTGGCCTGGACTCCTCTACATGTCAGAGACATGAAAGACGTTAACAGATGAAAAGCTCTAGATTAAAGGAGACTGAAATGAGACAAGACAACTAAGTGAGTGCATGTTCCTTTTTTGGGCTTTGGATGATCTTGGATACATACAGCAGCAAGACATTATTACACAATAGGAGAAGTCAAGTCTGAGTATAGATTGTATTATGCATGCATTACACTCTGTCATGTGTATCAGTGGTAATTGTCCTGATTGCAATACTGGTAATAATGGTTTCAAAAGAGAATATACTAATTGTTAGGAACAATGTGTTGAAGTAGATAGGAGCAAAGTGTCATTAAGCATGCAAGAGACTAAATGATGCAGGGGGAGAAGTATATAGATAATTATAAGACAGATGATAGATAGAGCAAAAGAAAACAGGTAGAAAAGTATTGATGATTATGAGTCTATGCAATCCACATACAATGCTCATCATAAAACATGTACAACTTTTCTGAATATTTAAAATTGTTCAAACTAAAAAGTTGCTTTAGAAACTAAAATTATTATATTTTCTCATTAATTTGAATGACAGTTAATATAAACCTTTTAAATCCCATAACACCATTATTTTCTCTGAGCACTTTCAAGTAATTGATCCAGTTTTTGCTGATGCTAAGTGTGCTCTCAACATACTTATTGTAGTTGATCTTAAAAAGAAAAATCTTTCTTAAAGTTTTCTGATTTTGCTCTTGGTCTTTGAAGTACTTTCACTCTGTTTTTGCCAAGTGCATGTTGATTTACATTAACCCTTGTTTAGGGCTGAAAGCAGCTTTCATTTGTTGGATAAATTCTATGTAAGTAACTCAGCTGAAAATTCCCATTTTCACAGGTCTCAGGTCCTAACTTCCACTGCTGAGGGCTGTAGAACTCTATCTTCCCTATAATGTGGAGTCAGAGGTGGGCAGTCTTTGCACAGAAAAGGACACAATAGATGGAAAGTGAACAGAATGAGGTCCACAGAAAAATTTAAAGGTGGCAAGGTGAACATGAGACATAAGTAATTTTTTCTACTGGGATTTCATACAGATAAGGAATATCATACATATAATATGTAAATTATATTGTACATATTATATATAATATGTATGTTATATGTATATTATACATATGAGACCTATAAAACTTTATTCACCATCTGTATATCTCTAAATCTCTATTCCTTTTCTGTTATTGCCACTTGCAGGGAAACAAAACAGATTGGATAAAATATATTCATTTTTTAAAAGGGCTTTTTTGGTTGTTTTCAAAGGCATATTAGAGTCAAGATGTTCTCCTTAGTTCCTAGACTTAACTTCTCTTCTCCAGTTATGAGGCTGATGTGGGATTGCTATGTTTTAAGAGAAATTGCTTTTTGGAACACACAATATTGAACTGGAGCGGTACCTAAATATCCTTCCCTGGAGTTCCTTAGAATTGCTACTGCTTAGAAAGATTCAAACAACTTCTGGAGATGAAATTGTAAGAAATCTAAGCCACTTAGAGAAGATCAGATAAAAGGAACCATGGGAAAAAGAGAGATGGTCTGAGAAGCACGTTGGTGTCCACATGTGAATAAAGACATCATCTTCAGAATGGATAGTTCAACCCCATGTCTCACAAACTGATGACAAACCACCCAGCCAAGCTCCTCCAAAATTGCTGATGACAAGTCATGAGAAAAATGATTAACTGAACTAGTTAACAACAAGAAGAATCTTCATGGAAGAGCTATTTTAGAAGAATAGACATGCTGGCTTCCTGTTATCCACTCTTTAATTCAAAACTGCAATGAAAGTAAAGGTGACAGTGTTTAAACCTATCTGTAGTCTAGTGCTGTAAATGCAAAGTTCTACTGAGTGATAAATGGAGACATGCCACATTTCATTACAGACCAACAAGTTCTCTGAAATTTTGAATGCGTCACCTCTGTTTACTGAATTCATTTTGAGGTCTTCAAGTTCCAGACAGCTTGGAAGAAGTTCAGAGAAGAGTAATCTCTGCCCTGACCCACACCTCTGCCAATTAAAAACTAAAACAATTTTTTTAAAGGAGAAATCCAACAACAGTCTACCCCACATATAAAAACCACAGTAATTGAAGAGAGTCTGGCTAGAGATTAAAAACAAAGCATGTAACTAACAACATGAAACTATACCTCAGGGCCGGCAACTGGTAACTACAAGAAAGGCATAGTCTGGGGTTAGAAATATTTTGCACCAGCAATAGGACAGCTTTTTATGAGGCACTATTAAGAAGGTAAACATATAATATATAAATAAATTATATACACATCTTTATGGAACGCAGTTATTTTTCATATTCATTTAAATTTCCCCCAAGCATGCATTAGCAAAATTGAAACAAAAATTAGTGAGATGGTTAGAGTAGCGGATTTTATTCAAGGTTGGAGGAGAGAGAAGTTTGTTAAGTGTCATGATCACACCAATAAACAAATCAATTTTCTCCCTAAATTTTCCACTGGCTGTAGCCTCAAAAAAAACTTGTCTGTATTTGTTTCTTCTGCCTAGAAAACTGCCCCCATGTGGCCTTAAAATAACACTTTAAAATTCTCCTCTTAAATTGTGCATGGTTTTCTATCCACCATCCAAATCTACTCTTGCCTGCATCTTAACATATCCAGGGAACCATTAAGGTAGTTTGTTAAAGCGTTGTCCACTTGCTTTGAGTTTGAATCTCTGCTTATTTCAACAGACTCTGCAAGGAGCCAGGAAATAGATTTCTAAGAATCTAATGACTCTAATCAATTTCAGTTTAAATCTCGTTTCCTTTTTTTTCAGGAATTTATGACAGAGTTTAGTGTTTAAGATGTTTGTTGTGGAATTTCACTTAACACTTTGAGGAGTGTTGGGGAAAGGATTTCTAATGGAAACAAGTTGCAGACCTGGTCATGTTTGCCCAGTAGGACATTTCATAATGCTGTAGACATTTCTGATTATTGTGATGCATAAGGGGTGAAGAATTGCTATGGGTGACTAGTACATAAAGGGCAGAAATGATGCTAAATATCTTAAAATGCACAAGACAGCCCCTTACAAAGAATTCTCCAGTCCCATGTGTTAACAGTGTCACACTTAAGAAACTCTGGCTTTAGCTGACTGCCCAAAAGTTACTGTGGAACTCAAATGGCTCCTTAGAATTTTTCCACATTGAAACACCTGAAGCCTGTTTAGTAACCACAATCCTCAGACTTGGGACAATCGCCTCTTCCATAAAGAGGGATCCAGACAGCACATTCCTACAGATGGCTGTGAAAACTAGGTGCAAGAACAGTGAGAGCAAATGTTTCTTTCCGTGTTGTTGAGAAAAATGAAAAAAACTCAACGCATACCTGAATGGCCACTTCTACTGGAGCATGGCTAACTACATGACTTACTATTTACTGAGTTCTAACTGGTATGAAAAATGTTCCATCAGCTCCATCATGCCTCATGAATTCTCATGCCAACCATTCTAATATTTGATAACTCAACAGATTTGTAAGTACTGGTAAGATTTCTATCTCTGAACAATCTGCTGAAGTCGATGAATACACTTAATATTCATTTTATGTAAGCGAAAACAAAATGCTAGTAAGTCTGATTTGTAAAACCTTAGAATATAAGAAGTAAATGTATTTTATATCTAGTCTAATTTGGCAGACAATATGCACATATATCCATATATCCACAACACCTCTAAAAATTATCATCTTCAATATCTGCAGTGATAACAATTAGCTAACTCATTCCAACTTCATACACGTTTGGTTTTTTCTTTATATTAAACCTAAGTTTCCTTTCTACAATTTCTTACCATTGCTCATTATTATATCTTAAAATTACTTTTAAGGTGAATAATGCCGAGAGCTATTTTGTTTCCTAATAGACTTCTAATTTTTTTCCACGTCAATAAAATATTTTCCAAACTAAATACATTTGGTTTCCCTTTAAAGTGAGAGTTGAATAATACATGGGTTGACTCTGCTCATATTCTGGTTTCCATGAAATCTCAATGATATCTGTATTCTCTGAATATTCCTTTGTCTTCCCTGAAAAATTTTGCATTACTCTTCAGAAAAGAAAATCCAGAGTAACATTTTCTCTGATAGAACAAATCATATATTGACAATCCAACAAAATTTCCTCATTACAGAGTATTATCATAAGTTACAGTTCAGAATAATTTATAAAAAATGTTAGTCACTGTTAATATTTATAATGTCCCCATCAAGAACATTACGTCTGAAAAATAACAAAGATAGAGTCAGGAGAATAATGGGAATTTTGTTTTTCTCATTATTTTCGTTAGGGCAGTTTTTAAATTGCCCTTGAATATGTTAGTTATTTTTTCCATATTTTAAATGGCTGAAGCCTAAAGCATACAAATGATATTTGAATGTAATGAGTTTTTTCTTTCTGGAATGCAGTACCTGTTATAAAAATATGAATGATAGTAGCAATAATAGAATATGTTAATAATTATTCATAATGGCTAATTCTAAGTTTAATAATTAACATAAAATTGCAAAAAGAAACGTTTGGCCATGTATAATATGCATACTGTAAAATGACATTGCACGATCAGTCAAGAGGAAGTTAATGAGTGCCCATTTGAAATCCCTACTCATTTATGTTTGCTTATTAGTATATAACAATTAATAAAATAATTGGTGATAAGAAAATGGAGTTCTCCATATGCAAGTACCCAATGACAACATTTTCTTTTGAAAAATGATTCTCATATGACACATTTTTAAGAGGCCAAGTTTAGTACATCCATTTCTGTCACCACAATCCACTTTAATGGAGTGGATTCAGGACTCTCATCATCTATAAAAAGAAAGAAATATGTTTCTCCTCTTTGAGTATGGTGAATACTAGTAAGAAAATGTTATTGGCATAAAGAGAAAAATATTTTCCTCTGCTATTCTCTAGGTTTTATAAATTTGGTGTCTTTTGTTCTAATTCCTACATACAGGAAATAAAGTTCATGTTTATCTTCAATGCAAATATTTAAGAAAAATAGACTTAGGAGGTCATAATACACAGGATAGGCCAATTTCTACAACCAACAGTCCCCAAGTCTTTGTAGAGTCATTGAGTAAAGACTTATGTCGGGGAGACAGTCTAATGCAGGCTTGTGGTGGGGCGAGGGTTTCTTTCAGGTCTCAGGATTGTTTATTTTATGCTCTATGGAAGGACACATGCAAATTTTAAGGGTCAGGCCTGTAAGTTCCATCCATCACTTTGTCCTCTGTGAACAGAACTCAGTCACCTAACAATAGGAAAGTATAAGGATGTTCAGTTGTGTTCCTGTGAAGAAAAAAAAATGAGATTTGGTGAACAGTATTGGCTCGTAATAGATATTGAAGGAATTATGTCCCTGTCTTATTTTCTGTTATGATTGCATGACCTAACTCTTTGTCCACACTCTATCCTTGACCTTGAACTGACAATTTTGATTTATTCTAATTTCCTGGTCCCTCGTTTTGAAAGAATTTAGAACAGAGGACCTTTCAGGCTTATTAGGAGGCTACCCAAAAGCAGCAAATAGTTTGTCTTCAAAGAAGTGTTTTCTTCACTTACTCTCTCTTGGTTATCACTAATATGACCATCACAAGAATATGTCACATAAAAATGTCACATATAACTATAGCCACACATGCATACAGACACTTTTCACTCAAAATCAGAAATAGAACACTAATAAAGAATCATGTCACAATCCTTTACAGCCCCTCTGTCCCAAATCGAATTTATGTTCCTACTTCAAGAAATGTCTGTTGTCCACATTGCAGTTTTCCTCTGTTTTTTTGACCCTTACAATCTATTTTCCCTGCAGCTGTAGTGGTCTTTTGAAATTATGCATGAAGTATCAGTTCAACCTTGTTCAAAATTCTCAGATGTCTTCCCAATGCTTTCAGAATAAGACCCAGTTGCTTTACCATAACTTTTCTATCCATTGTTCTATTCCATCACCATCTTAGAATCCTTTTACATTTTTATTATAGAAACTTACGAAATCGTAGGTTATTTGTTTATGTTTGTTAGATATTTGAGTCCTCCACTGATATTCTTCTTCCATAAAGGCAACAGGCTTCCCTATTCACTTCACGTAACATTCACTCAGTAAGGATGCATTGAATAAATTAATAGGTGAGCATGTAAGTGAAGGGCATTTTCATTGATTTTAGAAGAATGCTTAAGATTTTTCCAAGAGATAGAATAATTATTGGGCATTCAAGGCCAAAAAAATCAGCAAATGCATACTAATTGGAAAAATTAGTCGAGACAGTTTAGCCAATTAGAACAACATTGCTAATATTCTTAAGTAATTTGATAAGTTATAAAATAAAAGGAAATGTTTAACTTTTTGTTAGAACAGATTGCTCTTTAATTCTGAACCAAGACAAGCGGTCTTTGAATATTCACTTTCTGTGACAGTTTTAAGTTTATTCTTCTAATAAATCCTAACATTAACTAATTCACAAACATTATACAATAGTTAATATGTCATTTTAACCTGAATCTAGTATCATCTAGTACATTTACAAAAGACAAAGACAATACCATGTACTTAAGTTCTATGTAACAAGCATTTTATCCTTATAAAAATGGTCACTTATAAAATCACAAAGCTTATCCTAAAAATGCAAAAGTGTTACACTTGGCAAGAGAAATTAAATACTAGTCATGCTATACACTAAATATTCCTCTATTTGCTTGATAATATTAAAGTTTTCCTTGACTGAGTTTGCTGTTGAATTAAAATCTTTTCTGTGAAGATATAAAAAATACTTGTTATGTCTCCAAACTTCAGTGCTGATAACTGTAATAATTTTAATTACTGGGTTAAAGTTGAGGGTTTTCATTTGTTGTGCAATCTGAAAATAATAAAAGATGCAAGTTACTTTGCTTCCAACATCTCGTGATTGAATTACGCTGACTACTTTAGCTTTGGGGTGATTTATGATATACTTTGTAATTAACTCTCCAGTATTATAAAGCATACTTCTCTCTCTTTGTTGGACAGTTTTTTAATACTAAATTGTACAAATAGTGGAAATGAAGAAGAATTTCTTGCCTTAATCTTGTTGCCTGTATTGAGGTTGATTTTTTTTATTTCCTCTACAAATAAAATAAATGCTTCCTTCACTTTTCTTTAATTGCTTGGAGACTAATCCTATTTCATGATAGGAATCCCAGATATTTACATGCTTGTCTCTAACTTTCGGCCACATGATCTTTCTTGGCAGTGAATTCATCTATCTCTTAAGAAGCGCTTCTACTATTTGTGCTGACAGCACGGTGAGCTTAGTCCTGTGTTTTATTGCTGCTGAAGTTTCTTCCAATATATCTTGAATTGGCTGTGAATTTCAGATTACCACTATAAACACACAAGTGGTCGATGCTTCTGCTTTCACACTTATAAGGCAGTATCCTCTCTTCAACTGGCATGTTTTCCATACTGTGGCCAAGGTCAATTGTCTTCAGTCTCTTACTACTTTGTTCTACTGTATTCTTACTGGTCATGTTGATATCTCAATATGTATGTGTGTGTGGATTCATATATATATTTATATATATGTAAATACTCATTATATATATATTGAATTCTATTTAGCTACACCTATTTATGTCATATCAGAACTTGTTTGCTAAATTCTTCTTGCACCTTAAACCCTAAAAGATAACTGATAGGTGATTTTTTATGAATCTTAACTTCTCTAGAGCTGTTGTTTTTTCACTTAAGAGTTATGCCTTCTAATTTGTAGTAAAGATATACCATCCTTTTTCACTTTTGCCTTTTGTATCTAGTCAGTCTCTAGGGTCTCTATTAAAACTCTGTTTTCTCTCACACTCTCTCACATCCTTCCTTAGTATCTACCTATCAACTTCTGACCTGCTCTTCACCGGGGATGTGGACTATCTCCTACGTTCACTCTTCTGGCTCCATCGATCAGACCTCTTAGTGAGATTTACCAGGTGATGGTTATAGTTCACCTGCCCTTCTAAACCCGGCACACAAATCACTTTGGATGAGGTATGAGTGAACTAATTTTTTTTTAGTATCTTATGTTACCCGGTAACACTGACGGTGACAGAGACCGAAGGAGAGGAAACGGCATTTATGGAAGAGGAACAACTTGATACAGTGCTTAACTAGAACTGTTGAAAATTCAAAAGAGAAAACCACAATACCAGTTATTGCTGAGAAGTTATGTACTTAAATTCTCATTCAACTTGCCAATCTAAAGGATCTACAAAAAACGTGAATTAAAACCCAAATGAATGACATAGATTTTTATTATTTTTTCACATTTACTAATATAACATAATCTTGGTCAAGTTAAAAAAAATAATGCCACATAGGTATTTCAATGCTCAATAACTTTGACCCAACAGAACATGTAAATTAATTCCCCAACGCCACCTGGTTGACCAAAAGTAATTAATTATTCTTGAAATTCTCATAAAATGCTATAAAATTATCTTATTAAAATGTAAAGCATGTTGATACTATTTGTAAAGTTCAAGACTAGGTTGGTGAGGGGAGAAGAAAGGAGAAAATGAAGTAAAGACACAGGGTATTGCGGTGCAATTCACTGCCAGGTAGGCAGTTCTTTTAACACAAACCAGGAACAGACACAAGTGGATACTCAGAGTGTCTGAAGTGTTTTTAAAGAAAAATTACAGTTTATGAAATAGGAAATGTACCTATTCAATTTCTTCCCATCTTTTATTTCCCATTGCCAAAAAGCTATGGGAAGATAACTTGCTTATATCTTCAGACTATGTCATTTAGCACCTTGTTAGGCAACTAAATATCATGCATGTATAAGTTGTTGACCATGCATGAGAAAAGAGGTAGTTGAGAGAAAATGAGAAAGTCTACAATGTTTATATCCCACACATCTCCCACTCATGCTATTCCTATACATCTTTATATTTCCAACATGTCAACTCACTAGGGAAATAATCACAAAGTAAGCACATAGATCTGTAAAATAACCTTAAGTGAGAACTGAATTTATCATTTGATCTTTATCATAGTTCTATCTGATGAACCATGGTGACATTTCGAATCTCCAGATATGAATGTCATCTAGAACTTCTTAACAAATATTCTTTCCTTTTTACATATATTTCATATTTCCAGTACACAGTTACCTTGGCAAATAGTTAAGTGATTCATCAGATAAGCAATTGGAGGGATAGTTACTGCATATACTTGTGAAATCACAGGGTCTTTCTCAAGTCTTTCTCAACTCAGCTTTTTCCTTCCATAGTGCCTTGTGGGGCACAGCTTATATTTGGAGACTAGTTAAGTATCCAAGATACTCCATAAAAATGACTGTCATCTGATAAACTGTTCTTGACTTTTCCTCAGTTACATAAAACACAGAGCACCCTATTCAACTGTTCATCTGTCTCACTTTCATGCAAATTCCATTATCTGTTTACAACTATCATCTTGTAGGTCAAGAGCCTGTTTGCTGCTCTAGCCCTACTGCCTATTGTGATATGTGTGTATATTATATGTGTATATATATATATAGAGAGAGAGAGAGATTATATATATATATACATATAGATATATGTATGTATCATGATGTTAGTGATTAATTTCTACTACTTGCGCTGTGCTCTTCCAGAATCTCATCTTTCCAAGAAATAATAGCAAGACCAGGACAATGACTCAATTCCCTACAAAAGACCTTATGCTACAAATGAAAGTCACTATTGAAGTCTCTGGTACCCCTCTCTACTCCAATAGTACATTATTTATTTATTCCTCTGGTAAGTAGATGACACTTCATCAGTTCTGGGGAACCATTCATGTCACTTCCTGAACTATACATTTAGAAAGTCATTATTGCATTCCCATATACTAGAACTCTTTGATCACCTTTTTAATATTTTGCCAATGAACTTCCAGTGCTCTTACGTTGTTTACTCTTGGTCATTAAGTCCATATTTCTGGGATCAAATACAGTAAACTATGAGAACCAAGTCTTGTAGTCCTTTTTACTATATTAGATTCTGATTTTAAGCCTAACATGTTTTATATCCCATCTCCCAGTCCTGTTTCAAGACTCAGATACATATTTTCAAAGTTTTTTTGCCACTGCATAGTCAGGTACTGCCATTACTTGTCCAGTATAGTGGATTTCTTCTTGGATAGACTTTGATTTTTCTCTGCTGAGGCTGTGATGAAACCTGACTTGCGTTATGCCTATAGGAAATGTGGGGGTGATACGAAATTATCTTGAGGGGAATAAGTATCTTATTGCAAGACACTTGGCTTGCAGGAGATCATTGGCTGTAATTCAGGTTCTGTCTTGTCATATTTACCCACCATTGCCTCATCCTAACTCTCGTCCCATTTCTTCACTCTCAAAATCCTAGCTTTATAAAAAAAAAAAATAAAAGAATTACCAACTTTGCAAATTCAGTGCTCTCTGGTTTTGTGAGTATATATCAGCTTGGAAAATACCTTTCTGGACTTCTTTAACATTTAAGGTCTCTACTATTATCATAATTATTTCTTCACCTCACATATTTATAAATGACAAGAAACTATTAATTATTAGGCCCCTTTCTAATACCTCTCCCCAATTCGCACATCATAATTAACCACAGGTGATTGCTTAGGTAATTATGAAACCACTTCATGCCAGAAGTTTTTGTTTTCAGAGAGCTTAGTAACCTAACGACAAAGGCCCATCCTGAGGCACACATTGAACTGACATTGGCACACTAGAAAATAGATCCTGAGGCAAAGAATAATGTGCTGACAATTTATTGAGACCCTCAAGCACAGGGCTCTGAGAGTGAGGGTGAACAAAACATAACAAGTCAGGAAAGTGACAAACACAGAATTAGAGAAGATGTACCATAGTGTAAGCCCCATTTAAAAAGAAACACTTAATAATCACATATTGAAGCATTTAGTCATTTTAGCACACTTTGAGATCATGATCCTATGATCTGAATTAGTGTAGTCATATTTTTAAGTTTATCATCACATTGCTCAGTGTATGCAATATGGAACAAGAAAACCTATGTATATATGAAAACAGCAGAAGTATTTCAGATACATACAATAATTTAGATCTCTGTGTATGATAAATTATACAGGAAATGTCTGTAATAATGGTTTACTTCAGTAAATGCATCAAAAGTGTGAAATCAATAAAATGGATAATTTGAAACTGTTTCTGTCATCTTGAAAACCTATCTGAAACCATTTCTCCTTTTTGAAACTTTGCCCAGGTAGAGCTCATAATTTCCGCTGTGATATTCATTTGACATACAGCACATCATTTTATTTATTTCACATATCTCTTCATAACTTGAAGATCACAGATGGCATTTTTCATCTACCTTTATATCTGAAACAGTAACTAGTTTGTGAAATACTTTAATTACTGGATCAAAGAAAAAATGACATTTTTATTTTCAAATGCCTCAAGGTTTTGTGTCTTGTTCTGTTGACTTTCTCAGTAATAATCCTTCAGACATTTTTCCAGGTATCCTGGGTTCTTATACTCTATGTAGGTTGTCAGAATATTTTCTCAAGAGAGGAGACTGAAATTAATTTTACTAAAATGAAAATGCATAAATGTTTAAGAATATCATCATACATACTGAATATAGATTACTCAATATGAAATATATTACTATATCAAACACCTTGGGAAATGCAAAAAATTATTATCTAAAATTTTTTAACAATTAGTTTTGAAAGCGTAGTTATATATTGGTTTGCTTCTGAGAGCTTATATGTGCATGTATTTGGAGAAATTAGCTTTCCTTTAAACTGGAGAATTAGAATGTTTCATGAAATTAATGGAAAGAGTATCCTAGAAAGTATAAAGGGAGGCCTGGATAAATTAAAGATTTTATCTTCAACCAAACTAGATTAATTGGCTAAATTAACTTGTCTTAAAGAGACACGTACTGAGACATTGCAAAATAAAGAAAAGATAAAGGGAAATTAGAGGATGTAATATGGCACATAAACAGCAATAGTTGCAAAGAAAGGAGAAACCAGAATCCCACTGTGGAGGTAAGAAATGATTTACATGTATGTAAATGACTAGATGTTTCAGTTCATTATGTGAAAAGAACACTTAGCTTCTTTTAACTGATACATGGATTGAAATCTTGCATTTAAATTTTCCCAAATCCTTTATGAAATACAATCAAAGTATAAATTAAAAACAAAACACATGTGAATATAAGAAATAATAACTCTTTCCCTTTCAACCTATTCAAATTGTCAAAAGGTTATGTTATTTGAAGATATTTCTATATAAATCTGTGCATAGTAAAGCAGATTTATTAACAGAGAGTTTAAAGTTCTTCCATTTTTCAAACATTGCTGACTTTGGTAATATTTTATAGTCTTGCTTATATTTTGATTCTCTAGATTTAGTTAAAGAAAAAGCACTACTGGGAAAAAAAATAAGTGGTATTCATGAGTTGAATGTGATAGAATAAACTACAGAATAATATCCTTATACTTTTCTCTGAAAGAATCTAACAAAAGGAAATTGACTATTGAAAAGTGATTATTAGAATTAAAATGAAATGTTTTTCTGTGTTACTCTTTAAAAATATTCATTTTGCCTTTAAATTTGACAATTCCTTGATCTTAAGATTATTCCCAATTTTCTAAACCCAGCGAGGAAGAAAAATTAAAATCACGATTTGTCTATTAGAGCACTACTCACTGCTTTCAACTGCTATGTTAAATCTATCTTTTGTCTTAATTAGAATGATTATTGACTACAAATTAATATACAGATTTCACAAAAATGTTGAATTTCATAGCATTCAAACTGTAAGGATAGAAGTAGTCATGTTTATCATTTAAAATAAAGATACTTTTGACAATTTTAACATGGGAAGAAAGGAAAACCATAATCAATGTCTTCATTGACATATGAAAGAATTTATTTCACAGCTAATTCTTACCTGTTAAGTTACCTGCTGATGGATCAAAACATGCTTCCTCCTTATCCTTTCTCACATACTTTATCACACAGAAGCATATTCCTTCCTGGCAGTTTTCCTGAGAATTACATAATTTTTGTGTCTTTCCTCTGTGCAGGCTTCTATTTGTTTCTGTAGACAATGACCCAAGTGTACAATGCAAGACTTCTATGAATCTAATAAAGAGCATTTCATTTAAAGGTGATATCATGCCATTATAGTAGTAAGAAAGTTAACCTAACACTTTTGTTTAGGACCAGTCTCCCACAAGAAAACATGTGAATCAAAATATTCTTACTATAATATGAATTATCCTAGGTTTTTAGGAGAATATAATTAAACATGGCTTGTAGATTTCAGTCAAGTTCTTGTGATAAAGAATGGATTGCAAAGTTATATGGAAAGAGCAGAAATTTGTGCAGATAACAAAAACATTGTAGCCAAGACCCACGTTGAAACCTTGAAGGCAGCAGCATTAGAGACCCTGGGTTAAGACTGCTGTGGTTGCATTAGAATTCCGTAAAAACTCTCAATATTGATGTTAGGAACATACCATTCAATGTCTTCACATTTTTCAATTTGCTAAACTTTTACCTTTCCAACTACCCTAGATGATGACTTGTCAGCAATTCTGAGTCATCTTCCCCCTCAAAATTCTTACTCAACTTTGAATAATTTTTATAGATTCTTCTTACATAGATTATTTTTGAGTTCAGTTATCAGCAATAGCAAGGGGTTTCATTTCTTTCATCAAAAGGGAAAAAATAATGTTCTTGTAATCTATACATCTCTGGATGAAGATATCATTACGAGTTTTGACTGAAATATTGCCTGAAAAGTCTAATGTATTCTGTTAACCTTTTTATTCAGTCAGTCTGGGAAATAGTCTTGCCTATTCTCTTGTCTGTTAATTGCATTATATGTTATAAACTAACTTATTTGAATAACAGTGTAAATGCAGCCCAAGTGTTATGACAGGTAGAGTGTGGACAGAGGTGGTGGCTGTGGAGGAAGTGACCAGATGGTATGGATGCTGAGTGCTCATGAGGATCCATGTAGATGGAGACATGGATGGAAAGAGAAGAGTGAGGTGGAAAATGGGCTGCTAAAATGCCGAACATGATTATGGTTCAATAGTTTTTCCTTTGGGGTTGTACTAGAAAATAAAAAAAATTTACAGGAGGCTATGTTCAGACTACAGGAAAGTAACAGTTATTATTGAATAAAATCAATTTTGTATAACATACCAGTGACTTTCCACTTTGCCTGGAAGAATATATGCTTTGAATCTCTGCAGGCATATGCATTTATTTACTCATGTGAAGATGATGCTTAAAATATACTGTTTACTGAACACTTCTTATGAGTACTCCTCGCAAACACATTATTTTCAAATTCCTGTAAAAAGGAAAAGAATAAGCAAAAAAGAAAAACAAGCAGTATTTTTCCTTAGCAAAACAATGCCAAATCTCCTGATAACTTAAATAGTACCACATTTAACCATCAAATATACTCCCTCTGGAGTGGACGGTGGCATTTCCATAGTACACAATTCTGTATATTAATGCTAATTTCTCTTTTACTAACATTGCACATTAAGACTGTATAGTCCAAGATGTCTGATGCATGGTTGTAATTAGAATTCTGGCGGGAAAAGCACTCTGTTAAGGATAGGAACAAAGGAAGTCACTTCCTGCAGATGCTGTATCATCAGAGAATTGCTGATTGAAGTAGCAGCAACAACCAGTCTAGAATCATGGTTTCCTCCCAAGTTTTCAGGTTATCTTTATACCAGAAGTCTTCAAACCTGGTCGTACTTTTTATTTTATCTTATTTTTTTAAAGGACAGTGCAGGTAAAAATGAAGGTAGGCAGAGACAGGCAGGAAAGAAGAAAGAGTAGGAAGAAGCATTTTTAAAATTGTGTTTAGTTATTCATCTTGGTTGTTCCCCCTGGTCCTGGACATGAACCTGGCTCCCTAGAAGGTATATGGACCGTGCTGACCAGAGTTGGTGACTCTAACTTCTACTCTGCTAGGTTGTGCTTGGCTGTGCATTTTTATCATTTGGCCTACTTAAAGAAAAGGGAAAATAATTAAAATATAAAGCAACGCTGGAGTCCTGTACAGAGAGATATAGTTATTCGGCATAGGTGTGGCCTTGGCTGTCCTTCCTCAACTTCTCCAAGGGACCCAAATGCTTGCTTGGTATGAGACACTAATGACATACACTAGCATATTTTTGCAATTACCATTAAGGGAGGGAAATATTATTCCTGTACTGAATTCTCTAAGAAGGAAGGGAGATGAGTAAACAGAAAGGAAGACTGTAGAATCAATGTATTCCCTTTCACTGGCTCTTAATTTCTTCACAATCCCTGAATTCTCTTTCAGGTGAAGTCATAGACTTCCTTTAAAGATCATTCCATTTAAATGGAATAGGAATGCACTCAATTCAAGGTAGGAACAAAACCA
Source organism: Solenodon paradoxus (assembly GCA_004363575.1). Lineage (NCBI taxonomy): Eukaryota > Metazoa > Chordata > Mammalia > Eulipotyphla > Solenodontidae > Solenodon > Solenodon paradoxus. The sequence goes on along the minus strand of RJWH01000216.1, from coordinate 175,716 downwards.
TTTTGCAAAAAATAAAATTCAATCCTTAAGTGAATTCTAAGAAATGCATAGCAGATTTTTCTCTACCTATATATAATATCAGCTTAAAAATATTGCCAGTGAATATTACATACATATAGATATATATGCATTTTCACATATGCAGAAAAAAATTATGGGATTAAATAAGCTAGTAAAGTTATATATTATATTCCTTATTGGGAATTTACCAAGTGAAAAAACAAGAAATTTTTATTGCTTAAAGTCTAGAAAATTGTATTTAGTGTTAAATTGTCCAAGAGTTACCTTAGAATATTGTTCTACCTTTACGGCAATGGTTGAAAAAATATTTTTGAGTATCATTATTTTCCCATATTGGCTGTGCTTTTTGATTTTTATATGAGAGTGAAAACTGTTATATTCTGAGGAAAACAGTATGCTATGAAAAAATATTCTTTAAAGCATACCTAAGTAATACAGAAAACAATTCAGTTGTCAGTATGCTTTTTAACAATAGTTATCGCATAGCATTTCACAGAATTTTTCTAAGTGATGAACAAATTTCTAGTTCTACCTAATATAATCTAGTTCATAGACAATAAAATAAGTCAGAGTTACTTGCAGGAATTATTTCCATGTACTATGGAAATTGATGAGGAAAGTAGAGTTGACACCCAAGTATGAGTTCCATGTAGGGTCTTAGGTTATAAGAGATTGAAAAAATGGGTTTATATCTCAGTTAAAAGATTATAGACAGGTGCATTTATTTTTAATCTTTGCTGTTATACTCATTGACTATCTGTTGCTATTATTGTAGCCACTGGGCCAAAAATTTTTAACATTTTTCCATTTTATTTAAATGAATGTTTTCCATTTTGAACATTTCAGTTCATAATATGGCATGTTTTGTCATAAATTTAAAGGTCTAGAACCATAGTCATTGAGTAACATATTACTGAAAATCTGGAGTGAAAGAAGTCAGCAATATTAAAGACATTGAGACTGGGTATTGAAATTTCATCAGGAGCATGTGACATCAATTCTCAGCTCAAAAATTGTTTAATAAATCTTTAGAATGATTGAATTCATTTATAAATTCATTCCAAATTTCAGCAACACCTTCCCAATATGGTTCTAAATGACTTTTCCAGTGTCGTTACAGATGTATTCAATCTCTTCTCAGAAAGCACACTTTGTACATGAAAAAGCCCTTTGTACCTGTAATCAACTTCTGACTTATCCTGTACCTATTAGAAAAGACTATAAACTCCCAGAGGACAGACACTAACTTTTGTTTCTCCATTGTGCCAGGTACACTTTCTTTCATAACAACAGTGCTCAGTAGATACTTTAAGTATGAGTGAAATGAAGTCATTGTAGCCTCGTTATGTGGAAATTTTCTCTAACCATTAATAGTGAATATATGACAAAAATTCCATATTTGTGACTTCACCTCTAATTTTATCTCTTCCCAAAACAAAGCCATCAGCCTGGATATACTGGCATCTGCCTAGGAAACATATTCTCTTCATGAAATTACCTCAAATAGAGTATTCATGTTTGTAAATAGATAAAATTATTTTTCAAAGATTCACATGTATCTAAATGTTATTCTGTCAGTAAAATAGAAATTCTAGGAAAACAGATAATGTTTCATTATTTTTTAATTTTTTTAAGGATAAGTGCATGCAGGAAGGCAGGAAGAAAAGGGAGGAAGAATCATTTATTTATTTTTATTTAGTTGTTCATCTTGGTTGTTACCAATGTTTTCAGGTCTCAAACCTGGGTTCTGGGAATATATGTGGACCACATCCAGTGGGCTTATCTGTTAGTCCACCCGGGTGTACCCTGTTTCATGATCTTAAGGAAAATACAACGTGAAAGCTATAGTATGTCTCACAACAGGACTAGTTTAGAATTTTTTATCTTAAATGAAATCTGATTATGTATCAGTTAAGTAGTAAGTCTGTAACAACCCTACTGGTATAACATTTATTTCTGTTCAGATTCTATATAAAGTATACCCCAACTAACTATAAAATCCAAGTAACATTGTGTATAATCCTCTCCTGCTCCCAGTTACAACTTGAATTTACTTTAGTTTATACACTAGATGTGTAAATAGGAAAATCATTGTTGAATTGAATTCTGCTGGCTTACTTTATCTTGATATTCCAAAGAAAATACAGGAACATCTTTGCTTCTTCATTAATTTTGAAGTTTATAGTCTTTAAAATATGTTTATTATTTTGCATCATTTTAAGAATATTTTATTTTGCAATATTTATGAAATTGCTCCATATTTATTTGAGCATATCTATCTTGTAATTCTAGCTTTTGTTCTTATACCTGGGATAGAAAACAATTTTAACAATGAAAATGTGAAAGTGTCACCAGAATTTAATAATATCTATGCTACACAAAAACTATGCTATAATAATATATATCATGTAATGAATATATAGATATATGTGAACAATTTGATAATAAGTGACAAACACAAATGTGATAGGAAGGTAGTTTTAATTCTATGATATCACAAATAGATTAACAAGATTTTGTCAGTATATTTGAGGTTATAATTTATAACTGAAAAACTTTATTCTTCACGGAGAAGGAATTTTGATAATATAATGGAGTATTATGAAAAATTACTCAGGAAAAAAAGTAGTAGAATAAACCAGGCCTACTACATAATTATAAGCTCTAATTATTGCATTGCTACAGAGTAACGCAAAGTGAATTATCTCTAATAAGCTTATCAAATTCTCTATTTTTGTGGTCATAGAAATACTCTAATTTTAAATTAATAATTAAAACTAAATAAAACATAATCCTTGGTTTAAGACTATAGCAGAAAATATTTTTTAAAAAGAAAATTGTGTATTATCTGCTATATGATGAAAAATAACTATGGCATTGTTAACAAGGTGTCCTTCTTTTTTAAGATCATATAGTACTCTGAAGTGAGATTTAATTATGACTGCAGACTAATCACCTCCCTGCCCAAAGCAACATGCCTCAGAGTAAATATCCAGTGCACACAGGTAATTTAAAATGCAAACAGTATTATCATTAAATACCAGTATGCATCAGTAGAAAGGACTTTGTGGAAGTAGTTTAGAAAAATGAATACAATGATTTCTTTTATAAGAAATTTTCTATTTATATAAGATACGTCTTCTATTTATATAGTATTTTTCTTCAAGAATTCCATACATTTTAGAACTAACAAAAATCTTTATATAATATCCTTTGGGTGCAAGTATGTAAGAACACCTGTCATTTTAAGGAGCAAGACCATTAGCCCCAGATTAAGGTCACTGACTGAATTAAAACTTAATCAAATGTATATGAAGAAATAAAATGAATGACTCTTATAATCATAGTTTCTTTTAATTTTTAATAAAGGATTAACAAATTAAATTCGACAATATGTAAAACAAATTGATAATACACTGTGAACATAATTCCAGGTTGGTGTTATTCCAGGAAGGCAAGTTCCTTCAAATATGTTCATACATATACAAAATCAAGCAAACTTACCATAAACATAGGATGAAAACTAAAAATAAGATTGCTTCAATAAGTGTAAAAAAGCATTTGACTACTTAAACATCTCCCCAAAATTACTCTCAATATAGTAGTGTTAGCTACTACAGTAGCGGTGATAGGTACGAAAACTCTGGTGGCAGGAATGGTGTGAGGTGTACACAAATTGAGGTGTGAATTAGCTATTCTAAAAATCATATAGCAATATAAATAAAAGAAATAATAAACAAATTTTAAAAACATCACATAACTGAAGGGTCATCAGAACTTTAAAAAAAGTACTCTTGATTAATGTCTACTTTTTCTAGTTTTAGTCTTTTTTTCCTTTTTTGTAAATTAGGCCATGTAATTCATGTCTATAATTATATATTGTCTGGTTCCCGATGGTTTGAAATTGCTGCTGTATTAATAATCATAATTAAAAAAATCTTTCTAGTTAATGGTTTTAGGCTTTTTAGCATATATTGCCTCATATTATTAGAGCTACATGAATTTCCTTTTGGAAATTGAAATATAATAAATTTATGAATTTAATTATTAATGTTAACATTAAAATGCATTTTTATTTTTATTTTTATTATCTGTCTTTTCACTGTTTATTTTAATTTTTATGAATTCTGATTATTTAGGTTTGTCTCTCATAAATGTCACGTAGGTTTTTTTAATCCAGTATCAAAATCTTTGCCATTTAATTATATTTAGTTTATTACATTCAACCTAATAATGCACACATTTGACATTATATCTGCTCTATTGCTACTTCTATTTTCCTCATATATTGACATCCCTTTTGCCCATTATTTTACCTTATTCTGATAGTTATATTTTGTTATTCCACTTTTACATCTTATAATTCACTAGTTTTTGCATCATGACTGCATTAGTGAAGATAGCAGAGATTAAAATATGCACTTTGGTGTATTAAATTTTCGCTTTACACCTATTTCAAGAGTCTTAAAACATGAATTATATTAGTACCCTCTTGTTTCTGCTTGGCTTTCATGGATCTAGTTTTCCATACACATTTTAACCCCACAATGCAATTTAATTATTGTTTTCCACCAGCATCTTTATTTTTTAGCTTGGCTCACATATTACGTGTTCTTCCTTGGCCCATGCTTCTGTGCACTTCCTTACTTGGTTATTGATGACCTTCAGAATCACCTTTGAAGTTTCCTTTAGTGCGTATGTGGCTCTGCTAGTGACAGCGTCTCTCAGTTTTTGTTTCTCTGAAAATGTTTTTATTTATAGCAGGACACTTTTGCTAGACACAAAATTCTAGGTTGGTAGTTGTATTTCCCCTACATTTAGAAGATATGATTCCATTATCTTCTGTTTTTTCATTAATTTTGATGAAAAGTCCAATTTTATTGTCTCTCATTTGAAGAAAATGCAAAAATTGTTCTTTAGCTACTTTCAATTTTTCAAAAATTTCTGATACATTTTACTATGATGTACCTAAATTTGCTTTTTTAAACCAGCTTGGTATGTGCTGACTTTCAAGATTGTGTCTCAAAATCATATTTTGCTTGTTTTGAAAAATTCACACAGTTCAGTTAGTTTTTTAAATGTTTTCCCATACTCCACTTTCTTTCTCCTCTTCTCTTATGACTCCTGTTTATATATATATATATATATATATATGTATATACACACATATATATATGTCTACACATATGTTATGATATTTTAATATCATGCCAATTGTCTTCATGCTTTTGCCTAATTTTTTGGTATTTCTTTGCCTCACTGTGCTTCAACATGTACGTATATATCATAAATGTTAAAATATATATTATATATAAAATAACATGTTAATCTATGCTAACAACCCAGTCCCTTCTGTTCTTAAATACATCTAGTAGATTAATTCATTACTGTTTTTCAGTTTTAGAATTTCTATTTCTTTATTTTTAAGAATGAAACTTTCTATTTTATCACTTAAATCCTTACACCTATTAAATCTGTCATTTACTGTCTGTATCTGATAACTCTATTATACAGATTCTTTAATACTTGGTTCTTTCATCTCTTGTTTCTGCTTTCTTTCAGGTCTAGTTTTCTCTTATGCCTGATTGTTAAATGAATATTGGACTTTCTAAATTAAACATCAGAGAGAATGTGGGTTTTGAATTACTACCTTTTCTTCGAGAGGACTTACTTTTACTTTAGGCTCTCATTTACATTCTCACCAACAGTGTATACGTGTTCTTTATTTCAAAATTCTCACCAACACTTCCTTGTTGTATTTTTCATATAGGCCAGTATCAGAGGTGTGAGATAATATATTACTGTGGTTTTGTTTTGCATTTCTCTATCATCTGCATTTATTTAGAGAGACATATTGCTCTCTCCCTTGAGAGAGAAATTTTTATAGGATTTTCAGGATATGTTTGAGACATACTCCAAATTGTGAATACACTTTAAAAGAATAAAAAGGCAGCTAAAAGATCATCTACTACATTGGAAGTTTAAGATTTCATAAGCTGTTGTGACAGAATTTTGAGTTGAAAGCCAAATTTTCTCCTGGTTTAAACTCTTAGCTGTATAGTTGCTTTGATTACTAAATCCCACAATTTTTTAACCTTCAACTATCTTTATTCTTTGTCACTTGACTGCTTTCCACACTTCAAATATTTAAGATTCCATATTCCGCCATTGGTAAAGCTCCATCTACCTTGAGAATTTTAGTGTATGTAGATAAAGAGGACTATGAGATCATTAATAAAATGTCTCTTCTAATTTTTTAAGTCTTTGCTTTGCTTTTTCATTCTTCATGAAATAAATACTCTGTTATTACAATATCAAATGATACACCCCAAGCACAACAAAAGTCTGCCTCTGATTATGTGTATTTAATTAAGCACATATGAAGTATATTTGCTTCTGGTTTTCAAAGATGAGGTAATCAATGCTTTTAATGCTTTAGGTATCAAATAGTGTAGTGATAAATGCTATAATGCTTTTTTTGCTATATGCAAGTTACACCTTTACTATTACCCTTTCTGCTGTTTCTGATACTTCTTAACCATGTAATTATTATATTTGGAATTTCCCAACCTTTTTTTTAAGGAAAAGTGAAGGCAGGAATCAAGATGAGTAGGTGAGCAGGCAGGAAGACAAAACAAGAAGATGCATTTTTGTTTACTTTTATTTAGTTGTTCATCTTGATTTTTCCCCCTGGTCCCAGGATGAAAACTTGGATCCTGGGATGTATGTGGACTGTACCTGGCCAGAGGTGTCAGATCCAACCACTACTCCACCAGGGAGCACCCAATTTTTTTAAACTACTCTTAATAGATAAAGCAGTTTAAGTTTCCTCACCTCAATCACCAGAAAGTTGAGCAAAGTGAATTGCTTCTTTCTACATGATTTTTATAGTCCAGTAGTCATCTGTAAAAACTTAAATTAATTCATTTACCTTTGTTAATTATTTTGGGATAGCCAAAACATGTTAGTTGGTGATACTTTCATCTTGATAGACTTCTGCCCTCCTTTTTAGAAGTTATTAAAACTTAGCAAAGGCATAGGTACAGGTTAAAGTTAATTTTTCTTTGCAAAGTTTTAATGTGACTTCATACTCCTCATTTGTTTGTGTTTATTTAGAAACTAAAAATAACAATGCTCAGAGGTTTTACATATTACTTTTTCTTTCTTTACCATGGCTATTATGAATTTTTTCTAGCATCACATTCCTTCGGGAATCTATATGCACATGGAGGACACAATGAGACCTCTGAGAAGCAGAGGTAAATAGGTAAATTGTTACTGAGATGTACAGTTTCTACATTTCTAAAACTCAGGACAACAAATCCATTCTGACACCAAAACCACCTCCCTTGATCTGAGTAGAACAATCACAGTAAATTATGTCAATATAAGCTTTACTATTCTCACTGTTACAGAGGATAGAAGAAAAGGGTCTTATGACATATGATCCCAACCACTAAAAAATCACACTCAGAAGTTCCTTATAGAAGGAAACAAGAAAGACAATGAAAAAGCATTGAAATTGCAATATAATATATTTTTGATTAAATTTCAATATTTTGTATGTTGATAGCCTTTATTCGATGATGAGATGAGGAGAAAGCTGTAGAACACAAGTGAAATGGACTTTAAATAGAAGACAAATAGCAACCAATTATGGTTCAGGTGATGTTACTGAACATCAGAAAACACAAATTTACATCTTAGTATTGTTACTCACCAGTTCTCTGACTTGGCAGAGAATTCTTCACCTTCTCTTCACATTAGTTTTGCTGTCTGCTTCATGAAGATAATGTCTATATAACATGGGAATAAGACTGACTGAGATCTTGCATCAGAAAACCCCTAAGATGTACAATTCATGTTGATAATTTCAAGGAAAGACTCCTATTGTATCAGCAGTCATTAAAATATTTAGATTGCACAAAATTTTTTAATTGGGATTTTTTTCATTTTCCACATTTCTTTGTATTTGGTGTGAAGTTTTTCAGACCTAATGAAAGCCACGCCCTGTCTTGGGTGAAAAGTGGGCATAACCTAAAGCAAAAAAAATTTCGCATTTTCTCAATAGATTTAGGACTATTTAATAATGATAAGGATCTGAAATCCAAAATGCTTTCCATTTGCAAATATTGACACATTTGACAGAAGAAAAACTTTTGGAATTCAAAGGTTTCTTCAGTACCAAGAACCCTACCTGGAGAGTTTAGAACATAGATTTTTACATAAATCATAAGTTAGGGACTGTTAATAACAAGCTACTTTATAATGTGAAATAGGATTGTTATTTTATAGCTAACATAGCACCATGTTAAGCACTTTTCTAAAACTTCACACAGTCACTTATTTATTCTCAAAACAACCTATGGGGTAGGGACCATTGTTCTTCTCCATTACAGATGCTAGGAGTTCAGTAATTTTCTCAAGATCACAGAGCTGTTGAGGAAGATTTGAAAGCTAGCAGTCTGATTCTACAGACTTAATTACTTCACTTGACTGTTGTAACAATTTCTGTATCTGAAATGATGGCGTTTCATCAAGAGTGAAGAAAAGGGCCTAAAGATGTGTGCTGACACATAGATTTAAGCAAGGTTCTGGTCAGGTTCCAGAGGGCAAGGGTCACTGCCAGGATGGGAACACTATGGACAAGCTGGAAGGGTAGGGAGAGATTCCAGAGATGTCCTTCCAGAGCCACCAGAAATTGCCCTGAGGTTGCTCCCATGGGATACATCAGCAAAGTGACTGATGTGAGTGCAGGGGGAATGATCTAAAAGTAATCACCTGGAATGGTGTTGGTTCCAGTAGGATGAAGCATATTTGGAGGCTCAACTTGTGCTAAGATTAAGTTACTCTAAGGGAGATGAGTTGTACCTCCACCGAAACCATGGTTCAATTCAGTTTACAACCTTGTCTATTAAGGGGCATGTATTTAAATAGTGGATTATCATTTGGTATTCCTATTGCTATTTTATTTTCTTTATCTCTGCAATAGGAAATAAGAGCACTGTACCTAAGAGGGATATGTAATGGGTGTCAAAATGAGAGTTTCTATCAAGACACAAAAATTAGTTATTCCTACGCATATGGCCATTTGGGGGTTGCGGAGCAAGTGACATACTCTGTGCATATATGACTATGGAAATGTGTGAACATATTGAGTTCTCAGATTATATAAAATCTGAAGGAGACTGATACTTACAAAATGTCAGTGCTTGGTTCCCATATCTGGTACTTTGGGACTTCTTAAGATACTGAGTATACAATTGACAACTTCAAAAGCAGCATTTTCTCTGTTAAGTTTCAGAGTTTCTCAGGATTCTTCATTAGGTTTGATGAGTAACTCTATGCTCAACTGTGGAGACTAACAAAAATTCTGATGGGGAATGCTAACATAGTAATTTCTGTGGCTATGCGAAATACAAGGGAGTCAAGTCATGGGGACTACTTGTCTCTGCCACCAGCTCCATCACTGACCTTGTCCAATTTTTTTTAATGAAATGCATGTAAATAGGTTCAGAGCCATGAGAGCCACAATAAAGACATACCTGTTGACCCTAGTTGTAGGAACATTTTAAGTCTGTCTTTCTAACTGTGTCTCATCTTTATCTCATTTCAACTGCATCCATTTTAATAGCATCCTTGCTTCTTCTTGGGTAAAGTTTGGAAGGTAAAACCAGGAATCTAGGAAGACGTATTTCCCTCTTGAATGAACTGTAAGTATATCCATAGTTGTGTGCATTGTAGATATATATATATATATTATGGAAAAACCAAGTAAATAGTTCAAACCTGAACTGATCATATATTCTTCCCAATGTGAATATAAGTGAAGGTTATATTTTCAACTAAGTTTATGTCTGCCCATTCCACATGAATAAGAAAACAGAAGAAAAGTACTAAGCTGAATACTTTAGGCAACAAAAATCTTTGCTTAATATCCACCAAATATTCTGTGAACTATAGTAAACTAGATTATAAACAATGTGATAGATATTAGATTTCTCACCAGCGTAACTCTGTCTATATTACACGAAGTTACTTAGCTGTTGGCATTAATGAATTCTCACTTATGCCATCGTAATGTACATGTTTTCATGTTTAAAAATTTGGAAACTGTAGCTACATTATCACTTTACTGATGAGTTTTAAAAAAGTTAGCACACATATTTTCTAAGATCAGATTCTTTTGTAGAAGACTGTAAAATGTCTAAAGGAAATAGGGGTGACAGAAACATCTACACAGATATCTATTTACTCAGCCTCTGAGCTACCCAAAGTAAGAAACTTTCTAAGAGATGCTTTGTATTATTCCTTTAAACTTTTTTTCAAGCTACAGCTACAGGTTTTAAAGATTTCTTTGAAACAACTGAAGAGTGAACTTTAATTCATGTTTTTTAAACAAAGGTTATATGAGACTTACAGCAGTTTCACAAAAGAAGAATATCAGCAAGAATTGCACAGTACGCTCGGAGTGCCACTGACTTTCAAATTTCTCTACAGGTATTATTTTCCATGAATAGGAACAAAGAGCAAAAACAGTTAAAAAAGCATATTCAAATGTGTGCATAAAAAGGCATGGTAAATGAATACTGTTTAGTTTGCTGACATAATTACTTGAATGTAATTTTTATGAGTCGTAGAAATCTTGGCATTTTCACTGAACCAGATAATTAGACTCTGAATAGAACAGGGTCAGAATAATTAATACATCAAAACTAGATGAACTTTTTCTAATTATTTTTATTTAATCTCTATTATAATTATTGTTATACTCTGCTGAGCATGATTGCCTCATGTTCATAGATTTGAATGCAGTCTTATAGTTGCATTCTGGGACTTTGTGGAATATTAACAAACCGTGGCATGGAGAAATTAGAATGGTGTAGTTTCATGATGGAATTCTAAATGGAATTTCCTATTTTTCTATACACTTGCACAAAATTTGTTCCATAATCATAAAAAAATATGAATTTTAAAACAAAAGTCTACTTTTCTTTTAAGTTACACTTCTCCAAAGTTCAAGGAAAATCACTTTCACAGCTTTTTTTTAATAAGGCCTATCATCAGCTATTCAATTCATGTGAAATTTTCTGAAAGTGGATTGCTTTACATTTTTCATTATTTGAGGCTTTAATATCATGATAAATCTTAATCATTAAAGCGAATATATCAACAGGCAGTCAAGAGTGTTACCAAATATTATTAAGACTATGAATTCATGTTATAAAGTAGGTAATGGAATCACTTTCTGAAGATAACTACCCAGTTGTGCCAGAACTTTGATAAACCCAGGAAAATATAGAAAAACAAATAACAGCAGATGAAATTTTAAAAAATTCTGATAAAATATTTTTAAGTATTCTGAGATATTATATAGATCATTTTAATAAATGATTAAAGATCAACCTAGGTATGAATACATTAATCAGGAATGCTATAATACAGAGAGGAAAATGTTATCCTCCAAGATAACATCTGAGAGACTATAAGCCACGGTGCCATTGAGAAAGTTTTTTTACTCTTAGTTCTCATTTCAGAGTTAGTCAAGTTTACCCTCACCTGACATTGTCTGTCTCCACTCTATGGAACCCCAGAGCTTGCCCTTGGACCAAATTTAAAACAGAGTGTATTCTTAGATATAAAGGAAGAAACAAGAATTAGTAGACTACTGAAAAATCCTGAAAATAAACCATTCTGAGAAGTAACAGAATCTTCAAAATATGTAGGAACTAATTCATCTAATATTCAGAACAGAGGACAAGAGACACAGGATAAATTCTAACTTTACAAAACAAAGCTACTTAAATGTATCTTTGATATTATAATTTGACTATAGAAGATACATATCATTGGAGGGAGCCGATAAAATGATTATGAGATTCTAGAAACACGAAGAGAGAAAGTGATATCCATTCAATGCCTTTTGCAAATATCTACAGTGCCAAATTTTACCACATTCAAGGATCAAAAAGACAACATTGGCCTTAAGTGAATGAATGCATTTTTCATTTCAAAAAAGTATTCATCATAAATATGACAAAAACATGAAGATAGAAAAATAAGAGAATTGGGGGAACGAAAAGCTTCAAATATAACTGGGAAAGACAGAAAAAGAATATGAGGCAGAAGAGATCACAATGGAAATATTCAAATTGACCTCAGCTGCAGTGAAGAACATAATTGACATTGTAGAAGTGAAATCATTAATAAGGGCCAATTTCTAACAATACAAGGAAAATATAGTAATAAAACCGCAATAGAAGGGAGAAAATAAGCCTAATGCCTATAAATAATTAGGTTTTGTTGGAGACAACTAAAACATACAAAGCTAAACATTCATTGGAAGAAAATATTTTCCATGACTGTAGCAAAACAAATCAAAACGAGAATAAAAGAAATTATCTAAGTATACTAATCAAAGGGTTCCCTAGTCCCACAATGGATTAAAAAATAATAATAAAGTAACAGAAAAAAACACAGAAATTTTGAATTTCGAGTTTAAAGAAAAAATTGAAAAACTATTTGGACAGAATATAGTATCACAGTAAGATAAATGTTCTGAGAGACAATATTGTGGTACCAGGTTATTTCGGCCAAGCACAGAATAGTTATGTGTTAAAACTACTTACATGTTGGATCCATAGTGCTCAGAACATAAGGTGCTTATGGAGACACTAATCAAAAACTTTACCTAAAGAGGCACATCAGTTGGGTAAATATTGTATTAATTGTATCAAACATTAAAGAATGAGATAATAGATTCTGGAAACATTGTGCCATATAACATTAATATTAGTTTAAAATATATTTCCATAATATGAAAAACTACCTTGAAAGTTCAATCATCTAGGTAGTTCAGAATACACAATAACAACAAAAAATGAGAATCTCACATTGAAAGATATGTTAATGTGGATATATAGTACTAAGATGAATAATATAAGTAAAAATTTAACCTTATTCCTAGTAGTTGTAAATTCTGCTGCATGATCATGAATGTATTCTAAACTATATATGCTGATGTAGTATTCATTAAATCATTTTGGGATAATTGGCATCTCAGAAAATAATTCTTAAATTAAGTTTTTTATCTTACACTTTAATGAGTTTAACATAGTATAAGTATTAAAATGTATAAAATAGATATTACTTTAGAAAAAAATGAAAACATAAATGACATTATTTTTATCTCTAGAGAAGTCACAGAGATTGTAAGCATAAGAACAACACAATTCACAAAGTGCAAAATTAAACATTGAAATGTTCTTCAGGAAGAAACTTAAAAAGTTTCACTTACCAAAATCATTAAGTAGATTTGTGGCATTATGGTCATTAATATGACAAATCCTAAGCCATAACTGTTCTACCTAATGGCTAAACAGGTAATCCTAACTGTATATCAATAGAGTTACAGATAAAATGAAACAAATAATTTAACATATATAAGAAAACATACACCTTTCATTTATTCTCAGCTTTACATATCCCAGCACCATGTAAAGAAATTCACTTACCTAATGTGATTTGGTATTTGCAAGAAAAACCCTAGGTCAGTGTTACCCACCATTTTTTACTGAACTGATTAAAATAAACTGATACAGAATTGTTACATCACAACCTAACTCACAGAAGGTGAAATGGGATTTGAACTCAGGTCTCATTACAAGTTGAGTGCTTAAGTCATTGTATGCTGTTTATTTTATATGCAATGTAAAAAAAAAGTCTTTTTTGTGTGCTGATCCTGATTCTATCCTTTTTTTAGCATAGTGTCTGGCTTTTAGTAATCACTCAATAAATATGTGCTGTGTGTAGAATATATCTGCATGAAAGATTGCTTTAGATACTAATAAGAACTACAGTTCTGAAACAAATATATTACATCAAAAAAGTGTTCACTAGAGTTTGATGGTAGACTGTGGAAATCTGAGATATGAGTAATAAAGAAATAGCTATGGACATGATTCGGATTTTTGAAAGCGCAGCATAGCATCTACCCAAAAACGTTCTATCTCAAGAAAAGAAAGTTCATGACCAAGTTGAATAAGTGAATTCCTTCTATTAGCTCTGCTTTCAAATTATTTAGTTCTTGAAACATCCAATGTGATGTTGTAGGGTTTTTTTTCTTACATCTTTGTCTAAAATAAAATATCCTAGGGCCTAAAGTAGAATGATTAAAATGTGTACTTCATTAAGAAAAAGATTAATCTGGATTAATCTATTTTAACAGTAAAATTAATATGCTAGACAAGAAGTTTGAAGGAAAAAGGAGGGATACAATCACTTAAAATTAAGGTAATCTAAAATAATTGATGGCTTCACTAAATAATGCCAATACTTCATACATTAATACCATCTTGAGCAGTCATTCTATATAATAGGCTAAAACTAAGGCTATAGAATTTTGCAGTAGCATATATTCAATCTTCAGATATAAAGCTAAGATATAGTCATATATGAGGCTTAGATAAGGTATATCTTAAGCAGATAATAAGAAATGATAAATAATAGAAGGAAAATGTCATACAGAGAGAACAGATTCATCCTACTGTGAACTTTTAATACATTAGATTTTTTATTAAACTAGATTTCATTATCACTTTTTGAACTGTTTTGGTTTTCCTTTCTAGTCCCTATTATTGTGCCCTTTTTTTTCTGAAAATTTCTTGTTGGTATATTGAAAGTATAGAATCTGAAATTGTTCCCATAAGTCATTAAATGGGTCTTCTGAAGAGTCTCTAAATTCATCTGTGAGTTAATAGGTGTCTGGAATTCTTGAAACTTTTTTTTTAATTGGGTTGGTGTTTTCATATCATTTTATTTGATGTATGAATAACAACGTAGATTAGAAAAAAGAAAAGGCATGCATTCTATTTTCTCCCAGTCACATGACACCGTATTTGCAACTATTCTTCTGTTTCCAATCTTTTGGCGGTTCATCCATTGTCTCAGATGCTTGATGTGCTTCCTGGCATTTTAGTAATTTATCAGCAAGCATTAAATTACAAGTGATAGAGGAAAATGAAGTCAAGAGCCTGGGCTTTCCATTTGGCAGCTCTTTTCTATCCATGCCTGTGTCTGAATTGTCGACTATTCTTAAAATCATGAAAGCATTTCTGTGAACCTTTTAATGACCTCAGTTGAAAACATTTTTATTTGTGTAGTTTCAAGACTTACAGAAAAAGTGGGCTTTCTGGAAGGCTTATCCAGCACAGAAAATGAGGAAACAGTTCAAAACAAATATTAATCATGTGAAACAACACAAAAACAAAAACAAAAAACAAAAACAAAACTAAAGAAACTTATGGAATCTGTATACTTTCTGTATACTTATTTGGACTCAGTGTTGAGCTTTAGCAGTGCCTAGGGGGGCCATATAGAGCAGAAAAGGAAACAATAGGCTGAAAAGCTTAACATGACTACCTGCATAACCATTTGTGAAATGCTGTCAGAATTTGCTTGGTTTTTATCACTTACGGTCATTAGAATTTGAAATTTTTCTTTTATGTACTTAACATGCAAGTACAAAAACACCCTAGAATTTTTTTAAGACCTCCTTCTTTCTTCTGTGTTCTAAAGGACCTTTCCTCAAATATCACTCTGTACAATCGCCTTAGCTCGCTCATAATCTGTGCCGTCACATTTTCCAAGTCCAAGATAAGATTTGGTAAAACACAACCCACATTCATTCCTTTTTTTTCAGTTAACAAATTGTGCTCCTTTTGCAAAATCTTCAGTCTCTACAACTGATTTGATTTTAAATTTTTTTCGTAACTTTACCAGTGATATGAGATATTGTAAAATGAGCACAATTTTGATTTCAGTTGCTTTGGCATCTCTGTAACCCAAGTAATAGAGACTTTAACACCAGGTACCAAAGAGCTTTTGGTGAATGTTAGCTCTTTGTGTCTTTGCCCCCTTCAGTAGAAAGTGGAAAGATGGAATATTGGAATAGTTAAAGTATATTTCTATTTCATAGAATTATAAAGCTTTAAACAAATAATGACTTCCATGCTTTTTCAAGTTCTATGACAAAGATACTACATTCGAGTGTAATTTAGAATCGGAAGTCTAAGAAATTTACCTCATGACTAACAGGTATCTTTTTCCAATAAAAAGTTTATTTTGACTTCCACATAGTAAGAAATTACCTTCTTGCCTCTCTTTCACACTTGAGAGTCTCTATCTATTGTCGATCATTAATTTCTGGAAGTCGTGAACTGAAGTGAATGACCTCTTTAATACTTTTGTTCTAAAATGCATATATTCACAATTTATGAATTTGATGAAAAAAAGTCATTCAAATATGATTGGTTTAGAGGGGCATCTTTTTTCCTACCTGAAAACTTTTGTATGTTAGTGACAGAATTCAACTTTTTATTAAGTTGCATCATGCTTAAAAATGTGAAAACTTCATAAATACATGTGTCATTCTTACTAAGGGACCATGCTGATCT
This sequence comes from Solenodon paradoxus, assembly GCA_004363575.1. NCBI lineage: Eukaryota > Metazoa > Chordata > Mammalia > Eulipotyphla > Solenodontidae > Solenodon > Solenodon paradoxus. The sequence continues at coordinate 159,241 of RJWH01000216.1, read as the reverse complement.
CTGCATGATCCAATTTTAGCATATGAGCTGCTGAAATAAGCACCACATTTATTCTTGAAGCTTTTAAGGACATAGGGATTCAACTTATATTGACTTTTTTGTGGTGTGAGGGAAGATAGAGGTGTAGTAGGCAATCCATAAACTCTCCCTTTAGTGGATAGTTTTTAATATTCTTCTCCTTAAATGAAATATTAAATGCAACTGACATTTATTGTTGTGCATTTTTACATACATACAGGGCAAAGAATAACACCATTCCACATAAAACTGAATATATTTTATACAGCAGCATCTATCTCCCAATTTCCAGCATCAGGCTATAACACCATGTAGTTGTCTCCAAGTTAGGTGATTCCAGAAGTCATGTATCCCCTTACATGTGTGTTGCCTTTGAAGACACACGAATTAAATTACCCTTCACTCTTTCTTTGTCTTTTAGAGTTTTATAGAGCATTCAAAAATTAGGAAGAAAATTTTGCTTTTAATATATCTAAGACATTGATATATTAAATACAGAAATATTGCTTTTATCTAAGAAATTTAAAAATTACTTCTCTGATGTAAATAGATATAATAATTCAGCATTATTTCACTTTCTATTTCTTACTCCTTAGAATTATTATACAAAAGCCTTTTATTAAATGTCCTCTAAATAATTGAAGTTGAAACAAAACTCTTGGAATAAAAAAATGCCAAAAATGGAATGTTTAAACTTCATTCGAGTTTTTTTGCTCAATAAATTAATACACAATCAAATGAGAGAATTCTGGTCCTAAAGGAAAATTACTTGAGCATGAATTACCTGTTTATACATAAAAGTAATCATTATATATGTATGCATAGCACATAGTCTATATAATATGTATTTACACTATTATACATATATCTGTTTATGGGAAATTACAACACATTTCAAGTAATTCAACTTCATTTATTTAGGCTACATCATGAAGGAGAAACAAGTTTTAAAAACTAGTGATTTTACCACCTGGTTGGTTACTGAGTGTGCAAAGTCAATTTGCTCAGATTATTTTCATATGCTACTGAATCATGCCATACTGTATGTGAGATGCTAACAGAATTGTGCAGAGATTAAATTCTGTCCTGTCCTGGTTCTTAAGAACTTCATCTTCCAAATGTGTTTGATTAATTAGTATTCTCATCGCTATAGACATGCATACTGTATACTTATGGAAGCAGAAGCAAACAATAAATATAACAAAACCATCTTGATCTTGCCTAGTTTTGTTTGTTACAGGTCCAAAAATATTTCTTTACACTATGCATACAAAACCCATCTCTCCATTTAGTGAAAAAGTTTATTTTTGCAAACTTGGAAGCAACTTATTTTAATAGTGATGACTATTTCTTTTAAATTCCTATGTCTATCACCAAAATATTTTCTTACTCAACTAGTACTTCTGTGTTATTAAGAAAATTACAAATATGACAAACGGAAATTTGATATTTGGAAAAAAAAATCTTATGTTTCTGCTGTTTGTTAAATTCAAGTTATACTACAATATACTCCAGAATTCTCATCCCGGTTTTCGTCGTTGTTGTTTTTCTGTTATATTTAAAGTCATTTCAACTTACATAAAAGAGGTATAAAAGTAGTTGTAAAAAACAAATGAAAGCATATTAAAATTCCTTTGTCCAAATTGTTATTTTCAATAGATATCTGCTAATTGTACATTTAATTATTAAGCTTTATTAACAAAGAAAGTCATAGCATAGTGTAGGCCAAGGTTTTTAAAAATTGAAGAAGTGCATAGATTGTTATCTGAAATGTTATCTGAAATAAAGGGAATTAAATCTATGTATATTCATTTATTCAACATGGTTGAATAAATATATTAATTCCTCTTTATTTTAACTTGACTAATATAATTCTCTTTCTTCAATCATTAAAGTAATAATGTGAGCTCTTTTCTCTCCATATAACCAGCCAAAGCTATTCAGAATCAGAGGCCCTTCCTTAGATCAAAATTCTTCATTCTGTGAAAAACAAATTAACTCATTGTTAAAAGCTATTGTATATTTAGAGAAAAAAAATTGCAGAATTAAAATATGTAAATATCTGAATTGTCCATCAATTCAAGGATTGGTGATTGTTGTAAAGGTGTTAAATATATCAACTTAATTTTATCTGAATATTTTTGTTCCAAGGTATTTTTTTTTTCTCATAATCCATTTCAAGCCAAATCACTCCAGAAAATGAAAATATTATCAGCTCATTGTCCCAAATACAAATATTAAAGGATGTATGTGATGCATAGATCCCAAGAGGACATAATTCAGACCAAAAATGCTGAAGAAAGGCAAAAATGGTTTTTCAACATGGCAAAAAGCAAATAAATAACAAATTATCCAAATGGTGGTCCCCTGCTAGCTTAGCACCATTCAGTGACAGGAGGGAATCTGATCTCCTATTTGTTATTTCCTTTCACCACCGTTTTTTTTCTCTTCCAACTTTTACCTTTTGCAAGCTTGGCATTCTACAGAACATTATCAAGTTCCTAAAAAGTGATTGCAAATAAGGGAAGTTGATTGGCTGCCTTAAAGTGGGTGGGCCAGAAGCAAACAAGACAAAGGAATGAGAGCTGTGGTAAAGGCACCCAGTGTTCTTTACACAGAGTTGTCCCAAGAAACTCAAGGTCCAGGGTGGTGCCGCTAAATGGCTACAAGAGCAGTGAGCATTTTAGAAACAAAAGCTGCCATTGCCATCTAGTGGTAACATCGGTTATTGCACGTTCAGTCAAGGCCTATTTATTTCACCTGGGAAGTAAATGGAGCTTGACAAGCTGTCCTGACTCTTAAATAGGAAATAAAATATGGTGACTATTTATTTTGCTTTCTGCATTCAACACTGAAAATATGTGATGAGCAAACAAAATTATTTTAAATTATCTTTTAAGTTTGAGTTCTATTTTTTTTTCTGGGTTGAAAAGAGGAGGTGTATAGGATGAATAGTTTTTTAGGAAAGCATACGTTTACTAATGTTTTTGAATTGATATTTAAATCACCTAAAACGTAGCCTAAATGAACATCTCTTTTTAATATCAGCGCGTTCTTACTGACTGAAAAGTGAAATGGTCTGACCAATTCTTTTTTTCCATAGCATTACTAAATCAGTGATATATTGACATCAATTCGCAAAACTATGATCAGACTAATATAAACTATTAGATTAAAGTAGAGGAATTATTTGCATGTGTGTGTTTAATAAACATAATTTAGGAAATTTAGAAACTAACAACCAAGCAGGGCAGAGACTTCCCTGCTTTTTTTTTATTTCCTTGAACAAGGGCACATTATTTTTTTCTATCACTTTGTTGATCTCTCTATTTATTCCACCTATATAAGAGGCACCACTTTATCTTTTGGGTAAATTGCTATGGAATTTCAAACAAGGTTCTTTAACTTTAAACTTACTAACAATTTAAATTGACTTAGGTTTCAACAATTTTTGTAAAAATATAATAGCATCTTATTTTCCCATAAAAGACTGTTTCTTACAGTGCTTCTGTCTGGATAGCATGTATCGATTAATCTGTGTTTCTAATAGACTTCAAAGGTTATCCTAGAGACATGGTATAGTTCAGGCTACCTGCTTTACCTAATTATTATGTATGATTAATCCTGCTCTTTGTATTATAAATTCCCTAGGTATGTTATAGGCATTAGTTTTCAAAGTTGCATTGCTATTAATTTCTAGCAAGCTCTAAAGAGAAGTGAGATCTTATAAGAAAAATGGTGCTTTGCACTTTTTCTGAGTGGAGTTATTTTATCTAAGAGAGAGAATGACTTTATTGTGTGGAAGACATATTTACATTATTCACTGTGAATACAGATTTACAATGCATTAAAGGTAATCCACAAAAGCTGAAATAAAAAATGAGTTAATCTGAGATTTGTTTCTCAGTGTTCCTGCTAATCAGGCTCTCGGGGTCCTTTAGAGGATAAATAACTTTTCATTTACTTTACACTCTGGTGTCAGATATTTTCAACAAACCATTATCTGCCTCAAGCTTCAGAACTTTTTTTCTGAGTATCTATAAAACATATGAATACATTAGCAACTTGACTGGCAATAACTCCCTTATTTTAAAAGAAATTTTTATAAAGTAGAATCATACTGTATATAACTGAATGGAACATCTTCATGTATATTCATCAAACAAGTTTTGAACCCTTCTCTTTAAAAAAGAAAAAAAAAAGCTGATGTTTGTTACCTCTCTGTTTTTCTGTTATATATTTGCTGAATACGTAAGCAAATATTTTCTTTTAGAAAAGTTGGAATCCACTCAGATTTAAAAAATCTAGACACAATTAAGTATTCTTAGAAGCACCATCATCAATATCTTTCCTTTTTTCAACTACATGTGTTTTTAGGCCCTGAGCCCTTATACTGATCTGTATTTGTGGAACAATCTATTTTGTATAATTAACTAAGCATTTTATTACTAACCTTTTTGAAAGGCAAATCCACATTCCTCTTTCTGTTCAGATCTCAATTGCTGTTTTTTGAATATTTGAGTTTATAAAGGAGAGCACCGATGTTAGTATTCAAGCTGCATTAACAGTTTAGGAGTTTGTATGACTTTGCTACTGGCAAATGAAAGAGATAGAGGATGACTATAGGAAATAAGGGAAATAGAGCTACTGGTCCAGTAACTGGAAGAGGGAGTCTGTGTTACTCTTTGCCAGAAATTATTGTCATGTAGTCAGTTTCAACTATTGGCTGGAATTTTAGAGAACAGTTGACATAAATTTTAAATATTGAAATAAGTTATTATAAACTGACTTTTCCAGTTGGTACCTTGAATGATAATCTAGTAATCTGTTTTTTTAAAACAACATGCCAAAATTTGAGTTATTTTTATTTGCTCTGCAAATACCTTTTGAGAAGTTACTAATTGTAAGATAATGTGATCTATGAAAATAAGTCATTTTAGCCATAATACTCCAAATATACTGGGATCTATAATTTGTTGTAGACTTGCATGATTTTCACTTTGTGTTTTCATTTGAAACAACTTCCTAGAATTCCAACCCAGATCTTACTCTAACTATGTCCATGTTTCTTCCTGAGTTCAGTTGCTAAAATATACAATGGAAATCACTTAAAGAGAAGAGTTCAGTATCTGTTAAGGGATATAATAAGCTCATCAGAAAACAATGCTACATTTGTAATAAATTCATACCTAGGTAATATTTATGATGTTTGAAATAAAAAAAGGAAAAGTTTCATACTGGAAAAATAAAATATACATATGCTAAAATTCCCATCTATTGACTCCATATACAACTACTTCCACTGTTAAAATTAATTTAATTTAAGCCTATGCTCTCTAGAAAAAGTCAAAGAAAATCTTGAAAACCTCAAAGACAAGTAATCCAAAATATAGAAACACCAAATATAAATAAATTTGGTTTGCTATGCAAAAAGATCCGTAAAAACAGAACTCATTGACTATAAGACATTTTCAGCTTTTTAGTAGCTATTGTAGCATACTTATGAGATTTCTAAAGATGCATTTAGGTGATAGCTTTAGAAATAAGCAAAATTAAATGGAAGCTACAACAGTGACAAAAACAAATCAAAAATTGTAGTGAAATAAATATTTGTTAGAATATATATTAGGTAATCATAAAATAATCATTTAAAATCTTTAGACAACTATTTTTCTATGTTTTATTGACTATGGATACATAATAAAAAAAGAACTGGTAACAGAACAGAAGAAACACTTTTTCTAAATACACAGCTGACCTCAAGAAGTTGACCTGTTCTTGTTCTCCTAGGCCAAAATTTTTCTTTGGAAAATAAATGAATACCAAATATTTTTGGCATTACATTCCACTTAAAATTTCAGTTAGCAAAATTCTGGTTTATGTCTAATTTGATACTCAGAGTCTCAGGTTCTGAAGATTCCGTGTGGGGTAGGAATTCTGAGCAGTTAATAAATCTATGAAAAACAAGGTGTTGTTATAAAGTCAAGCAGAAAGTGTAATCATATAAGCAGTGTGATCTTATAAGAATGAAACATTTTCTTATATGCAATGTGAACAGTCTTTCCTACAAGTGTAAAGGCTATAGTGTAGAAGAAACACAATTTTTGGAGGCACTCTAAAGGCTTATATTTTATCTGATGTTGATAAAGATAAAAAAAATATCAAAGCATAGCAACTATTGACTTTTTAAAAATACCCACATTAATTCTATTTGCATGAATTATCCATACTTCTAGAGATGCAAAATGAGAAAACATAGTTCACTGCTGTCTTGTGTGATATATATAACATTTACTCCCAGCAAAGCCTCAGGATACCTGAACATTAACATGTATCACAGACCTCACACATGACACAGAGGAATGACATAAATGCCTCCAATTTTCCCACATGGCCTCTTACATTTCACAAAGGCAATGGTGAAACACCTTGAACTGTCTTCATGTGACTGGGTTTCCTAATTGCATCAGACAAGTTTCAATAAGGAAAAGGAATCTCTACAGTATTTCCAACAGGGAATATGTAAAATACAAATGTATTAACTATAGCAGAAGTTTGGAGTAGCAGGAGTTTGGGTACTAAGTAGTAATGAAAACTCTAAAAAAGATACGTGTAGTAAGCCTAAGACTGAGCGAGCACACCTAAGGAAGAAAAAAATCTGGAACTAGACCCTTCCCCCAGGGATGAGGTACAGCCTTCTGAGAAGAAGACATCACTGGATCCAGTGGATGGAGAAGAAGTTCACTGAAGTTCCACGCCACCAGGAACCACTGGGAATCTGCCCCCTCAGATGTCAGGGAAAGCCATCCATGGAGAGGTAGCCACATGTAGCTCATTTAGAATCTTTTAATGGGAAAACCTCCGTCTGGGTGTCAGGGGAGACTACTTCCAAGGGTCTGCCATGTACTGCAGGATCTTGCTAAGAGAGCACACACTGGACACAGGATAAAGAACCCTTCTTCCTGCAGATTTCCTCCAGTGCCCTTGCTAGCAAAGCTTAGCATGCACACTGGTAGGTATAAATGATTAGGACCTATGAGCAGGACAATTAAGGGCTTCTTTGGAGCTTTGAGACAATGGATTGGTAACAGCCACTCTAATCTTAATCTGAAAAAAAAAAAATCATCGTTCTCAACATACTACACAAAACAAAAGAGTGGTGCATCTGTTAAAACTGATGAATCTCCATAGGCATGTCATTAACACCCAGGGTTCACAGTTCTTATGAGGGTTCAGTCAGTGCTGTATATTCTTTGTATTTGGACAAATGATGTGATAACAGGAAATGCCATGTGGAGGCAAGGTTTATATGGAAAATCTCTGTACCTTCCACTCAATATTGCTGTGAACCTAAAATAGTCTATTCACTTTTTTACAAATACACAATGTAGTCAGTGGTTGTGGTTTTTTTTCTGAATCTGCAATTTTGTTACTATCTCATGACACATGGAAATGACACATGTACCTTCATTTTAAAAGTTTTTTTTAAATCTTCTTCATTATGAATAGTGTATATGGCAAAGATAATTAAATTATACATTCACTGTTTTTTATATACTAGTAGGCTTTTCAGGGCAAAAGTCTCCCCAGTTAAAGACTACATTTTCCAGATTCCTTTGCAGCGAGGTGGATGTTCTGGTCAACAGAACGTGGGAGGAAGCAGGATGTACAGCTTTCAACTCATAACATGTGAGGAAGTAGAATGGCATACCCGCCCCATTTCTCCCTTCTTCATGAATGGAAGGTGGAACTGATAATGGACTATCATGGGTCATGCAGAAGAGGGTAACGCCCTAAAAACAGTGTAACAAGAAGAGACAATGGGCCTGGGCTCCTAAGGACTTTGCAGAATTGTCTCAACACCTCAACTTGTGTGTGAGAGAAAAAGAAACCTCTTTTATTTAAGCAGGTATTGCTGTGGGTCTTTGCCATAATGCTAATCAGTTTTTCCTTTCTCATTACCCTACTGTTACCGACTAGAAAAGTTAACAGATTTGTTAACTGTAAAGCAGTACAGACCTATTAATCACGAAACTTCCTGCTGGAAGACTACCACACAAAATACAAGATGCACAAGAGATATTAAACAAAAGCAAGAACCGCCGTTCTCTTGATTTAGATTTGTTATATTTACAACCAAATGTTTATTTCCTGAAATATTTTTTCTCAATGTTTGAAGTCTAATAATGATTGTTAACCAATCTTTGGGGTTTAGCCACAGTATTTCATTACATCACCACTTTAAATAACACTTCCCTGATTTGGATACCTGTTTCTGTAGAAGACACATGAAAAATGATGGTTTTATTATTAATAGAGCACTTCAAAACCTCAATCAGAAAAAAAAAGATCATTGAGAATATAAAAGAAGTCATTGAAAAGCAACTACACCTGGTTGTATTACGGATTATATGGTATAATTGTATTTGTCTGTCAGTTTGAAAGACGTTTATTTATTTATTTTCTAATTCAACAGATTATCTGAGCTCTAGAGCTAGAATAGTGGTAATCATATGTGCCTAAGTTAAACTCTCTTGCTAGTTATTTTCCTATATGTGATGCAGAATTATTTAATTTTAGCTAATTGGTGCAGGATTTATTTAGGATGTGGGTCATGAAACATTTGTGAGCAGTTTGGCCCTGAAATTATATTTAGGGATACATCTCCAATATCATAAAAACTTACTAATTAAATACAAAGGTAAAGATGAGGATTAGAATGATTAAACTTTTTCAACATTACTCATTCTATATAACAACCCAAATGTAAATGTAAATTCAGATAATGGAAAATGAGAATTAAAAATAGAGGTATATCCATTAATAAAATGCAATCAATACAAAAATTCCTTTCTGTAAGAAATTTAGTAGTTCAAAACATAAATTGAAAGTATATGAAAGGAATGTTTAATTGGAAGCACATATTTTCTAGTCAGACAACCTGGGTTTGGATTTTGCATATTTTAGCCCACTGACCATTAAAAAAAAAAATCAAACAACCTCTCTCTAAAGCTATAGTTTCATCTTGAAAAATTCAGATATTATTTATTTCATAAATATTGAAACATTGATTGAAATAACCTAGCTGCACAATTCCTAACACAGATAATTTTGTATGTAACAATAGCTTCATTTTACTATAGGCTGACCCTATTTCCTTGAGGCAAAAATGGGGCATTGGGATGGCAAAAAATGGGGCATTGGGATGGCAAAAAATGGGATGAGGTTATGCCCTGGCAACTGAAGGTAGGGTAGGAGGTGGAGCAATTCAAGAAAAGAGCAGAGTTGCCAGGCCAGCAACACCTAACTACTATGTAACGCTGACCCATGATTGTGTAGTAAGGGCGTGTGGTCAGGAGTACTTCATACAAATGGCCAGGCCTGGTGCAAGGAATTTTGGCACCTCAGGTGAAAACCAAATTTGAAAAACTTATGAACCCCACTCCAAATGTACTGCCGACAACACATGCTGATTTAATCATCCCAGTGCCAGAAATGCCCAATAACCCCCTGGTGCCAGAGATAGCCCCATAGTGCCAAAAATAACCCCCATAGTACTTAACTGCAACTCAACCACACTGTGGTGTTCTGCTCCCTTTGATGAAACAGGTGTGCAGGGTTGGGGGAAATCCTCTCCCCAAGACTCCTGTTACCTCACAGTGGGTGGAAACAGCAGCCTGAGTCAGTCAGCACCAGGGCCTTCCTTAATGCAGGGTAAAAGAGGCAGCTGCTTTTGAACTCTCTCACAGACTGAGCCCAGGGCACTCAGCTGTCCCTTTTTCTCCATGCTAAAGACGCCCCTGGTTTATTAAAAGTGGGACAAAATTACATTTATAATAAAACAACAGGACAGTGAGGAAATATGAAATAAAAACAGCAATGTTTTCATGTTTAAAGCAATGTATATGGTCAGCCTATTTTATTATCATTTTATTCTTGAATTCAAAATGCTCAGATTTGCTGCCTTGCTGCCCTTTTAACACACAACTCATTTTTTTCTAGCGTATGCTTAACCATCTTTGAATTATTGAAAAACCCAAATTAGCAGGGTCAGAATTAGTGAAATTAGATTATATTTTTGTAACTCATATGCTTTAAAATTACTACTCTTTCAAATAAAATGTGACTCTGATTTTCACTCTATCAAATTTTAAAATTTGAAGATGAATAAAAATGGTTTAGGTGTTGAATGAGAGGACACACTTATCAAGTTCTGATGGATTATCTTCTGCCTTCTCTAGACCTTCATCAGTAAAAAGTCTTGAAGAATTATGTAAGAACAGAAAAAATGTAATATCCATTGTGGTGAACAATAACTCTACAAGGTAAAACTCCTTCAGCATAATTTGTAGCTTCGATGTAAAGTGTATTCATCCATTTTTATTCTGCAAAAGAAAGTAATTTAAATATTTATAAAATGTGATTTACATGAAAATACCATCCTACTTTTCATTTACTGTGCTGTTCTTGTGTCACTCAAACTTGCCTTCTTTAAATATACATTTGAAAACAAATTATATTATGATCCAAAATATTAAAAGTAAATACAATTGTGGATGGTGGAGTTTGGATAGAAAAGTGACTGCAGACACACTGAAAAGGAACCAGCTTGTTGAATTTTCACACAGTGAACTACTGAGCAGGGTTATTTAAATCTATTTTCCTTTATGAATTATACATGGCTGAAGTATATCATAACTGAAGTATACTCCCAGGCTAAAACAAAAACAAAAACAAAAACGAACAAACAAAAAACCCACATATTATACAGGACAACTTACTGATAAACTGTCAAATGAGAGAAGTCCTCTCATTTCTTCAGACCTGTCATTGATTCTTTAATATTTTATATGATTTTCTATTGATGCATCTCAGTTACCTTTGACTTTCCAGGGAGAAATAGATGAGAATGCATGATCACACTTTTCACTTTCAGTGTGTAATAAATCTGCATATGTAGTTGTAAGAACAAAAAACAACAACAAAAAGAATGTGTCTGGGGTCTTTTTACAGACAACACGTACGCCTTTGTCCTCACATGTGCCGGGGCCAGCCGATAAGACTATGCAGGTGTTTGCCTGCAGGAGAAACCTGCTAATTAGGGAACAAACTAGGCAGTGGAAACCAATCTTCAGGTATTTTCAGGCACAACTTTGAAGCAGCAACACTATGAAATGTTCGTCTTTTGATTAAACTTACATTCTGCCCAGTTTTAGCCATAGGTGAGGTCTGGTCTTCAGCAGGCACCTGTGGTTCCATAGCCATGTCTCTGGATGAAAATAGGACTAAGAACAACATTGATAAGAGAGTTAGAATCACTGTAATAAAAAGAAACAGTCAACATGAAATTAACTTATCTCAGAAAAGGCTTTCGGGTATTCCCTTTGTTGCTAGGAGGGAAGCCAGGATTTTTCCAGAAGAGGAACAATGACAGGTAGGTTTCAGGCCTTGTCCTGCCATGGCCCCATCTTCTAATGACACAAATTCCTACCAGCACTGTCTCATCCATCATCTCAGTTATTTGTTTACAAAGTTCACCAAATATTTTCTGTCCTGGGTTAAAGAGATGCAATTCTTGCCCTCGGGGGTTTCAGCACCTGGTTCAAGGGGACCATCCGTGCAGAGGTTGGTTCTTATTTTCTCTCTCAGTCTAATGGACCTGTGTGCAGGCCATTTCCTAGTGTGTCAGCCAAAAACAGCCTGGAGCCCTGACTCTAAATAAAAGGTATCTTTAAAGTCACATTATTTTAATTTGGGCAAGACAGAGTCGTAACAACAGCTGCCTACTTAGTCTCAAAAGGTTGCCCTCCCCCCACCTACATACACAGAAGAATAACAGAAAATTAAAAATTTCAAGTTCATTGCAAGTAAATCAGTAGTGATTAAATATAATCAAATTATAGAAAATGCAGGTTTACAAACCAAAAATGGGGGGATGAGCGTGCATTAGATTCAAGGCACTTGGTGCCATTGTAATGCATCTCTGTGTGTGTATATGCCACAATTACACACGCATGCATATCACACTCACATACACACACACATACTCACGGGCTTCAGGAATCTTCTTGAAAGTAAAATGGTATCCAAAGAGTTAAAACTTACCAGAACTTTTTCAATCACATTCCTCAATACATCCTAATACTGATAAAGAAATGGATCTCAATACAACTTTTGTTCATTAGAATGCTTTTAATTTAGTTATCCATTTTGTTTTATGTAAAATTCTATGCTACAATATGTAGATTCAATTAAGAACCCAGCCCTTAGTTTTCAAAATGACTGGAAGTATGTCATTTTATAGGCGAGGAAGAATTTCATAACTTACAAAATAAGAAAAGCACGAACTGTGATAAAAAGGGTGGACTAAAATCTACACGGCCTATGTTTTGAAATAAGCTTTTTATTTAGATATACTGAATGCTACATTAGCTAATGTAAATCAGATCTCAGAAGATGATAATCAAATAGAGGTGACATCTGAAATGCCTCTTATTATCTCTTTTGGAGGTTTTTAACGTGTTTAACAGTACTTGCAAGTCTCATTTTCAAACAGATGCAACGAAGTGATCCCCAACCTGGAATTTTCCACAGCCCATTGGCATCAATGTCCAGGACTGAGGGACTCAGATGAAACTGCTGTAATTGTTGTCACTGGCCTCTCCAAGCTAGTGCCAATGAATCAGAATGTTTCCGACTCCTGGGCCCATGCAAACTGATTGCATGATGAGAGATATAACTTAAGAAACGTCCTTGCCTATCTTAAAACTGAATCTATGAATTATTTCTCTAGGTAGGGATCTTATTTCAATAAAAGTTTATAAGATTACCTGAAAAGTTAAATGGATTTAAAAAAAAACACATTTTTGTAAAGTTTGTAAAATTTTGAAAGTAATGGATTATTTTACATAGCTCCACTTTTTAGAAATGTCTGCATGTAGTCATTCATCAAAAATTATAATAAATTGCCACCAATAGTAAGTCATTTCCAAATTGTTTTATAACCACTGACTTTATGGTTTTTTCTTGAGGGTTTGTATGGAGGAACAATATCACACATAAGAGACTTGAGAAGAGAGTATGGATGGACTAGTGCCTCGAGACCCTGGCAAGAATATAAACTTGGATTTTGACAGATATGCTTTCGAATTCTGTGGGTTGAGATATTCAATTTCCCTTGGTTTTCATATCTCTTATTTGTACATTGAAAATAATAATGTTGTAATAATAGCAATAATAATTTTTTCAGGCAAATATTTTTGTCTTCAGCTTTCTATGTCTAGAGAGGGAGAGGAACTCTACCCGAGATGCAGTACTTGACAGATTATACCCAGAAAGATGAGGTATTGCTATAATGGGAGACACTGTGAGGTGAAGTATATTTTGTATATGGAGGAGATACGGATCTTGGAGTCGAGAAGATAGGATATGGTACATAGAATGCTAAGATGACCCCTAAATCCAACTACCTGTTGAGTGAGCCCTTGTTAATCATCCCTGTGAGCAGGTATAGGGTGAGATGAATTAGGGGTGTGTATATGTGATGTCACTCTATGTTTAGATTGTATTGTGTGATAAAGGTAAAGAATTTTGCAGATGGAATCAAGATCCCACTTCAGTTGATTTGTATTAAGGGGAGATTATCCATGGTGTGCCAGTTAATCAGGTGAAAGCCCTTCTGTGAGGGACTGATTTCTCCCAAGCAGAGAAACACACTCCTCAGATCTTGGAGAAACAAACAGCTATGATGTGAACTGACATTGTAAGGGTGGTTTCCAGAGGCTGAGGACCTCTTACAACTCTAAGAACTGCCAACCATCTGAATGAACCTAGAAAGAAAACGCACACTTTGATTGTAGTCTTGTGAGACCTTCAATGGTGGGCTCAACAAAAGCATGCATGGATACAGGATAATAAATGGTTGCTATTGTAAGTTGGTAACTTTATCGTAATTTGTTATGGGTTGATAGAGTACAAATGCAGCTACCATGAAAGTTCAGGAGGTCAGAGATCCTGAGTATGAACCATGTGAACCATGTAGAGGTTACATGAGTGGAGGCGGTAATCACATTTACCATTCCTGGAAAGGTGAAGCCCTACGTTGATGATGAAGACTAGATATACTGAACAGGAGTAGAGGAAAAATTTTTAAAGGATTTGAAAATGTGGAGAGAGAGAGAATTCTGGGGTCAGGGAGCATAACACCAAGTTTATAATGCTGCAGGCACCCTCTCTTCTCCATTGGGATGATCTATCCAAGTACATTCTGATTCTGTGACTCATCGTAGCTTCATGATTATGACTCCAACTTTCTCACAGCCTCCTGCTCATATCTCACATATCTCCTGTTGATATATCCAGTCAGAATCAACTTGAAACATTGGAAAATCTGCAGAATACAAACCAGGTATTACAAGAACACACGGGATCCCTATCAACAACTGGTTTCTTTCATTTGTAGAAAAGTCAACGGGGACATTAAGACATGACAGGGTGTGGGAGAAGAGAGAGGCATTTGCTCGGGTCACTATGACTGGGAAATGAGAGTGGGCAGTGAAGTGACTGCCTGATTTCCACTGTTACACAGACATTTTCATTTATTTCCTAGAAAAAGTACTGCTAATCTGATTGTGCACTGTTTGTAGCTGTCCTTATCCCTTTCTCTGATAAGAGTGGTGTTTATGTTTTTCCTTTCATTTCTGATTCAGATTTGGTTATCTTAAGAGTCTAAAAGTTTCTCCATATAAATGAAAGTTATTGATGGAGAGCCACCATTATAAGAAGAGACTTAGAGTGTTACTACTGTGCAATCTTTTCTTTTGTAGTTATAACTTTAACATCTATAGAGCACAGAATGAATACATGTGTACACATCTATATATATAGATATACATGTATGTATACATAATATATGTGTATATAAACAAATACAGGTGATATGTACTGTATATGTGTAATACGTATATATTCTCAAATAAAGATGTCAATTTCTGTCAATTTAACATACCTGCTATTTAATTTGAATATTTCTAGATACTATATTTAAAGAATCAAAAAGAGTGGAAGCTGTCCATTTTCTGAGAAATTTAGTTTGGATAAGTAGTCTGAAGAGATTGAAGAGAATATATTTTTAACAGACATTCACATGTGTTAAACATTCTAAAAAAGAACTACGAAATTTGCTTTGCTAAAATTCATGATCTGAACTATTTTAAAAGTATTATTTTATTAATTTAGTGTATTCATAAATGGAATAGCTTAAAATGAAATGATTTTATACCAAATGCCAAATGCCAACAAATCCATTCCATTCTATACATTCATCTAGCTACACAAAGCCCATGAATGGTAGTATAAAAAAATAAAGAGAAAAATTGTACCTTTGACATTAGCAAGGAGGGTAGGGATAGTAATCAGAAGCTGGTACATAGTTTATGGATCAGAGCTGACACCAGCTTTGCCCATCTTTCTCCTCTGATCTTCCTAACATGTACTATTTGACCCTCATGTACCTCTTCATTTTATAAAATGGCTGCTGTCTGGCCAAGACTAAGGTTCATGTTTCAAACAGAACAAAAGAATGACTGGCAAGGCTTCTTTTAATAAGGTATTGCCCTCTTTTTTTTTTTTCCAGGAGAGATAACTATCCATGCATTTTTCTGTCCACATGTCATTACAGAGGACTAAGCTGCATGGGACACTCATAATTTCTAGATCACCTGCATATTTAAAAAATGTAGCTCATTGCCTCTCCAAGCAAAATCAATATTCACTTAATAGGGTGGGGATGGCCATAGAAGGACAGCTCACAATGTTTCCAATTCATGCACCCTTGACAAAACTGTCTTAGAGCAGTAGAAAAACTCTCATATTAGCATGGGCCAAAAGATTGTCATGGTTTAATCCATTTATATGGGCTCACTCTTTCCTGTAATGAATATTTCTGTAAAATGGCAAGTAAAGATGATTATATAAAAATATGAAACAGAAAGATGTGATTATGAAATTTTCCAATTCAAAAACATCTTGAATGTCATTCGTGTGTTTATTCATTCATGCATCATTCATTCAAAAATAGTTATTGAAATTCCATTATGTACCAGGAGCTGTGTTAGGCACTATGGTTATAGTGATGAGAAAGGAAGATGTAATGTAATTTCTGTGTATTATGACTTGTGCAATATTATAGATAGACCCCAAATAATCATACAAACAAATGTAAACTACAACCTTGAAAATGCTAAGAAAAATGCTATGAAAACTTGCAAAGTACTATGAGGGCTTTTAAAGAGTTGTTTCATTTTATTTGGTGAAGTGAAGAGTGCTAGATGATTCTGGATACAAATAAAAACCTGGATGAGAACTTGGTCTAATGGGTACAGTGGGTAATTGTTTGGGACAAGTTGTAGATCAAAAACTAAACGAAAAAGATATAATTCCAATACTTAGCAACATTTCTTTTATTTATATCATTTTTGAAAAGCCTCATCTTCCTTTATTTTGATTTTGAGTCAAGTACTTAAATTCTCTCTGCTAAAATTCTTACATTAGCATATAAAGCATTCACAGATTATAATTGAGATTGATCCTGTTGTAATCCTAAGGGAGTGTAACAATCCAGTGTGACGATCAGCAATGGGATATGGTGCATGCACTTACCTACCTGATAGGGCTTTAGAATCACTTATTTTGCGTTGTTACTGTCTTGATGCTTTCTATCTTTATGCCGCTTTGGACCATTCTCTCTCTTGGAGCTCCCCAGCATGTACCAGTACCAGTGGCTGAGAAAGTGTCTCCATGCTCTGAGGAGTAAAAGGCAAAAGAGAAAATAAATAATGTAGACAGGTCTTGTAGATGAATTTAAATACTTCCTTCAAAGAAAACACATTACACATATTTTATACCCATGAATCAAGATGCATCCACTGCACTGTGGCCCTAAAATAACAAGTCCTAAAATAAAAATGTTTCTCAAACTCACTTTCAATATATTGGTGTTGAGTGTACCCCTCTGCAAGGCTTTGCAATAAACCTGGAGCACTTATCTTTCAACAAAGTACTCGGCTAGAATGCATCTTTACCTGGTTTCTCATTGAAAACAAATTGGGAAGAGGGATTCAATTACATGGTAAAGGAAGTGTTGGAATGGTGGCAAGCTTCATGTACTATCTGCAGACGTTGATCTGCAATGATGCTCACCTTGAATCTATATAATGGAATGATGCAATCTCCCTTCAATAAAGTCAATTTAAAAAAGAAAATGAAGTACATGGCACATGCTGGTGAAGTAGCAATTGAGTTCGCTGCCTCCTACTGGCACAACCAACATACATCCTAAGGACTTGGGTTCGTCACCTGGAGGCAGAAAACAGTCAAGAAGAACAACAAAGTCAAATAAATAAATGCTCCTTCTTCTTCTCTCTTCCTGCCTGCCTGCTTACTCGGCTTCATCCCTGCCTGCACCTTTCCTTAAGAAAAAGAAAAGAGGTAGAGGACTACCATACTTCTCCTTGGGTGACCTGATCCTACGCAGTAGAGAGGGCCTCCCTCACACACCCTCATTTGACCTGTCAAGTATGAGCACTGGTGCATAACAGCCGCCACCAGTCTTGCTTCAAGCATTCTTGTTCTGCCTAATTAACAGTTCTGTGCCTGTGTACCTAGAAGAGGCAAATAACTACTTGTTCTGATTCCAAGTATCAGAATTGACTCCTTTTGACCCAAGATACATTTCTGACCTCTTCATTAATGACTGGAATTCAGTAAATAATGTTAAAATCTTTCGGCCTATATAACTAGTCATTAAGTTTTTAATAAGTTACTGAAAATTATATTGACTAGTCCTGTTCAATAAAATATTCCTTTCACGTAGGAGATTTTTACTTTTTCCTTACATTCCCCCATTGTGGCAGGCAGAGTGCATGCATTTGTTCTATTGTACAAATACAGCAGCTGAGAGGCTAGGGGGAGTTTTACTATAAATAATGGGAGGTTTAACGTTGTTAATTCAAGTTTTATAACTCGAGTGCCCATATTTGCCTAATTATTAATTAGTGCTCTGAATGTATACACAGAATAGAGTATTTTTAGCACCTAGACAGAATAACTGATTTCAGTCCTCTAAAGTTAAGTCTTGATAAAAAGGAAAGAGAAATTTTTAAAAAATCACTCCTCCTGGAAAAACAAATTTGAAAAAAGTGGTGCTAGATATTAGCAAAATAGAGTGGGGAAATAACTAAAAGTTGAAAATGGGTAAAATGTCTCCTTTGTCATTTTGTTGGCATGTCATTTTGTTGGCATGTCATTTTGTTGGCATAGTGGAGAGAGAACACACTTTTAAGAGACCTGAATTCAAATTCCAGTTTGATAGGTTATTTGTTCTGTCATCTCAGGAGAGCTCCATAACCTTCCTTTATTCAATGAGCTGCTCATCATTATGGGAATTAAATGAGAATGTAGTACATAGCAGTGTGCGCACTGAAGTGGTGGTAGCAGAAATAGCAACAGCAGTAGTGGAATAATGATGGCAAGAAGAATAATGGTAATGAAGAATGAAAGGAAGCTTCCAAACAGCTGCAGGATGCTGACTGCTGTCTGCAGAGGACACACAGTAACCCAACACTGTCTCCTGTCTGCTGCCATTGTTCCATTCTCAACAGGCCATGTGGTATTTGCCATTTAGTGACTCCTGGTTCAGACTTCTGCTTTCTTGCACTTCCCCTCTCACATTAATCCTCTTATATCTATTCCTTTCCCTAAAGACAATTATAGTTCATTAATGTTGTTAAACCTATGAATATAGCCTTAACTCTAAAGAAGTACAGTTGGGTGAAAACAGATTTATCAAAATAATAATTAAATCTTTGACTTCTGTAAAAATTGCATGTGACTGACCTATCTCTAAAAAGTTGATGCTTCTTTAAAATAGGATGTGGGACTCACCTGTTGGTGAAGCCATTGGTAGTGAAACCAGAGGAAGATTGTGTGGGGTGTTACTTGCAATGAGAAAAATTTTGAAATCTGGGTCAGATGCTGACATACACAAATATGTCCACTGAGTTCTTTTGTAGGACATTAAAGTGGGGCAAGAGAAGGACTCTACCTAGCAAGGATTCAGAATTCCAGTGTAGTCCAGGGGGCTGAAGGCAGAGGTCTCACAACTTGATTGATTTAGTCACCAAAATGTACCAAACAAGTTCTTATAGTAGGTTACTCTCTTAGCGGATTGAAATATAGAGATATGAAGACACCTTGCTGAGACTTTCTTGCTAATGCTCCAAACTTTGGGGAGACAACAGTTAAATAAAAAACTGAATTCATGTAAGCAGGAAGCCAAATAGCTCCATGGATTTGCTAACTAAATTTCCTGCAAAAAGGCATACACTGTAAACTGAAGTTGATCACTAAGAGAGATTGCAAATCATCACTGGCCTTTGGGCATTAAGAAGAAACCAGAAACTTGAGGCCAAGGACAAGGGATCCAATTTGTACCAAATTTCAAACTCTGAAGTTTGGTTCTCAGTAATTTCAGCTTCAGCACTAATCAACAGGACATTCTGCTTCTAGGTCCCCAGGTATTTCCAGCAGTGCTCAAAAGGTAAAAGGGTGCTACATTGACGAGGGGGACAGCAGAATGCAAATAATTTCCAAGCATTTGGGGAAAGGTTCACTGAAGACAGTAGAGAGCAAAATTACAGGTTGTTAGGAATGGACACCAAGAACAGTAGAGGAACAGTGCAGTGGAGAGGTAAGACCCTGTCTTGTTACTTCAGATTGCCACAATGGTCATTTATTTTTATGCAAGAATCATTAGTTCGGTTCTTCTCATCAGGTTCCTAGTGCTATCATGTACTTTAGGACCAGGACTTAGGTCTTTTTAAATCATGACTTAAGAAAGATCTGGGTTTGAATCCTAGCTTTTCCATAAGCTAACCCTATATGCTAAAGTTTCCATGTCTTCATCAGTTATTTGGAGAAAATATTCCCCTCAAAAAAGTTATATTTTATAATGAGTATAAAATTTTCAAGTATAATATGAATGAATTTCCAGATAAGAGGTGATAGGAAAAATCAACATCTTGGTTGAGTAATGGCACCTTGGTGGTTCTAGCAGATTCGATGCTGCTTTTAGAGCAAAGTTGACAAAAATTGTAGTGAGATTAGAACCTATTTTCTTTTACGTCATTGCTAAGCATTTCTACTACTCCTTTGTACCATATCTACCAGTGCAAAGAAATCTTTCTGAGTACTAAAAACAGACTCTAAAGTCATTGAGGTTTTTCTCTTAGGTTATATTATAACTTAATCTGAAAGCAACTGTCTTCCTGGTAATTTGCCATATTTTCACCAGCCACACAAATGTATTTTAGTAGACCAGTTCTCCCGTACCCTCTCCTCCACCCTCCAGGGCATGTGATCACAAAGCCCAAAGGTCTAAGAATTTCCTCTGAGCCTCATTGAAACACCAGAATGCACCTAATCTTAACACCAGCAGGACACATGGCAGATCACCACAGAACATTATGTCCCTGCTACATGGAGTATGAGCTCAATAGAACAAACAGCAAGCCTTAGGGCCATGGTGCAAGGTACACATGGGGACTCCTGATGAGGGAGAACAATGACTGAAACAAACCATTTCTCTGGGTCTACATGGGTCAAACCTAAGCAATCAATCTTGATTCTCATGCTATCCCTTTTCACATGGCTTCCCATGGACAGTAGTCCCTTATTCATATAGTTAGGTCAGTACCCAGCAGTAATTCCCTCATAAATATTATAATAATAATAGTAACAGTGACTGTTAATGTACTATTCAACGGCATTTGAGAACTTCAGATAGAAATTGAGGTAGTTGATCAAAAGTTGGTCTTTCTAGTTGACAAATGGTCTCAAATATCTCCATGAGGGATAATTTCATATGCCCATGGGACCAATTATAAAAATTTGTACCTACTAATATCTAAAGTTTACTTCACTTTTTATTCAGTTGATACAAAGACTAGTCTCAATAGAGTTCTCATTTCAAATTCCATTTTCTCCACTAACTTTCCATATGCTATATAGCATAATTTTGTTCTATTTTAAGGAAAAGCTCAGGCAGGAATGAAGGCAAGTAGATAGGCAGGAAATAAGAGAGAGATGGAAGAAACATTTTTTTATTTATTTTATTTAGTTTTTCATCTTGGTTGTTCCCCTTAATCAGGATTACGAACCATGGTCCTGCAGACATATGTGGACTATGCCAGCCAGAGGCAGCGGATCTACTGCCAAAACTTCCTTTTGTCTTAGAAATTGTGTGTGTGTGTGTGTGTGTGTGTGCGTGTGTGTGTGTGTGCGTGTGAGTGTGTTTGAAAAAGAGAGATTACAATTCCTATCTACTTTGGAATATCATGGGAAATAGTCAAGATCAAACTTCTAATTCGTTTGGGAAAACTCGTAGGAAATTTAATTGAGATTTGGCAATGTCATATTCTCTTATCAAAAAACCACCCACTTTCTTCCTTCCATGGCCATCATGACTCACTCCTAGTTGTTTGTCTTGGGAATTTTATTTTCCTTTATCCCTTTTATTTTAACTCCCTTTGATCTACTTTAATCAATTTAATATCCTTAATTGTTTCTTATCTAGAGATATTCATTGCATCTACTTCTCCTGATATGGCTTATTCCCAGAATGATACTTTAATTTCCTCCAAAATTTTGGACCATAATAAGAGAGTATTGCCTGTGAACTGAAAGGGAATTGCTGTGGTTCTATTTTATGCACTCTGTTTCAATGCAGTATTTTTGATCTTTGATGTTTCTTAACTAATAGCTCAAAAGCAGAATTCTCATATTTTTTTCCTTTTAAATGGGCCCTGGAATCATTTTTCATATATTAAATAAACACTAAATTAATCTACATTGAATATAATTTGTTCTACTTAATAAAGTTAACTGGTAGTGTCACCATACTTGTACCCAAAAGATGTAGTGTTTTTGACTAAGTATAGTACATGCTGAGTTTTTCTAACATGGATTGGAGATGGTTTTAGCAAATGCCCCTGGATCCTGAAATATTGAGCTTTTGGGTGGGGGTGCAGCACAAGAGAAAGAAAATGCAGGATAGAGATCTAGAATCAAGCAAGCTTCTTTCTCTGAAGTGGAATGGATCTAAAGACATCCTCTTGAGAAATTGCTTTGAGGAACTACAACCATGTGATTCCTTATCGACATTTAGAATGATCAGTTCTAAAAGCTGTGGGTCTTTCAGGAACACCCCATTTGAGGGAAGGTTTTCCCTGCTGTGCATTTGGAGAGACATTCTGCTTTTTCCCTGAACCAAAGCTGTCTTTGGAGGAGGCACCAAACACCAAGATCACAGCGCTTCAAAGGGAGTTTTTTTCCTGGCTTCCCATGAAATGGCTTATATCTGGCAGGTGTAGGTGTCAAATGACAAATAAAACTTCCCTTGGCTCACCAGGAGAAAGGTAATGATTTCCACTGAACCTCAACCAACAGCAAGTACTAATTCTCCTGATCCTGTGTCGATTATCATTCCTTCAATCAACCTTACTCATTTAAGCTCTTCACCTTTTTTATTTATTCCCTGTTTAACCTTCCACACATAGCATTAGATTTTTAGTATCATATTTTAATTATAAACATAGAGTAATAAGGGTTATAGCTTTGTAATTGATCCTCACCTACAGCACGTATCACAGGAACACTAGAAAATGAAAACTCAGTGATGATATTGAAGTTGATTGGTAGTAACTATTAGCTGTATTTCCCTCTCATGCAAACACAATGACTCCTACATCAAACACTGTTTTGTTAGAACCTTTATACCTTTCTTTGACTACAGGACATGCCATTGTAGTGTTTGGTAGTTAACTGAAGTAGAAATAATTTGCAAAGTCTCTCAATTTCACATAAATTCATGAAAAGAGAGAGCAGCAAACTCCTCTGTGTAGCTGGAAATTGTTATATTGTTTGTGTGCTAAATTCTTCAGATGGTAATGAGAGGTTTGTCCCTTCAACATCTCTTCTGCACAGCACAACATTTTTAGCAAACCAAAGTGTTTTTAAGTTCAGACAGGCTTTTCCTATCTTTAGACAGTCAGTAATGTTCCCTTCAATACTTCATCACAAATTAAGCAGAGTCTCCTTCCTTGTTTGCTGATGCATATATTGAATTAGGAAACAATCCTTTCCCAGATCCTAACACACACCAGCCTCCTCATCTTAATGCAATCCAGTCAGTGCAGAGATAATTAACAACACTCATTGCTCCAACTTGGTTCTTTCCATTTTTTTCTTCATGCAAATTTCTTATATCTAGTTTTTCCTTATTGGTGGATTCATTTGCACATGCATTAATTCATCAAGCATCTGTGAGAGGTCGACTCTAGTCATCACACTAACTGAAGTCCTCAGGAAAAATAACTAACTACAATCTTTGGGGAAATCATCCAGTATTGTAGGGGGTAGAAGATATACATTTAATTTTATAAACACAGAAGCAAAATTAAGCAAGTAACACATCATATTATGCAAATCCTATGCATCAATGCTGTGGGAATGCCAAGTGAGAAAACGTTTGCTATGAGCTACTTCTCATTTGCTACGAGAAAAGTGAGGGTTTTATGGTGAGTTTCAGTGAAAAAAAACAACAAAATGTGGAAGGTAGGGGGTATCCTGTGAGTAAAAGAAAATTGAATGAAACGTGTAGTTTGACTGGCAGTGAGGAAATTGGTCTACTTTTCTTTAGGATAAAAATCTCTTCCCTCTTTACTTGCCAAAATGCATTTACATAAAGCCCCAAATCTGTCTTTTTGTTTTTGTTTTTGTTTTCTTTGGTCTAGTGCAAATATATTTGATTGACTCTGGATGCTTTGTTTCTTGAGAAGATTCATAAAATTGTTTTCCTATAGTGTTAAAACTTTAACTTGTTGTTCTAAAGAAAATTTTACTCTAAATGTTATTTTTCCTGGGAAACACAATCTTCTCTTCTTTGGGGTCAGAAAACACTGTCTATAGTCATGATTGAATAAAAAAGAAGACATCTTCTGCTCTGACAAATGCTATTTTGTGGCTATTTCTATGAATCCTTTTAGGGATCACATTTATTTTATGATGGCCAACAAGCAGAGCAAGAATGACACTAGTTTGCAAAGTACAGAGTATTACATGATATAAGACATATTTGCCTGAACGTACTTATTGTCTGCATAGCATATTTATATGGAAAGTTAAATAATTAGATGTGTTGTCAAAAATAGCTTATAACTGACCACTAAAGAGTAGCATTGAAAGTCAAAACTGAGTTTGGAAGACTTAAGACTTCAAGGCAGAAAATAGAGAGAACACGCTGACATTGTATGGGAAGGGCCTATTTTCAGAGAAGCAGAATGAATTTGTTGAAAAGATATTGGATGATAATTGGAGAACCTGAGAAAAACTGCCTAATTTCTAGCCTCTGTTGTCTAAATGGGAATTATTTTATCACCTTCCTATGGCTTTCATGGATTTGTGATAGAGATCATTGTGTTATGAAATCTCCTTAATACTCACTGCGCTATGCGAATGTGATTTTAAGAAACATAAAAACACACCCACCAAAACCAGCAATCAAAACCAGTGAGAAGAGTCACTGTGGCTTCCAGGGT
The DNA here is from genome assembly GCA_004363575.1 of Solenodon paradoxus. Taxonomy (NCBI): domain Eukaryota; kingdom Metazoa; phylum Chordata; class Mammalia; order Eulipotyphla; family Solenodontidae; genus Solenodon; species Solenodon paradoxus. The sequence continues at coordinate 134,570 of RJWH01000216.1, read as the reverse complement.
GTTGTTCTCCCCTAGCAATTGAGTTGAATATATTCAGAGAGGCAAGTTGAGTAGGTACTTTCCTCAAGTCTTAAAGGCCAGAATCTGGAAAGAAAAATAAAATATGGAAGTGACATGTTTGAAGATGTTCACCTCATCATCTTCCATCTTCATTTTTTCCCCATTTTCCAGTCCTTTGAGATAATGAAGCAAAGACTTTCATGCTGTCAGTCTAAGGGAGCCTAGATTTTGTCCTTCTTTGACCTCTCTGAAGGTCAGAAGTAGGCTATTCGGTTAGGATATCACTATTGAACGTTCAAATCCCCTCCTGCTTTCTCCACTTTCCTCTACTCTCTCTTTTAACAATCAGGAGTGGGAAAAAAATGTGATCCACCACTAACACAAGGTGGTATCATTAAAACTGGTTCTGAACAAATAAAAAGGTCAGCAGGAATGTGGCCACCATCATGTTAGGTAAAGGGACTGTGATTCCAAGTAAGAGATCTGAGGATAGCTCCTTGTCCCTTTCACTAGTTCGTCTGTGACCTATGTCATGTGTACCTGCTCTGTATTGATATTGCCCCAAGGGTTTTATCTTCTCTTCATCTTTGAAGTTTCATCCACAAGAAGTTACTTTATCAGTGAACTTAAATTTCAACCTCTAGACATGTAACAGAATCAAATTAAACCACAGATAATTTTGTTCTGAAAACTGAGTGTCATCTGTAATTGCAATACTGATGGGGAAAAAAAACACCCTAATTTTAAACCCTTTGTTATGAATCCATATCTTCTCTGTGAAATCAGAATGTCAGTCTTGCATCCCGTGGAACCAAATAAAAAAAATGTATCATGCAGTTACACAGGATATGACACTGACTCAATAAGGCACTGGGGTGTGTAAAAAAATTGCTGGTACAGAGAAAAAGGATGAAAGTAATATTGGCTGGTATTTTCTTATTATTAGTGTTCTTTTTCATATCTAGCATTCTTTCCCACTTTATATTGGTTCAGTATCATATAATCAATAAATAACATTTAAACCAACCCTGAATTAGGCACTGACATTCTGTATTTTAAATGTTTATTTTTTTTAATTTCCTCATTTACATCTCATGTCTCTTATAATCATTTGCCTAATTATGATTGAACATGTAGAGCTTTTCCAAAAAGATTTCTCAGCTGACATTATGTTACTTTAGTAAGTATTCAGTTATAAACTAGGTTTCTCTCCTTCATGTATTCTTCTGTAAAACTCAGGGTCAGACATGTTAGTCCACTTGGTTACTTTTAAAAGGGAAAAATAATAAAAAGTTTACTTGTCAGCACATTGCACTTCAGTACTGCAAAAATTATCTGGTAGTGTTTGATATGAAATTGAATTCTGCCTCCCATATTATTTCTATATTATTTTCTTTATTCATAAATACTTAACTTGAGATTTTCATCTTTTCTTTTATCAGTAAACATTTTAAGACCTAAGTAGACAGACAGTACAAAATTTTTGAAAGATGTTATCAAAATTGTTTTATTTTATTAAAGCAGTTGTTACATGAAATCACCTATTCAAGATAAAATGATGATTATTTTACAAATACATATTCAAAGTAGTATTTATTGTCTCAGAAACAAACCTCTATAACTATCTGAAAGACTAAGATAGCAAGCTTAGTAAAATCTAAACATTTTTTAAGAGATCACCTAATATCTTAGAAATTTTGTTAAGGAGATTTTTTAAATATATTTAAAACACTTTAAAAATAAATGCTATTTAATTTCTCATCCATAAATGTTATGTATGAAATTTAGAGTCAGTTTTCTAAATATTTTTAACTGTTTTTCATAACTAACAAACATACATTAAAGGTATCCCAAGCTCCATGAGCATTTTATTTTTGCAAAATTTTGTTGTGCAAATTCAGCTAAGAATTAACTGAAATTCTTATAAATGCAAGGCCAAGTTATAATCCTTGAGAACATAATGCAAGTTTTAGCTGAAAGAATAGTAAAACCTATATGATTAAAAAATATAGGTATGTCATAATGAAGAACATTAAATTCTTTTAATCATAGTTCAAATGTGTTAATGTACTGCCTTTTTAGACTAAACTGTAACTAGATGGAAGAGACATTTTTATATTGTTTAATGAAAAGTAGCTAAAAGATATTTGCTTTAATTATTTTTTAAAGAGTTGATTTTAAACACGCCCCAGTCGTATCCTTTCAAATAAGAAAAAGAATTAAGATTGGAAATTTTTACTCATGGAAGGCTTAATTACAATTTTGGTTAATAATTTGGTGTAACTAACAAAAAACACATTCTGAAGAATATGATATGCATTTTGTGCTGAAAGGAAGGGCAATTATTTTGAAGGTTTTTGGCAAAAATTTATGATGCATCTACTAATCTCTTTATAAAAGTTCATCACAAAAGAACCAGTTAAAAAGGAAATTAATCAAATCTGACAGAAAAATGTGTATTGTAGATCACAATGTGAATTTTTTTCTTTCAATGAGAGAGGAAGAAATAGAATAAGTGGAAGAGTTTAGCTGAGTGGTCATATGTCAAAAAATTAAAACTTTAAATGTAATACATTCTTTTCCAGATTCATTGACCTCTAAAATTAATTTTTTGATAATACATATCATATAAATAAAATTCAATGTAAGGAGCAGATGATGTTTACAAAGAATAAAATTGTAGTTTTTTTCAAAAGTGAACTGGGACATAAATTCAATTCCAAATTGTTTGTAGAATAATATTTTATAAAGCGATATGGTATCATATACTATAATACTAACATATAAGACATGTTCAAAATATATTAATACCAACAATGAATTCTAATATTTTAAACAAACTGTATACTGTGCTTGATGTTTTTTATAATGTTGAGTACTTTCGAAAAAAGAAAAATGACCTTGAAAGTTAACTCTTCGATCAAACCAATTTCCCAAATCTGAAACAAAATCCAAATAGTAGAGATAAGAAGAAAGCTACCCCCACTGATTTGGTTTTATGTATGGATTAATTCTCCCAAGGGAAGAGAAACAGGGTATGGCACAGACAGCCAGATTCATTTCCACAGGAAAGAGCCCAGAGGAATGTGGTTCTCCTTAATTTAATGACTAAACACCCTACTGCCAATATTCCCAGAGGTGGAGTGAAGTGCTTTGCACAATTACACTCAGTAAAAATGCCCTTGTCATAAGAAACTTACAAGTAATGCTTCTTGGAGATCAAGAATGTTCTGTCTAGCAAGCGATGGCCATAAGCACATTTAAATCTAAATCTAAAACATGTTAAATGGTCAGAAGTCAGTGATAGATAGTGAAGTGGGAATGTAAACAAATCATATACCAAAGGAGAATAGAGACTTAATCCTTGTTTGTTTGCTCCATTTTGATTAATTTTTCTTAATGAAGCTACACCAAGATTTCATTTTTAAAAATTAATTTAAAAATACTTATGTCTCCACAGATAAATTCAGAGACTTTGTAATACTATATTACAGGAAAATATCTTTTGTTAAAACTGAAAACTGTAATTTTCTACTTTAGGATCATTGATTTGAAACTACAAAAGAGAGATTATGATCATCTGAGGCATGCATAGATTATCAGGCAAGATGAATGTTGAGAAACCATTGAAGAAAAAGTCCTTTGCTAAAAAAATTGCAATAAAAAAATATTTTCAAGCAGACCTAGAACATAAAGAAAGGCCCGTGTATATACCTTTACCTATAAAACTCCCATTCTTTACGTCTGCCCTGAAAAGAGTGAGGAAACTTGGATTCAGTTTTCACAAACCAGTTGTTCTGTCCTAGGAAAATCACTGACTTTCTTAGCATCTTCACATTTAAAATGAAAGAATTAAACTAAATAATCTCTGTCTAAATCTTAATATTTTTTAAATTTAGATCACCCATGCTAAAGTCATTTCAGTGTCTTCTCTATGATGTTTCATCCATTCAATTTTACTTAATTTTGTTTTTATTTTAAACTAAACACGCCTATAAGCAAACACAGATACTTTTTTATATATTTTATAAGATGATTTTCTCCATTTTCCTCTTGTTTCTCTGTTCATACTTGATTATACCAATAGATATCAGCAACATTAAAGATTAACTCTTGCAATATCTTATTTTTGAACTAGCAAATAAAAAATTTAAAGGTTTCGATACTTCATCTAATCTATTCATGCATGTGCACTGGCCTAAAACATTTCACAGAGTTGAGTTTTGATAGAGTAGCTGAATTGCTTTAAGAAAAGAGAAATCAGGCCCAAGGAATTTAAGGGTCTAGGAACATGAACAAATTCCGGCCCTTTTACAGGTCCATAGCATGACAATTGACAGTTTAATCCAATCAACAAAAATTTGAAAATGATAAGATGGAGAAACCAGTTAACCAGAAAGAAATGGAGGTTTCAGTCTTAATGTTGCCTCTTATTTCTCTTTAAAAGTTTATACTAGAATATCTTAATGTCTGATCCAAATTATATTTGTTATGACTCAGTATATACATTTATGAAAACCAACTGTCCTAATTATATTATTGAGCAGGAGGTCTGCTTGCTAAAAATTGACTTGAGAAGAAGAATCTATTAACTAAAGACTATCTTTTCCTTATAATTGAGCCCTATTTCTTATTCTAAATTTGTTGTATATTATTCACTGATGTCTTACTTAAATTTGAATCTTGCTTCACTAAAAAGATTGAGCTTCTCTCATTGAGTTCTAACTACTAGAAAGACAGAAACAAAAATGTATACAATGGTAGCTTGGGAGGAAAAGAATAGAAGCAGAACCTTAAAACCAATCATCTAAAAAACTAGATCACTGTGTAGAATAAAATGAATATGATGTGTCATAGAATAGATGTGCTATTTAGCTTATTGTGATATCTAGCTCATCATTTTAGACTCCTAATATAGTAAACATCATCTGGCAAAATGGAGACTATTTTCATCGTTGTATTTCAAATGGTCACAGGAGAGTGACATTTTTTGACTATACAAACTCACATGACAGCAATCTATGAAAGAGACAAAAGAGTGAGGTAGTGTAATTTATCCTCACCAGTAGTTGATAAAACTCATACCTTGTTGCTTTCAAAAAGACCCTCAATGTCAAACTTCAATGCTATCCCTGATTTCTAAGTCAATAAGTAGAAGATTGCATTAATGAAAGTCATTCCATTATTTAATAAATATTTGTGTTTTAGTGTTATTTAAGCAGCCATCAGGGGCCCATTTTAATCAGTGATTTTCTGTTTCAGTTGACTTGTATTTCAATGTGTTTTTCCTCTCTCCCTTCTGTCTCTCTCTCTCTCTCTCCTTCTCTCTCCCATGACTCTGCCAACTACTCAGAAAATAAAAACAAAAAGAAAAAAGTCAGGCTGAGATTAATGGGGGTGGTTTTCCTTTAAGCCTTGGACAAAAATGCTTACAATGCACCCAGGAAGCAATAAAATGCAGTACACCCTGCATGTGCTTTTATAGATGCTAAATATAAAAAGAAGAATGTGGAAAAAAGGGGGGAGAGGGGTGCATGAGCAAAGTGCATGCCGAAAACCAAGCAGGCTGGCGCCAAAGGAACGGGGCCTTTGGAGGGACAGCGTGTGCGGGCACTCTGTGGTCAGCCTGTGAATCATCCTTATAACTTGTTTCACTCCACTGAAACCTTCAAGAAGTGTTTGTCGAGGAAGGGAGGGGGAAGGACTGGGTAAGGCTGTGGTGGTTGGGCACCTCTTACCTCTCACCCAGCGGTGACCTTAGTATGTTTTCATGTTTATCTAAAAAAGATAAAAGGTATGATTGCTCAGGAATGAAAACATGGGTAACATTCAAACAGAGGAAAGCAGAAACAGCAGTTTAAGACTATGAGGGAAATGTAAACCAGCCCTGAGAAACATTTGACATTGCCTCTCCCTCTGTCGAGGTCACGGTTGTCGTCTATTGAAACAAATAGGAGTCAGTGAGCAGACGGTTTTGTTAATAGGGAACAGAACCTTCCGAGGTGCCTGTCTTACTGTCAAGAATTTGTAAGATCCTAAAACGAACAACATGGTTCCAGCCAGGACAAATGGCTTCAAATTTTCTGAACTGCAAATGGAGATTAGATTCAGGGATTTAGGCTGTAAACTCATAAAAACACAGAGATTTGATTAAGTTCAATGTATGTAATTTTTGTGTTAGACTGCACAAAGGATTATGTAAGGCTCCAGAAAAATGTAATGAGGGGGAAAGTAGAGCCCCTTTTTTCTGTACAACATTAAAAAGGTAGAAAGTTATAGAAACATATCGTTTGTCTAAGAGAAACGAAAGATCAAACCGCCTTTGAATCCAGATGCTCTGTTTGTCACTTGAGGTATTAAATCACTTACACTGTTGATATTCAATCAAAGTTAATTTTGACCTTAAAAATTTTCCTTAGGAAAGAGAGCATTAAAACATGCCCAGATGAAGTTGCTGAGAAAGAGCGTATGGGAGTATCTCCATATCATGGGAATGCATTGTGGTTTATGCAAAGTCCCTTCAATCACAGGCTTTCCATTGATAAATGCCAACAAAAAAAAAGTAGTTAAATAAAAAGATCAATTTTTCATTTGACACAAAGTAAATCATGACTTTCTTCTGGGATATGCAGTACCTTTTCCCACTGTTGGTTCCATTTTCCATCATACCCTTGACCTTGGAGGTCAGCTGTCATTGGAAGATGAAGCTCTGAATAAACAGTGAAGACCCTGTGGTGTGTCTTATCTCTGCATTTTGCCTCAAATCTCCGGGCGGAGCTTTAAATTATTCATCCACTAGTGCTCTCTCCGAGTTACACATCTCCATCACCCACTCCCCCTTCCACTGCCCCATTCCTGAGTGAAGGCGGTATCCTTGGGAACCTTATCAGAGATCACAGATTCAGGCTCCAGAAATGAAATAAAAGAGGAAATTGTCTGTATTAGCATAAGAGGAGTCAGCCTGGAGTTGAATACACACATCACCCAGGAGCACACTGGCTTCCCTTATCAGTAGCGTTTGATCACGACTTTCTTTTTTTTTTATATACATTCTTTAATTCCATCCAGCCCACTCCTTTGTTCCAACTCATATGAGGGAACATATGAAATAAGGGCAGATGGCTTCAGGTCCTGAATAGTTTTCAACACTTCCAACCTTTTTCTAGGTTCAGTAAAAACAGCATACAGAAAATGCTCATTTTTAAGATAGCTTTTGTAGCATAACCTCTCTCTCCTACCCCCAGGAAAAGAGTTGTTATTACCATTTTGAGGGGGGAAAGAAACTGTAAATAGTCAAAGTTTGATGTGATGGATTTGCAGCAAAAGCCACAGTATCACTCAGGAACGTAATCTAAGATACAGGTTGAAAAGAGTCATACATTTTCCCTTTTTGGTGGAAGCCCAAGTAGCAAACTGATTTTATTTATTTCAGCAAGCACATTCTGTTTCTCATTTTATCCTTTAGAATTATTCTTCAAGCCCCTTAGAGTATGTTCCGATTAAGGATGTTACCACCACCAGTTTATTTTATATCTAAAATTTGTGGCCCCCTAAGTGCCATTTTTAAAGATGCACTTAATTCAAGTGTTGCCTACATATTAGTAATACAGTCTCACAGGAAAAGACAAATATTCTCTCATAGGTTAATTTTTCAAAGTTTTCTTTATTATTCAAGGATCACTCATCATAGGTCAGTGCTTAATATTTTAGTCCATGCTTAATATTTTCTCCCCAAGCTCATTGGATATCACCTTCCAGTCTTCTCCAAAAGAATAATTAGAGGTAATCAAAATACAAGACATTGATTACCTAAACGGGTTTATGTAAGCTTTTAAAATTTTTAGTATCCTTAAAATTTTGCATTATTCATTGCTACAGATTCAGTGATAGATGTGGTGTTCTGAGTTTGATACTGCATGATAACTACTATTATGAAAAAAATTTCAGATTTCACTATCACATATTCTTTACACTAGAATAATAATTGGCATTGTTTCTTTTAAGTTTGAGCTGACTGTTACCTTTAGTGTAGGACTTGACAGTTCCCAAAGATTTGCACATGCGTATATTATTGAAGGCTCAGGACAACTCTTTAGAGTAAATGTAATTACTACCTTTACATTCCCTTCCAATTCAAAAGACTATGTTTTAGATATAACTCAGTAAATGTTAAGAACAGTTCTTCCCTTCCAAGGCCTGCTATAAATTTTCACCATATTCCATTATGTGAGTTCTCGATCACCTTTATCCCAAATCATATGCAGGAACTAGTCAGTGACATAATGAATAACCAAGAAGCTAGTGGCAGGATTCAGCAGAATTCAGCAATGATGACCATCCCCTAGCCACGCAACAGGCTTCTTTCCGAGAAAGGTTTCCACGAGATAGAGGAAAGTGCTGAGTGATTTCCATCTGCAACAGAACAAAGTGCAACTTGGTGGCTGAAATGAACAGCTACTATTTCTATCATCTCTTTATAAGAATTTGAATATGAAGTAAAGAAGGACATAATAAGTTCTTGCTACAGATGAAAGAGTTGCTTGCAGAAGTTCTCAATGTATAGTAGAAACGTATTTTCAAAGTCATCGATGAGAGAGACACAGTTAAATTTCTACAGATTATTCCCCCATAATTGACTCATCTATAAATGTGTGCTCAGTGCCTGTTATGGAGAGACCTAGGAGATCTAGAGGAAACAAATGCACACATTTTCAAGGAATAAAATCTACCTATACATGATGCATGAGTGTTTCAAAATTAAGTAGTTCAAAAGGACTTAAGAGATAAAAGCATCATGTCCTACATAAGCGACCCCCTACCCAGTCTTATTCTTAACCAATTTTCCTACGTTTATTCTATTTTTGTCTATATACTCTAAGGCTCAGCTTTTCACCACCACCATATATAAATTGGCCTATTTTTCATTATCTTAACAAGAATAATTCTCACTGAGCAATTATTCTGTGCCAACCGTTGATCTAATAACTTTGCATGTATTAGGTATGTTTATTTCTAAAAGTCCTTATATGAGATAGACTACATTATTGTACTTATTTAACAGATGAAAATACTGAATTTCAGAGTATACTTTAAAAATGAAATTACTTAAACTCACGTTTTCCATCTGTATTAAATAATAAATATACTAAATTTATCATATGTATATTTAAAAAAGCTTTTTGCTACTTTTAATAAAATGCATGCACATGAAAACCTCAGTGTTTCACAATGAAAGTATTTAGAAAAATGTATATGCTGTGCTTACATTTCTAAATAAAGTTGTATGTAGACTCTTAATCACTATTTTAAGTAAAGTTAGACATTTTCTTTTCTTTCTTTTTCAAGGAGAAAGTAGGAAGGGAGAGAAGAAAACATTTTAAGGAAAGCATGAATAAAGCGGAGGAGGAAACATCTTTATTTATTTAGTTGTTCATTTTGTTCTTTCACCCCAGTGCCGGGTCTTGAACCTGGGTCTTTGGGCTGTATGTGACCTGTACATCAGTGTCTCAGCTACCTGAGCCACAAGGGTGCCCCAAGATAGGCATTTTCAATGGAAGTAAAATGACAACAGATACTTATCTAACTAGCCATTTTAAGGCATATTATGTGCTATAATTAACCTGTTTTTCCATATTATATATGATTATAAACTTTGCTTTCTACACAATCATTTCTCATCTTTCTATCTAATATATTATGATATGTCACTGCATACTATTGACCTTCTCAGTGGTCTCCCAGTTCATTCACAGTGACATGATATGAATCTATTCAACTCATCCAACTTGCTATTCATTGGATCCTGACAATTCAAATTCTCAAGTTTCTTTTCTGTTCTAAGTAATATTATTTTGTTGTGCTTTTCCCCATCCATGTTCCTTGATTTCTTCCTAGAATTCTAGTATCACATTGGCTGTCCTGGATAGAACAGCTGTATCTCCTATTTTTCATCATGTGTTTTCAGACTCTGCTTCATATTCTAATGTTGTTACATTACATTATCCAAATCTATGTGCGAAGTTTTAATTCATCTATTTACTTTCAATGTCTATGAGCTCCTTTTTCACAATATACACAATATACAATATACTTTTGTTTGCTCTTTGTGTACGATTGTATATTCATGCATGTGTGTATATGAGTATGTGTGAGCATATGTGCCTACATGCATGCGTTCATGTGTATGTGTGTGAAAGCATGTGATTGCATTCACACATGCAAGGATCTTCTCATGCTGCTCCAAGGATTCTACTAAAAATTTCTTTTCAGTTATTTTATATACATTCTTGCGTCCTTTGCTATCATCATAGTAGGATTTCAGGTGAGTCAAGACACAGAAGTGTACCTGATTTACCATTTTGAAGAAAAATCCTCTTAATAATTCATGTATTTGAAAGTTATACATGAACCAGATTGATTTGATTTGTTATAGCTAGCAACAGGCTATAAACAAGATACCATTTACTAATTTTTTCAGTGCCTCTTAGAGTTACTGCATAATTTTAAGTTTGTTTTCCATGATTGCCATTATGATGTGTTGTCTTGTTAAACACAAATAAAAGGTTTAAGGTCCCACATTGTAAAATCAAATGTCAAAACAGTGATCGAAATGTAACTCTTCAGTAACAGCATAAAAGCAAACAATGAACTGAACTACATACCCATAGAACACAAGAGTCATCATTCTGTGGGAACCAAGTTTGTGAGTGAGATACCTGTATACAAATAGATTTTATAAAAAATTGGAGACGTATAAACAAGGAGTAAAGTTAATTATAAATAAATGAACATATTTAAATATATATGCATTGGATAAATTAAAATGTCATTTGCTCAGAAAACCTACTGAGGTTTTTCTGAAAAAATGTGGAGAACTATTTCAAAATAAAGTATTACTTAACTCCAGGAATCCCACTTCTGGATTTATGTACAAGAGAACTGATATCTGAAACTTGAAGAGATACTGGCATTTTCATATTTATTGCAGCACTTTTCACTATTATTATTATGCATTATTTTATAAAAATAAAGAAACCACATTAATGTTTTCCAATGGATAGATGAGAAAAGAAAGTGTGTATATACAGGAACATTATTTCATCCATAAAGAAAAGAATCTCATATGCAGCAACACAGATGAAACAAGAGGCCATTTAACTGAGTGATATAAGAATAGAGATGATTGCTTCATGATTCCACTTATACAAGGTATCTGAAAATAGTGGAACTCAGAGAACTGGAGAATAGAATGTTAGTCCCTGGGTCTGGCAGCTGTAAGAAACAGGGTAGCTGTTCGATGGGTATACTGTCCATTTTACAAGATGAGTAAGTTCTAGAGATTCACTGTACAGCATTCTGCCTATTGTTAACTTGTGTTCTTTCACAGTTAAAAATATCTTAAAAAAAAAAAAAAAAAAAAAAGAGCATCACTTCCTTTGATTGCAGAAGTCAAAGTAGAGATCAAAATGACAGAGAACTGCCGAAAGTTGCATTTTAACAAAAAGCAGCATCGATCTTGAAAATGTCCAAGAATCTTGAAAAATCTGCCTATAACTTAATGACTTTTTGTGCCTTTTTTCAGAAAGACAAATGGGCTTTCAATAAATTTATTTTATGAAATGATATTGTATACTTTTTGCCTTCAGTATGAGATGATGTCATTCTATGTGCACAGATATTTCACACTGTAGATGGAGGAGATCACTAGAGGGTAGAATGAAAATCATCTCAGCACATTCATGTAGCATACAAAAGGGGAAAATGTATGATTTTTTGCTTTGTTGATTATTGAACATCTATCCTTCAAGAGAAGAAACATTCTAGTTGCCGATACTGTGGTCTTTCTCTGTAACTAGAGTAAAAGCTTTACACTCATCTGTGCATCAGGTGAAGTCCTTAAAGGAATGAAGATGAGTAAGAGGAGAATAAGATGAATAAGATGAATGCCCTTTCAGACACAATTTTAGTTGCAGAAAACAACTGAGAATTGATACTAATTGACCTAATTATGGTTCAGGACCAAATGGACAGACTAAAGTGCAAATATGGCCAAATTTCCAAGTATATATCCTTTCTATTTATTACATTGTGTGAAGATCCATTCTCAGACTTTAAACTTGAAACATGATTGGAGGAAATGTGCACACATTTGATTTTTTTTTAAAGAGGGAGGCAAGTAGGCATCAATCAGGAAGGGAGAGAAGAAGCATTTTATTTATGTAGCTGCTCATTTTTAGTTGTCTCCCCATTCCAGGTCATGGGGCACAAACTCGCATCCTTGGTTTGTATGGACTCTGTGCAGCAGGCATGAGTTTAATCCCTGAGCCACCACACAATAGATTTTATATGAGGAGTAAAATTAAAACTTGAGACTGGAAAATGCAACTCAATTAGCTTTTTCCAAGTAGAATATTTAAACTAGTTATATATGTCATCTGAGCTTGAAACAGAGATCAGAGCTTAAAATAACAAAAATTTTAATGCAAAAGTATATATAAGTATTTATTAGGATGAATTAAATATTGACTTTAGATTATTGTGAAAAATGCGGCAATAAACATGAGAATGTCAATATCTCTTCAAGATCCAGTCGTCACTTCTTTTGTATATATACCCAGTAGCGAGATTATTGGAAATAAATAACATTTTATTTATTAAAAGTGCCTTGAATTTCAAAATAAGAACAGATGTATCTAGCAATGATGATTTGTTCCCTTGTATTTGGTCAGTATGTTCTCTATAGGTAAGCTAATTTTTTTTTTTTTAAGTTTTTGTAGATGAATGAGCACCTATTCGGAGCTCTGTTAAGAGCCAAAAATATCAGGTCATGTCAGAAGTACTGCTTTCTAAAATCATCATTAAAATATGGAATGCCATTTTTATTGAACAAGAATGAGTAAATATAATTGTTGCTTAGCCCTTCATATCATAATTAGCTTTAAAATGAACAATTTTTAAAAAATCCATTCGCAATAATTAAGAAGAAGAGTACATATCAACGGCTACGGTAGGGCAGTCAGTGTTGTCTTACTGTTTAGGCCCAAGCAGAAATGGGGTAAATTTAAAAAGAAACAATCTCTTGAGATTCTGCAGTACAGCAACCTCTCAAACTTGGAGAGAGGTGGACAGCTACTTCCCTATTAGCCTGTTGGCATTAAAGAGAACGAAACCAAAACAGCTACAAAAAAATTGTCATCATCTATTTTTCTATTTTTGGACTTACTTTTGTTCCCAATCACTCAATCAAATCTCCAGGGGGAAAAAAGGAAAGAAAGAAAGAATAATAATACTCAGTGTGTAGTCTACAGAAAGGTTAATGCTTTCGAATCACACTATTATTATAGCAATTATTTGAGGAATACATTTGTTGTTTCTTAGAAAGGTGCTCCATTCTGAGCTCTCAAAAATTAAAATAACAACTATATGTTATAACTGCATTATATGTTATATATTATACATAGTAGTTTTACTGAGGTGTAATTAATATATAAAAATTGCACATTTTAATGCATAGATATGATGAATTGAGGCATATACTATGTATATACCCAATCATATAATCATCATTATCATCAGAGTAATAGACATATTGACCACCTCCAAAATGTTCCTATGGCTCCTTTGATGTGTGTGTGTTAAGAATACTCACAATAAGATCAAACTTTTTAACAAAATTTTAAGTGCACAATATGGTACTGTTGACTACAGACACTGTATTGTACAACAGACCTTTAGAACTTACTCATCTTGCATAACTGAAACTTTATATTGGCTGAAAAACAACTCCTTTTATATTTATACTTTTGTTCCTTGTGTTTGAGAGACAGGGATAGCCTTCTTCCAATGTTTCCCCTTGCAGGGATTGCCTGGCTTGTCCTCAATCAAATGAGTTTGCTTCCTTTTACTTCAGGGCATTCACTGTTGTTGTGAATCTGTTGTGCAGATTCAGAATTAACCATGCAATCAAATGGTCTTATTTTACTCGAAGTTGGATTCATGATGAACTCCTGTTAAAAGTACAGATCACACAAGAAGTGGCCCTTAGCTCACCTAGCAATGACTGCTGCTCATGGCTATAAAACTCTTTATCTTACTGAAGGCAAATGTGGCAGAATCAAATAGAGAATGAAGGCAAGAATGGAGCTGTTTTCTCATCATTGGCATAGGTTTTGTGACCTGATGGTAGTGAAGGGCTGTCAGAAGTCTGCTTATTTGTGACTCCTTGACACTTCCTCTCCATGACTCCAGCATCCTAACTGTTACAACGAGGCACTGAGGCAAGAGTCACTTCCATATATTCTAAACATCTCTAGAAAGAGGGATAAGCCTGTCAGACCACAACCAAGCACCCAGCTTTTTTGAGGGAGTTTGAGGATCAGATTGTGGGGCCTCGTGAGTGTACCACACAGGAGTGGGCACACCATTGGATGGAAGAGGCAACTCTTCTCAATAAGACACCCCTTTGACAAAACAGGAGACAAGCTAGTTGTGCTCACTAGTGTGGGACAGGCTTTAAGTGCTGAAGGCATTGAGAAGAGGAGGATCAATAGGTGTTGCCATGGTCAGGGAGGCATCCCCTGGGAGAGGATTTCTAGCATCCTCCAATGCAGAGCAGCTGGTCGCCCACGTTATGCACTTCCCTCACTCTGCTTGACTTTGGCGGCAGAAAAGTAAACCATCCACTTTGCTTGGGCCTTCCAGATTTATGGTGTGAGAGCAGCCATGCTGTCTTTTCACATGATTTAGCAACTACAAAATCCTTGCCAAATCTTGCAATGGTGTGTGTGTGTGTGTGTGTGTGTGTGTGTGTGTGTGTGTGTGTGTGTGTGTAGACACATGCACACAAGTGTTTCCTCTCCTGCACATTGCCTGCATGAATCAAGGGTGGCATCATAAAGACCCTGCAATTTGCATGATTTGTGAGAGGCTCACATGCATTGGCAAGGCCAGTGGCAGCTTAACAAAAAGAGCAGCTGTCCTAATTCCCAGCTCTCTGGCACAGTCTCCCTGAAGCTCCACCCTCCTGCATCCCCCATGCCAACCAGGTCAGCTGCACAGCTTTCTTTTAAAGTACCAGTACCCAAATATTTCTGATAGAAGTATTTCCGCGTCACACATTGCTCTCCATGATATCATCTTCCTGATAGGCATTCCTTTTAAGTTTGCATTCACAATCTTCAAAAATAAATCTGCCCTAGGGTATAAAGTATTAAATTTATATTATATAGGAAATAATGTATCATCCTAAGACACTAAAGAGACCTATTCTTCAGAAGCTTCCCAGAGTGTGTTATGTCAAGTTGTTTGAAAGCAGCTCTCTTGGTGCATCTGGTGGTTTAGCAGTTGAGTCTGCCACCTCTAGCTGAGCCCAATCCACATACATGCTAAGGATCTAGATTTAAATCCCAGGGCCAGGGGAGAACAAGTGAATTAAATAAATAAATGCTATTTTCTCTTTTCTCTTCCTGCCTGCCTACTCACCCGTATTCCTGTCTCCACCTATCTGTAAAACAAAAGAAAGCAAAGCAAAACAAAACTAATTCTCTATATTGACATGAAAAGACAGAAAGCTTTCTACTTCCAGTCAAGGTGGAGTAACAGATATTGAATTTATCACCAGCCTCATAAGAACAGACAATTGAAAACAGACAAAATATATGAAACAGTTTTTTGTTTTTTGTTTTTCAGGCATTAGAACACAGGCAGCACAGAGAAGTGATAGCTGAGAGAGGGGGAACAAAGAGAACCGTAAGATTATACCAGGTGATCTGGTGAGAGTTTCCAGGCAGCAGGGCAAGGTGGAGGAATCCATGAGTCTGAAGGTCTCCATGAGTTGAGATGGTTAGGGACTGGGAGATCAAGGCTGCTAGAGTCTACAGAGCGGAGTTTTGAAGTGACACCAGAGATCCATAACTGATCTCCCATGTAAATCTCCAACCCAGTACTGACCAGTACATACAGGAGAGGAGTCTACTGGAGGCTGTGCTGAGAACCACCAAAATCATCCAGAGTGAAACACTGTGTAATTCAAAAGGCATTGGTTAGAGTTCTCTACAGGGTCCTGCCTGAATAGAGGGGAAAACTTTAACTCCAGAATAAGGCTTCTCTGATACAATGAAAAAGTGTAAAAAGTGTCGAGATTCAAACTGTTTCCCAGTGAATTTTCTATTTCCCAGAACAATGCTAAATCATTTCATAAGTATACAAAATATCTAGCATCAAGCAAGATAAAATACTTAAGTCCAGCATCTAGTCAAAATTTCTAGGCATTTAAAAAAAACAGGAAAATGACACAAATGAAGAGAAAAAAAGTTAATCAATAAAAGCAGAACTAGATGACAAATGATAGTAAACCGCGACCTTAAAATATTTGTTATACTGTATTCCGTTATGTTTAAGAAGGCAAAAGAAAGACTACTACTAAGATTCTTATGTTGCATGAGAAATGGTATGATATCTTCAAAGTTGATTATGATAAGTGAAAGCTATAAACTATAAACCCTAAAAAACACTAAAAATTGTTACAGGTGACAAGTCAATAAAGGGAATGAAATGAATGCATAAAAATACTTAGTTAATCCAAACAAAGGTACAAGAGGGAAAAAGGAACTGATAGGATAAGTAGCAAACAAATAACAGGATACCAGACCCAGCCCTATCAGTAGTAGTTAAATATAAATGAATTAAACATATTATCATAGCTTACTATATCAGCACGAAAGTCATTTTCTAAATTTCAAATAGTTTTTAAACATATTTTTCTTTATTATTAGCCCTGATTATCATTTACTCATGCAATCAATTCAACAGATTCATGGATGGTTAATGACTTTCTCTTCAAAAGAAGGATCTGAGGAAAAGTTACTAATTGTTCAAATGTGCAATAGGGAATGATTAAAAGAAGGCAGGGGCAATTGTATAAAAACATAATTGAGCCAACAGTTCATCTTAAGTTCAATAAACAGATATTTAGGCATCTTAATTATTTAAGTAATTGTTCATTACAGCGATCATATTGGAGAATCCACTCTCCACATAATTAGGGTTATCACAGTGCTCACTGACTTCAATATGCTATTCAAGATAGAATTTGTAAATCAATAGTAGAAAGAAATAGGTGCTGTATCAATATAGCTGAATTCTATCTACGAAGAAACAAATCACCTCCATCTATGGAATACAATTATGTCAATTAAGCATACAAGCATCTATATTCCTCTTCATGTTTTTTGATTCATTTATTATGCTTTTTTAATCCCTATGAAAAAAAAATGTACTTTAAATTGAATATCATTGGTCAAGTACATAGTCATAGGAGAATGTTGAAAAAGCAAATTCTTTTTTATTATAGCCTGGTAAAGAAGGGTATTATAATCAAAAGAGGAGAACATGAATTTATGGTCAAATAATTATCACAATGGTTGTATGCCTTTTGAGTGTCATCTAATTTTATATGCTTTTTTCTTCATGTCTACAAATGGTTTATTAACCAGAATGTTGAATCTAGGTATCAACACTATACAGGGCATACTACAAAAATCTGGTTGGCCACTTTCACCCAAGGGTTCTTAGGTTCCTATGATTAACTTAGAGCACAGTTCCCCAAAACCTGTAAGTTTAATACTTTGGTGCACCCAGTATATCAGAGAAGCTTTAACCACTTTATAAAAAGGCTATATGAGTCACCACCATTAAGGGAATTAAATTTTTTTTTCAATTTTCTAAAGTTAACACTGCAAACACATTAATGAATTATTAAAACTGATTTGTTATTTACACACAATATACAGAATTTTTGCAAATGATTGTGTTTCACATACCAATAAAAGATCCGAAGTAACATGTCACTTAGGAATTCTATAAGCAACAATTCTATATGTTGCATATTCTACAGACACATTGCCCTCCTTAGCCTAATTGATACTCCACTCTTGCATTCATTATTCAAATATTAATTTACAAACTAATTCCTTTGTTCACTTGTCAGAAACATTTATTAAGCTTCTCATATCAGAATACCATTCTCAACTCTAAGAAGATACCTTTAAATATGCAAAATGGAATACTACACAACCCTTAAAAATATGGAATCCTAACATTTGCAACAACATGGATGGAACTGGGACTTATGATAAGTGAAATAAAGCGGAAGGAGAAAGACAAATATCAATGATCTCACCCATATGAATATAAAGAAACAAAACAAATGAATAGACAAAACAAAACTCTTAAACATTAACAACAGAACTGAGATTACCAGAGGGGAAGGTTTTGTGGGTGAGAGCAAAAGGTAGTGGGATCCAATGAACAGTTGCGGGGGATTATTACAAATTTGGTGGTGGGTATAGTATGCTATCATGTATCTAATAAAGAGATAAGCTTCATGTCTAACCTTTTATTATTTTGTAATTAAAAGTAACTTCAATAAACAAGTCTGTAAAAGAATTTTTAGTTATTAGCTAGAAATTCCATTAAACATCTTCTGAAAAATAATAGAATTGGATAGATATTGTTCATTTGATGGTAAGGTAAATTATTTAGCATAACAATATTTTTTATTTTATTAAATTAGGATAAACCAAACTTACCAAAGTATTATTTGGAGATATAAACTAAAGCCCAATTACATTGAGTAGGTTGCACTACATAAATCCTATGTTCTTCTATTTAGAACT
The DNA here is from genome assembly GCA_004363575.1 of Solenodon paradoxus. NCBI lineage: Eukaryota > Metazoa > Chordata > Mammalia > Eulipotyphla > Solenodontidae > Solenodon > Solenodon paradoxus. The sequence continues at coordinate 115,896 of RJWH01000216.1, read as the reverse complement.
CAGCTTCAGCTTGCATTCCCATTGCAACACAATGATTATATGACCCATACTTGCTTATACCATCACAAATGTTAAGTCCTGGGTCATACGCGATTATGAATTCTATAGTAGATTTCATGTTAGAACACATCGCCTAGATTAAGGAATCTGCTCTTTGCATGAAGTTTTACAACATCAAATCAGTTTTTAAATCTAAGAGATAATTGATTTTCTAAGTCTTGCTTACGTCCATATTTAATTTCATTACAATTTAATTATTAATCAAGAGTATTAGCAAAGCTTCTTGTATTTGATCTGTCATAACAAAGATACATACGTATGTGGCAATGGAAAAAAGAATTGGATACAAACATTAGTAAAATTAGAATAAAGTCCACTGTCATTCTTGGTTTTAGAGTGTGTCCTAAGGAAAGACAACACAGGGAGTCAAAGGATGGGAGCAAAGTTATCCTACCTTCCTGAAAGAGAATCATTATTTAAATTTGTCATTGGACCACTTACATAGAAAAATATTAATAAAAGTTGTTCCTTTTCACCTACAAAGTCAATGCCATGCCTTTTTGTTTCTTTTTCACCAAAGACTAATGTCTTTGTATACTTAGTAGTCCCCTTTGGTAAATGAATATTTCTATTATGCAGCATTTGGAGCTTTAACAAAGGAAGATGGATAGAGATATCCACCCGCAACAATAAAGATTTGTTTTATTTTTATTTATTGAGGTAATTTTTTATAATGTTAAAATAAATTTAATGCCTAGAAAGATTTAGATTTGACATCACTGTCTATATTCATTATATATATATTTATAAAGTAAAATTCTATTTTTTCTTAATATATTAGCACATTGAACATTTTATCCAAACACAATCATTCCAAAATTTTATGACCCTTACCTGGGGTTCTAACAGGTTACATGAAATAACCAGCATACACACACACACACACACACACACACACACTCATACATACAGACACTCCCTTCTCTATTAATTTGAAATATGATCCTATATTTTTGCCAAAATAGCTTATGAAATAGAAAAACATTTATTGTGACTCACAGTCCTTAACAACATCTATATTAGAAATTTAGAACAGAGTTCAGACTCAGAAAAACTTTTTTTTCTAATTTGTAAAGTCAATGCTTTATTTTCAAATTTGAATACCAGCTTTTCAAAGTTTCATTCCTCTTACATTGGTCTTTGAAATGCAATGTCAGATATTCACTACCCCATAACATAATCAAAATGTTTAAAAAGGAGAAAATTATTTTCAAAACTGTCCTTTTGGATAAAAGGTTAATACTATCTGCTTTTATTCTTTTTAAAATAAAACTTAACTATAAATTTGAACTTTGTTTTCTCATGTTTGTAGACATGAATACATATCCTAAATAAACTTGCCAAAATGTAGTGCTAACTTATCAGTTGATACTACAGGGTAAAAATCTATATTTACCTAATAATTGATTTATCCTATTTTCTATAGATTGAATCATTTCATTTCATTTCATGAATATAAAATAATCAAGCTGTTTAAAATTTTAACAGTATATAAAAGAGATTATAATATAGGATTTAGCAGAGCAATGGCTGAAAATAAAATGCATTTTCTGCAAAGACTATGCTTTAAAATTATTTGTAATTGTTCCTACCATGGACTATAAATTATTTCTGCATAATGAAAAGTGTCGGAATTAGTTTATCTTTACTGGGGAAATTCCTACTAAGATAAAGATACCAAAAGATTTATCAAGAGCTTTAAAATAAGGATGTTCTTAAAAAAAAAAGAAAGAAAAGAAAAGGAAAAAGGTATACTCTCTCCTCCACCAGATCAATTATCAGGCATAGGAATGGTGTTGAAATATTTTTATATTTAAATATGCAAATGTATACATATATGTATATATATACACATACACAGATATATAGGTATAAATTTGCAAAAGTTAGCTGGAATTTAGCACTTTCCAAATATATATTCTAACTATTTATTCCTCTGAAAATACTGAATCAACACAGCATAACAAATCCCTGTAACTTGTGTTACCATCAGAAATCAGAAATAAGGGTCAGGGACTTTGTTTCATAAGAGTAGATCTCATGGCTTGAGCTAGTCAACCACATATGATATTGATAGCCATTAACTAAGAAGACAAACCAGCCTATTTCATATGTCAGATTTTTAATCCTGATTATTAGCATTTATCAGTCCAGATGTACTTTATTACCTTGTAGCTATGAATTACTTCTTAATTTCCTAAAATGGGTTTAAGGATATTCATCTGAAAAACGTATTTGTGATTATTCTCCTCTTAGTCATGATAACTCAAATGATTCATTCCACATGTTAGTTTCAGAAACAACAATAATATTAATATATTTAATATATATAAACTTTATTCCTAAATGTAACTGACTTTTGACCCAGTTTGTTTATCTACCCTCATACCCAGTTAACATCTTTGCACAGCACTGACACTTTTGCCTAAAGAGCACAGCATTATATTATTTTAATGGCCTATCAAACTTTCCCCTGCAGGCATTTTTCCAGAACAGTTTGGAAAAGTCTTCCATCTTGTACTCTGGGCTGTCATTCCACAAAATATCACAAAAAGCACAAGAACTGGCTAAGCAAGTATTTGGAGTCAAACAATCTACATATTTTGAGAAAGGGTGCAGTGAAGAAATTGGAGAATTTCTTCTCTTCTCATTGAATTAGTAAGAAAGAAGTTAAGGAGTATTTTGCCAACTAGTGCTATTCTTTTGGACTCTTTCCATTCAGAATAAATATAAAGCCATAGAATGAAAATATAAATTGAAGTGATGCAGCAAAATATGTGTTCAGTGAAATATTTTTGAATGCCATTGAGTATCTAAACGATCATCTAGAATAAATAAAGGAATTGATTAATGAGATATTTTGAGCATGCATCATTCCAAGTCGTCAGTTTTTCTGTGTTAGAACTGATTTTTCAATTATTTGCTCTCTTTTAAAGCTAGATAATAAACTCTATGTATGTTTCCCAAGGTTGATTATCATGACACTGCTGAAATATCTATTAGAATTAAAATATCTCTTAATATGGAACACACATACAGACACAGCAGACAATTATCAAATCAAACATGACATTTCTCAAAGGAACAACCAAGTTATGCCTCTTTACATACAGGTGTGCTTAAATGAATAGACAAGAGGTCAAGTGCACTGTAAAGAGTAGTTGCATTTGATGCATAAGAGGGTAAGATCATGAGAACTAATACCTACATGTTATCATTTTTAATGTAGTAGCAGAAAGTGAATGTGCTGGCAGATATTTACAAACAAATTTCCAGAATAGCTAAGTAAGTGAATTCAGACTATAGAAGTATGTTGAGAAAAAAGTGAGCATTGGGATAGATTATTCTTGAAAGATAAGGTGAGTTGAGGCAAGCCTTTTCCAGGAAACTATGGAGAATTAATAGGCCCATCCTCTTGGATTCCAAATCCTTTGAATATAAATATTTAGGAAGAGAAGAGTAATTAAAAGGACTGTGGGTTGATCAAGAGTTCTTTCCTTGAATTTTTCAACCAGTGATATTGTATTCAGTACTACAAGAAAAATTAGATTTTTTAGGGTTGCATTATTTAAAAAGTTATTAACAATCTTTTTTTAAACACAATTTAATGACCTCACAATTTAAAAAAAATTTTAGTTAAACTGTATACAATAAACATCACTATGTTTCTCAACCATTCTTAGATTCAGCAATACTAGTTATGTGTGCGTGAGTTCATGCGCATGTGTATGTGCGTTTACTAGCTAAGCAAGATTGTCTCATTAAGTGTGAGATCTCAGGAAATTGTGACTTACTAAGTTATAGACTATGATACATTTGAGACCATTACCACTTTCATCTCATCCCATGTCTTTTTCACTCCACTCTTAATTATTGAACTTAACTCATTTATCATGAGTAAATAAATAAAAGCAATTAGACCTGAAACTGATCAGGGAACTCTCAATCCTACCTCATCTGTGTGTGGTATGGTGTTCTCTCAATTGTTTCTTCAATTATTCTCTCTTCTTCAAGTCTCTTCTATTCTGCTTAACTACTCTCATTCATTAAGCTCCATCATTCAAGAAAACACACACTGACAAAATAAAACTGACATCTTGAGTCCCTCTGGGAATTTTAATCTTTTCTGCCAGGGATAAACTTGTTGACTTATAAATGTATGATGTCACCTCTTAAGTCCTCATTTCAATCTAAAGATCTCCACTGGAACTGTTCTTAGACTTACAACTCCTAAATTTACATATATAGTACAAACTATTCTATTGAATTTCAAACACACACACAAACACACATATACATAAGTGGTTTACTTATTTAATTAATATAATAGAGATGCGATATACATAAAATATTTTTTAAATACCATATAGGAGTCAGACGGCTCAGGTTTGAATTCCACATCTACCACTTCTCAGCTCTGGCATGAAGGTGCCTTATTTAATAGTTTTAAGTTTCAATGTTCTCATCCATAAAATGGTGACAGAAGTAGCAAAGTTAGTGTAAGTATAAATATTTTCACTCAAAAGGATTAGAACTCTAACTGGAAGATAATAAAATGTTTGACAAACATTAGCTCTTCTTTAATTATCCATATGCATTTCTAAGTAGCACATCCAAACATAGTCCTTTAATTTTACTCTCCACACTCAGGCATCCACCCCAAGATCTATCTCATCCCAATAAATAACATTATTACTACCTAGGAACTCAAACCAGAATCTAGAATTCATCTTTGTATCCTCAAGTTCCCTCAGCCCTTACATTCATCTACTGTCATCTCTGTTTTCAGCCGTACATTGTACATCACTGCTTCCTGTCAGCATTTCCAGTGACTCAGTATGGGTTGTCTGGTTGACCAGAACTGATACCTAACTAGTCAAAATTGCCTCGCTACAATTACTTCTCCCCATTGTACGTGTCATTTCCTTACAATGTAAACTGAATCATCTTGCTCTCCACATGCTCCTCCTGGGGTGGGCTCCCATTGCAAAATCTAAACTCTTAACTTTGGTCTGAATATCTGCATGTTGCAACCTCAAGGAACTATTCCCGTCTACTTTCACTCTCCTTATCATACTCTAACCTTTTGACTCTCAGGACAACCCCGGAGCACTAGCAGTCTGAAAATTCAGTGGTCCAGGAGGTAACAACAGGAGCTTGCCTCAGTCATACATATTGATGGTGACCTGAGAAGTATTTGGAAAGTCCTTGAGAATGTTTAAGTTAGAACATTCCTTTCTAATTCTGTGACCTGAACTCTCTACCTTTATGATCCCTTGGGATATCCAAAACTTTAATAGGATTATGAATTCTTCTAGAACTCAAAAGAATTTTGTCATGAATTCTTCGACTTTATGACTTTTAATTTGTTTGTGACCACTAAGCCTGAGTCATATGTTACATGTGTATTTGCACTTCAGTGGAAAGGGCAACTTAAAGTAAGATAAAGATTCTTAAATTATTACTGTGTTTTTCCAATTTTGTCTTTTTTTAATCTCCTAACCCCAACAAAAATGAAAATTAAAATGAATATGTTTACTTATATTCATAGCAAAGTTTGAATGCCAATAACTACTAAATTTCCCTTTGACATGATTAGCATAATTCATTGTACGAATGTATTACATTTGTAAATGTATCACATTGGCGAGCCTCCCCCTTCATGCCCCTGTATTCCATTCATAATGCCTTATGTAATTGATTTGAGAGTCACCTAATGATTCCTGTTTTGACTGGTTTGTATTGCTTTCTAGTATTTTCCTTCAGGAAAGTTACTTTACGAAGCTCTATCTTTTCCTTCACAGTCCCAGAAAAAATTAGCAAATGTCGTATAACATTCATGCTACTAGAGAAAGGGAGAGAGCCATACTTGATCCACCCCTCCCAAACTGTTTCTGATAGGATGATACTTTCTAGTAGGTCATTTTCAAGGTTTAAAAATTACACTATATTTGAAAGGGGAGAACTTCATAAACTACCAGGTAGGAAGGTTTTCTCTGTTCTAAACACTTGGAAATGTTTCTAGTATACCATGTCAAAGCTGTATGTGTGTCTACAAATACATTTCCTATGGGACATTTTAGCTGCTTGACATTGCCTATTAGATGCTATTTTCCTAGCTTCCTACATCAAAAGAAAAATTTTTAAATATGGTTGTCCTTTACAATGCAGTGTGTATTATTTTTTATAATTCAGGTAGCATGCAATATGACATTAAAGAAATTGTGTCTCCTTAGGCCTTCAGTCCATGTAATGTCATGCATAGATATGAGACCGATAACAGAAAATGCTCCTCTACCCCAGAAGTCATTTTCATTATATAGGTTCAAGTCTGAAGCTAATTTTGTTTTAATTAGATAAATGTTATTATGTCCAGGAATCTGATATTTTAATTAAAAAGATTCTGGAATAGGGCATACATATAGGAACATAACTTCATAATAAATTGTTATATTTCTATAGAAAATGTGTCATGTGTTTGGAAAACTGGAATCCAATTAACTGGAAGAAAGTAAGAAGTCTTAATGCATGATTGGTACCATAGTTTTTTTCCTTCAAGCAGCTCACAAATTTTGCTATTTTATGCAAGAACAAAGTTGTTCATATAGAAATTTGACCCTGTTAATTGTATCCTGTCAAGTTAGACTATAGAAAGGGCTGTTTTTGGTTTTTTTTTTTTAACGCCATTGCCTGGGTTTAGATTTGCTTTGACTAGGGCATATAGTACTACACATGAATTCTTGGCTTTTTTGAATTGATCATCTTGAAAAAAATATATAAATATAAATATATAAAACTTTATATGTGCTAAGTACTTTTTTATGTTTCCACATTTTTAAGTCGTAACTTCTCAGAATAGGAAAGAAAAATAAAGGAAGTTAAAAGCAATAATGTTAGAGAATAGACAGAAAGACCAAAAGGAGAGAATGAGAACATACATAGACTCTTTGAACTGAGACTAACACAGTGGAAGATTTGGAGACATCCTCTCCTCACTGGAGAGCAGCACATCTATTTTCAAAGATCATTTGCCCACATAACTTGGCCAGGGATGACAAGGCAGAAAGATGCAACCAGAATATGAGATCATGAACTCTCTCCCTGAAGGGACCTTGACTTCTGGGAGAAATAGTTAACTAAAACCTTTTTAAATGGAAAGGGAATTGTCAAGAGGGGACCAATGTGCTAGCCTCTAAGTAGGAGTGATTTTCTATTATTGAAGAGAATGCTTTCTCTGCTTTTCACTCTCATTGCCCTAATTTGTTATTCAAGATCCAGTATCTTGCTGATATGTGGGTTTGAGGTAAGGTTCCCAGAGTCTTGGTCACACAGCAGAATCATATTACCTTGAGAGAGATAAGGATCATTCCAAGTCTGTGTGTCAGCTTCTATAGTTCTGTTATCTTTCTAACTGTGGAAAGGTGTGCTAGACCCACATGAGTAGAGTCAATGAGAGCAAAATTTCAATGTTAGGAATTTGCCAACTCTAAGGATCGCTCAAGTGGAATAAGAAAAAGATTACAGTCCCAATTAAAAATTTCCCTGAAGTTTAAAAACATTTTTAAAATAATAACCTGTATGTAGAGAAATATATTTGGGCAAAGGTATTTGAAATTTTTGAACTTTTACTTCATTTTCTAACAGAAAAATTAAGATTTTGAATTCCACTTTTAAAAAGACTACCCTTTGACCTAGGGAAAATCACTTAAATTCTCACTGCTTTGGGGCTACTCTTTCTAAATTAGACTTTATAAGTATTCAAACACTAAAATAATGAATAATGTTAAGTCTGCAGCAAATACCTAACAACAGTGCTGTAAGTTACTGTGTCCGTAGAATGGAGATTGGTGATCAGAATTTATCATGCAAGCTGTTAATAAACCAAGATACTTCCCATCTGATTCCTATGTCCATCATAATTTAGTTCTCAAAGACCATAACCCACACAGCATGCAAAATCTCATTGACAGGGAGAGAGAGTTGGAGGCTGAGCTTTTAAAACATAGATTTCACTTTTGAATCCTATTTGACCTTATAATTTAGCAGAAAGAGCTTTGAACCCACATTGTTATAAAACATCTTGTCACCAGTCTATTAACACAGAGATACAGGGAGTTTAATTTTTGTAAATTTTTTTTTAAATCTATATTTTTTTACAGGAAGGGTGCAAGTGAGAATGAAGGAAAGGCAGGTAGGCTGGAAGGAAGAGAGAAGAGAAAAAAGCATTTTTTTAATTTATTTTTTTTAGTTGCTCCTCTTGGTTGCTTCTTCCCAGCCCTAGGATCCTTGGGATATATGTGCATTACATTCAGCCAGAGGTGATGGACCCAACTGCTACTCCACAAGACTGAGTCAATATAGGAAGTTTATAAAAATCAATGAATTGTTTTATCCTAACTAATTCATCATTAAAAAATAGAGTAATTTAGTAATTTAATAATTAGAATTTAGTAATACTACCAAGCCTATGTTGTTAGAGATAGAAATTAGTTCCTTAGGACTTTCACAACTATTTCATGTATCTTGCAATACTTTTCAGTGTATTATAACTGTTTTCTTTTATATCCTCTACCAGACTGGAATTCCTCGAAGTTAGAACATATTCTCTTGATATTCCTATCCTTCTTCATCCTATCTAGTATACAGTGAATGTTCAATTAGAATTGAAATGATAGAGGTTAAAAAAAAGAAATAAAAAGCAAGGCTACTTAATTATTTTGTTCTGATTTTTGCCATTCTGTTATTAAAGAAGAAAAAAAAAATCTTTCCATATGTCATTGACTTCCTTGTTTCAAAAGTAGATATATCAAAATGCTAGGTGAAAGGCCATTCTCAGAGCAAAGTTTGCTTTTTGCAGGTCAGAAAGGAAATAACAATCTTCCAGAGAGCGTTATCAAGATTTCTAACCTAACTTGTAGGGCAAAGTGACTGGCTATATTTAGAGAAGTTACTGGCAGGCACACCAACTACTGAAGGTTTGATCTGGTTGTTGTTTAATATTGTAGGCTGACATTGGTCCTGGGAACATTAAGACCCCCACAAATTTAGCTACATCACTGGAAGGTCAGAATTGTTGTATTTCAAGTATAGGAGTATACTATGTGTAAGATCAATGGAAAGCATGCAATTGTAATTTTACCCTCAGAAAGCAGATAGCTTCAAAGAGTAAGCAGCCACAAAGAGCTAATATTTGGCTATTCTGCTGACCTTTAAATAAAGTCCAAATTAATCATCTTCATAGTCAAGAGGCTTTAAAATCACCCCATACTTGCTTGCACGCTAGCCCCAAACTCTTCCCTTCACTGAGAACCAGTTCTCAAATAAAATTATTTGCTGTTTGTGTACCCACATTTTCAAGCCAAGGGCTGTTTTTATTTTACCTGTTTGGTGCATGATTCTTTAACATTTCTGCATAACCAAAATACATCTTGTTCATTTTTAAAATATAATTCAGAAACCACTTCTACTTACCTTCATCTAAGCGCTCTTGTTCCTTTCTGAATATATAAAATATTTGCTATGTTTCTCTCTATTCACATGAGCATATTCTATATTGCATTCATGCCTACCTCCTTCAAAATGCACCTTCCTAACCAGGCAGTTACTCTTTGAGGCTGGTTGCAGCTATTTCTGAATCATCCCAGTGTCTCCCAAAGTAGGAGGCCTTCTATGTGCAATTGATTCATGGAAATAGTACTATAGATAATAACTATAATTCATCTATTACATATGCACAGAAATTAGAAATATTAATAAAATAATAGAATGAATATATATTTAAAGGCTGAGATAAAGTTAAAATATTATAGGATATTAAGCTGTCAGAAACACAAAAATTAGAGCCCAGAAACAAATATATAATCATTGCTGATTCTCATAATAGATATTCAATTAGTTATGTAATAAATATGGGAATAAAGAAAGAACAAAATAAGACTGTTAATCATACATTTGACGATGAATAAGAATGTCTACAAGGACTTTATGAAAGAGAGTACTTCGGTGACTTTCAAAAGTAACAAACATTATTTCTAATACATACAGTGCTCCCCACCATCTCCACTTATCCAAATTTCTATAACAATTAAATTAAGTAGATATTAGATTACTGACAGTTTTAACACATCAAGGAGTAACTTGATTGGCAGCTTACAAAGTTTATAATAATTAATTTTCCAAAAGACAGACTTTCTTCCTTGTTTCTGTAATAGCATTTGATCTCTGACTCCCGTTGAGAATTACAACCCTCATGTTACCTACAGTTTTCTAAATTCATTTATGAAGATTTGTTATACTTAACGTGTTTACTATAACATACTCAATATCTATAGATTAAAATGAACAAAATTTAGTTTGGGAAAGAAAAAACGATCATGTAAAAGAGTTGTTTAGTAATTGTATAGCTACACTAAGATACATTAAAATTTTTGAAGGGAGGTAGAATGATAAGATAGTGAACAAGAAAACAACTTAAAAATTATCTTTAGTGATAGAAAATGCAAGTTTCCTTAACCAGTATTACAGAAGTTACAGAAGAAATTCCAGTTATGCATAAAAGTTTACATAGTTTCAAATGTAGAAGTAAAGATGAATGTAATTAATAAGTGTACTTTATATTATACCATCAGAAACAAAACAAATGCCTTATTTAACCATGCTTTATCAACCTTTTTAAACCATGTTAAAAATTGTTAACAAATTTATCCTATTTTCAAAATGCTAAGCTAGATAACAATTTAAAAAATTTATTAAAGCCTAAAGACTGGTCTTTTAAAAAAGATGAAGATAAGCAATTCACTTAAATGATTATTTCTTAGTTTTCCAGAAAGCGATTATAAAATATTTGGGAAATTTATCTGAAAGGATTAAGGATTAAATAATTTCAAATCTATAAACCCGATGCTAGACAATACTACACCTATAAAATACAAATCTATTTGTGGCAGGAAAAAAAATGAATTGAGACCTGACCATTTTGTGGGAAATACAGAGTAGGTAAATAAATAAGCTGCTAGAATATCTTAATATAGAAATCTATGAAAATTCATATTAAGTTACTGGATGTTTTTCTCAAACTAGACAAGTACTTATTGAAACATTTAATGTTGTTTCATGTTTTTAAATGATCCTTGTATGGGTCCAGTTTGAGGTCAGGTATGTATAAAAGTATAAGAACTAAATTTACTTATGTCTTCATTCATTCCTGCCACAGCTCTTTTGTGAATAACATTTATGAACTAAGAAAGCTGAGTGAAAAAGTTAATCAGAGGATTTATTCCAAACTGTTAATATGTTCTTGTAGATCGAACAATCATGAGACTTTTAAAAATTGCTAATTGCAATTGGTGAATAACACTCAAAATATCCTTCCTAATGACTTTGACCTAATAAAATGTGTAATCTCTGATTAAAGCAACTTCCTTGAATTATTTTTTGAAAGTAAAAATGACATTTTGCACACAGAGAAGAAGGGATAAAATAAAAACAGAACACTCAGCAGGTGATATGTGTATTTAATTCTAAGTCATGAGACCATGACAGAACTGTATGAATTTGAATGCATTTACATTGCCCTATATAGGATTATATAATAAGAATTTAAAATCTGGTTAATTTAAAAATCTTCTATATTATCTATAGATAATGATTTTCCTTCAATTCCACACCTGAAATTTGGAATAAATTGATGCATTTGACAAAGAGAAGCAAAAAAGAGATGCAGCATTTCAGATTGTAAAAAGATAGAGACAAATGAAACCTGAGGTCACCCTGAGGATAATGAATATTCCTGAATTTACAGGATTAGGTTTATGTCTCAAATAGAAAACTAGACTCCCAGGATGAATTTGGAGCTTCTGTGAAGTTCAACTATGATTTAGAATAATAATTGCTTTAAATCATATAGGATGAGTAAAGGAGCAGATTTATATAGTCACTCATAGCTTTAACTTTTCTTTCTCTGCTTGTGGGAGCCATGTGAATCTGAATTCAATCATTCATGTAAGAATGCATGAAGAAATGAAGTAGCATGAGCAAATATCAAACTCTGAGACACAATCAACAATGAGAATAAGAAGAATTGTATAGAAATCATTGGTCATCTTTTCCCATCTTTCCATATTGTTTATACTCTAATTTCTCTCCATCCAACTCTATACCCAAAAAGTATCTCTGCTATGATCAAGATCATGGGGAAACACATCTCTAACTAAAACTCTGAAATATCAGGTCAATTCTCCTATACGTGGGAGAACCTATTGGATCTATGAGAAAAGATAGTTTAAATATTCGAAGGAGAATGCAAAAAGCATCAACTTCTGAGATATATGGTGCAGATAGAGAAATCACTTGGAATTAAAATTAAATAGAAAACATGTATGTGTGTGTGTTTGTGAATTGTTACATATGGGTGAGAAGGAATTGGAAAAATTACTTCTCTAAAATCCTTAAGGCGAAGCTGTAGGGTTTCATTAGAAAGACCAAAAGAAAGAGATGGTGGGGGAAAGTAAGTGATTAACCTTAAATGTAATTGTTTCCTAGGATATGTGAACATGTAAGTGCAATTTATTTTTTAGATAGAGTAAGAGAAGAAAAGAAAAAGAGTTATGGACCAACCTGAACAGATGGTGTGTAGTTGGAATGGGGAGCATATGAGAACATCATTTGACAAGGAAAATGCCAAGATTGACGAAGATTGGTTAGAATGAAGAATGTCACCAGGTCTGAGTTACTCATCAAGGACACAGACAATATAGACTTGCTTTCCTTTTCTGTCTTATTTTCCCAGGTGGAGAAAAACACAAGAATTCAAATGTGCACATCTCGTCACTGGTCCCTTTACTCTCAAACAAGTAATTCAGGAGGGTGGGGAGAAACTTTAAACACTGGCACCTCTTACAGAGATTTACTGTTCACTAACTTTGGTGTGAATTGGAGCAATTTAATGGATTTACTGTCCAATGTCTTCCTTCCATTTCTTTCTTTCCCATAGCAGTTCTATCCAAAGTTTTAAAACCACTCTAAATATATGACCAAGGTGTTTTTTCAATTTTACATCAGTCATACTGTTGTGGTTCAGAATCATCTTCCCATATTCTGGGTTCATATTTACTCTTCTAATTTATGAAAATTATTTTGATATTTCATTCTTTCTATTGCTTAATATGCATTAACTTAGTCAGTTCAAAAAATGTATAAGCACTTTGACCCTCAGAATCAAATATGATTCCATTTTTTATAATTTGTGTGACAACTGGTTACAGAACACCCACAATGTTTCTGTTTTGTGATTGGCACTACAACTGAGGCTTCACAGATAAATAAGACACCACTGTATTTCCCACAAAGCCTATCAACAATGATTCTCTATTATTTTGTAAATGAATTAGAGAGACATATTTGCCTAATTTATAGAGCACTTATCTGATGGGCCAATGATAAATCTTTGATGAGTCATAATAAAATACACTCTAAAGAACTTCTCTAGATAAATGATAGTGATATGAATGACCTTAATTCTCAAGATATTCTTGAATGTCATGAGTCTAATAGAAGTATCTACTAGGTACATTAGGAAATTAACATAGATAAGCTTTGTAGATGCAGATTGATGTCTATACCAGCCAAAATGATCTTATTTCTAAGCATTTGAGTAACGGAAGTTTTATTTTATATAAGCAATTTTCCTCTTCATCATAGTTTTTACCATAATTAAACTATGGATTTTTCAAGTTTCTATTTTATTTTTCTAGTATAGATGCAGATACTAAAATAATAAGTATATTAATCAGAATATTTGAGTTAACCAAGTTACCAAAACCATCTTTATATTAAGGGTTATCCAAATTAGTCAATTAATGAGTTGGTGGATACAAAAAGAAGCCATTCATTAATCATTTTTCTTGGAAATCAGTTAATTGTGTTTGCATCCAATACTATATCTATAATCTCCAAAAGGCAGATACTAGCTAATAATTGCATGTTAAAAGGATCAGCCAATCTGTCAAAATGTAGAAATTGTACATATTGTCTTCTGGATAAAAGCAAGAAATGGTAACTAGAAAGTTTGGGTATCATATCAATAGATATGCAGAGAAAGAGTTAGACAAGATTCAACACCAGTTTATGATAAAAACCCTGAATAAAATGGGGATAGAAGGTACATATCTCAACATAATAAAGGCCATATAGCCATATCAGAGTCAACAGTGAAAAGCATTTCCTCTAAGCTCAGGAGCAAGGCAAAGCTGTCCACTCTCACCCCTGCTATTTAACATTATACTGGAAATCATCAGAGCAACTAAGCAAGAAAAAGAAATGAAAGGAAACTGAATTGGAAAGGAGGAAGTAAAACTATCATTATTTGCAAATTCCATGACTGTATATTGAAAACATTAAAACCGTCAAAAATAATACTAGACCTAATCAACAAATACAGCAAAATGGCAGACTACAAAATCAAGGAACAAAACTCCATTGCGTTTTTATATGCAAGCAGCACACTAAAAGAAACAAACTTAAGAAAGCCACAGTTTAAAATAAAAGTAAAAAGAATCAAATATCATGGAATATACTTAAAGGAAGTGAAAGACCTTTACAATTAAAACTATAAGTCCTTCTTAAAAGAAATAGAGAAGGATACAAAGAGATAGAAACATATTCCCTGCTCAAGGTTGGGAAGAATCAATGTTGCTAAAATGGTCATCTTGCTTAAAGCAATATACAAACAATGCAATCCCCATTAAAATCCCATGGAACTAGTTCAAGGAAATAGAACAAAAAAAAAAAATCTCAAAATTTGTGTGGAACAAAAGAAGACCTCAAATAGTCAAAGGAATTGTGAGAAAAAAGAACAAATCTGGAGGTATTACACTCGAGATAGGAACTTTGCTACAAAGTAATAGTAATCAAAATGCTATGGCACTGGAATAATAACAGAGGTACAGATCAGTGGAATAGAACTGAATTATCAGAAATTGACCCACTCACATACAGTAAATTAACCTGTGACAAAGGAACCATAAGCATATGATGGAGAAAGAAAAGTCTCTTCAATAAGTTATGTTAGTATATATAACTGGATAGCCACATGCAAAAGAATGAAGCTAGACCTCTGTCTATCACCATTCACAAAAATTAACTCAAAATGGACTAGAGACTTCAGTATACGACTGGAAACCATAAAATTCTTGAAAGATAATATAGGAAGGACTTTCCATGACATCAGCCTTTGAAGGGTCTTTTGGGACTCAATTCTAGCATCAAGAGAAACAAAAACAGAAATAAATAATTGGGACTGCATCAAACTAAAAACCTTCTTCACGACATAGGAAAACATCACCAAACCAAAAAGTTAGCCTACTAACAGAGAAGATATTTGCGTGCCATATTTCTGATAAGGGCTTCGTATCCAAAATATAAAAGATCTCGTAAAACTCAATAACAGAGAAAAAGACAATCCAATCAAAAAATGGGAAAAGGAATTGAAGAGAGGTTTTACAGAAGAAGAAAAGATATTCCTACTAGCTGGCTCTCAGGGAAATGCAAATCAAAACAGTGAGATATCACCCTACATCTGAGAGATTGATCATTATCCAAGAAGTCTGGAAACAACAAATGTTGGCTAGGATGTGGAGAAAAGGGAACACTTTTACATCACTGATGGGTGTGCCCATTGGTGCATACCCTCTGGAAAACAGTATGTCGATTCCTCAAAAAGTTAAATATGGAAATCCCATGTGATACTGACATCCCATTTCTGGGTATTTACCCAAAAGATACAAAATTACTAATTTGCAGAGATTTATGCTCCCTATGTTATTGCTGCCCTATTCACAACAGTTAAAACTGGAAACTACCTAAGTGCCCAATATGAGCTGAATGGATAAACAAGAGGTGGTACATATACACAATCAAATACTGGACAAATCCTTTGAAATCATTTGAATCAGCATGGGTGGATCTAGAAGGGATTATACTAAGTGAAATAAGTCAAAAGAAGAAAGATAGATATCAGGTGATATCACTCATAAGTGGAATGTGAATAGACAAAATAAAGCAAAAGATGAAACAAAACCGACCCTTGGACACTTGCAATAGAACTGAGGTTACCAATAAGAAATGAGACATGGTGTGAGGAGGAGCAAGTGGTGACAGGGTCCACTGGACAATGGTGAAGAACACTTGGTGATCTGGTGGCGGGCAGAATGTGTTGACATATACCTGATGAATGAGGAAACTGCACATATAGGAAACCTGCACGCATGAGTTTATTTTAATTTATAGAATAAATTATGCCATAAAATACTAAAAAATTAGAAATAATTGTACAAAATTTACAACCCATAAAAAAATAAGACTCATTGCTCCTCATACCCTTTTGGTGGGAGTATAAGAGCAGCTTTTTTGGAAAACAGAATGGACATTTCTCAAAAGAAAAAGCAAACAAACCCGCAAATATAGAATTACCTAATGTCCCAGTAATCTCATATGAAAAGCTATATGCATCCCTAAATTAATTGCAGCAGTATTTATAATAGTCCAGATATAGAAGCAACCTAATTGCCTACCAATAAATGAGTGAATAAGGAAGATCTGGTATTATAGACTGCATGAGATTGGTCCACCTCTCCCACCACCAAAAAAAAAAAAAGTGTTCAAGTAGGTTTTTTCCAAGGTGTACAAAGCAGGCTTTTCCCCACTTTCATATGTGGAAGTAAATGGTAATGGTAATCTACAGCTGTTATTGGGGAGTCATGTCAGAAAAAAAAGTGGGGGGCAAAGTTTGGGTTTTAATCCAGATTATCACTAACTTGCTGTCATACTTTGGGAAGATGGCTTAACCTTTCTGTGTACTGCTTCTTACCCTGAAAAAGATTGCAGTAAGATTAAGTTCATTAACATGTAAATAATGCTTATAGCAGTTCACAGTGTCAAAAAGCATTTACTATTATTATTGTCATTAACGTAAACTATTAAAGTATCTTCCCTATATGGAATATCAGAGATTCTCAAGGAAGTTGCTAGAAAATAGATTTGTCCTGGTCTCAAATGTAGCAATTCAAAATATGCTCATTGACTAACTAACTGTCACACACTGGCTTATAAAATGTCTTGATCTCATGGTGAGATGGAGCAGCACTCATCAGTGACGCAGTTATCAGTATTTTACAATTGCTACATAATCTCCCAAATTTGTTGATTTTCTTTTCTATGATGCCCAATAGGCTAAATTAATAATGTTTTGGATTTTATTCCTCAAAGAAAGCATTTCATTTTGGTAAAATAATTTTTTTCTTGTAATGTAGCTTCAAATTTAACTGTCATAGTTCAACATTTTCTTCCACAAAACACAATACTGCTGACATTAAATTAATATTACATAGAGAGCAAATGCATCATTTTTCTTGTCTTTTTTTTCCTTGAGCTAAAGTTTCCCAGGTAAATATAAGCATTCAGATTGGAGAGGGGACCATATAAATCAGTAGTGGCTGCTTTCCAACAAAAATTACCTTGAGAACTTAAGAGCACAGTTACAACATGTCATTTTACTAATGTGCAAAATTTCATTGAGCTTAATATATGTACACATATATAATCAATTAAATCAAGGGCCTACAAATGTGAGATAGTGTGTCTTTTAAGTATGATAAATGGTGAGAAAACAAAATTTAGTCTTGCTAAAGTGAGATTTGATCTCGTTTCTTCTAATTTTAATGTATTATCTCTATATGTTTGTTGATGTATATGTTCTAGACAGTTCAATGTATTTTTTTCCTATTCTTAAACTTCTGATTGACTATATCTTACCTACTTGTTTGTTGTTGCTTTATGTTTATTGCAATGCTGTGAGTACTTAGGATAGGACACCTTCTACCTTCTCTAGAACAGTATGATTTTGAGGTCAAATAATGTGTCTATAGTCACATATGCACAAAGGTGACGTGTAGTGCCATGATTGAAGCCACTTCCATAGGGTTTTCAGTCTTACTTATTCAAATGATCCCATCTGCATCTTTTGCCTATTACACTAAGAAATCTATATTGTGAGTGCAGAACAATAGATTGCTGTTTATTAAATAATGTGATTAAAGTACGTAATAGAGAATGTAAATTGGTCTAATTTTATAGATTATTTAAATTTTAAAGTTAGTTTCATTTTATTAAAACTTCAAAATATAAACTTTCTCAAAATAAAATAAAAACTATTCATTAATACAGCAGTAAAATATTTATCTAAAATACTGTTCATTATAGCTTTAATCTTAAGAACAAATGAAAATGTCATAAACTTACTCAAAATAAATAAATCTATAGGTAGTGACAAGGAAATACACAATATTCTAATCCAAAACTAATATTGCAGAAGAGCATGCACTATATTATTTTATAACTTAAAAAAGAAAGCAACATATAAATGATATACAGAATATTTATTTGTGTGTGCATAATCAGAATGTATAAATGTGAGGATTCCTGACAAGTCTTTAACAGTCAATAACTGGTAGTAAATTAACTGGTAGGAGAGACTGAATGTAGATAAACTTCAACTTGGTGTTTAGACTATACCATGTTTAAATGTCCACAAATATTCATGCATTAATTTTTGAAATTGAAGAGAAAATAAAAATCCAAGCACATTAAAACATTGTATACAATAATTTTCAGGTTTGCCACACTCTTTTCTCGTGTGAGTACTCAGCATCATATAATGGGAACAAAGAAATGGGCATCTACGAGTACAAGGTTATCTCTAGACTAAATTATTGCAGTCAATGGAAACAAATCTATGTAGAAGAAAAAACGTAAGTGATACTATTTGAGAGACCATCCAAATCTCACCAGCACAGCTAATCAAACCCGGGTGCATTTCATCCTCAGCACTTCTTTTTTTTTTTTTTTTAAAGACAAGGTGCAGACAGGAATGAAGGCTAGGAGACAGGCAGGCAGGAAGAGAAAGGAGGAAGAAACATTTTATTGATTTTCATTTAGCTGCTCATCCTGGTTGTTCCCTGGTTTCAGGATGTGAACCCCAGTCCTTGGTATGCATGTGGACTATGCTTGGCCAGAGGCAGCAGACTCAGTCACTACTCCATGAGGATTCTCCAGGAATTTCACCTACATTTGCCTGAGATTTCAAATTGAATCATGGGCTGACTATGTGTGAATGAAATGCAAGCATTTCTTTTATCCTTTCTAAATAGCAATGCAATGGGGGCTCTGGTGAGGGAAAGGGAGGGGATGGGCAAAGCAGCAGCTAGGAATGGGTTTTGTATGAGATAGGGACTTAATGAGATAAGGGAATGTGTATTTTTGTGAAGGGAAAAAAAAACTTCATAACATTTTTTCAGATGAAACATACACAAGAATAATGGACTAGATTATATCTTATGAAACGTGACCTACTGTAAGTCACTGTTGCATGTCTTCCTTCCATAGAAAAGGAATGAATTGGCAACATTCACTTATAATGAAAATGGCCTGTCTTTTTCTCAATTGAGAGAGTTCATTGAGACTTCATAGAGTAGTTTTATTACATATTACATGGAAAGGAAAAAAACACATTTTTCTGTTCCAGTAACAACCTTTTATCAGACAAAAACAATACACCTCAGAGTAGTTGTATCATAAAGAAACTACTGCTGATGGAAATGGTCCAGTGGGTGTTTCTTTCTGAAGTGTCCTCAACAGAAGCTTTCAGCAAAGGTATTCGAGGGAGAAAACTGTAGCATCTGCTGCTTCTAGCACCTACCACCGCATAGCTTCCTGTATTTGTTTTTTTGTTGTCTTTTACACTCTCTCTACCCAACTGTTCATTGAAAAGAAGGAAAAGGAGAGTGAAGAATTTGTGACCATTCTGCTATTCCATGGTCATGCTACGGAGGTTTTGAAAAAATAGCTATCTGTCAGCAGATGGCTAAAGATATGACAGACGCCGTGTGTTGACTATTTTTCTGTCATACTCGCCATCCTGGAATCTAGCATTCTACTGTTATCTCACCCACATTTTCAAGGTAATGTCAAGTCTTCTGGGCTAAAACAATTTTCTCAAATAATCCTCGTTTCCTCTTTGAGTTGATCTAAACACTCCTAACTAAGGTTTGCAAAAGCTATTTTTCCAGAAAAACTGCCTTGACAGCATTTCCCCTAATAATACCAAGTGACTGCTTTTCCACTGACAACACCCTTCTAACTGATGTTCAGACTTAGTTCCCATTGATTCCTCTTTAATAACATTGACATGTGATAGATTTCCATTTATTTGCATGCTTTTGTTTGTTACCCAAATGGGTATGAAGCGTTCTTTTTGTCATTCCTTTCTCCTGAGGAAATTTGCCATTTAGTGCTTTCTTCTCTAGGGATTCTTTAGGAGGCATGTTTTAACTTCAAGAAGTTAGCAAATTTTACCTTGTTGTTTATTTCTGGATTACTTCTGTTTGTTTCTGATAAATGAGTTACCATTTATATCATGTGGGTATAGACATTCCACTTTGTAAAATTTATTTAAGTTTTCTTGAAGGCTAAGTCCATGATCAATTCTTATAAACCTTCCATGCTTTCTTTCTTTGTTTGGTACAATGTTTGTATCTAAATATTTATTATTTTGAGATTGTTGGTTGAGTTATTTAAATATTCGGTGTTCTTATTTATTTTTCTGATCTGTTTATCCATAACAAAAATACTACATCGTCCACTATAGCATTGAGCACAAATCTCCATCAACCTCCATGATAACATGCCATGTGTATTTCACTTAACGTTGTTTTATGCATGACTGTGAGTCCATTGTCATGGTGGCGCTTATTATATGGAATGGTCTTCTTGGGTCTGTTTAATAATCTGGGGCATGAATTCTACTGCCTGACATTTACTATTCTGCCACTCCATATGTGTTTTTCATTTGCGTTTTTAACATAACCTATTCTAATCCTTACTTTAGCACTTGGGTGGAAAAATAGAAATTCAGTTATAGCAAATTAACTAAATTAACATCCATGGCTCATGACACACTGACATCTATTTTCAAAAAATAGAGCAACAAGAAGTGAAAAAGTAGAAGACAAAATAAAATCTAAGGTCTTAGCAATACTATGTCATTAACCATATTGTTCTTCCTATTTTTTCCCCATCAAAACATAATGTTCCTACATTTTAATTCATTCTTTTCCTTTCTAGATACTTTTAGTGTATATTTATATAGGATTTAAAATATGTACTTACATATTTTACATTTATAAAAAGAATGTCTACTGCATATAGAAATGTGTGACTTGATAAATTTCATCCAAATTTTTGTGCTACTGTTTTGTTTTGACATTTGTATGATTTTGACAGTTGTATGATATTTTATTTAGTTAAACATCCCACTGTTTTGGTCATTATTCTTTTCTAAAGAATATTTGCTTTGTTCCCATGTTTTTTTGTTCTATGAACAATATAATATATTTTTGTTACACTAATACATTTTTGTATATCTACAATAGTTATGCTATAATGTATATGCAAGTATGAATTTTCTGGACTATAATGTGAAATTTTAATATTAGGATAAGTGTAGTCAAGAAATTTCTAAGAGGACTACGCCAATTTTCATATTTGCTTGAACATTACGTGTTATCAGACTTTAGGTTTGTCAGTTTTTCCAAATAAATTCTAATACATTGTGGTCCTGATTTGCATGTCTTTGACTATCATTATCTTAAATAGATTTTTCTATATTTATTATCAATATATACTTTCATCTCTTATGAATATCTATTATTTTCTCTTCCCAATCATTTATTTGGGTTTGTTTGTACACTCTTAATGTTTGCTTTTAAATAAGTCTTTATATATACTTAGTACTATTCCCTTGCTTATTTTATATATTGCTAAAATCTCTACTGAGTTTTTAACTTTTGTTTCACTAAAAATGTCTTTTAATAATGAACAATTCTTAAATCCAATATTCAAGCACTTTTCAAACTTTTCTTTCTATGGTCAAAGTGATTTTGAATTTCGTTTGAGAAATCTTTCCTCAACTCAAGGTATAATATATGCACCTATGTAGTCTTCTCAACATCTAAAACATATTAAATTACTTTAAATTTTTTAGTGAAATTTAAGTTTTAACTGTCAAATTGCATAAGGACATCACTGAAAGCCCTCCTTGAGGCAAATTTTGGCTGGTGCCCCCTTTCTTGACTATTTCAAGAAAAAAAAAAAATCTCAGGTTGTTGACTCTGTAACAACCTGAGGCATTTCCAGGGAACAAGACTGCTGTTGCCCTTGCTGGATCCTTTTAAACCAAATGAAGTTCTTCCTGTGACCAGGTGGGAGAGATGCTGCTGTCTGAAGACCAGTGATTATCCAGATGGCTTCTATTTTTTATCTTCTTTTCTCTGTCACCAGCACTGAGAAAACGTGATATGTGTAGTAGTTCTTTTAGCTTTAAATTCAACATTTTCATCATTTCTGATGTATTGGCTAGAATTGATGACCCCTTTCAATTTGAAAACACAAGTCTTTAGTTCAGAAAATAATATTTTTGCAAATATTATCTGATAATTGATCATTATAATTTCTACTCCAGCTCTTTTACTGTCTTTTTCTCACATTTCTCTTACCCTTGTGCAGTACCTCCTGATCCTGCCTCCAAGTTGCTTATCTTATCCCCCAGGATTTCCGTCTCTTTGTCACTTTGTGTATTTCTTTTGCATTGTAAAGCTTCATTTTACTTTACCTCGTAGATCAGTCGTTTGACAACCCTCTTTTTTTTCAGTCCCTTTACTGAATTTTTAAGTTTGAACTAAACGTTTCTAAGAGGTGTTTGTATATGTGACCTAAATATATCACTTGATAAGTCCCATTACTTTTTTTTTTTTTTTTTGTCAAGAGTTACCATCTGGTTCTTCAGTTAATTCTAATTCAGTTGCATCCATCAGCTGCCTTAAGTTACAGAGACCCATAACTTGGTTATAATTTTCCTTTTTCTATTCATTATTTCAATTCTTTCATCACCTGTACAGGTGCATTTCTCAAACAGTGGAATGACATCAAGCTGTAGAAAGTCTAATAATTTTGATCCCTGTAGTTTGATAAGGAAACAACTATGATATATTATGGAAATGGAGATCCTTAGTTCCCGACTTCTCCCAAAGAAAATGCCTGTCTTCCCCCAGGGAAAAAAAATAATGTGAGTGTAATTCAGTCTACCAGTGTAATTCCTCTGTAGCTCTGCTGTGATCAGATTGATCATGGATTACCTCTCAAGATAAGACACAACTAAGCAATCTGTTAGGAAGAAGCTTTTACTAAGAGAACCAGAATTTTATAGGTAACCATAAAATCCTCAAGATGCAAATCCCTTTTGTAGTCATTGAACATTCACCAGCAAGGGACCAGGAAAAAGCTCAGTGTTCCCAAGATCATGGAAAACCTTAGAACATAGTTGGGAAGATTAAGCAATGCTAGATATTCATGACACAGGGGAAAATATTGCTACAGTCCTCTCATGCCAACTTTGAGAACATTTTTGTTTTAATCTCCTAGTCATTCCAAATCTGGGTTCTTAAGAATGCAAACTCTCTTTACATTTTATCTCTGTCTTATAATGCAAACTCCTTAAGGCCAAGAGCTTTATCTTTGAATATATTATATACAAGACAGATCACAGAGCTAGAACTAATTAGTGGTTTTGTATCATTATCATCATTACCATTTT
The DNA here is from genome assembly GCA_004363575.1 of Solenodon paradoxus. Lineage (NCBI taxonomy): Eukaryota > Metazoa > Chordata > Mammalia > Eulipotyphla > Solenodontidae > Solenodon > Solenodon paradoxus. The sequence continues at coordinate 92,135 of RJWH01000216.1, read as the reverse complement.
AAGTGTAGGTGTATATCAACCTGACACTTCAAATTTATAGGATAAACAGTGAACATTTATTCATTTTGCAAAAGCGGTCTGCCTAGGGCTTATTAAATCTCACAGTCTTTAAAAGTTTAATAGCACAGGACTTTTCAGGAACACACACAATTTTAGAAAGTAAATAATGCAATCTAAGCTAAATACAATGCTGATTTCCTCTTCTTAGGATATATTCAGGCAAGATATGTCTATGCTGACATTGAGTATTCTCCCACCTTCATAATTCCATGGATTGACAGACCCTCCCATCAACATCAGTACAGGATCTCCAATCTGCTCTCAAACTGATTTGCATCCTGTCTTTGCTATAAGCGTTTGAAATAAAAATAAAACATGTTCTTTGATGTGAATAATCTTGTAGATGCATATTGAGAGAGAAAAAGAATTCAGTCAACTCAAATAATGTATAATTTTTTCAGCAAAGTATTTTTTGTATCTCATCTTTCTCTCAAGATTTGCCAAAATGTCCCTTTTAGACCCACTGTGTCAAGAATCCAGATCCATAAATGTCACTCGAGTTTTTTTTTTTAATCTAGCATTTTCTTTGTGGGTTTTTTTTGTGGGGTATGGGACCTAGTTCTATCAGTATAGGAACTTGACAATCATTTGATAGAATTTTAGATACCTACAGCAACGAGCACAATTATAACTTTTTACTCAAAAAAGAAAAAAGTACCACTAATTATAAGATACTACTGATTCTAAGATATACCCTTATTTTGGAGAAATTAAAATGTAAAAGCTGGTGTGATATATAGCAATAAAACATGAAAGCCAGTGTTTTTAAGTATGCTCATGCTGTTGTGTACCAAGCCTTAAATCACCTTGATGCCTGTCGGTTTTTTTTTACCAACCTTCTCTAATTTAGTTTCTTTGATTGATTTTACTAAAGGAATATTGCATTAGAACATTAAATAGGTTTAAGGTATATATCATAGTAAATAAACATCTGTATATAACACAGTAAGTTTACCATTATTTCATTTTTCCTTCAACCTTTCCTCATTTCTAAAGCCACCTTGCCATACTGGGAGTGTAGAGCCATTACTGCTCATCCCTCCCCATATTGGGGATCCTGGTAAAATTGATTTTCTTTAATGGGAATTATATACTTAGAAGTCACCTTTTCCTTTCTTAAGAGTACTAGAATTTTTTTTTTTTTTCAGATAACAGCTTTAGTTCTGTTTTTCCAATTGGCATGTCAGTCTCTTACACTGGACTTCAAGATGGTACAAGGTTAAACTGGTTTCTAATTATTCCAGGCTGCTCTGTTATAAATACCATAGATAGGAGACTTATTACCAACAGAGCTTTAGTGCTCATACTTCTGGAGACTGGAAGTCTGAGACCAGGGGCCAGATGGCCGGGTTCTGATGAGACCCTCTTCCAAGCAATCAAATTTCATCTAGTGATCTCATAGGCAGAGAACAGGGAGAGAAAATAAGCTCAAGATGTTTCACCCTCATTTAAATCTGATCACCTCCTGAAGGTCTCACCTGTTAATACCATCAGTGGAGGTTAAGGTTTCAACATATGAATTTGGCATGGGGACACAAACCTTCAGTCCATGAATGATCTGATTTGAAGCCTGGAATTCTGTGTGGTATGGGAGTTAGAAAGAACCCTCTACTTTATGTCTATGTGATTTGTAACCACAGGCTTCTATTTCCTCTTCCTCTCCTGAGCTGCCTCAGAGAACAGTGACTCTGGGAAGCAAAACTGTGATCCCTCCATTGCAGCCCCTTCACTATCTAGCTAGATTCCCAGGTCAGTCAGGATCAACTCTTCTCCACAGCAACACTTGAAGTCAGTAAGGCCCCATACTCAGTTGTGTGTTTCTAGATTTCAAACAACCTGCTTTGAGAGGAGGCCAGAGACGTGATGGCCAGCATAACCAGAAATGTCTCTCTTACTCTTATTAGCATGAGGGTCTGAACAAATGACCCAGCTGTGAAATGAATAAGATGCATACATAACTCATTCCTCTGCTTTATGAGATGTCCAGGTGGTCTTCTCTAACCCATGCTTCATGGCTGATCTTTAGTGTGAATTCAGAACTCAGCTGCTAACAGGAAATAAATACCCTGAGAATTATGTGGAGTGTGAACTTCGTGCTAGTCACCTGTCGGTCTTTCCCTCTCTTCAGTGCTGGCCCCAGAACTGCCACTACCTGGCCAATGTGTCTCTGAGCTCTGGAAGAGAAAGGAGAAAAAGAAGAAGAAAAATAGAGCATTGAAGGACAGATTTTTGTTCTTCCTGCATAGATAGAACAGGTTGCAAACATGAGACTGATTTAGGGATGTTTGTCACACTCATTTAGAACTCATAACATGTAGTAGAAGGAACATGTGACTTTGCCCTGGAACACTTGGTCTGATAACTTGGTAGCTCAAGACTTGGTAACTGTCAGTTCCCAGCTTTGAGACCTTAGACAAATCTTCTAATCACGCTGAGACTCAGTTTCTCTTTGTAAACTAGGAGGCATTCTCTGACCTGTGCTTGTATTTCTAGAGGGAAGGAGGATCACAACAAAAATGACATAATACATATGAAAGAACTCTGTGAAATTAAAGTGTTATGCACCTTCACAAGGAAAGTAGTCATTTCACCCAAACCATCCTGTCACATGATGTTCATTATCTTTATCTTTCTTTTCTTCCCAGTCACAGTACTTTACGTTCTTTGCCTGTTGTTTTGGCTGTGGCCCTGCCTATGGCTGGCAGTGCTGGAGACATGTGAAGTTCACAGACTACCAATCCCCTGAGAAGCTCATGTGAAGTGAGAAATAGAGGTAAAAACTGGTGGGGATGCCTGAGTGCGGAATGCAGATGTGAGCCTGTTTGCCAGTTCAAGGCTGAGATTAAGGGCCATGTCCTCAGTCACACACCCATTCCAGTCACACTTAATTCTGAAATGCACTTCAATGGCATGCTATTCTGCATCCTGAACAAAAAAAAATCACACTGTTCCTGCACAAAGTGTTTTTACATCTAACGAACAGGCCCATTATACATTTTTATTCATTTTTCATCTACATTTTTCCATAAAATTTATTTGGATGTGAGAAATGCCCACTTTTCATACTTTCATTGTGTTATCTTTAAGGATGGTGAGTCTTATTTATGTTACATTCACAGGAAACCTTGAATTTCCTAGAGGAGAATCTGCTTTTTAGCTAAGAAATGTGTTTAACTTAATACAGCTTTTAAATCCCAGACTGTATTCTTCTTGAGTTTTTCAGAAATCAAGAAACACTTATATCGAACAAACATGTAAATGTGCACATAATCTCTGTCATTAAAGGCAAACAGCATCTTTCTTATATAATGGGAATATGAGTCATCAGCTTTCAATCTGATATGGTCCTAATTCAATTAAATCATTACATTCTTGTCTTTCAGTGTTTTTCTGACCTACAGAAAGCCATGCAATAAATGTGTTAAATGGTCATTTTTAAATAATATATGCATTCAAGGGCGGGGAGAAAACCCCACAATTTAATGCTAAAAAGGAGAATAAATTGCTGATCTTTTTTTTAAAAACAAATGGCTGGAAGGGTTATAATGTATTAGGTTTTTTTTCCAGAGGTAATCTTAGATGTGGAGTGAATGAAGTGAAGTCTGTTATCAATCCATAACATCTGCCGCAGTGTCAAGTGATGAAATGGGCGACCCCAGAGCTCAAGACAGCTGGGACGGCTTTCTTAATGCAGGAGGGTATTGTGCAAACAAACAGACACTGATACCGTCTATGGTTGTCACAATTATTCAGGCTGGTGATACATCTTCCCGTATTAGCTGCCCAAGCGGCCCTATTTCTTTTAAAAGTAAACTACTGTATAACAATCACCATGCTGGCCTGTGAGTCAGTGCGTACAAATAGAAGAAATACCCAGGAAATAAAAAATAAATATAAATTAAATTTTATTGCCAGAGCAATAAACTGAAAAGCAGATGTGGAATGAAACTACACAGGACAAAACATATAGGGCCAAAACAGGGGAGAGAATAAGCAAACAAAAACCTAGGACACTACTTTGAAAAAAAAACAACTAAGAATTAATCACAATTCTCTTTAAGTTTTATAGTGTTAGGAATTCAAGTGTCTTTCAAGTTAAATCTGAAAACACTGGTGGGGGAAGCTCATTTGAATTTGCTTCTGCTGAGGTTTGTGATCAGCATCAAGGGAATGGTCATTACAGATGACAGGGCCTACGGTTTTAGCATGGATAAATTTTCTATAAAATTAAGAAGAGAAATGTCTGAGTAATTTATTATTTACCTAAGGCTAGAGCTAAAAGAGCAACTGAATTGAATGACAAATGGAAGTCTGATTTCATTGAGTCACACTTTTTGGTGGCTGCAGAAAGATCTGATTCAAATTGGGAATTTTGCAATTTGCACAAGACCACTGGTACAAATAGTACACTGTGCATTCTCAAATATATTATGTGGTTTTTTGGATAAACAGTCTAGAATCCACTCCAAGAATTATTATATTCAAGTTCTCTGAGCACTGGGCACTAAGAATCTTTTAAAGTAAGACTGTTTTTATGAGATCTGAAAGTTCATCTAGTCTCATCTAATGATAGCATATATGTGAAAACTATTATCGAAAAGGTGAAAGTTTTCACAGTGAATCATTAACTTTAGGTTGTGCGTGTATTCTATAACATTAAATGACCTCTTTTCTCTATCGCCAATATACCTCTAATAGAAATAGAAGTAAATAAAAATGTATAGCCTTTACCAACAAGATGAATGTCTGAGAAACAAATATCAGTGGAAAATTAAATTCAAGTTATTAATGTTTGATAATCTTAATTCTTAAATATCAGGGTAACAAAACCCACATACCCATCCGATAGTTTTATTTCAAATTGTAGTAGGTATATACTGGTATGGATTTTATGATATACATTTCCTATTGTGTATTTATTCAAGTAAAAGTGCCATAAAGCCTCTCAAAAATGACTAAATCAGTGTTTCTGTAAGAAATAGATCATAACTTTTTCATCATTATTCTATTCTCAATACATCTCACAGTGCTTGGTAAGCAAATATTCTTTCAGTGCTGATTAAACTGATGTAATTTTTGTTGGTTCGTAGAAACCATAGTAAGCTCAATTATTTTAGAAATCATTAATACTATGAGAATACCTCCTCTCTGACAAACGGACATTGTTGCTCATTCATTCATTCACCCATCTATTCAACAAACATTTGTTGAATGTTTGCTACATGTTAAAAAGGAACCAGTGGGACAAGACAAAAACAGTTCCTGCCTTTAGAATATTCACAGTGTCTCAGAAAGTACTAACAATAAGCTAGTAATTGTGCCTATTTACAAAGGCTTAATTCAGGGAATATATGTACACATGCCTATACATATATATGTACAAGGAAACAAACCTAGAGAGGGAGGAGTTACTATGAAACCAGAGGACTTCATGGAAGTAGATGTTAGATAAGCAAAGGGTCAGGTCACAATGAACAATTTTAGATAACAAGAAAGGTATAAATAAGAATGAGCATGGTGAGTGAACAAACCAAATGAGAACAGGCATGGTTGATGAATATAGGAGAGGAAGGAGGCAAGGTGCATGGAGAGAGAAGTGATTATATCAGATCAATCTAAAGAGAAGACATGACCACATAGTACAATGACTTAGGAGTAGTAATAATATACAAGACACTTAATCACTAGAGCACTGACACCACTTATTCAAAGACCTCTATCCTGAACTGTAACTCTAATTTTAGTCTTCAGTGTGTGATAGTGCTTAGATATGTGTATGTGGAGTCTCCATCACTAAATGATGGTCTATACTCAAGCAGCCCACTAATCTGGACTCATCGCTCACAAGTGCAATATGTGCAAAAAATAAAAATAAAAACTCATAATATTTAAACAGTTATATCTGTGGATCTCTTGGATAATGGCACCTTAGCTTTATCCTAAGTCAACTCTGTGACATGTGCAGAACAGAGATATAATTATGTCTCCTAGAAAATGACTCTTCCCATACACATTTCAACAGAAGCTACCACATGCCTCTTCTAAGAAGTAAGATCTTTCAAACAATACCCAAAGAACCATTACTCAGAAATTTTATGTCATTGCAATAAAGGAAGAGTTTATACAAAATAATTATTAGTTTGTTTATGTATTTTTAACAGCGACAAATAGTCATTTGAAAAGATAAGTATAGACTGAAATTTAAAACCCTGGACTGCTTTGCTCTATGACCACAATCCTGCCAAATTGTTACCCTCTCTGTTTAGAATAAAGCAATAAATTGCTTAACATGGTCTACAAGAATGGTGATCTTCAGCAAGTGTTTTAATATCTAAGTCACCTATGATAGCTATCTGTTGTGATTGATTGAAAGACTACACAAATTGCACTCTCCATAGAAAGCTACTCCAAATGTAGTGTTCATGCCCCTTTCTTAGATTTACCTTTACTTTTTTTTCCATAGCATTTTTCTTGTATGACATGCTTTTTACCTTTCTAACTTATTGGACTGCCTATATGCTATTTTTCCACACTAGAATAAAATCTACCCAAAGGAAATCATCTTTACCTGCTTATCCACAGATGTATTCCCAACATCGAGAACAATACTTGGCATATAGTAGTCACTATATATAATTATTAAGTTAAATTTTAGTGATCTGGCTTGTTTTGCTCCTTAATTGAGTGGTATCTTGCTATGGTCAGCCTAGTCATTCTTGCTTGCTTCACACAATTGATTCAGTCTAGTGTAAGAAGCATTTCCACACTAATGCCCTGTGCCAGAAATAGAATTAATCTCTTGCCCTCATATTCCATTGTAAGAGCTCCATCACATACGCAACCTTAACTACAAGTAAGACTACAAAAGACAATCTAAGAAAAAATCCATCTTTCCTCAAAGAAAAGGAGAATGTATTTTGGTAGACAATACAAAGTTTCTCTTTCTTTGACCCTGAGTGAATCAGTGAAGCTGATATTAGAATGATGTTATTACCTGAAAAAGAAATGTTTATAATAAAATAAAATTAGATATATATTTTGTTCCCCAGAATAAAACTGTAGGTATTATCTGTAGATGCTTTCTAATTATTAAGGAAAGTAATAACAAAGTTATGGAAAAGTATGAGACTGACATTTTAAAAAGATTTCAATATCTAATTTTATGTCATATATTTAACTAAGTTTTAAATACTTAGGGGTCATTTTCTTTTGCTAAGAGAGCAAACAGTAAATAACTTGTTGAACTTAACTTTAATTACTAGGCTCAGCCAAAATTAATTAAAACCACCACTGTCAAAACAACAACATTAGGAAGCTACACTAAAATATTTTAAAAATGAAATTTTCATTGATTTAATAAATATTTTAGGTAAATCTTCCACAATCTGATTTGCATAAATTAGAATTCTTAATATATTTTGTATCTCTATTGTCTAAAATATTAACAATCAAGTTATTTCTTTTTATATGTCCTGAAAAAATAAGCCTTTCCTTTTGGAATCGAAGAAGAATTCACACTTAATAAATGATAAATGTATACCAAGAAATTGCATGCTTGTCAATTTCCAGATAATAAGTAAGATAAGTATTATTGTTAAAGTTCCTGTGTATTCAAAAGATATTTTCAGTGTTATCCATATTATATATGCCATGTCTAAGATTTGAATCTAGGTCAGTTCTAAGCCCAAACCAAAGACAACTATTCTAAATAGTCCCACAGCTCATTCATTCATTCATTCATTCTTATTTTTTTATTTAGACATTCATGTATAAATGTGTTTAAGCAGCAGAGATCTTATCTATCTTACTTCCAATGATATTAGTAATATAAACATTGCCAACACGGTTAGCTATTCAATAAAACTTTTTTGAAAAAATGAATGGTTGGAAAGCAATGGTGTGCAAAACGCTATGATGGATCTTACTGAGGTATACAAATGAGAATATTTTATGAGGTCCCCTAAGTCATAAAGCCTTAGACTCTAGTAAGGAAGATAGATATTATAAAACAGAACCATAATAATATGCAAATGAAAATTATAAATACCTTCAATACAAAAAAAAGAAAAGATATCATCCATGTAAGAAATTTACAACAGCTTTATTTGAAAATAGCGCAAACACACTGAACACTGAAGAATAGATTGAATGTCAACAAGTCAAATTCAGGAGTTGAGAGGAAGTTTATGAATGATAAACAAGATAGCATATTTAAAGCTATAAAGATGGAACTACAAGAATAGCACACTCAGAGTGTAAGTAGTTTTGAAAATTATTAACCTTTCCTCCAAGTACTCAGGGTGGATTTATCTCTTTCATTTATGATAACTAATTATGTGGTTCCAGTGCGGAGATGACCCTACAGAAGGGACCGCTGACTCTACCAGACAAACTGTTCTTTAAGTCCTTTCTGATTAACAATGGTAAGGGTGGTGGAACTCTGTATTCCAGCATCTTTTTCAAGTAGTAAATTTTTTTAAAAAAGAATGATTCCGAAAATGTTTTCCACAGATGTCCTATAGATACAGCTGAGCATGCTGTCAGAAAACAAGATGCTCAGCATTTTAATCATTTTTAACTTTGTAACTGAGTCAACCAATTAACTGAATTGGTTATGTTGAGATGGCTATGACTTAACCTACTCCTGAGTACCAGCTCATGAGTCTGCTGTCTATTTTAAGATATAGGTGATAGAACAGATTTATTTATTTAACATACTCTCACTGAGTAGCTATCATGTGAAAGGTCAAATGCTAAGGGATGGTGATGCAAAGATGAGTAAAATATAGTCTTTGACCATTGGAAGTCATCATCTACATAGGGCGGACATACGTCTGGATTAATAAGACATCCATACCGAGTTATTGAAAATCAAATCATAGAGTACAGAGATCTTTCATTCTAGAAAGATCCATTATGAATTTAGCAAGTTGAATTTTCTACATCAGTATTGCTATGTTTGCTTTGTATTAGAGCTCTTGAAAGAAGCAGATTTTGCAGAATTTGTGAAAAGTCTTATATCAAAATATGCTAGCAATTTGTCTTCCTCCCTCTTTTCTACTTTTCTTTCTTTCTATCTTTCTGTCACCCCATAGATACAATAAAAAGAAACAACAAAAGAAAACCAAATAAATTCTCTTTATCATGAGAACTCTTAGGATTTACTCTCAACAATTTTCCAATATTATCACACAGCAGTGCTTACGTTAGTCATCATATTGTTCTTTATTTCTTATTAATTTTGTAACTGGAAATCTGTATACCTTCTTCTAATTCTCCCTCTGCCCGTATTGTGACTTCTGAGTTTATTTTTTCTATGATTTTTTTTTTAAGATTTCACATCTAAGTGAATTACACAGTTTTTGTCTTTCTCTGTCTGACTCACTTTACTTAACATAATGTCTTCAAGTTCCATTCGTGTTATTGAAAATGGTAGATATCCTTTCTTTTATGGATGAATAGTATTTCATTATATATACATATATATGTGTATATGTATATAAAATATACCTCATCTTCTTATTTCATTGATGGGCACTCCTCGTCTTGGCTACTGTGAACAACACTGCTATGAACATGGGGTGCAGATATCTTTTTGACTGAGTGTTTTTCCTTTGGAATATTCCCAGAAGTGAGATTGCTGAATCATGTGGTAGCTATATTTTAAATTTTCTGAGGATCCTCCATACTGTTTTCTATAGTAGTTGTACAATTTGCATTCCCAATAACAGTGCACAAAGTTTCCCTTTTCTTCACATACACACTGACTTTTGTTACCTCTTACTTTTTTGATGCTGGTTATACTGCAGTGCATCACCCAATTTCTGTCACTGATAGTGTATTTATGGCCTTGAAAAGATATACCTCAGTTTTCTGTTTTTCAAATTGTTATTGAGAGACATTATTGAATGGTTAAATCTAGTAATGAAAACTAGCTTTTTTCCAAAAAAGGACACCCTTTTAAGATAAAATATAATAGAGGGAAAAAATATCAGACGTCATTAGCCAGAGAAAGTATAACCTTTGTTTTATGAAGCATTTTTATGTAAATGTGTATATTGAGTTAGGATATAATTCCTATTTTGGAAAACAGAATAATTTGAAAAACATGCATCATATGAGCTGACATAATCTATGATAGTTTGAAAGAAGAATTATTTTTCTTCTAAACAGTTAAGATACTGGCATTTGTGGCCCATGGAGGGCTATCAGTAGTTAAAGATCTCTGCCTGGGTATGCAATGATAATGGAAGCCACCATGTAATTGATACTTTGCAAAATGACTTCGTGATTTCTCCACAAACTTTTTTTTCATAGATGACCCAACTCTGCTACTGTTTTTCCAAAACTGGAAATATAGTTCTTGTTTGAAACTGAGCATAAATGTGCCTTTCTCCTCAAGGAAGAAAATATACTAAGCTTTATTGGTATTACAGTCTAGTCAGTTTTGTACCATCTATTGTTTTAAAAGGTTTTTATGGGCCCTCTATATTGGTTATCTTTCCAGTCTTTTATCATAGACACTTTTGTCAACATCAACAACTGATTATTCCGGCATTCAGCTTTTGCTGGAATTTGTCAAACTCTGGGTTACACTTGTATTCAATAGTCAAATTCTCCCATCCACATTCTATTCTCCTTTTGGTTGGTTTTGACGAAAAGGAGAATTGCTTTAACTATATTCTTATTTTTCTAAATCTGTTAGACTGGAAATGAACTGTGGCTATTTAAAAAATTAGTTTGAGGTTAAAAAAAGAAATGAAAATTCTTCCTCTTTTTTCTCAATCTCACCAATTGCCCTTGTTTTTCATTGCTAGGTTTAATTATTACATCATTTAGTTCTCAGTACAAAGCCTGCTTTTCTAAATCATGATAGCAAGTCACTGATAAAGTCTTTTGATTAGTCACAGACAGCTTTTGTAGATGTCAGCTTGTATTCATTGCTGGCATCTTTTATGCAATTCAGTTCTTCAGTAACTTTGTGTACTCCTTCAGTTAATTACAGCGCGTACAGTTTGGAGATTGAGTTGAGCTGATGGATGTCAGTACCCTTTAGGATGCTAAACAGGTGATTCCACTAATTCTGAAGGTGGCAGAAGTGATGCTAACATAAATATCTATGGCTATTTCTAATTTGCACAAGAAGTTCAGGTGGTCACATACTTGCTATTTTGTTGTAGAGATTCCCAATCCCTTTTGCCAAAACCTTTGGCAACACCAGTCTAAAAGGGTTTCCAATGTAACTCTGTGGAAATTTACTCTTGTGAGTAAGCCATGGTTTTCACTATTCCCCAATACAATAACATTACTCCAAAAAGGATGAACAATTCATTTGGCTTTTTATTTTTTTAAATATGTGTTTTATTATTTCCTAGAAAGAACAGGAACATGTTTTTAGAAAAAGGAAGACTTTACCTCCTACAAAAGATCTGCCATTTTCTAGGTGTGACATAGTTGAATTCAGCTGAAATCATCCCTCTGTTGATCAGGAAACAATAAATCTGCTTGTCCTGCCTATTTTCCTCACAGGAAAGTTGTGCAGATTCAAGAAATTCGGAGAGGTGCAGAAAGAGAAGTAGTATTGTACGATAACCAAAAGTATAGGCCCTGGAGCCAAAATACTTGAGTTCAGACCCCATTAAGTCACTGTGGAAAGGATAACCCCACAGTGCTCCCTCACCGCATCTTTAAAGCGGGAGTAGTAATTATGCATTGTGAGGGACAAATAGTGAATATGAGTGAGGTCCTCTGAACAGTGCCTATCCTAAATACCACATAACTGTTGGTTGCTATTGATTATGCTTTGGAGGCTGAAAATATAGATATTGTCATACAGAAGAACTTAGAACAGCTGGAAATTCACAATGTCCTGTGAGCTGAAACCACCCAAGTAGGTTTTAATGGAGCATGTTTGAAGGGACTAGGTCTAAGGCATGATGAACAGATCTTGTTAATTATATAACCAGGAGTTATGGGTCCCAGCAAGGAACAAGAAAATGATTCAGAAAGAGAAAGCTGATTTTAGTGACAACATACCTAACAATTTTATTTAGAGTTGGCTCATATTTTAGTTGCCATTGTCTCATACGCAATGGAAAATGGATTGCGCTGTAATGATAAAGTTTGTAGAGATTAAAAGAATTTCAGCACCTTACATGTATATTTATCTTCCCAAGTCACATTTTAACTAACTGTGTCCTACCAGGAATAATTCTGATATAGAAGCCTGAAAATGATATTCATTTTTGAAAACAACCTACCAGAAATTATATAAAAAAAATTTATTTTCCTTCAAAGTAAATGTCTTCATTCAATTTAATAGCCAAATAAAAACTTATTATAAACTTATGATAAATGTAAAAGGCATAATACAGTATTCAGTTATTTCAAAATGCTACATTGCTCAAAATATCTTTAGAACTTTTTTCTTGTTTTTAGAATCGACTTTGAGTGACATTAATAGCTTTTCTTGACATTCATTTTATTGCTTAGTTAGATTTCTTCTCTTGAAATTTTCTAGGTTGGAATTAAGGATACCAACACAATGCCTTCACACCTTTGTTAACCATGTCTTTTGGCCTCCGAAAACTCATTTGCCCAATGATTAAATCACTCTCTACAGGCTCTGATGACAAATGCTTTAGGTTTTGTAGATCATCCTTCTGTCACAATTATTCAAATCAGCTGTTGTACCTTGAAAGTAATCAGAGACATTTTGCAAATGAATGGCATAGTGATGCTCTAATAACATTTTATTCAAAAAAACAGATGGTGAGCCAGATTTGGCCTATCAGCTGGTTGGTCAACTCTGATTTAACCCCTCACATATTGATGAGAATAATTAGTCTTTCATTCAGATTAAGGATTAAATGATGATGTAACATCGTCCCTGGCACATCCTAAACACATAATTTATGTCTTTCTTTCCCTGTGGCTGTAATGGGAATCATATGATCTTTGACATAAAAAGTTGTTCAAGTTCTGGCATCAATTAGCTATGCAATTCTCCGTTCTTCAGACATCTTATCTGTAAAATGAACTGAATGAAACTGTCATGAAACTTAAATATGACCAAGCATGTACAATTTCTAGCCACAAAGAAGGCACCCAAAGAATTAGCTGTTTCAAACTCTCTCTGAGGATTTCCATTTCAATGTATCATCTGAAATCTTTATATCCCAAGAAGCAGACATACCAATTTTATTATTTCTCATTAACACATACATATTTGGGGATTCCCAATGGTTCTTCGCTAGAAATCAGGTTTCATGACAGAGAAGTTAAGGCATCTTGACCTCAGGTCTCTCCGAACTTTAGAACTAAAACCAGCTGTCAAGATCAACCCGTCATTCTCACTTTACAGGTGAAGAAACTGAGACTCCCAGAGATTAAATGACATGCCCAAAGTCACTCAGCAACTCAGGGAAGAGTTCAGACCAGGACTCTCAGGACACTTGGTCCAACTTCTTCCTACCACAACACACATTCACCCACTTTTGTAATTTTCACTCTGAGAATGTCTTGAGTTAGCCCCCAATTTGGGGCATCTGGCTGTGTGCCTTAGATTAGCAAATGCAGAATTACTTAATCCCTTTGTGTTGCAAAGGAATCAAATGATGTCAAGCCCAGGGTAGCAAATTGAGTAAATGGGGAGGATTTCCCATGCCCCCTACTGTAGCAAGTCAAGCATTTCAAAGACAGACAATCTGACATACTGCTTGAGAAGGTTTCTGTGACATCACTGAGTGTGCACTTGAATTTCATAGGATCACACCCTGTAGGGCCCATGACACTCTACACACTGCTTTCCCCTGCTGATATAACTTAGGAAATGTCAGTGCACCAACTGTGCGGCATATATGGCATTTTGAACACACTTAACAATGGCATGACATTTTGAGCTACTGAAAGCAAAGCCGCGTGGTGTCTGCACTACACACATCCTAAATAACAACCCTCTCTTGTCCTGCCCTTCCCGGTCTTTTTGGCTCTCAGTCATCCTTTCCTCTGTTACTGACCACTTTCTACATATCCCCCCTTCTTAGACACAACTTTACTGGAGTTTCATTAGCATGAAATCCTCAGATGGTCTTTATAACACTAGAATGTGCTTTCTCTTTATTTTTCTTCTCTTTTTATATCATGGCTTTTCAAATAAACAGACATTTATAAATTGAGATGCTCTTCAAATAATCTTCCAAACACAGAAAGATCTTTTTGGTTGCTAAGATTAGAATCTGTATCATTCTATTTTTAGTGTAAAGGTGTACATATATGTGTGTGTATATGACATAACGTTTTTGTTATCGCCAATCTGCCCAAAATACTTATTACAGCTCTTGCACACACTAAGGCCTATCTCTGTAAATAGTTTTTGGAAGTAAAATTTTAGCAATGTCGAGTCTGTACATTTCCTTATTATTTAAAAAATATCCAGTTTAATTCAATTCATCAAATCAAATATTCATGCTAATTGAAATAGCTAATGTTGAACTGCACATTTTTGAACATATTTATTTTTACAGGGATATATTTTATAAATACCAATTTGCTTTTTCTGTTTTCTTTCATACAGGCTTTTCTTAGGGTTCAAATATCCTGGTAAGTACATCCTTAATGAAAATTAAATGTCTAGACATGTATATTTGCAAGGATAGCAATGAATACATCTTCCCCTTTTCATTTATGCTTTCAAAAAGCTTATTGTATTCTAAACATAAATGTCAATTGATATGTGATGGAGGAAACCATAGAAAGATAGACCCTGTGTTACTATTTTATATCACTGATGGTTTTTCCCATGTGTAAAATCTGTCTGAAAATTTTGAGTTAGAAAGCATACAGATGATATTGAATAACTTGAGGCCTAACCAAGTTGCCACTTCCTCACAGACTCTCCTTCCAGCACCACAATTTTCCATTAGGATGTTTCCATCAGGATCAAGTTCCTCTTCAGGCATAAGAGCTGCTCATCTTGTCTTCCTGGTCTTCATAAAGGCAGCTTGAAAGAGCCCATAATCAGCAGAGTGATCAGTAGCTGATTTAGTTCCTCCTAAATGTATTGGTAAAAGAAAGACCTGTGGGTCATTTAGCCACTCATTCTCGATACCTTCCTGACGCCACAGCCTCCCCCGTCTCTCTCCCAGCTAATGTACTTCATATGCTTATATCTGGTACCAGTTCGAATTCTTTGAGAGGTTCCATGATTATGCGTTTGCCCTAGAATTCTATATTAAGATATTTAACTATGTGTGATAGAGTACGAAGTAAAAAAGCAGCATATTTATAAGATAAATCAAGAGAAAACAACAAAAATTCACTACCTCCAGTAGCCAAATAATGAAACAGGGACATTTTGGGTTTCAATCATCTAAATAATAGTCTCAAAAATTAATTTACTTTTGACAATGTAAACATTAAAAGAAATGAAACACAGCATAGGAATAATTAATTTTCAGGAATGTATTTCCTCAAAAATTATTTTTTGCCATTGTACCTTGAATTATCACCCTAAGCTTATTTGAAACCCAAACCTATAAAACACCAGCAATTTCAGGGCTAATATCTACATTTTAACATTTGCTGTGGTCTACTAATTTGTGACAAATCATGGTTCTATTATTTGCAATTTTTGTAGTTTTTTCCCCATTCATCTGTAAGTTAAAGATTTCTATTTTCATGTAAATAATTTCTTTCTTATATGACAAAATATAATTTTACATGGAAATACATGTGCTCTGACTCTTGAGCTAAAGTTAAAGAAGGTATATTTGCTGTATTAAATTAGGCAGCATTTTGGAATACAACCAGAAAGACTGATTTAACGACAGGAAATTTTGGTACATCAATTTTACAAATTCCTGAGAGCTCTGATCTAGTCTTATAAAGGATGAGATTATAAGGCAAAGTCAAGTAACTCTTACACTTAAAATGTGTATTTTCATTAGCACTTTGTAAGGACTCTTGTTTTTCCTGACTTGGAAATGAGACAAAAGTTTCTGAAAGAACAGACTCTGCAAATAATTCTGAATACAATCAGGAAATGAAAGGGAAAAAAAGAACAATCTGAAAACCAGTAGGTGATAAAAAGAGAAAAAAAAGAACATTATGAAACACCTTTTCAAAGGTCTTCTAATGTACAATATTTAAATACAAACAGTAACTAGTGTTACAGCAGCTGCTCTCAGGTTTGCAAAATATATCAAAGTACAGCATATTGGAATGAGTCCTGAGTTTCCATTTACTTTATCTATCCAGACACATCAATTCTTTTTACTCCAGCCTGATAAAGTGGAACTGCGGCAGACAAATGAGCTAGTGGAGCTGACATAATGTGTTTGTCACAAAGAAGCGCTGGATAAAAAAGCATGACTTTGATCCTCAATGAGGTTACTATTTGCAGGACCATGAATTTAATTCTAACTTGATGCCTTCAGTCACTAGTCACTGTTTACCAGCCACAGTTCATTCCCATTGCATCTCCAACAGTTAAAAGGTTAACTCTTGCAATCCTCATACAAGCAAAACTCGGCTCAGTCCCAACCAAAAAAGAGAGGAAAATGAATGTGCAAAGGGTTGAGTAATGATCTTCGTAATATGATAAAAAACTATCCTGAGTTGGTGACTGAAGATAAACTAGCAGGTTGATGGCTACTGTTGACATACCCAAGGGGTGAGATTATAGTTTTAAAGGAAGCCAGCTTGATTTGTATTTAAATGATACACGCCAGATGACTGCCCAAGAATTATTTAGTGTCTGATACTTTCATATATATATATATATATATATATATACATATGCATATGTAGATATTGATATATAGATATAGATACACACATATATGTAAATATATACATATATACACATTGCATTTCTTATACAATAAAGGTATTATTCCTTATTATAAACACTTGAATATTTTAGAAAATAAAGATCTGGATATGAATTCAGTATGACGTGGAAACTTTTCCTATTTCATCAGTAGGATCCTGTATCCAAGCAAACTAATCCAACATTTTTTCTTGATTTCATCAGACAAATAAAAATACCATAGGTGGACTCTGCTGCTGTTGGGCAGACATAGAGAAAGCCAAAACAGAGCACAATCCTCCCCAGATATGGGTAAGCATTGCCTTGAACAAGTATAATGGGGGAAAGATTTTTTTCCTTTGATACTTGGTATCAGAAGTATCATGGATTTGTTTAAAATTTATTTTATAGTTTGTGAATCATTCACCCAACAAATGAAGAAGTGAAATACAATGAATGAAAATTTGTACTGTGACTCTAAATCAATAACTGAATCCCAGTCTGTTCATAAAGCACATGCTAACATTATGGGATGGAGTTAGGTTGCTGTCTCTTTAGACATGCTCTGTTGGAATAGCAGTTTGATCAACTGCCTTCAGCCCAGAGTGCAAACTATGTATCCCAGGGACATGGGTTCAGACCTGAGGCCAGGATGAAAAACAGATGAACAACTAAATAAAATAAATACAGTGCTTCTTCCTCCTCTCTCTTCCCACCTGCCTGCATCTTCTCACCTTCATTCCTGCCTGCATCTTTCCCTTCAAAATAAAATAAAATGTATCTCTTTAATCAAATGTTTGACTGGATTATACTAAAAAATATACAATACTGTCAAAGATATATTTATACTCACACATGATTAATGCTTGCTTACTAAAATAATTAAAATAACAAGACTTTTCGTGCTTTCTTAAATAATCTTTCCATGGAATTGTTTCAGAATGGACTATTAACGATGAACACAGATATTTACAGTACATGTCTCCATCTCTTTTCATAATATCTTGTCAGTCACATTTCACCATCCAATCATCAGTGGTCTCAGTTTCATCATAACTGAACAACCCCAGGTGACAGGGATACAGAGGCAAATGGAATCGACAGCACGTCAAGAGAAATTAGGTCTATCAGGAAGAGAACTTTTACTGCTCCAAGCCTCGAGAAAATGTTACTACATTCCCATGTTTCCCCACGATCAATTGGTAAGATTTGACTAGCTGTCAATTACTTAAAAGTTAAATTTGTCTGCTTCCCCATGAGAAAGGGATGGCATGATTTACCATAGATATTACCTGTTTGTTGACTGATGCCAAGGATCGAAATAACCATTAGCATGTATCTGACTGCCCTAGTGCAAATCCTACATGGCACCAAAGATGGACATTAGTAGTAGCCAGCAACAAAACATTTGTGCCTTCTGTTAGCCTGGCAGCACATCGCCAAAAGATGTTCTGATTCTCCATGAGGTAGAACAATAGAAGAATAAAACCAGTACGTGCCGAAGCAGGTTGAAAGATGACTTGGAGCCAATGAAGCAACAAGCTTCATGCCAAACTCATGCCCCTTAGGGTATTGTGCTTCTGCCCGACTTTCTATCTGGTTGAGTGAGCCAGGGCTAGCAAATGGACTACTTCCAGCTTTTCATGCAGTTTCATCTCTGTCTCCTATCAAGGAGCAAAAATATCCTTTTGGTAAAAGCTACGGTCAGTGGATAAAGCTTCTCTGGGCTGGATTTGGAGTATAGCTGATAGAAGAATGAAATTGCTATTCTTCAAATTTCAACACAACTCTGTGATTCTAGCTATCAACTAGCAATCCTAAAACACTCCACTGTCAACATCATGAAGCTTTGTGAGATCAGCCAATGTTACTTAAATTTTGTAAAACTTGGAAGTGAAACCGCCCTCCCTAAAGTCATTCAGCTAGTAAGTATGGAAGCCGGACATGACTCCAGGTGTCTTGCACCCAGCTCATTGTTGTTTCTAGTGTACCCCACTGTCACAATATCTGTCACATTTCCTAGATTCAGTCAAGACAAATTACTGGACACAAAACTAGCAAGGCCAATAGAGGGCTAACAAGAGAGGGAACTTGAAAACAGTAAAGACATTCATTTCTCTTTATGGCTACACTAATGTTGAGACCAACCATGAGTCAGATCTCACCTGTGAAAAGTAGGGGGTAGCCTCTTTGTTCATTTTATTCTTTCTCTAATATAGAAATATTAACATTGCTTAAAAAAAAAAAGGTCCTCTAAAAGGAAATAAATGTATGTGGGCGTTTAAAAGCATAAAACAAGGCATGCTCTTTCTCAATTTATATATTCATCGAAAATATAAATAAATTCAGATGCAATCAACAGTCTTCCAAAAGACACTACAAATATAAAAATGACTTACCTCTTATAACTTCAAATTTAGGGCAATGTGAGTAAATAAATTTGACTTTAAATTTGTCTAACTGTTAGAGTGATGCTGACATCCAGTGGCCTCTCCCAAAATACTATCTATTTGAAAATAGAGATTTTTCATTTGATGGTTATGCTTGGGTTACCTATTCTCCACAGAGCATTTTCTAGAATCTGATTGCAGTAGCTAGTCATCGTAGGGATGATTGTGTCTATCCTTCCTTCTAGGAATCAGATTGTGTTGATCATTGTGATCAGAGATCATTGTGATCTCAGCAATTAAAAGTAAGATCCTTTTTCTAAGTGTCCTTAAAGTCTATGCCAACAGGATGCTTCACAGATATAACTGTCACACAGCAAAATGTTTTATTATATCAGTTACTCAACTCAGTGTGCATGGGTCTCATTCTGTGGCGCATGCTACCGTGAGTGATTCCAGTCAAGTATCACCACTGTAATTCAGATTCCTAAGCCAGAGGAATGGTGCAATGTAGTTCTGGTGTCACTAATGAGGCATCGATGCTGCGAAAGGCCTTCTAGACAAAGGCACAGGCATTGCATAAAGGACTGGAGAGAACCAAGCCTGCATCTCTCTTGGCTTAATATAAATAGACAGAAATACCAGGTGCCTGTCTCTGTGTCCTAATGACACCTAACTCCACAATAAAGATTGTTTCAGGTTTGGCCAAAACTGTTTGCCTTGCCATTTTATACCAGTCACAAGACAGAGCAATTGTCCTTGAAGAGAGCGTGTTCTGCTATTACATTATTTTCAGCCTCTTCAGTGTTCTTTGTATGATGTGTTTCTTATGATTCTTTCATAAAAGTATATATCAAAAGCATTTTGCATGAAAATCAGTAGATAAAGTTTTTTTGAGAACTTTTTTTGAGAACTTTTGAGAACTTTTTTTGAGAACAGATTATCACAAATATGCCCAATTACCTTTGAAATCTGCTAATTAGCCATAGGATTTCACTGAACACAGACATTTTCACAAAGGGTTTAGATCTCAATGTGCTTGACTCTCTTTAACAGAGGGAATATGATCAGAAATCCCTAGAGGAAAGAAGATGCTGATTATAAAACAAGCTGTGGCAGACAGTGACATCTCGTGGAGAAAATGATCATGAATGGAATTACTGTTTTCTAAAATTCCATCTGCAGTTAACTTAACCTTGAATAGGGGGTTGAACTCTGAGGGTCCACTTCCATATAGATTTTCTTATAAATAGATGAGGTATTGATAAACGCATTATGTCAGTATATTTTCTCTTCCTGCTGATTTTCTTCATCACATTTTCTTTTCTCTATTTTAAGAATACAGAATACATAAATTATGCAAACTAAATGTTAATTTTTGTTTATTGTATCTGTAAAGCTTCTGGTCAACAGCAGCCTAATAGTAGCTCAGTTTGGAGGGTTGGGGTTGGGTCAGTCACTGAATGTAGATTTTCGACTGTGCAGAGTTTGGCATCCCCAACCCCTATGATGCTCAAGGGTCAAGTGTAGAAGCAGAATTTCCCATATTAGTATATTAGGTAAATAATGTCTATTCTTAACTGGGTCATTTGGGTTGTGGAATATTGAATGTACATAAAAATTAAATTGTATGTGGAGGTTAGGTTCCAAGGTAAGCTCACAAAATATGCCTACCTTGGAATGAGATTATGAAATGTGGTTTACTTTCAAAATTCTTAATAATGGACATTTAAAAAAACTATTCCAACCCAACCCTGATGAGGAAACTGGGACCCCAAAAGATTAGGTGACTTCCTAACAATTGGGGCTGCATAAAGATACTTGAATACTAGAGTGAATATCTCAGATTCACCCTACTGCCTGGTAAAATAGTACATCCTGTGTGTGACCATTCTAATGGACATTACCCTTTGCAGAGCTCTCCACTGGGTTGGCTGAGAACTTGTTGCATCTACAACTTAGCCTGAATTCTCCCTTTTCCCAATCCTATTGTCTCCACTTCTTTTCACAAGTGGAATAAATATTTTGTGGATTATTTCAATCCATCATACAGACCATTAAAGCTAGATTTAAATTTGGCCTCTAATAGTCTGCCAAGGGACCTAATCCTGTATACCTGGAATAGCTCCACTTACTTTTGCAGGTGTGGACTTACATATTCTCTGAATTCAATCTTATTCCCATGAAGAGGGAATTGGCAGAAATATGTTATTTTGCTCTTTAGTTTCAGGTCTATCTTGCTATTTATCATGCTGCTCTGGTCTCTGCACCCAGTTCCAAGAAGTAAGCTTCGGCCTTTCTATCACAACATTCTGACCTTTGCAGAGCAAGGGAAATATTTAAGGCCCTGAACTCCTCCAACAGGATGGGTCCCTGCCTTGATACATGTGATACCCCAAGTCCCTTAGCACGGAGGCCCTGCATGCTTTAACCTGCTATTCCTCAGGACAGAATTACTGTAGTTGAACTCCACTTAGCAGTAGGAATCTACACATGTGCTCTCTGCCATCCCTACAGCTGACTCAGGCTAATTTGATATTGTTTTCAGGTCTGATTTTTCCCTGCCCAGATGCACTCTGTTTAACCTACTAGAGCCAGCCTGACTCAAGTCCTCCCGGAGGATCACCCCGCAAACTCCGGCAGGAGTTCTCCCTTCATGCTTCTTCTTCTTCTCGTCTCACTATTAAAAGAATACATTTTTCTCTTCAAATCCACTCTTGGTGACCACGTTGCAATTCGGTCAGGGTACTTCTTTTAAAGATTTTATTCTTGTGTCTTGTGCGGTCCTCTTTAGGGACATTTACATGGAGCAGTGGAGACCTCTACTGGTGGTTTAGGTTAACTACCTAAGTCTACTATACTAGAAAATGTTAACTTTCTCCACTTCTCTGCTGGTTATTCAGTGGTATTTGATGTGACCAAGACCACAGTAAACATATGCCTGGAGAGAGATACGTCCTACAGGAGAAAAAAAAGGATTTAACCCTGATAATATTCAGAATCAAATATTCGCAGTGAATAATAAACAAAATTACCAAGAAAAAGTGGTTACAGAAAGAGGAGCAATTTCCGAATACTATGGGCAAAACTGACATCACTGTCCATAAGATAATTCAGGAAAAGTGCTGATTCCAGCATATTATGCCATCAAGTAGAAAAGTGGATTAACCTTTGAATATCATAAATGCTTACCCTACTTCCTCTTTTGGATGCAACAAAATTTTAGTTGTTGACAGTTCTATCAGTGAATTTTTAAATGCATAGCTGATGGTTATATACAGTTTATAAAGATTTCAAGAACAGAATATATTTATGCCAGTAGAGCTATTGGGTATTCTAGCTAGTTGCAATTCTAGCTGAGATCTAGTGATGAAATGAAAGTAACAATCGCCCCTAGGTTTATGGAATACTGCCTTCTGACTCTGATAGAAATTGGGTGAGGGGTGGGGTAAGATCCTGTTCAGGAAGAAACCCCTCATGGCAAAGAGAGAGATGGGAGTGGGTGGAGACAAGGGAATGCTTCAAAAACTACAGGGAGAGCAGAGTCCCTAAAATTTGCTGAATGAAAAATTCAAGTTCATATAGTGAGCTTAAAGTTAGTGTTTTTTTTTTTTAATGGAAGAATTTGTATTTCACATGGTCAGAGATCTCAAACAATATGATATTCCATGGAATATTCCAGACTAAACTTTGAGTAATCCCTGTCTGCCTTCTCCCCTTCCTTAGTTCATTTCTGCTAAGTAATTTTTTTTTTAAAGGAAAGGCACAGGCAGCAATGTAGGTGAGTAGGCAAACAGGAAGGAATGGAGAAGAGGAGGAAGAGCTTTATTTTATTTTTTTCATTTAGTTGTTCACATTTGTTGTTCACCCTGGTCCCGGGTCTTGAACCCTGGACCTTGGGATGTATGTGGGACTGCTCGAAGGTGTACTAGACCGCTAGGCCACCAGGGCACACCCCATTTCTGCGAAGTAACTTTTTAAAGGCATCCTTATAGATCCTTAAGAATCCTGGGATTAGAGAACAGCTATTCCTGAGCCTTAATCTACAGCTGACATATTTTGCTATTTAGCCTATCTACATGTTACTTACTGAAAATGTGGAGCTCTATTTTATGACTAGATGGTTAATGACAAAATAGCAGTCCAAGTAGAAACAGCATGAATTAAGCCACTACATCACTACGCACAATCAGTGTTGTCTTTCAAGGAGAATATGATTCATAATGACATGTTAGGAAAAAGGCTTGCCTTTTTTTAGAGTCTATTCCTACTACCATAGATATTGGCATTAGCATGATTATAAAAGCATCTCTACAGGGAATCAACTGGCATATTGGAAATATTATGAGCTCTCTTAACTCAGCCCTTTATTTGCCAGATGGCATAGTTGCTTAATTTTAGTGTCCTCACCTAAGGACTGGGAAACGTGGATATTAAATGATAAAAGGTATTCAATTTAATGATGTGAATGATATTCAGTGTCCCAATCAAAATAAGATAATGAGCAATAAAATATATTTAGAAGAGTATATTCCAGTTTTCATCATAAAATAACTGGATTTGGTACAAGGTGGGGAGATACAAATGTTACTTTTAATTCAGTCAGAATATTAAGCTGCTACTTATTTCACTGAACACCAGTATGGTTTCAAAGAAAAATGGTTCTTTACCTTTTACTGTTAACCAGGACAAGAATTCAAGTTAGCTTTGTGGCATAATTCAAGTTTTGGGATCAAGTTGGCTGCCAAAATAAACTGTTCAAAAATCTGTAAAGGCCTGCAAAACAAGGTAATGTAGCTTTAAAGTCACAGTACTAATGTGACAAATATCAGTGGAACTCTTGTGAGATAACTATTTTCTTTAATCCAAAGTCTTCATGAACAGACATAAAACAGACATTGGTCTATTTCAAAGAGAAAGGGCACCGAAAATCTCATTAAACTCATTTTCACAAAACTTAGTAATAATAAAACATATATCCATATAACTTTTATGATCTTGAAAGAAATCTACAGTGATATCATATTCTATCCATATATAATCTATGACATTTGCAAAACAAAATTTTTAGCCACATCCCTCGGTAAAATACTGGGGTTGGGACTAGGCTTTATTTACTCCTGTTCTCTTTCTGCTGTAACACTTTGTTCAGTCAAGAAACCTGAAGGTATTTCTACCAGCTAGAGGAAAGTGGTTCCCAAAAAATAGTTTCTCCAGTCATTGTTGGGGAGAGAAGGAGAAAGACAACATGCTCCCCTGGCCAATCAACAAATATCCAGTGACTTTCTCGGTTAAATCAACCCTAGTTCCGTAGTAAATGTGTAGCAAGGAGGACTCTGGTAGAGTAAGTGCAAAGGCACAGGCTGCCAACAGGAGGTAAAAACCAGGGATAATTGTTTTGATATTGACTCAAAATACACTTGCTTTGACATCTTCCTGATTGTGTCAAGATGAGGATTTGCAGCTGAACTTGGGATTGATCACTCACAGGATGATTTTCAGAGCCTCTATTCCATCGGTAGATTATTTCTTGGCGTGCCAATATTTATTCTGTTGCTGGAGGAATTTCTTGTAGCTAGTTGTCTCCGTTTGATGCTTATCAGGAAGGATTTGGGCCAGCCTTGTACTTTCAGGGCTCAGGAGAGTAACTTTCATCTTTCTGCTCTCAGACAGGTCATCACAGTCTCTGTCCAGGGCTGTCCATTGTGGTGGTTTCTGTTCTTCACACTGTCTCATTTTTGGCAGCTGAAATATAACCTGCAAGGGAAACTCAAAAGATTATTGGACGACATCAGTGTTTCCTAATATTGAAGTATTTACTGTTAAAACCTGACAATATTGTGGAAAGAGAGTGGACTGTCATGCCTTTGAAACATTTTTTCCTTTAAAAGGAAATGTGAACATATTGAAAAATAGTTCTATGAAACTTCCTAATCAGTCACAAGACTTTGGAAAACTAGAAGAACATAATATGCCAAATGGATGAATGGATGTTGGACTACTCCAGAGCCAAGACTCAAAATGGTGAATTGTGAAACTGGATGTATTTCATTACTTTATCAAGTGATGGCCAGTACTATTTGGCCTTATTGATTATTTAACTATTATAATGCATTAGCATGCATAGTGAACTTAGCATATAAAA
Source organism: Solenodon paradoxus (assembly GCA_004363575.1). Lineage (NCBI taxonomy): Eukaryota > Metazoa > Chordata > Mammalia > Eulipotyphla > Solenodontidae > Solenodon > Solenodon paradoxus. The sequence goes on along the minus strand of RJWH01000216.1, from coordinate 66,733 downwards.
TGTTTAGATATGGTCCCTAATATTTATTAAATTTATGACCTCTGAACCACTGTTTAAGTATCTGTATATCGAAATGGAGTGCTACTATTATCGGTCAGTGCCCATGCCCTCAACTTTCCTGCATTATGTTTAAGACGAAAAGACCAAACCACTATATTTTAAAGGTTCAATTATTCGTAAGAGGCTATGATGACAAATGTAGATTTAAAAGCTAGTCACATATAAATGTTAAAGACATGAAGTTAAATTACATTGTTTTTCAAAAATCCTGTTTCTTTCATTCTTTTTGGTGAGTACACAGCCAGACACTGCCCTGGACTCTTAGCCCCGCTGTGAAAATAGAGCAAATTCCTCATTTTATGGAGTTAAAAACTTCTAGGGAGAAGTAGAGATTAGCCTAAGAAATAACTTGTTGAATCACCATCAAACCCATATTCTGTCTTTTTGGAAATACCATTTCTCTATTTTCAGTGGTTCTCAATCCACTGAATGAGAAGGAGCATGTTAGAATCTGAGAAGACCCCTTGTATTTTCAAAGACTTCTGTTATATACCTCCAGAGTGCGGAACCACTAGCGATGGAATCCATACCCCGTAAGTTTTCAGTCACTATAGATATTCACAAAGTGCAGCTAAGATTGAGAACCAGTGACCTATAACTTAATACAGTGTCTGCCATATAGCCAATCATCACTGACTGCATTATAATAAATAACTTTCCTAAAGACAGCTCTACCCTGATTTTTATTAACACTTTGATTTGTATGAAATTAAAGGTAAACCTCCCAGAAATGCTGGTTAAAACAGAAAATTAGAATTAATTTTAATTTTGAAATAATCCCATTGCTAAAATTGACACAATGCAAACACACATTACAAACACTCACAAATAAAACCTTGGTCCTCATTTCCTAAACATTCGTTGCTAGCTGCATATGGCAAAGAAAGGGACCACAGTCTTGAGACCCAGGCAAAAATGTTTAAGAGGAATGTTTCATTTCCATTCTGCCCTGGATGGAAATGATCAAGGAAAGACTGGTTATCAAATCATCTACTCATTGAATTATTATTGAATGTTGTGAGTCAAATTTCCCCTTGAACTTTACCTTTGACTCAATGCAATGAAATTAGGTTGCATTGACTACAATTCAGATCAGCTATTGTCAGTTTAGCTTCAAGGGAACACCCCTAAAAAGTGAGGGGCAAATGCTGAAGCCTAGGGAGAGTGGTTCACCCACTACATTTAGGGGGTTCAACTTTCAGAACGTTAGAATAAGAAAACACATCATGTGAAATATGCTATAAAATCTTCTTTTAAATTCGTGCAATTTATGTTATCATTCTATAATACTAAGGAGGGGACTGATCCATGTTCTAGGATTCAGAATGTTATGTTAAGGAAAATCTGGCAAGTTGACAATTTTGCCAATACCAAAGCAACATCCCTGACCTTTATCTGAATTTTAGGTAGACCCTCTCGTAATGGAAATATTTCAGCAAAGTTTACCTTGCAAGTAACCTGCTTAAATCAAGTAAAATATATATTCATTGAGAATATGTGGATCAATCTCTAGAAGATAGTTAAATAAGGACCTTAGATAAAATGAAAACAGATACAAACTTCTGATCAGCTCAGAATTTCCTTTTATTTAATTTTGATAGCAAGGCCAAAGAATGAATTGGAAATTTAAAAACAAAAAACCTTGGGTTGAATATTTTTTTCCTAATATTCTTTCAGGTGCTTTTGGCAGGGTCTAGCTTATGTAACTAAGAGCATATTCTTATTGAAAATGTCTCTGACTACTTTTTGAGTTGAATTGAAAGAATTTGCATGTGAATCATTCAGAGATACTAATGCGATCTTGCAGAAGACCGTTTTATAACTATATCGCTCCTTGACTTCTATGGAATAAAGAAAGTTATAAAAATCATATTCCAAGGAAATCAATGAAATATTTTTAAAGCAACTATTCACCATTGAAAAGATCTTCTTTTTAGTCAAACTTAATAATCAATCCTTTTTCTCTTCTTTCTTACTTTTTCTGAGAGTCTATGAATTTCATTTGTTCGGCGTGGCTGCTGTTAGGAGAAATAGAAAGAGACTACTAGGAATAACTCTTGGTTCCTTCAAATGCTTCCAGTTTTCTTTGTTGAAATCTAAATTATGCCTTATCAAAAGGAAGGAGTTTTGGATTTTCCCTTTACATGTATATAAGTTGGTCACAGTAACCCTTTACTGTGAATAAAAGTTCTTTGCTATTCTTGGTTATGAGTACATCTATATGTTCAACATATGCCATTTACTCTAAAATCAGTGCCTATATTTTATTCTACAAAACATAGACTATGCTAAAAATTTCTCTTGGAAGCTACTGTTTTTGGATGTTTAAATCTAAGTGAAATGGTGCTTGTTTGCAACTGTCCACTACAATCCACCAGTTGTAAGTGAAACCTGGTCAGTCAATAAAAATTGCTGTTCAATTCATTAATTAAGCAAGTGAAGACGTTTATGTTCGGTCTCTCTTAGCAAGACCAGCAGTCTAACCAGGGCTTATCAGAGAATGCAGACTCCCAAAAGTCCAAATCCTCAAATATGCGACTTCTTCACTTAAAGGCTCTTATGTGTTTGCATAAAAAACAGAAATTTAACTAAAAATCTTGTATCTCTTCAACAATAAGAAGGAATAAATAAACCTGAAATGAATCCAGAGGCTTCTCTTGCTCTGAGTCTCACTGAAGTCTACCAGTCTTTGAATGTAATTCAAGAAAAGAATGTTTCAGAACCATATTCAATGTGTGGTATAATCTGTCTGCAAAATATATAGATTCACAAAGTGCTATGTATTTTCTTGAAACAGGAGATTTAAGTGGATATTACATATCCTTTATCTTTGAGGTGATACCCTGGCATATACCAAATTGCTGGGCTTTACAACATTTTTATTAACTGACAGGCCTGTGAAATTTCATAGTGTTTGTCTTCCATCTTCAGGGATATATCTGCAACATTGGTCTTCTGGGGTGATCACCACTTTCTACTCACCAAGTTCAGTTAGCATCATGTCCTAGACAGAATGAGCCAGAGTGGTATTCTTTGGAATACTCAGATGCACATGTGAAAATATGGATGGAACTTGAAGGCATCATGCTCGATGAAATAGTCAGAAAGAAAAAAAATACCATCTGATCTCACTTTATATATATATATATATATGTATATACATATATATATATATATATATATATATATATATATATATGGAATCCAAAAATACCAACTTCGGAAACAGGAAAAAGAATGGTGGTTATCAGGCATGAGGGGTGGGGAAATGGGAAAATGTTGGTCAAATGGTATAAACTCCTGGTTGTGAGTAAGCTCTTGGAAATCTAGGAATAGCCTGGTGACATAACAATAATGTGATATAGCTGAAAGTTGCTAAGGGAGTAGATTTTAATGTTCTCACCATATACACAATTAAAAATGCTATTTGTGTGAGGTAATAGAAGTGTCAACTAACTTTATTGTAGCAATCATTTCACAAGACATCTATCAAGTCAACTGGTTTGTATACCTTAAACTTGCACAGCATTATATATCAAGTATATATCAATAAAACAAAATACATTTGGAAAAAGTTGCTCAAAGTCCCCCATTAGGACAGAGTGAGAAAGTTAACATAGACTAGAAGGAAGATAGCTCACTCATGCTGCTCTGAAAAGAACAATTTTTGCTCCTTTCTGCACATGGGAATAACTTCCTAGATCTATAGCATATAAAGCACTATAAGAGCAATGGATCAGCAGGAGAAACCAGTTGTAGTGAGGACAATGACCTGAATGTGTGTCCAATAGCCCATCATTGTTTGCCAAGTTCTGATCCCCCCACAAGTGTTTCGATAAATATTTAGAATGGGGATATTGTAAGCTCCATCACCCCTGATTCTATCAATTCTTTTTGGTAGTGCTGATCTCTGATACTTTCAGGTCAGTCTTCTGACATGGAAGTTTGCATCTATTTTAACTGGGGTGGATGGAAATCTTTCTCATAGACTTCTGTGTGGTAATATTAAAATAATGACTCTTATTCCATAAGTCATGGGGCCACAATATGGTTTCTGCCAGGCGTTAAAACTGAAATAACTACTGGTGGCTCTCTGAACCTAGAGAATCCATTATGTAATAGACTTTGGCTCACATTCTATCACCTTCCTACATCTACCCTCACATTTACCAGAAAACTATGAAGATTTTTTGAGTGTTTTTCTTTCAGTTGAACTCAGATTACATATTTATTCCTCAGAATCTTAGTATTCCCATTTTATCATTATAAAACTATTTTGCAAATAGCTCAGACCCTATTTGTGAAAGATCAAAGGAGTATTTAACAAAGATTGTGGTGCCTTTCATCATGGTAACTGGCTTGCTCTTTAATCAATAGACTGCAGATCTAAGAATGGATTTAGGTCTGAATATTGACTGAAAAATAACAGTTTTCCATTGCAGCAACTGATAAAGTTCCCAGTGAACCTTTTCTCACCAGGTCTTGATATTTTAAATTGCATAAATTAAGTACCTCTCTAGTACGTTATCCATTTAGCTCATGCTTATGATAACTGTGATGCTCTCTATCAACACAGATCTTTGCAGATCAAGATATCTTGGCTAAAAACCATGTCTTTCTGTTTATAATGACACCTACAGCTACCTGACCTCTATGGATAACAGTTTTCATGTAATGTCTGCCATTCTAACACTCTACCATTCTCATTTAAATTATGGAACCCAGTTCTATGAAGCATTTTCAATCAGTAACTCCAGCCTACAGAAATTAGTCATCTCTCAAAGATGGTAAAGGAAATGCACACTGGGTCCTCCAAGACACATAGTTATGTACAAAGGTCTTATATAGATAAACTATTTGAACATACCGTAACACCTGAGCTCTCTGATTCCTTCCTCAGTACTATGCTAAGGAAGTTCTGGCATCTTTACATTATTACTTTAGATCATCACCAAGTTCAAGATTCTGGAAACCAAAATTGAATAACCATGTTGAATCGTCTCTGCGGTTATTATCAGACATCTAAAACTTGCGTTAAGGTTGAGTACACCATGTCAACAAATTCTCCCCTAGTTAGTTATGTAGGATAATTTTTAACTAAAAAAAAGGTAAAGCTCAATATAAAACTATGACAAATTATGTCAGAAAACTTGGTCTAAGAGAATTAAGATTTAGTCAAAAGTAGTTGAATATCAGTCTTAATGGATAATTCAGAACTCAGTAGAAATGTAGAAACTTGTAGTAATAAGCACAGGAAAATGTCACAATTGACCAAGCTCACATGAGCACCGTTAGAATTGATGTCAAAGCCTCTGTGATGGACATGAGTGGGGGAAATGACAAGAGGAGGGGGCCTGGCGTCAGAAGCACTGCCTGCTGACAGGTCAGCCTCCCCAGGAACAATACTGTGCATATTGACTTGGCTATTGTGAACTGTGCTGCTATGAACACAGGGGAGCAGACATTTTTTCTGATTAAAGTTTTTGTGTTCTTTGAGTATAGGCCTAGAAGTGGGATCATAAGATCGAATAGTAGATCAATACTTTTTTTTTTTTGAGGAATCTTCAAACTATTTTCCAGAGAGATTGCACTAATTTCCAGTGTTGAAGAGTTCCTTTAATTCCACACCCTCTCCAACTCTTAATTTTTCTAGTCTTTTTGACATAGGCAATTCTTGCAGGTGAGAGATCCCATCTCATTGTGTTTTTCATTTGCAGCTATTAGAAAAGGTGACATTGTGCCTTTTGCAACAATCTGGATAGAGCAAGAGGGGATCATGTTAAGCAAAATAAGCTAAAAGCAAAAGAGGACAGGTTTCACTCATGTTTGGACTATAAAGTAACCAACAAACTGATGAATTTCAACAAAATTCACAGTATACATAACTGTGGTTACCAAGAGAGGTTGGAGAGAGGAGGGAAGAAGGAGGGAGCAAGGTGGTGAAGGGCATTGAAACTCTGGTGGTGGATGTGGTGTGAAATGCACAGAATTAGCAGCAAATTCAATATTTTGAAAATACTATATAGCAAAGGAAACAAAAGAAATAATCAAATGCTTGAATAAAATAAAATTGTGCACATAATCAAGCTCAGAGAGGCACCATTCTCATATATTTTAATATAAGAAAATATATCAAAAAACATTCCCTGACTGGAATCCGAGACATTCAGAGAATGACTAGAGTCACAATCAGCAAGTTAGGGATGCAGTTCTCAAAGTCATATCTTGGAAAGGTGGATGACTTGTTGAAGCTGAGGCAGAGTAAGAACAGAAAAATCAAGCTCAGGATAGTGTGCATGTGTGTGCGTGTGTGTGTGTGTGTGTGTGTGTGTGTGCATGTATATTCAAGTAGAATATATATTTCAGAAGCACATGATAAATCCCGGGAATAAAAATTAGTATGACAGTTACCTTAGATCTAAAATAATTGTGATCCTATTCTTTCATTAAAAGGAGAGATTTTTCCCATTAAGAACAAAGCTTTACACTAAAGAGAGATTTTTCTTTCCATGATAAGCGATTTCTTGTTTCATGTGATACATGCTCAAGCAGCAGTCAGCTTAACCATTCTTTTTTCCCTTTAGGAAGGATATGATCTCTTCTTCTTGAATATAATTAAGAGAATGAAAATAGTATCACTGGAGGGTCCAGAGAGCTCTCATTAACTTCTTCATTCCAACAGAGAGAAGTCAGAGAGATATCCCTATTCAGAAATGAAAAGCAGCTTGGCATATTATGGGCTGGCAGGAATACATACTTGTTAAATAGCATCTCAGAAAAATAATGATTTGCTAGTGCGCCTAATATCATGAAATTTCTTCTTTGTCAGGAACTTGCTTCTCCTCTGCATTTCTCAAAAAAGAGAGAATCGGAGGATTTTTTCATTCTTCTTTTCTTCTTCCTCAAGCAAGTGTGTTTGTGGCTGATGATCCAGCTTGGAAACCTATGGTGCAAAAGCAATCAGTTACTTAGAAAATGTTGTAAATTAAGCCCCTTTGTGTCTGGGAGAATATGCGATTTAGGACGCATACAGAGCAAGCTGAAATACAAAGCAAAATCACACCGGTCTTTTTGAGAACAGCTTCACTGAACATCCTGTTTTCTGCTGTGAACCACGCGGGTCTGGAGCAGCGACTTGGAGACAGCAGGTCTTCACAAAGAGAGGCACCGAGTAGAAGTATCTCTTTTATTGTATTACCTTGGCTCAGGTTCCAAGTGCATGATTTCAAATAATAGAAGCAGAATAACCCTTCTCCGAGTACAGTGAATGAAGGTACCTAATATTCAATGAACACAGCTTTCAGAGCGGCTTAGGGAGGATGTTTGTTTACAGTGTTATCACAATGCTCCCAAAAAGATAAAGCAAACACAAAAACTCTTAAAAGAAGAATCGCACTTATAGTTTGTACCTTTTGATGATAAATTAAAGACGGGTAGGATTGGTCTTCCACTCAATTCCATCCTCATTATGTAAGTGTTTTATCATATAAATAAGATACAGCTGGATTTATTTTACTCAATCTAGACTATGGTTTTCTTAATGTGGGAACTTAACCCTTTGCAATATTTTGAATATTCATGTGTGTACTTCTTCCTTATTAATATATTTTATTGATTATGATATATAAACCTCCAGCTCTGAAGTTATTAACAGCAAATAGATCACAGGAATGTATGAATATTAGTGAATAATACTTGGAACATTAAAGAATATATAACTGTCAGGTAAAAAATGAAAGATATTTTTGTTCCTTTATTTCCTCTAGTGGTTAGATGTACTCAATCTTATCCTTGTTATTATAAATGATCACAGTGAAAGCTTAACCTTATGTTGTCACATTTTTCAAGTATAAAATAAAATAGTAACAAGGGACTTCTTTACTCAAACAAGGATTTTTAAAAAAACATACCCAACTCAATTTTCATTAATTATTTTTAAGCATGTGAAATTCTGGTTACGATTAATTTTTTCATGAGAAAGTAATATCTTGAATAATTTCAGTAATCTTCACTCATACTACAAATACATTTTAAGACTGAATAATCGATTTTTTTACTGTTGACTTTTATGTGTCTGAAATCCTCATTTTCTCTCTTTTCTCATTTTGCTCTATTGTACCTTTGTTATCTTATTTTCCTAGGAAAGCTTTGTTCTAAGATGTTTTGCCTTCATACTTAATTGATAAATTGTAGGGATAAAAATTCTTACTTCAAGCAATTATTCCCATAGTCAATAACTTACTGACAAAAGTCAATAACTTTTTGTCCGATAGATTTTCAATTGAGAAATGCGAGGTTGAGCGTTTTAAATCTTCCCCTCCCCCACTACATTTTTCTGCGTTCAGAGCTATACAAAAATATGTTTAGGTAGAGGTCTTTGTAATATTTTTCTTTATTGTTGTTCAAAAAGTGACTTCTCAAGACTTATTCTTTCAGTTGGTAGAAATTCTTCTTCAACAATTAATTGATTTATTCATATTTATGGCAAATTCCACACCCGCATTTTATCTTTTTTCTTCTTTTCCAGGTACCTTTGCACCATGAATGGTGGTTCTGCTCCATCTATTCTTCAGCTCATGGTTTGAGTCCTGACGGTTATGTTCTTGTTGATGATATCTGGATGAGAAGCAGGAAAGGATGTAGGGAAACACACACTTGTCAATATACAGAAATTTGGTGTCATTGTGGAGAATTTTAGTGCATTCCGTTAACAGTTGGAGTTTTCTGATTTTTCCCCTTTCTCTATACTCTTTGCAGTTTTAGTATTTTCTCATCTGTTATCTACATCCCACTCCCAGGCCTACTCTCAGTATGTCTTGTCTTCCTACCTGTCTCCTGCTTTGCTCAAAGAGCTATTTCCAGTGCTTTAGTCTGAGGACAAGCTTGCCCACCATACTGTACACCAGGAACAAGGAAAGCCATGACTGGTAGTCTTCCTGGCAGTGGTCCTATGGCTACTCAGGGACAGCCTGCAAACTTTGGCTGGTTTTCCCTTCCTAAAGTTACTTCCAGGCTGCGAGTTCCTTCTGAGGGACATCTTTTGTTGTGACAGCATCCCTTTTCTCTCCAGTGGACTCGTGTATGTACTCTGGTTTCTGATTCAGTGTAGCCTCACTTCCACCCTGCTGCCCATCAGCACTTAGGGTGCACGAGTAGACTGTTTTTTCTTCTCCTCCTCCTCCGTCTTTTTCACTGATTTAGATGTTTTCATACAGATTTTCTGTTTTACTTTTTCTAAAAGAAAGGAGAATCTTGGAAAATGAGGCTAGGCATTTGTACTCCGGTTACTATCCTCAAGAGTGATTCTGGCAGAACTTCTGGGTTGGCTGAACCAGTTTTTAGTGACAAGCTCCTTCTCTTTGCCCATTTCTGCTACTGAACTTACAAAATTAAAAAATGAGAATTCTTGCTTCTCTGCAGTTAGAGGTGGCTAAAGTGATACAGTTCTGAATAAAGAATGTAGGCAGCAGAAATCCTGGGAGGAGGGCTTCCTTTCATGAACACAGCCTGAGAGCTGTTTATCCTTTTCATTCTCTTCTCTGTTCTCCATGCTTCCCCTTTATCCTCTCATCTGGTAATCCTAAAAGAACAGTATAGGCTCTAAACCAACATTCCAAGGATGCTCATAGAGTGTAAAGGAAGAAATCTTAATCCCTGTTACTATAAATGAAGAGCTGAGCCAGCATAAATAATGTTTTCCTTAGTTTTATAGGGATTTTTTAAGGGCTGGCTATATTTTTAAAGCTTCTTTCAGACTTTTTCCCTGTCATATAACTCCTAATACACCCTGACTAAGGCTTGTTAACAAACCAAAATAGAATGTCATTGAAATGAATCTCATCAATATTAAGTATAAATTATTATTTCAATGTTATTAACTTAAGATAGCAATAGTCCCCTAATGGATCTACAGATTCAACAGGATCTCAGTTAAAATTCTTTCTAATGCTATAAAAATTGACAAGATGGTTAAATTCACATAAAATACAAAATACACATAATAGCCAAAAAATCTTGTAAAGGAAGAGCAAGGTTGGAAGTCTTATACTTCCCAATTTAAAAACTAAAATTATATACAGATGCTGATTTGTGATGATGCACACCTGAGAGTTACACGATGTTACTTCAGTTAAAAAAAAATATGTGTGTATATATTTAACAAAAGAGGATATTAGCATAAAGGACATGCAAATTAATTTTTGATAAAATCATGTTGTATTTATTACCATAAATTGAATTGCATTACATTCATGTAAATACAGTGTTCAAATTCAAACTATCTAGTCTGCATTGAGTAAAATGCAAATGTGATTTTAGGGAGGACTTTTTTAGGGAGGCGTTATTTTTTCTGTTTTTATGTTGAGTTCTGCCTCATTGGATTGTCAAGGTAATATCCAGTCACAAAGCATTTTAAAGTTGAAGATAATAAGTACTGAACATTTTTAAGGAGATTTTCTATGGAAATTAGTGTGGAAATATGTAGGATAAAATGTATCAAATAACAGTGTAATGTTGCTAAACCTAGCTTCAAACAATGCTGTGTGTGGCAGTGGGATTATTTCTAGATGGCATTGATGCATAGTAGCAGAGTGCTGCTGTCTGTATGATTACAGATGGAAAGAAATGCAGTTTGAGAAATGGTAAAGTATAGGATACTTTTAAAATAGCTGTTCTTGGGGAAATGATAACAGTTATCGAAAAAAGCCATATTTATGATATAGAAAGCAGGAAATTGGCACACTTATTCAGAAAGGTAACTCAGTTTAGCTAAGTGTCTGGGAATGAGGATTCAGAGATAAACTGATGTACATTTTTTTATTAAGTTGCACTAATAAGATATTAGTTATGGACAGCAATCTCTACCTGATGTAGGTTAGGCAAGGTTACCCTACTTCATCTCTCTTTGGGGTCAGAAGGAATGGTTTCAAAGACCTAGAGGGTGGGCAACACTGAGTTGATGGTTGAGAATGAAAGCATGTCATTATCATCATATTAATAGTAGTAACTGTGTAATAGAATGTATTATATTGTATGGTATTTATTGATGGAAATATCAATTCCAGGATGAAAATGAAGTTTGCAGGTAGATGTCATTTCTCAGAGTGTTATCTCTAGAATTTGTTAGTAAGCCAAATTTAAAATAGCAATAATGATGATGATGATGATGATGATGATGATGTGTTAATATGCATGTCGGAGAGTGTGGTTTGGCAGAAACAGCTTAAGATTTGTCATCAGAAGAACTGTATGCTTGCCTGGATTTCAAACCTCATTAATATGTAAAGGTAGATAAGTCATTGTTTTCATTATATTTTAGGGATTTGTTTGATTGCAAACATAAATCTAATTACTAAACCTTAAGGGGAAAAGTTAATTTATTGACTCCAGTACCCACTACAGGAAAAAGGACTGTGTTTGTCTCAGAGTTCTGTAGGATCTTAAAACTGGAGGCCATGAACGACTGCACTGTGTCATTTCTCAAATTATCTGTGACAGGTGGCTTTATTCTTTAATATTGGCTTCACCATATAGAAGGCACCTGTGCATAGCAGCTCTGAGCTGACATAATTACAATTTGTGATCAAAGAGAAGAGGGCCTCTGCTATCTACCTATGTTTGAACATCTCAGGGCAGTTGCTGACTAGGTCAGCTTTGGCCACATGCCCAACCCATGAACCACTGCTCTTGCCTGTCATGGGGGCCAAGTGGACTTGGCCATTTGGGGTCACAAGCTGACACTTTTGGCTAGAAGACCGTTTTCTTTGATTATCATAACCATCCAGAAAGAAAGTGGGATGAGTAAACAGTGGGTAGACAAAACAATGGATAGATAATATGGGCATTATATATATTATTTTCTACCATAGGCATAACAATAATATAAATCTCATGGCAATTTTGTGACTGCTGAGACAGTAAAGGATTTTGAAATCTATAATGCAACACACTACTTTAGATCGTTATTTTGATACAAACTTAACACATAGCAGTTATCATTCTTACCACTAGGTGGGAGTCAAGTATAATTAGCTTATCCAAATGCTGCCTATACAGTTAATAAAAATAAGCCTAAGTACTTTTTAAAATGGACTTCAGTGAACCAGAAGGTAAAATGAAAAAAACTTTAAAGAGAAAAATAATATTTCTTCACTTTAATGGCTTTTCCAATCTATCCATCTTCTTCAAAAGTATGCTTGCTGAAATGTTCAAACTTTTTATTTTTGTTGGCTTTTAAACAGCATTGTTAATTTATAATTTATATATATATGAAGATCATTCGCTCATTAGCGTTCAGTTTATTTAGAGTTGTGCAATCATCATTACAATCTAATTCTACAACATTTTTCTCACTCTCCCAAAGAATGCTTATACCAGTTAGCAGTCACTTCCCATTATTCACCTCCAACCCCGCTCTACACACTTGGGCCTCAGCCTTAGGCAACCACTAATTGACTTTCTCTATAGATTATTCTCCTAGATAGTTGTCTGTTTTTAAACCAGAGCATCTAAAGTTGGATTTTTCTTCAGAGAAATCAACAAATGACCAGCATTTTCTCAGTAATGTGAATAGTATTGTCTTTCCACATGCTCATTCACTTACTCATTCATTTAATCATTCAGTGCACCTGCAATTTATTTTTGTTGCTGAATCTTTGCTAAAGTAGTAGAGTTTTCATCTTACTGTAAATGCAATATGAGTTCTTTTGAATTACATGGAGAAGAAATCAAAGAGCTTTAGTCTGGATTCTCACATGTGTGTTTCAGAGAGATTCCAGTACAAATATGTGCCTCAAAATCCAACCCCGGGTATTGAGAGGGAGCATCCAGGTGGGAGAGAGGGATGTGGATTGAAACATTCTCATGGAAAAATTGACATTTGAACAGAATTTTGAAGGGCAAAAGTAGTTAGTTAAAGGATGGAAAGAGGTTGCAAGGTCATTTTGATTTAGAACATCTATGAGACAGAGCAAGTACCTTGTTGGGGAGTGGGTAATATTGAGGGTTAGAGATGGAAATGAACTTGGAAAATCAAAAGAATCCAGGTCACAAAAATCCTTTTATGCTATGATTTCAGAGTAATCCACTTAGAGACGTCATACAGGGGAAAATGCAATCAAATATATTTTTCAGAAAGATAGCCTTAATGGTAGTTTGGAGTATAAAATAGAAGGAAACTAATGTAGGCAAAGATGGCCAATTAGGGCATGGTTATAATATTTCAAAGGAGAAAATGTGAAGATTTAATCACAACGTTGACAAATGGAGGAAACTCTCCTTAACTTAAGAGAAATAACACAAGTAGGATTAAATAAACTTGGTTATTCATTTGATAAGGATATTAAAAAAAGGGAATTAAAAAGCTTAAGAACTTATGAATTTTGCTTGTTCAACTGGGCAGGAAGTGATCGCATTTGCTGACAGGGAACTACAAAAGAAGAAATGGGTTACAGAAGGACCGGATAGAGATAAAAGGGGATACAGTAAATCTGAGATTCCACTGGGCATTCAAATGGAGAGATTCTATTAATTGTTAGGTCTACAGGTGCTGAGCAGAAGATGATTCAAACTGATAAGCCTTTCAGAGATGTTAACATATAGACACTAGTTGACCTAATGAGTGAATATCTTGATATTCACCTGTCTTGATGCCTTTCTCATTCCCGTTTCTGTCAAACTCTTCCTTATTCTGTAAGTCTTCCATAATGGCTCCTCTACTTCTTCCAGGTCAGGACGGGTCCCAAAGTATACGTGGTGTCCATGCATTTGTCATGCTCCATCAGAGCCACCATCAACTTGAATTGAAACTGTTTTACATGCCTGTGTATCTAACATTTTCTATTTTTACTTGTAAGACCTTTTAAGCCTAGTAAGTTTCATGGCACATGAGTGTCCAGAAAAAGATTTAGAACTAATCTTTCTGAACCAAACTCTAAATCATTTTCATACCTTTATTAACATATATTCTCATTAAGTATGTATTCCAGACAGTAGTTATTAACATATATTCTCACTAAGCATGTGTTCCAGACAGTAGGCCTGTAACAGGGAAAGTCTATTTTCTATACTTTGGCAGGGGAACATGTATGATGCCATGTATTTTGGTATGAAAACTTCTGTTTTAAAATCAGTAGTCTCTGGACTTAGTCATATAGTTTAGATGACTAAACTTTTGAAAGAAATTGGATACTTCTAAATGTTTTAATGAAAGGACTTAAGTATATAACACTAGTGATTTGCTTACATGACCTTTTACACTTGATGTTTTTGATCATTAAAGGGACCTCAAGCAAAGATTTCAATAACTTTAAATGTTAGAGTTACTATCATAGTTTAGATAATTCTTTATGATTATTCTTTCCACTGAGAAATCTTTGCAATAAACTGAATTCTTAAAATATTGCCAGCTGGTCCAGAAATGTAGTACTTAGGATGCCTTATAATATATTGACTGATTTTTGTTACTTTTCTAGCTGATCAAGAATGCAGGATACATGTAGACTGATGTAATTTTAATAAGGAATAGAGAAACTTGATCTTTTTATTTGTAGTATTAAGAAAGACTAATGATTGCGAACTTAACAACCAACTATGATATTTAACATCACAGCATTAAAAGAATGATTTAAAAATTACTTTAAAACAAAAGTCAGGGTCTGTAGTTACACAAAAAGTATGTTGTAAGTCAGGAGACCTAGATTTGCCTGATAATTTTGCTATTTGCATTGAGAAAATGGCTTTGAAATTCTTGATGATTGTTTTTAATTTATAAAATTTGGATATTTCACATCTGAGATGTTATATGATGTGTTTGCTTTAGCAATGGTACTTTGAAAAATTATTTGTATTTTAGTTGCATGGTTTTTTTTCCTCATCCTGAGGATAGATAATCAAATAAAGTCAATTTTTCACTTGCTGCCTTTTTTTCTATATTGCTGAATCAGCATGATGATGGGGTTTCTGCATAGTCTCTTAATGTGTGGTCAGGCTCATATTTTCAAGTCATTTCAATTTCATTTGTGCTTAACACTTCCCCTGTAAAGTTTTATCAGAAAAGCTTAGGTGAGCAGGAATAATATACAAAATTTTTCTACTTCCCTAATGGGTCAGTGTGACGCTAAGAAGGACACAGTTAACTACTCAAATATGAAAATTGAAGAAACCACTTTAAAAATCTCTTTTAAAAAGCATGTGCAAGGTTAAATAAATCAATATGGGATGGTTCATTATCTTGTTTCTAGTAATATCAGGGTGTCATTATGATTCCTGAACATGGAAGAAGAAGAGGAGAGAAGAGCAACTGTAGATGATGATCTCATTATGTACACTATCCCCTTGAGTGGAGAAATATGAAAGTGGTTCAGCAGAAAAGGAGCTAGAGAAGTAATTACCCAACTTCATTCTCTCCTTACCTTCTTATCTACTGTCAAGATTTACTTTTTACTAAATCCATTCTGAAGACAGAAGACAAAGTAACTTTATTGAAGCAATCCACAGAGGTTAGCCTCTCAATGTCATATTAGGTGAAGAAGGATGCAAATTGAATATGGCGAATTCATGGGGAAGAGCCAAAATCATATTTATAGATGTGTGTAATCTCCAATGTATGTCCATATCACTTAAAGAGTCAATGTGATTTTATCAGTCGTGGTTCCACCAGAGGAATAGATTCAATAGGTGGATGGATGGATGGATGGTTGGATGGATGGATGGATGGGTGGATAGATAAGTGAAGGGAGGGAGCAGGAGTGATGAATTGAGAAATATAGAGATAGTGATTGAAATTACTGACCTATATGACTTGAGGATTGTCTAAGCAAATCCAAAATCCATAGAGCAAACGTTCAGGAAGAATAAGCTGAAAAGTTTTTGGGCAGAAGATAAAACTACTGTCCACATAGAGACTCTCTTCTTCTTCATGGAAATTTTAATTTTGCAATTTAAAGTCTTTAAACTTATTTGGACAAAATCCACTCAGATTAGTGAGAACTGTCTCCCTTATTTAAGGTAAACTGACTACAGATGTTAATCATATTACAAAACGCTTTCATAGCAACACTAGATTTGTGTTTGAATGATTAGTTGGGGACTGTAGGCTTGACACAGTGTAGTGAAGGAGTATAAAGGGAGAAAAGACAAAGGATTGCCCTCAGATGTCTTTGATCATGGAAACCAATGTCAAAGGCCAAAAACCAGTAAGGGAGAAGAAAATAGAGGAGAAAATTGTTCAAATACACAAATACTGCTATTCAGAGATATAAGGTGAACATGTACTGGTGCATCCATAGGGAAATGCGGTCAAACAAAGATTCCTTTTGATTTTATACTAACACAATAGAAAAACCATAAATGAAACACTACTATGTGAATAAAATTACTCTAGGAAGGTGAATGTGGCTTACTAAGTATGGATATTATTTCAGTCACTGAGAAAAAATTCTATTCCCCAGAATCTTACCTCCTAGTTGAAATAATGCAAATAGCTGTCTTTAGGCAGGATGAACATGGACTTATAGCTCATCTGCTCTTTTTCATGTGAATTATGCTATCTTCCTATCTTCCTCTTTCCTAGAAGTTACAGGCCCCTATCCCGTTCCTTAGCTCAGGCTATATACCCCCATAATCCCTGTCATTGGAACCCTCTTGTCAATGTAGTCTTCTCATATGTAAGTAATTATATTTTTTTCCATCTGCTAATCTGTTGGATGTTAATTTGATTATTTGACCAGTCCAAGAAGAACTGAAAAGGGGAGAAGAAATGTTCTTTCCTCCCTGACAGACTCAAATATTCCAAGTTGGTTTGAGGGATATGGCAGAGACAAGCCCAAAACACCATGAAAGCACTCGAATGGATAACTGAATTCAGCAGAGGCTATGTTCCTAGGAAGAATGGATATAAAAGAACTTTGGGAAAAACAAGAAAATTAGACACATATAGGTTGGCTTTGTGAAGGAAACAGCAGGAACCAGCTTTTAGAGGGTGGGCTATGGAGACTCAGGTTGCAAACAGGCAGAAATCATATTACAAAAGGTTTTATTTTGCTAAAATTTTCACTCAAAAATTTTCTTTCAGATAATTTACATTATAGTTTTACTTTATTTCTCTTCAAGCAAATATTGTGCAGTTCCTTGCTTTCCTGTTTAGAATTCCGGGCTTTGTTCCCTATTGCTACTACTCAATGAATCAGTGAAAACTCATTGAAAGATAAAATTGTCTCCAAATTAAAAGGTGCATGTAGGAAAAACAAAAGAGAAAAGCTGATGTTTCAATATAATATCATATGACTTTTCTGTTCATGCCCATTTGATTTTATTTTAAATACAATGTCTACCACTAAGAAAAATGAAAAGTTTTTCTTGTGTCACAGGCCTGTCACATAAGCTCCATTTTTCTTGGACTGGGATTTGCATAATGGGCTGGTGATTGGGTCTAGGAGGAGTCTAGTTAGATGAATAACGGAAAACAGCACTGGCTGGGAAAGAACTTAGTGAGAGAAGAGAGAATTGTGGAGGATCTAGTCTTTCCAGGAAATCAGGTCAGTGTATGAGAAGCAGAGGGAAAAGTAATGCAGTGTATTATCTATCACTTAACTTATCTCTACTCAGCCAAAATGTACTCATAACGAATCTTAAAGCAGAAGAGCAGTTAAAAGCAAAACAATAGAGTGGAAACTGAAAGAGCTGAACCTGGCAAAGGATTTTGTGATCATTATTAAATATTATATATTATTTAAATATTTTAGTAATTCATCACCATAGGATACTTTTAACTGCTTTGTTGTGGTCAGTCATTATTGTTGTGAGTCTTAGTGCCAAGGTTTACCTTCTGCAAACATCTTTTTGTTGCTGCTGTTTTGGTTGGTTTGGTTTTAATTATTTTTAAAGGTAATTTTTTTTTAAAGGAAATGTGCTGGCAAGAATGAAGACAAGAGGGCAGGCAAGAAGAAAGAAGAAGAGGCATCTTTATTTTTATTTAGTTGTTCGCACTAGTTATTTACCCCCAGATCTGGGATCCAAGAACACAGGGATATGTGGCCTGCTCCTTTGGAGGTGATTTGCCTCCACCAGGGTGTGGCAGCAAACATTCTGCTTTGGGGTGATTGCAGCCACCTCTTCACATAGAATTACCTCTGAGTTATACTCAGATCCCCAAGGCTAGGCTGTGGGGTGGGTGATTTATAAAATGTCCTTCCCTGTCTCAAGGGGGATGGGTTCTTCAATGTTATTTAAGTGTCAGAGAATGCAAGGGAGGCCACAAATACAAATTTCGGAGAATGCAAAGGAAACTCCTGGAACTTCATCTACAAGTGTCTTCTTCTTCTCCCTGGCCTGCTTTCCTTGTCCCTGAACCTCACTCTCTAAAACACTCCCTCCAAAAATTACATATACATACACCAGGTTCTACTTCCAGAGAGTCCAAAATAATCACACTGAAAGTTCTAAAATGAAACAAAAATAGATGGCTATTTATATTATTTCAAGAGATATATGTTAAAGCCAGAGACAAGATCCATGTTTATAGACTTGACCATTTAAAAATATTAAAGACAAGATGTAAAAGTCAAACTGGAGAAAAATTGGGACATCTTTGAGAGTCAAAGGATTGATATCTTATAAATAAATTAGAAAAATGTCACCAACCTAGGGGTAAATGCTCAAAAAATTCAATTCACAAAGGGAAGAAGCTAATGGACAGTGGAATAATACAAAAAAAATCCAAATTAAAGCAATGTGTTATCATATTTTGGTATATAAATTGATCTTTTTTTTGAGGATGATAATGTTCAAGCTGGTTAAGAATGTGAGGTAAAAGGCAATTTTGCACACTCATGGTGGGAATTTATTTTTTGGCAATCATTCTTGCAGTATATTGCTTAAATTTATACACATTGTTTCATGCATAAATTCCACATTTGTTTATTTTCAGGAATTAAAAATATGTATCAAAGTTTTTTGAAAAGAATGTTTGCTTTCTTCTTGTGTATTATTATGTAAAGTCAAATGCTAAAGATTATGCTGAATAACGATGTGATGGTGAAAACAGCAGTTATTCCGTTTTTGCACATTGTTATTTTAGTCCTATAACTTGTCGTTCAGTAGATACTATTATCATTCACATTTACAGAGAGGATGATTCAGTGTCTGGAAGAAAAAGTGACACCTGGGGTCACAGACTGTTTAATATCTGCAGGAGCAATCACACCTCCACCAACAGCATCCCTCCTTTACTTCATGTGACATAAAACGCAGCTATTAAAAAAGTTGTATCATGCAAGAATATTCACTAATATTGAGCATGTTAAAATATCTTGCTAAATGAAAATATTTAGAGAAAACAGTACATATGTATGGAGTATGTCTTTTGTATAAGTAAAAATGAAAAGCACACGCACTGTTCCATGTGAAATTGTTTACAGAGACATAAACACGTTCTAGTGTACAAAGATTTCATTATATCATCGTGTGGTAGGCAGAATGTAGAGGGGCTCCTTAGAACCCCACCTATGTATAATCCTTTCCTGTTGGTTTTAGCGGGGACCTGAATTTGCCTCGGAGCAATAGAATATTACAGAGGTGTTGGAATGTCACTCCATGTTTCCTGTGAATGACTATTTTACTCCCTCGGGGCCTGAGAGTGACCTCTAGGAGTTAGCAGTCTCCAGTCTGACAATCAGAGGAAATGAACTCTTTTTAACAACTTCAGTAAGTTTAGAAGAGTATTCTTCCCTACTTAAGTCTCCCATTGAGAACACAGCCCAGCCAGCCCCCTTCCTGCAGCCTTATGAGTTCCCAGTCAAGCTGTACCTGGATGATGGACCCCAGGAACTATGAGATGATAGATGTATGGTGTTTGATCTGCCAAGTTTGTGGCCATTTGCCTGAGAATAACATATAACCAACACACAGAAGTATGGAGATAGATTTCAAAGAATGGTCTATGTGGGGACAGCTTTACCTCTAAACTGGTAAGTACAATTAGATCCATCTGTAGTCCGATAGTCAATTTGGTAATGTCAGAAACTGTCCAAATGACATATATTCCTTATTAAATCCTTACAACAAGTTTATTATTATTGTCACTTACAGCTGAAGAAGCTGAAATACTAAGTTTGCAATGCAAACAATAAAGAATTCAACATAATGGTATTGTCAGCCCCAGCTGAGGATTTCTTTGGTCTGTCATTGCCTACAATATGGGGAGGATATGACACCCAGAGAAATCCTACCTGTTTAACAGAGACTGAGTTAACAATAAAAAGTTTATACTGCTCAGCAGGAATTTCAGACAATTAACTAGGTTTGATTCCCTCAGTTAGTGGGGAAGATGTTCTTGCTTTCTGAATGCAGAGCTCAGAGCAGTGGAGTTAACACAGTCTGCTGAGAATCAACCACTTCATATGAGAGCCAAGGTCCCTACAGTTTCTGGTGATCCCCATTCTTTCTGGTTCCCTGAATTCTAGCTCAGTGTTCCACGCTCAGTTCTTCTAATGGTTTTGTAAGACGTTAATTCGCTACATCAAATTCTTCCCTTCTGAAAATGTTAAGGGTGGTTTCTGTTTTTCCAGTTGACCTTGACTGCTAAAAGAATTCGCTGAAGATAGACTGGGGCTTACATCTACCCTATTTCTTTTCATGGCAGCTTTATAGGACATATGCACATGCTAATGAATAACCACTTGGCAGTTTTCCCTTCACTTCACTTTCTATCTTTTTCTGTTCAGTGGGATGACTTATTCTACCACATTCAAACTTCCCCCAGCCTCGTCTTGTTTCCCATGACATCACCTTCTCATCCTCAGAGTAACTTTCACAGGCTGCTTAGTTCTCTCCAAAGTCCTTTACAGAGGCAATTCATGACCTTGATCCCCACAAAATGTTGATCTTGAAAACATTCTCTAGCAGAATGCCATAGTTTATTTTCTGAGTCATGTATGCTGGACTTCTGTATCAAACAAAAGCACATTGTTCAAATTACAGCTTTTTGCATTATTTCTTCATATTCCTTACTCTTTGTTTATTGTTCTTTTCTCTTTTCCAATATCAGAAATGAGAGAAGAGAGAAAAAGAGATGAGAAAGATGTCCCTCAATTTTAAATGTTTATTTTTACTTTTATGCACCACTGCTTTTGTCAAAAGGACCATTTACCTAAACAGAATTCATTAAATGGTAATTGACTTCATTTGATTTTCTCTCATTGATAAGTTTGGTTCCAGTTTCAATTTGCCAAGGAATCATAGCAAATTATGCTGCAAGTCCATTTCTCATCCTTTATTTTCTTTCTCTTCTTCCTATTAGGAATATTACCCTAACCTTTGAAGGATAACAAGTATTAAATATTTACCTGTTTAATGAAAAACTGTCAAATGGAATACTTAATCCTGGTAGGACACTAATTATTCAGAAATAAGTAGACATGTTTATTTTCAAACATTAGACAAACCCAAGAAAATCCCTTACCAAAAATACAAACAAACAAAAAAACCCAACCTTATAAGCTTCCAAAACACATGCTGAAAAAGAAATATTTCTTGTTACCAAATTTAACAATCCAAAAATCTAAAAACAATTCATAGTTCACATTTTAAACTGTTTTGTACTAAAATTGATTTGTTCTTGAGACCTTCCCATTAGCTAAAACACTATCTGAATTATAATATAAAAGCAAATATTTCTTCCACCATTAGCTTTTTTCTTTAGAATTCATGAATCTTGCCTACTACCCAGCAGAGGGAAGTAGCGAACTCTCTAAGTGCTTCTCAGCTGTCTGTTTCTGCTGCTTTAACTCTGTGTGGAGAACAATTATTGAGCTGTCAACCCAAATTAGCACAGAAATGCATGGAATCTGTTCAATCGAAGCCACCTCCGTTTTCCAAAAATTCTGCTTCAGTTTACTGTAGCACATTGAGTTATGAAAGAGATATTTGCATGCTCTAAATTAATTTGAAATAAAATATGAAAAGGCAAAGAAAAGCATATGGCCTTTGAAATTGCTTGCATTATTTATATGGGAAATTCTCCACTATCAGGATCTTTTATGCTATGATCAAATGGAACTAGCCCCGGTTTTCTTCTTTAGTAACTTAGCATTATAAGAGTACGTATGTATTTGGATGAAGCCTTTTCTAATCAAATGAAACAGGGAATGGGAATCATTGCAACAGATTTCCCTTTATTTTAGCTTTGCATTAACTGCATTATATATTTTAGAGCAGTGTTCTAGATGAGAGAGAAAAAGCATTAAAAATTACTCTTAAAATTTCTCAAGTCATTCAAAGAGCATTCTGCCTTTGTGAATGCATAAGTCATTTGCATTGACTATCCTGTAAACTTTGGTAAGAAATTATTAAATAACATATTTTACATTAAACAAAAAAATACCACATTATACCTTCATATAATTAATTCTCATTAAATCTATAAACTTAAATCTATTATGCTGCTATTCTGCTTAGGCTATAAACTTTTTATTACATGCATTTATCATGCATTACATACTATTAGGTACATTTTATTTTGTGCATTTTTATGTACATTATTGAGAGGAAGGAAAGTCTATTTAAAAATCTACCTTAGGATCTGAATTAGATTTTTATATTGTATGTGGTGAAAATTTCATAGTGCCCTGATATATGTCAATGTATGCAACAGAAAACAGCTTTAGCTAATTTATATATTAAGGCATTCCCTTCCAAGTATACTTGATAGGTCATAAAATATTTCAGAATGTCGTGATTCAGTCTTGGAATACAAGAAGCAGGAACAATGTTTAAGTATACTTGCAAACTGGGTCTATCAATACACCTGGGCAAGGATACCCATGTGTCAAAAATGCCAGGGGACAAATGCTACAGGAGAGTTACTGCCACTGGGGACCTAGATTATAGCTGGAACTAGCTCTTCCTGCTGCCCCATTGTGGCCTAAGTGGATTCTGTGCACTCATGCTTTACCCCATCACCAGCTTCTCTTTCAAAGACTGGGATGGCCTATTGATGGTCATAGTCTGGAGCAGATGGCCATACCTCAGCTGCAGGGAAAGCAGGCAGAGCAAACACTGTGATCTGGTTGGTGCCCTGCTGATCAATAGGCTTTGTTAGCTCATGTGTGAATCCCTCACTGAGGGAAAGGGTATTCACACTAGGTGACATCAATATTGACATACATCCACTACATACACTCTTCAGCAGCTGAAATGTAGTAAAGATTAGCAAAATCGCATAGAGGTGCTGGTCATTAATGGAGCTGTTGAGGGTACACTGTGGCATTTACATTCAAGCAAAGGGGAAAAACTAAAGCAATGGATGACATAAATTAATAAAATGCAGAGTATTTTGTTGGATAGTGAAAAATGAAGTGTGTGTGTGTGTGTGTGTGTGTGTGTGTGTGTGTGTGTGTGTGTGTGAAAGAGAAAAAGATAGAAGAAAAACTCAACCTCAACTGGGTTATCTCAAAGTCCATCGATAGTACATACAACTCCGAGTTAAGGATTTCTAGATTGCATTCATTGCTCCTTTAGTTTGTTATCCAGATTTTCTATTTCTGTAGTATTATAGGTTAATGATAAAATTCATAATTGTTAGGAGAGAGCTCTCTGTGATACTCTTACATTTCTGCATATTCTGAGAAGACACACGAACAGATTTTGTTCCAATACTGTTTCCATGGGTTTGTATATCCATCTTGTAAGGCATACCTCCTCCCTCTGGTGATGAGGTAGATTCCTTTCCTGACTAGGGTGATAAAAATTATGTCTCCAGCTAGCTAAGGCAGTCACTTTTAAATAAAACAATAAGTTTTTTTATGCTTAGGGCTCCTTATTTTTGATGCAATTCCGCTGCTTGTGCAGAATTCACTGGGTCTCTCTGTCACCCTGTGAAATTTGGAGGCAAGAGGAGTGATGGGGACATGCAGCTGGCACTGCTGGCTATGCAGTGAGTGAAGCATTCCTTTGTCCTTGACCCAGGAGTTTCGTGTTTTCTGTTGATGTTCATGAAAACTGGTCAGACCAACTGTTAGTTTGCAAATAGGAAGCGTGTCAAGACACCTCCTAACTCTTCACAACAATCATCAATACACTATTTATTTACTTAATTTTAATAAGAACACTTTATATGAGATATATTGCCAGCAAATACTTGGTCTTCAAAGCATTATTATTTAATTCTAAGTACAATGTTTTACAGAAGATCTCAAGAATGTAATCTTCTTGCATACATGAAACTTTATGCCCACTGAATACACACACACACACACACACACACACACACACACACACACACACAAATGAAGTAAAGAGGAAAACAATTTAACAAGATAAACAAGTACAAAACAGTGTGGGTAAAATGACACTGGTCTTTCTTCTATAACACTGGTCTTTTTTCTCTGTTGTCTTTTCTGAATTCCATCCTCCAATGTTCTTTTCTTTCAGCTGGTTCCCTATGAGGTTGTAGTCATTAAGTGACTCAAGCTCTTTTCCTTGAAAATTTGAAACTTTTGACATTTCTCCTCTTGTCCTTCCTTTACTTCTTCCTCCTTCTCTTCCTTCTCAATCAAGTTATTGAGACATGATTCATTTAGATTAAATTCACTTTTTAACCACTTAATTTGTTAATATTTGACAAATGTGCCATCGCCACAATCAAAATACAGAATAATTCTATCAACATAAAGTGCTCCCTCAGGTAACTTTGGGCCCCCAAATCCTTATGTAATAGACTGCTCCCCTTCAGATAAGACGGGGATGGTTTCATCATCCCCAGCATTGCTCTGTGTCATGGGGCACCAGAGGCTCATCCTTTAGTGCTGCTGCTAGTCAATTAACCCAGATAGCAAATACCAAATTCTAACAATGTCTCTGAAATTCACTCTCTGCATCTGTGTCTTCTACCACTTCCATCTCATTTTTGGTTATTAATCTAAATGAAGAGACTTTTCTTCATCTAATATTTCACCACATCTTTTGGGGAGGATACAACTGAATGTCTAACAAGTGTAGTTTCATGCCTAATGTCTAATCTGAGTGTAGGGTAGATAGCGTCTGTTTTCAGAAGTTAAAATGGAAACCTATGCCAAAAAAATCAAAAACTTTTCTGAAACCCACATTATAACCTACTATCTACATATTCCCCCAAACACTAGTATTTTCAAACATTGTGCAATGTATTACATGTCCATGCCAGTCCCCATACATTGCACTGGCATATCAATCAGTCTGGATTAACACTTCCAAAATTCCTCATAAAGTCTCTGAATTAGCTGCTAATTTGACATTACAACACACAATATTAAAGGGAAATTAAAGTCATATTATTTTGCAGATGCAGATGCCCATTTCAGCACAAAATAATTTAATTTAAGAATTAAAACACTGTCCTAATACCTTTTGAAAAGCAAATTATGGTAAACTGCTAATGCTTCAAATGAGGTTTTGCAAAATATTTTAAGTGTCACTCATCTCTTTATGCCTAATTAGAATAGTAACACAATTGAATTAAATGGGTACTCAGATAACAACCACCTTTGCTTAAGAGTTTAAAAAGATATACTCATCGAATCTTACGTCAATAAAGACATTTGTTTTTCCTTCACTTACAGCTGTGCTGAAATGTATACTGGTGTTTTAGGTTTCAGGATAGAGGAGCATTTCAGACCATAGTGAGTTTCAATTCTATTCCCAGGAGGCAATAATGCAAGGAGGACTAGAAGCAAAATGTACTAAGTGTTAGAAATATGTAAGTATCCAAAAAGTTGTGAGTGAAGAAAAAAATTAATCTCTCCGTTGACATGAGATTTGCAATCTTCAGAGTCCAATAGTTATTAAAGAAATTGAGAACATCAGAATCTACAGGAGAGAGTATTTTCCAAACCTCTTAACGTAAATTTTGTGACTGAGTATTGATTTAATTCAATACGCATTGAGCACTTCCATGGGATATGCTAAGCATTTACGAGACAAAGATGAATAAGAAAGAAAACTTAGAAGCTACCAGTGATATGTAAAAAGAGGTTATAAGAAGGGTTAATTACCATAGATCTGTTTTGTCAGTAGAAAAGGCTTCTTTTCCGTTTTTTTTTTTTTAAATACTCTTTATCACTGAATTTTACATCCGTTTTCAAAGATAATTTAACAGATAACAACTGAAAAACATTTTAGCAATCTGCCAATTCATTCAAAACAGGTACCTGTCAGCATGTTAGTGACAGTGCCAGCTGGTGAGCTAAAATTATATCTACTCAATTGTTATTCTGCTGTGACGAGAGAAACGATCTAAAATAATGTAATTACCTGACTTGTGAATTTTCTTAATTTCAAAAATATTGGTTGGGAGCTAGTAGAAAAAATATGAAAAACATTTACTTCTATTAATACCCATCCTAATTTCCTCCTGGACTAAGAACATAAACATTTGCTTTTTATTAAGAGATGTCAAAAATCCCTAAAATATTTTGCCAGTCTTTCTTATCTGGGGGAAATGGCATGTATGTTCAAGACAATCAAAATAAAATCATATATAACTGGGATGTTTCTAGATACTGTAGGAATATATGTTATCCATTACTTCTGAAACAGATGGCCCCAAAGTTCTATTTTATCAAAGAGTCACCAATCGTGAGGAACAGGGTCATTAAGAGAAGATCTCAGCTGCTTAACCTGCTTCGATATTTGAAATTTATTTTCAGGAAAAGTCATGTCTCACCATATATTAATAACTTGGAAATAGAGCACCAGCTGTTGATTCATGTTTCAGCCTTAGCTAAGAAATCCTTGTTTTCTTGTTAACCAAAATATTGAGCTTGCGGATTAGAAGACAGAGGGGGTATAATTGCTTGCTTAGAGGCATATCTTGGAAGAGCATATCTTGAGCATATTTTTTAATTGGAAAAAATGACTTAGAAGAATACAAGACAGAATTCTGGTTCATAATGTTCTTTCCTGGGGTATGCATGAGTTAGTAATTATGAAAATATGATCTAGATCTTAAAGAAAGACATCATTGTATTATTTCCATAAAACATGGAAAGGTAACTGTAATTTCGTTTCTGCCATCTCATTTGGAGTTTCGTTTGACTAACCTTCCACTGTGATCTAACTTTTCTATGAGTGCTTTGTTATCCTAAAGAACAGTGATGTCTTTCTCTGGAAAGCTTGCTACTAATGCAGTGTCCTTCCTTCCAAAGCTGGTATGTAGGTTTGTTTCCAGGTACAAAATTTGTAGGTTTCTTCCGAAAAAAAATGTTCTCTAAGTGTATGCGTTAACATCCACAATAAGAATCTATATGTTAGTATTTTTGCTTTCATAAAATAGGAACTACATTAAATTAGTAACCAAGCACTAACTGGTAGATTAGCTTAACTTGGATAAACAGGCAAAAGGAAAAAGGTATTTTAGTTATGGAAAGAGCATAAGAAAGGCTACAGATGCTGAGCATGGTAATGGGTTATTCAGAAATTCTATATGGATGATGAATAAATATGATTGAGTACTATAAATATGCAGTTCAGAATTTCTGGCTGATATTCATACAGTGCATACATTTTATGAACCAGATATTGATGTCTAAATTGCTTCTAGGTTTTTCCAATAGGTAGCTTCTAGAACTTATTACTTCACATAAGAGTATCAAATTCTAGTTGAACATCAACTTTAAAAGAAAAATAAGTCAATCTAAATTCTAAGTAAAAAAAAACAAAAAAACAAACTTCTGAATGTTCTCAGTACTGCTACCTACTTCCTAAATCTTGTTATTCTTGCTGCCACAGATGTAAGGTTTCAAATATAATTTTAATTTGGCTCTTTCTATATGTATCACTAAATAAAATCTCATTTTGAATGACTATATTATAATATACAGATTTAAATTCTTTGCACTGTTGAAAGCCAGCAGAAGTTAATAGCTTATATTTGGTTTTAAAATCTTTCATGGTGATGATTCATAATCATAGTGATCTGACTTAAATTTTCATTTCTAAAATCCCTGTGCTATGTGGCTTTACCCCTTCCATTCTCCTGCCCTTCAAATTCTAAGAATTTTCTTGGACACTAAGAATGTTGAAAGAAATAGGGGAAGCCAGATGACATTCAAATTCTAGTCTGAGTGGATATGTCTACGTATATATATATATATATATATATGTGTGTGTGTGTGTGTGTGTGTGTGTGTGTGTGTGTGTGTGTATACATATATACGCACACACATACATACCCACATATAAATGCATTTATATGTATATGTTTCTAAAAAATAAAATTTGAATTAATTTTAAAGATCCAATGGGACTTATTAGTGATTCATGAATTGGGCAGTACCCTATCTAGCAAGTGAAAGACAACTCTGTAAAGCTGTACAAAATGAAAGAGTTTTATAGGCAGAAAGAGGGTGTGATAAGGGAAAAGGAAATTATTTTAGGCTTAAGTAACCCATCTATGGGGTATAGAAAAAGGTCTTGTATATTATCTCATCTTCCTTTGGGGAATGGAAAAGATTGCCTCATTTGTGGTTAAATTTATGTTAACCAGTTAAGACTACATTCCTCAGGGAAGCTGAAACTTTAGTGAGGTGAGGTATGAAGTCTTGATGGGATTCACACAAGTGTCTCCATTTTGAGACTGCCATTTATGGTTATGAGTATAGCTTTTTCATTATATAGAATGGATATAGCAATACAGAGAAAAATAAAAATCACAAATAATTTTAAGAGTTTAAATGGAAAAACATATCCATTTAAGATTCTCTTGCCTTCCCTTTTCCTCTATGCACATTAATTCTCACTTCTCTCTTACTTTTCTGCAGTGTCAGTTAATAACTCTTTTTGCCTCCATCTGGTGTGAAGACATCCATTTCCAGTTTATTTTTACTTAATGGAGGACAGCTAGTTGCACAGAATATCACAAGAAATGTGGAAAAATAAACTACTATCTAGAAGTTCAAATCAATTTATTCAGTGCTCCTTTGCCACAGGCCTTGGCATCACCACATTTTTAAAGGAGTAGGAAAAGATTCATAAAAAATCCTGATCTCTAAGTGTCATTTTCTAAATTGTGTGATTTCCCCAGTAATTCTAAGTCGGACAAACAATATGTGACTTTATCATTTTCATCATTTAGAGTAATAAGTTATTACTCAAAGATGTAAGGAACCTCAATAGAGGAGAAATAACTGAATAACTGCAATAAAGAGATTACTCAAAACTCAGAAGTAAAGGAATCACCAGTTCAGGTCATTTACTTCTGAGTTTTGAGTAATCTCTTTATTGGGAATACATAAACAAACCATATGTATTCTTTAGCACTTGGGTACTTAGATATGTCTCCATTGCAGAGAAGATGGTGGTATTATTCAGAGTATTCTATAGGTGTATTCTCCCTTGCTGTTTGGAATGAAAAACTCTCCTATATCCGCATTCTTTTAATGAGTAGTTCACTTATAAGATACAATGTCAATTTTATCTTCTGTGTAAAGTGTTGCAGTTTACAAAGCCATATGGAGACTAGCGACAAAATTTCAGACAGCTTGTATAGGAAATCACCTAAGGTGTGTTTTAAATTTGAAATAAATTCTGAATTAAAACACAAGAACTAAATGAATATGACTTTCATTTTCCATTAGCAAAATTAGTCTCCAGGTCCCTCTGTTCAAAATCAGTCTTAATGTCTTGAACCTTACATCTTTTAGTTATTTCTCTGGCATTTCTATAACAATGGGTATGGAAATTGTCCATTTCCCTATTACCATCATTACTATTATTTATTATCTGTTTACATATCATAATAAATGCACTTTGAAAAGGGAAGAAGTCTTGACTTTCCTGAGATAGTGAACATCATGGTTTAAGACATTCTGATAATCCAAATCATAAAAATGTTATAAATTAAGTAGCAACCACTTTCTGACATTATTTGCTGATATACATAGAAGTAATTTGCATTTAAGCAACATCCCACCAAATTTTAGCATCATCGTAACCACAATTTCATTGTAAGTTTATACTAAAATGTAAAGGAGAAATAAGTAGTGCAGAGCAAATATATTTTTAATTAATAGAAAACATGATATCAATAATGTAGGTATTGTATACTTACCAATTAATGAAGCAAATTAAAAATATTTGTAAAATCAGGACTAAAATTCTTAAAAACAATATTTGAAGCATGTTAAAATTCAGAATACAAAACTGTTTGGGATGGTCACTCTCTATGTTTAGATTCTATTTATAGCAGTCATAGGGATAAACAGATAAAGCATAAACACTTTCATTAATAATATGAATTGTTAATGTATTAAAATTCATTTATATCCCACACCATTTATTTATTGCTTGATGTAGATGATAAATTGCTTTTTGAAGCCTGAAAAACATGAATAAGAAAGATATATCTACCCTCTAGAAGCATGCAATCTTATTAGAAAGACATATAATATAAAAATGAAAATCCTAATCACAGAATGTAATGAATTTCCATGTGTCCATTCAGGTCTGATCATTTTCCGTCTTAGATCAATTATCATTTCTTTCACGAAGGCTTTCAATTCCTGAAATGGGATATATTTATTCCATCTCTGGGACCCTACACAGGTCTCAGATTGTGCATGTGATTCAGGAATCCACTGAGAACTCTTAGCATGAAGGAGTAGCTCTTTAACCAAGGAAAGAAGAAGATGGGGACTAGTGCAGAAATGAATGAGAGGAGGTTCTAACTGAAGAAAGAGTTCCTTCAAGGTGGAACTGATGGGATCCAAGGAGTGATTTGCTAAACGTGAGGAAAATCAAGTGATTTTGCCCCAAAATGAGTCAGATTGTCTAGTCTATAGTTCAAAAATCAGATTTGAATGAGATATACTTGTAAAAATTGAGGTAAATGTGACTACCCACAGACAAAGTTAGAAAACCCTCAGGATAAAAGGCCTAGAGAAAATAATAAGTATGACTCATGCAACAAAAGAGGTCTGCAGAAGGATATCAAGATGAGGCAGGCAGTTAGGTAGAAGAAAAAAATACCACAAGGTGGTGCCAAGAAGGGAAAATATTTAACCATGCTGAATTTCAGAGAGTAAAAATAAGAAAAATGAGTGTCCATTACAGCTGGGAAAAAAGGAAAATAGTGGTAATTTCATGAAAAGCGATTTTAGAGGAACTTGCATTTATTTATGAGTCATTTGAAGTTAAGAATGCATTATTTACTTTGAATCTCATCATAGCTGTCTGATGGAACAAGTGCCACTCCTCCCACATCTGTATGGTTCCTTACTCATATACATGCTGTGCGTGGGCCTTAGGTTTGTGTAAGCTTTATGAAATGAATTTGATCAAGGGTCTCCCTCCATGGGGCCTATAGCTGGCATAATCCATATACTGTCACATTGTGCTGGTTTTATTTTTCTTTCATTAGGTTTGGGCTCAGTGACTTCAGTTTATTTCTCTCTTTTACTCCAAAGCACTTTCCTATTTATCTCATTGTTAACTTGCATTAGTACTTTGTGACCATTTACTTATTAGCTAATAAAGGAAAACAATCATTTAAGCCAGTAAGTTTTATTGGTGGTTCCCTCTCTAATATTTTAAGATAACACCTTTTCAGGGTCACTCCTATGTTAAGTGGCAGCAACTAATTAGAACCACATCATTAATACCTTAATCCACTTTAATACAGTCACTATTCAAAAATAACTAGTTAAATTTGTGATTACTGACTATTTGATATCCTGATAATGCTTTACAAGGTAAAATTGCTGTCATTCATAAGAATACTGAACTTCAAGAGGATGGAAGAAGACTTGAGACAAAAACAACAAATTCAGAAGATAGTGTAGGCTGAGGTTGATCCCTAACACCATCTGGAGAAGGCTCAAGAATTTTCCACAGATTATAATATCAGAGGACTCTGGTGCTTCAGCAGCCCACTGGGGGGTGACCACATCATGAGAAGACTATACAGAGGAGTGATGGGTTTTGAGGTGGGTGAGGGAAGTGTGGGGATTTTATATGGAGGCAGCAACAGTGACCATCGTTTTTGTTTCCAGCAGTGGGTGGTTATAAACACAGCCAGTGGACTGTCAGAATAGACTCTTGACTTGAATAAATGTCAAAAGGAGATGTTTCAGTGCAGTAAAGTGAGGAGCATAGAGGAGGTAATGTCACTGGCACACTTCCTGCCCCATACCTAGGGACTCAGGCTCCAATAAGAGAGCACTCTGATCATACAGTCTCTTGATGGCTAGACTCAGTTCTGGTGGCATGGTGAGGACAGCAAGTCCAAGTGCAGTCAGCCAAAACAAGGATCCCAGTCCCAGCCAGTCAAGTGCTACCAACAGAAACGAGTCCCCCAACCAAGCTAGGCTGCAACACCTGTCCCACACTCCAATGTGCTATGTCCCCACCCAGCAGCCATCCTGTCTCCCTAACACAGCAAAAACACGCTATGGAAGTGTGTAAGGGTCTAAAATATAAAACAACACTAGTGTTTCCCCTGTTAGAGAAGAAAACAATAGCAACTAACAACTGATCAACAAGAACCCATCCTATGGGTAAAAAAGAGCACTACGTATTTCAAAGCTTCAAAATATGGAAACACAACAAAGCTCAACAGAAATCAATTTGGAGACATGAAAATCTGTTTTTGTTTTTGTTTTTTCAAAATGAAATGTATAGGCAGTAATGAAGGCAAGTAGGCAGGCAGGTAGGAAGAGAGAGGAAGAAGAAGCAGTTTATTCATTTTACGTTAGTTGTTTATTTGGTTGTTCTCCCCAGCAGCTGGATTTGAACCAGGGACCTTGGAATATATGTGAACTATGCCTAACCTCTACTATATAATGTGACCAGGGCATGTCAGATGATTCTTTTAACAGATAAAGTATTTAAAGCTGCAATCATAAAGAAATTCATAGAGATAAAAGAAAATTCAGGAAAACAAGACAATGAGCTCAGAAATATCACTAAGGAACAGAAGGCAGAAATTGAAGTTCTAAAGAAGAAATTAACAGAGACAGGAGGTAAAGGAGGCAATAAATGAAATTAATAATAATATAGAAAGCTGCAGGAATATAATAAGCCAAATGGAGAATAGGATTAGTTCTTTAGAGGATAGTAACATAGAATGGAATTGGATGGAAGAAGAAAAAGACATCAAGTGCAAAAACAAATAAAAAATGAAGAAACAAAGAAATATCTGACTCCATTAGGAAAGGACCCATAAGAATAATGGGTATCCCAGAAAGTGAGGGGAAAAAGAAGGAAACAGAGAATATATTCGAAGAAATAATTGCTGAAAAGTTTCCAAGGCCAAGGAAGGAAAAGAGCATACAAGTCAAGGAAGCCAACAGAATACTGTTATGTGAATTAAAAAAAAAAAAAAAAACAAACACAAAAACTACTCCAAGGCATATAATTGTGAACCTATCAAAATTCCAAGACAAAGAAATAATTTTAAATGTGACCAGGGATAAAAAGCAAGTAACAGATAAAAATACTCCCATAAGGCTATGCTAGGACTTCTTAGCAGAAATTCTACAGGATGGAAGAGAATGATGTCTCAAAGTACAAGATAAAAAGTACCAGCCAAGAATAGTAAACCCTACAAAACTCTCCTAAACTCCAGGGAGAAATAAAGGTTTTTTTCCCCAACAAACAAAAAGTGAAAGATTTTGCTGCCAGGAGACCTCCTTTACAAGAAATATTAAAACAGGCTCTCCTATCTAAATCAAAGAGAAGAAACTTTATAAAAGCAAACCAAGGTAATAGGCAAAACCAGAAAGAAAAATAAAGATAGTAGCAGGTCCTCAAATTTCAATAACTCCCAATGTCATCAATTAAAAGGCACAGAGTGGTTAGATGTATTAAGAAATAAAAGGCTGTTTGCAAGAAACTCACCTAATTCTAGAGACAAACACAGACTTAAAGTGAATGGTGAATCTGAAAGAGGAAAAACTGCTATACTCATCTCAGATAAAGCAGATCTCCACTAAAGGTAACAAAAGATAAAGATGATAATTATATAATGATAAAGGGGTCAATACAACAGAAAGGCATAGTACTTAATAATATATATGTATGCATCTCCAGTAAAGGAGTACCCAAATATTATCAAATATCAATATATCCAAGTACAGACATTGACAGCAATACAACACAATAATAATAGGGAACTTTAGCACTCTGCTTTCAGTAAAAAATCATTCAAAGAGAAAATCAAGATCTTTAAAGAACACAATAGAAGAGATTTTATATATATATGCATATATATTTGTGTATATACATACATGCATATATACATGTATATAAAGATAGATAGATATAGAGAACTTCACCCTAAAATGATAGATTACAAATTCTTTCCAAGTGCTCATGGATCATTCTCAAGAATAAATGTAATAAACTACATCAATAAAAAAGAACAAAAAACACACAATCATCTCAATAGATACAAAAGAAATATTTGACAGTATTCAATACCCTTTAATGTTTAAAAAAAAAAAAGCCTCCAAAAATAGATATAGATGGAATGTGCTTCGCATAATTAAGACTATCTAGGAAAAACCCACAGCCAACATTGTGCTCACTGGAGAAAAGCTGAAAGCTTTTCCTCTATGATGAGAACAAAGCAGGATGTCCACTCTCATCAACTACTATTTAATATAGTTCTAGTGATCCTGGCCAGTGCATTTAAACAAGAAAATGATATAAAATATATCTGAATCAGAAGAAAAGATTTACTTTTTGCAGATGACATAACATAGAGAGGAAACCCCAAAGACTCAAGTAAAAAGCTACTAGAAATAATAAGTAAACACAGTAAAGTGGCATGCTATAAAATTAATATTAAGAAGTCTGTTGCATTTCTGTGTGCTAAAATTGAAAATACAGTAAAAGAATTCAAGAAAGCAATGCTATTTACAATAGCATCATGAAGAATGAACTATCTTGGAATGAACTTAACCAAAGACAATGTATGACCTGTCCTCTGAAAACTGCAGGACATTGCTAATAGAAATAGAAGATGACATAAAGAAATGGAAAGATATTCCATGCTCATGGTTTGGAATAACTGACATAGTCAAAATGGCCATACTGCATAAAGCAATATACAGATTTATTTAATGCTATCCCCATCAAAATTCCAAAGACATTCTTGACAGATATAGAACCAAAAATCATAAAATTCATTTGGAACTACAAGAGACCCAGGATAGCAAAAGCAATCCTCAGGAGGAAATATTAGCAATGGAGGAGTCATGCTCCCTGACTTTAAGCTCTACTACAAAGCAATAATAGCCAAAACAGCACTGCATTAGAATGAAAACAGAAGCACAGATCATTGGAAGAGAATTGTAAGCCCTGAAATAAACCCATTCATATATGAATATTTAATTTTCAACAAAGAAGCCAAAAACATAATGAAGTAAGGATAGTCTCTTTAAAAAACGGTTCTGGCTGTGAGAAGACTGGACATGCAAAACGTTGACACTAGACTACTACTGAATACCATATACCAAAATCAGCTCAAAACAGATTAAAATTTAGATGCAAGGTCAGAAGCCATAAAATACATATAAGAAAAGATAGGCAAAACACTACTGGACACTGACCTAAGAGATAGCTTTGGAAATTCAACTCCAATAGCAAGGGAAGTAAAATTTGTATTAAACAAACGGAATTATATCAAATTAAAGAGGTTCTTCACAGTGAAAGAAATGCGTATCAAAACAAAAAGACATGGACTGAATGGGACAAGATATTTGCCCACCACATCCCTGACAAAGAGTCATATTATCCCCATTAAGAACTTGAACATTTCAACAACAACAACAAAAATCGAATTAAAAGTGGGCACATTAAGAGATACTGCTCTAAGACTACATACAGATGACCAACAGGTACGTGAATAGATGTTCTTCTCTTGTCATCAGGGAAATGCAAATCAAAACAATAATGAGCTATCACCTCACACCTTTGAAAATGACTGTCATTCAAAAGAAAAGAAATAACAAGTGCTGGAAGAGATGTGAAGACAAGGGCACTGATATAAACTGTTGTTGGGAATGTAAAATGGTGCAACTCTTTTGGAAAATAGTATTATGAAGATTCCTCAAAGAACTGAGAATGGAAATTCCATGTGATCCAGTGTTCCCCTACTGGGTATTTACACTAAAACACAAAAACACTTATTTGCAGAGATATATGCATCCCATGTTCACTGAAGCATTGATTACAATAACCAAGAGTTAGACACAACCTAAATGCCCGTCAACAGATGAGCAGATAAAGAAAATGTGGTATATATACACAATGGAATACTACGTGGCCATCAAAAGAAGAAATTCTGCTTCGTTTCTTAAATTCCACAATCTATTGTTGAGTGCATAATTTGTATCAGACTATTTTCAGTGTCACAGATAAACAAAAATACAGCTGCTGTCCTGAAGGAACTCAAAGTCTAGTGGGGAGACAGATGTGTAAGTATATATAATATGTTATGGTCTTCTGTATCCAGGCTTTAATTTGTGGAGGTGATTGAGAGATGACACAGAGAAGCCAAGTGTTATTAAAGGAAGAGTTTAAGCTTCCTGGAACTTTCCTAGAATCAAACACAAGACTCTGCATCAGGGCCACTGGAGGACACCATGTTCTGGTCAGGAGGCTGGACGAGTGGGGAGACAGCTATGCCGGAAGACTTTACTGGAATTTCTGCTGGGAAAACAAGGCAAGATGAACAGCTTAGGATGGCTATTCTGAATAACTTTAGCAGGCTCTCTGGTAGTCTGTAGTTTTCTGGTACCTGGGATGATTAAGGCAAAGGGACATTACCTCCTGGAGTTACAGGCCAGAGAAAGCAGGTAAGTCTCTGGGTTAGTTACAGGTCAAAGTCATGCTTTTTGCTGAGTTCTTTGAACTAAGTATTGACTCGTTTGGAGAGGAGCAATCTCTCCATGGACAGAAAGGTTTTTAAAGATGTCAGATAATCATAAGATAAAGAAACATTAAAAAGAAATGAATACATATCACAGATAAGAGATAGATCCTAGATTAGAAAGAAAGTTTCTCAGATCAGAAAAAGCATTTGATATGGGGATTAAGTACACAGTAGCAAAATAAGATAAATACAAACGTTCAAAGGCATGGAATCGTAAGCAAAATATTTGGAGGTTACACACAAATAATTCTATTTGTCTGCATCATACAGTACCTGACAAGAGGCAGCAAACATTGATGCTGGTAGCCAGATCCTGGTATATCCATTGAATTAGTCAACTAGATGTATAGATCATGGTGTATTCATACAATGGAACACTACACAGCCACAATTCTCAACTCTACCAGGCATAATAACCATCTGGACAGCTTGATAAAATACAGATTCCTGGATCCCACTCCAAAAGATTCTGATTCAGCAGGTCTAGATTGGGACCTGAGCATTTTCTCCTCCAACAAGATTCCAGGTAATGTCAATGTTCCTTTCTGGTCCAGAGCCTCCACTGTGAAATGCATACCTATACAGCAATGTGAATGAATGAATTACAATGTTGATGAATCACTGGTGCTATTAGAAGTCATGGTAATGGTAACTCTTGTGGTGGGCAGGCAATATGACAGTCTGGAGTATGAGGATAGTTGCTGGATGGCTGGTTAAGTTTTGTATTGCTGTTTGGGCGCTGCTTACATGATTGGAAACAGTTTATAAATATTCATAAGGCTGTATCAATTTTATTTTTTCACTTTCTTTGTATCTTATACTTAACAACAGGAACAAAACCTAAAAAAAAGTCATGGAGATAGAGACAGAACCCAAGAAACCAGTTATTAAGCCTTTACCATGAGCTTGATGCCATTACAGACTCTGTCAGTGACAAAAATAAATAAATATGACATAGTTGCCACCTTTAAATAAATCACAGTTTAATTGGAGAATGAGACACTTCAATAAGAAAGATTATGATATATGGCAAAAATAGTTTAAGTGCTGCAGGGTTTCAAAGGAGAGAAATAAAACTTCAGGTTTACAAGATCAGAAAAGGCTTTAACAAAGAAACGTAGGGTTGAAATAGGCTTTGGAATGATGAGTAGTTCTCACAATTGATTTAGCTTCATATTTAAAACCTTTTTTTTTCTGCTCAAGCTGTTGAACTCTAATATTTCTCTTACTTGGCAGCTATACAGGCCTTTTATTGTACTTCAGCTTCAGCTGTCTCCAATGGTAGTCACTCTTCACAAGAATTTCATATATCTTATGTTGACAATAGTTTAAGACACCATTTCAACCTACCTTTCAAATTTGGTGGAAATCTATCTATTTTACTTTATAGAATAGCTGAAAAATACAAAAGATGGACAAGTAAAATAAAACTTCATTTCACTAAAATAGACATGAAGATGACATATATTCTCTAAGTTCTTGGGCACACAAATTCATTCTCTATTCAAAGTAAGATAAGTCCCGATGTTAAATATAACTCATCTGAGGTTCTACATTGATAGTAACTGACAGAAGGAAAATGC
Source organism: Solenodon paradoxus (assembly GCA_004363575.1). NCBI lineage: Eukaryota > Metazoa > Chordata > Mammalia > Eulipotyphla > Solenodontidae > Solenodon > Solenodon paradoxus. Next base: position 28,186 of record RJWH01000216.1, on the reverse strand, counting down.
TACAGTAACATTCAGCAGAAGAGATGGCCCAAATATGAATGCAAACACATTCAAATTATGCAATTTTCATGAATAACTTTAGGTCTGAAAATTTATCTCATTGCCCCTTTAAATTAATGTTTAAAGAAATTTCCAACATTATATCATATAACCCTCCAATATTCTTTTAAATATTGTTAGAATTACCACTGCGGTATCTGAATATATCAGTGACTGTATCTCCATAAAGAAAGTATGAATATCCCATTTATTCTTTGCATCCTTACCAGCACTTGATATTATCAGTGTTGTTCTTTTAGCCATCTTAGTAGGTATGTAGTAGTGTCTCATTTTGATTTAGTTTGCATTTTCCTAGAGACTGATATTGAGCATCTACTCTTGTCTATAATGGTCTTCCATATATCTTCTTTAGTGAAGTATTTATTCAACTATCTCGTGAATTTTTCATTGACTTTTCTGTTCTTTACTGTTGATTTTCAACAGTCATCTATATTATTTTAAGTGATTTCTTTGAAAGGTGCTTTGCAAGATGTGTGTACATGATTCTGGGCTTTTGTTCCCAACTCTTAAAAAATGTCTTTCGTAAAGCTTTAAATTTGGATAAAACCCAGTGTATTAATTAATTTTACTTTATGATTTAAGTTTTTGGTGTCTTTGCTGACTCCAAGCTCACAAAGGTTTTATATAAAAACTTTTTTTAGAAGTTTTATAGTTTTAGGATTTACATTTAGCACAATGACACATTTTAAATAAATTTTGTATAAAGTGTATATATAGTCTTATTTTTTTGCACATGTATGTATAATTGTTCAAGCACCCCTTGCTGAAAATCTATCTTGTACTGATTTTTATTTTAACCTTAGATAAAAGTCAATTGGCCATATGTATATATCTAATTTTGGAATTTCTACTCTATCCCATGGATTTATATGTCTATCACTTAGTCAACACAATGTGTATTATCATTTTAGCATCACACATTACCATATTTTCAGCATAACAATTGGTAACATCAAACATGATTACTAATTAAGTCTTGAAATCATGTGGTGTCAGTTCTACTCTATTCTCTTCAAAACACTTTTAGCTATCTTATTTCTGTTGTTTTACCTTATAATTTATAGTCATTTCTTCTAAATAATCTACCTCTACAAAATCTATTGGCTATTTCTGCCCCAATTCCTGTTGTGTTTTTGGATTCTGAATGAATGACATTCATTGAATCCGTATATGTTATTGCAATTGATACTATTTATAATTAGTTTGATTTCTGATTATGTATTGCGAGTATAATTAAATAGCTGATTTTTCTATTGTTTTATATACTGTGATCTTGCTAAACTCACTATTACGTTTTCTATACATTCTTTGAGGTATTCTATATAACCAATGATTCTTGTGGAAAGAAGCTGCTTTATTACATCTTTTTAAGTTGATAGTCCCTTAATTTATTTTTGCCATATTTCACTGACTTGGCCCTCCAGTATGAAGTTGGACAGGTGTAGTAAGAATGAATAGCTTCTCTTATTCCTGATCTTAAAAGACATTCCATTTTCACTATTAGTATAATACCGATTACAGAGATTTTGTAGATGGCCTTTCTTAGGTTAAGGAAGTTGTCTCCAATTCCTATTTTACTTAGAGTTTTTAATCAGGAACATGCTACATTTTTGTCAAATTATTTTTCTGTGTTTATTGAGAAACTATAGGTTTTCTTTATTAACCTACTGGCATAACTCATATCGATTATATTTTAAATGTTGAAATAGCTTTGTATTCCAGGAATAAGTGTCATAATCATTTATTTTGCTTGCTATGATGTGATAACATTTTCTTAAAGAATTGGCATCTAAGTTCATGATGGCGTTACTCTTCCTCTTTTCTTAAACTATTTATGCCTGGTTTTAGTATCTGTGCAATGATGGTCTCATGAAATAAAATAGGGTGAATACAGTCCACCTACATCCCTAGGACCTGGGTTTGTGTCCCAGGGCTGGGGTGGGTGGGGGTAAAATCAGGATGAATAACTCCACAAAATAAATAAAATACTTCTCTTCTCTCTTCCTGCTTGTGTATCTCTGCCTGCCTTTCTCCATACCTCCTTGAACACCTGCTATTTCCAGTCTTTTTGATATAAGCCTTTCTCACTAGCGTGAGATGGTATCATATTTTAATTTTTATTTGCATTTATCTGATGAAAAGTGATGATAAACATGTATTCAGATGTCTGTAGGTCATCTGTGGGTCTTCTATAAATAGGTGTCTATTTAGTTCTTTTGTCTATATTTTTAGTAGGGCATTTTTTATTTTTGAGGTGTGAGCTCTCTATTCTGGAGATAGAGCTCTTATCTGATGCATATTGTTTGACTGTCTTCTCCAGTTCTGTGGGCTGTCTTTTTGTTTTAGTGGTGGTTTCTTTTGCTGTGCAGAAGCTCTTCAGTTTGATGCAATCCCAATTGCTTGGTTTCACTGAGACCTCTGTGCCACGGCTCACAGATTATGCCTGCTGCACTACTGTGCATGCAGTTCGTATGCCTTCTTAGGGTGACTTGTCCTTTTTTTACCTCCCTCCCAGCTCCTCGGTCAAGAAGAAAGATCATCTTTCAGCCTCGGTGTGCTCCTTTAAAGACTTTAAAGTCTCCTTCCCCACTGCTCTCAGGAGTCTGACCTGGCACCTGCCAGGCAGGACCCTGTGGTGTACTAAGTACAAGTTTTGAAATGTCCTCTGGTGATGCTCGCAGTTCCCAGGTCCTAAACTTCTATTATTGGACTCAGGTTTTTCTCAAACAATTTTGTGGAGAGGATACTCATGTATCACACCCATTTAAGTAGAACACTTTAAATACGCCCTGGTGGAGGAGCGGTTAGGTACACTGCCTTTGACTAAGTACAGTCCACATACATCCCAAGGATTCTGGTTTGTGTCCAGGGGCTGGAGGACCTCTTCTCTCTTCCTGCCTGCCTCTGCTCACCTTCATTTGTTCTCACTTTTCCTTTAAAAAGTAGATAACCCCCACTCCACCCGACCCTAAATAACTCTGACCTTTTATCAACAATCCTTTACCTCCTTATTTTCCATTTCCCTTCCCTAAGCAACTGCTAATCTCCTTTCTGTCTCCATAAAAAATCTACTCTGGGCATTTCATAGGAATGGATTCATATAATAAGTATTTTAGGATTAGTTTCTTTTACTTGGCATAATGTTTTCAAAGTTTATCCTTGTTGTAACATATGTTAGTACTTCATTACTTTTTACAACTAAACTGTATTATATTGTATTGATTTCACACATTTTATTGATGCATTCACTAGCTGATGGATAATAGGGTGGTTTCCACCTTTGGCTATTATGAATTATGCTGATGTTAACATTAATCTACATGTTTTTATATGGACATGTGGGCTCATTTCTTTTGGGTATATGTGTGTGTGTGTGTGTGTGTGTGTGTGTGGAATTCTTTGTTTAATGGTTTGAGCAACTACTAGAATAGTTCTTAAGTGTCTGCACTATTTCACTTATCCCCAACAGTTTATAAAGTTTCCATTTTCTCCACACCCAATCAGCACTTGTTATTATCTGACTTTTTGATCCTAGCAATCCTCATGGGTATAAAATAGTATCTTACTGTGGTTTTAAGTTATATTTCCCAAATGCCTAATGATGTCAAGCATCTTTCAATGTGCATATTGCCTTCATAGTGAGTTGTAAGTGTTCTTTATCTATTCTGGATACAAATTTTTATCAGTATTGAATTTGCAAATATTTTCTCCTGTTCTGTGGACTACTTTTAACTTTCTGATGGTGTTTTTTGAGGTTTAGACATTCTAAGTGTGATGAAGTTCAATCTATCTAAATTTTCTTTTATTACTTATACTTTTAGCATCATATATAAGAATTCTTGCCAAATCCAAATCCATGAACAATTTACCCCTATGTTTTAAAATTCTAATAGTAAGAATCACTTACTATTCTCCCACATATTCCTGAGATTCAGTTCCTTTTTTTTAAAGGAAAAGTGCAGGCAAAAATTAAAGTGAGCAGGAGCAGGCAAGAAGAAAGAGAAGAAATTATTTTATTTAGTTGTTAATCTTCTTTGTTCCCCTGGCCCAGGACCCAAATCCAGGTTATTGGGATGCATATGTACTTCACTCTCAGCAGGAGGCAACGGACCAAATAACTACTCTACTAGGCTGTGCCTAAATTGCTGCAGCCAGTGCAGCTGATCAAAAGGGTCCCTGAAAGGTTACAGGAGCCTAAAGAAAGACTGACAGACAACTTACATCTAGAAAAGTGGAGGCCAGGCGGGACACTGCTCTCTGTTTGAGAGGCAGCGACCTGGACCTTGATTTATTTTGTAGGGCTAGGTTACAATGAGAAAATAAGAAATGCAAAGCAAGGAAAGGCGGCAAACATTAGCTATTATGGAGAACATTTGAATATTTAAAGCGTGAACAATCAAAAGTATACAAGAACTTCTGCCTTGGAATAACTTCCAGAGGCATTCTTTTGTTATCTGCTTCTAGCTCTGTTAACAAGAGAGAACTTCTGCCTGGGACTATCTCGAAGAGGCAGGCATAAAATAGTTCACTCCCTTCACTAAATTCATATTTTTTAAATATAATTTCTCTGATCCACACTGTAATAATTAATTTTCTTCTACATTTCAATTCAATAATTTTTTCATCTGCAATATCTCTTCTATTGTTTCCCTCATTTTTAAATCCCTGAAGCTTCAGACCACTTCACTGGAGCATTCCAGGGAAATGTCAGAGTTTCAACATCTTTCCTCTGTACCACTGTTAGGTTAATCTATAATTAACCAATCCAATAATTAACCAAGACAATTATAGTCATTCTCAAGCACTCAAATCACAACCTCCAGGTGGTTGAAATAAATTAATAAATTTGTCCAAATCAAGTCTATCCTTTCTTTAACATGCTTGGAGTACACTCCTATATATTTTCTTTATATTATTGCTACACCAAAATGATAAATTGCTACATTCCTTTAAACTTCTCTCTTTACCAGGTAAACCCTATTTTATTTTATATTATTTCATTTTTTCATATGTTCTTGTTGGAAGAATATATGGCTATGTGGAAATACGAATCTTTTTGCTGACAATTTTTACACCTATATTCATTAGGGATATAGGCCCATAATTTGCTTATTGTATCATTATCAGGCTTTGAAATCAGGGCAATGCAGGTCTTGTAAAATGATTTTACATTTTAATGTAAATACCCCTTCATTTTTTTGGAAGAGTGGAGGACTTGGGTTAATTTTGCCAATATTTGATAGAATTCATTAGTTAAATCATATTTTGTTTAGAAGTCAATTGTTGATTAAGTCTATTTATTATTGGTCTGTTTATGTTTTATTTCTTTATGATACAGTCTTAGAAATTTCTGTGTTTCCAGGAATTTATCCATTTCCTCTAGGCTATGCAATTTGTTAGCATATGATTATTCATAGTAGTCTTTTATAATCCTTTGAGAAATTTTCAGCCATCATTTGTTTAAATAAGCTTTCTGCTCCCTTCTTCCTCTCTTCCACTTCTGGGATTCCAATAATTCATAGGTTATTTCTCTTAACGATAGCCTATACTTCCCCTAGGCTTTCTGCATTCTTTTTCAATGTGTTCTTTAAATGAATGATTTCAAAATTTTCGTTTTCTATTTCCCATTCTTTCTTCTATTTGACCTTTTCCAGTGTTGATGCTTTCTAGTGTATTTTCTATTTCATTGTATTCTTCCATTCTGGAATTTCTGTTTTTTATGTGATCTCTCTCTTTGTTAAACTCAGCTTTTTCATGTGTCATTTTCTTGTATTTGTTGAATTACCTTCTATGTTTTCTAGTGGTTCAATGGGCTTTTACAAAAGAACTGTGTGGAATTCTTTTTTGGGTTATTCATAGAGCTCTATTTTGTCAGTGCTGGTTACTGGAAAATTGTGCTCTTTTGGTTGTGTCATTTCTGTTACTTTCCCATGTTCCTTGAGAGTATTCAAGCCTGTCTCTGCATCTGAAGAAGCTGTCTTCTCTCTATTTTTTATTGACTAGTTTCAGGAGAGTGATAGCTTTTGCCATCCTGTTAGGGATTTTGAGACTTTGTCAGACATTTTCTATGGGTACACCAACTCCACAATTCCTATTTCTTCTCATGACAGAAATTTTAGATTTTTATGACTTCTATTAATATTGTAAGTCTCCCAGCCTCCCATTTGTTTTTCCATGGGTAGTTTTGAATGTTCAAGTCTATGGATTCTCTTAAGTCTGTATATTTGAACTGGTATTTTGTGTGTGCCTAATAGCCATGTGCAAAATCGAATCATTGCTGCCAGAGGGTGAGCAGGATTTGAAGAAATCAACAAAGGCTAGAGTAGGTCAAGAGCTACCAACGGTAGGCTGGCTACACTGCGAGGTCTCCTTACAGTGAGGAGCCATGACCTCTTCCATGGGAAGTACAGTCATTTCATGCAATCTAGCTAGGAGTTGGATGGGGCAAATATGCCAAATTCTCCCCTACCTTCTTCTCTCCTGTAAGTATTCTTCCTCCCCCAATTTATTGCATCCAGCTAGAAGTTACAAGCTATAGAAATACCCTAATGCAAACTGAGTGAGTCAGTATCCATACATCAGGGTAGGAAAAGTGGAAAACTGATCTGGAGAAACAGACAGTATGTAGAACAGCTTTGAATATGATGGCGTTTTTGTTCAACTTTTGACACACAATCATTTTCACATTATAAGAATAACTACTAAATTTAAAATATTGTTCAGAAAGTTATAAAATAAAGTCATCTCTATCGCCACTAAATTTATTCTGATGAGGTATCTCTTTTTTGAATTTCTATAACAAACTCTTTTCAAATGCCCATGAAACTTTCTCAAGATATACCATATGTTGGGACACAAGTGAAGTATCAATAAATTTGAAAAGCTTGAAACAATATCCAGCATCTTTTCAGATCACAATGGCATCAGAGACCAGCCAAAAGAGGAATGTATCCAAAAAAATGGAGAATAAACATCATGATATTAAATAACTTTTGGGTCAAAGAGCAAATCAAGGGTGAAACTTAAAAATACCTGAACACCAATTAAAGTAAACATATGACCTATGAGAATTTGTGGGATATGGAGAAAGCAGTAATAAGAGGAAAGTTTATTGTGATATAATAATTTCTGGAAACAAGAAGAATTGTAAATAAAAGCCTAAACTTTCACCTAAAGGGATTAGAAAAAGAGATAAGGAATCCAAAATTGAGTATAAGGAAACTAACAATAACACTTCGAGCAGAAATCAATGAAATAGACATCAAAAAGACTACTAAAAATCAGTTAAATCAGGGCTAGTTTTTTTGAAAGGTAAACAAAATAGACAAGCCACTATCCAGACTCACAAAGAAGAGGAGAGGGAAAACACAAATAAATAAAATTAAAAATGAAAGAGGAGAAATCACAACTGATCCAATAGAAATACAGAGGGTTATGAGAGAACACTATGCATACCTGTATGCAACAAATTGGATAGCATAGAAGAAATGGACACATACTTGGAAATATAACATTCCAAAAGTAAACCAGGAAGAAATAGAAACCCTGAACAGATGGATCACAAGCAAGGAAATTGAAACAGTAATAAAAATCTCCCCCAAAACAAAAGCCCTGAGCCAGATGATTTCACTGAAGAATTCCACCAAATGCTTAAAGAATTAATACCGATCTTTCCAAAATGTTCCAAAAAATTGAAGAAGATGGCAAGTATCCAAATATATTTTATGAAACCAATATTACCTTCTTCCAAAACTGAACAAAGATGTCACCAAAAAATTAAATCGAGGCTCCATATTCTTGATCAATACTGATGCAAAAATTCTCAACAAAATAGTAGCAAACCAAATCCAACAACTCAGAAAGGAAACTTACACCATGAAAAAGTAGGATTTATTCCAGGTATGCAAAAATGATTTAATATACATAAGTCAATAAATGTGATACACTACATCAACAAAAAGAAAGACAAAAAACACGTGATAATCTCAATAGATGGAGAAAAAGCATTTGACAAGACTCAACACTCTTTTTTTGTGAAAAATCTCTATAAAAACAACTATAGATGGAATGCACTCCAACATAATAAAGGGATTATATAACTGCAGAGTCAACATAATACTTAATGGAGAAAAAGTGAAAGCTTTCTTCTCTAAGATCAGGAATAAACAAGAGTGTCCACTCTCACCATTACTATTTAATAATGTTGGAAGTCTTTGCCAGTACAATTAGACAATAAAAATAGATCAAAGGTATCAATATCAGAAAAGAAGATATGAAACTACCATTATCTTCAGATGACATGGTAATATATACAGAGAAACCCAAAGACCAGTGAAAAGCTACTAGAAATGATAAATAAATGCAGTAAAGTGGGCAGGCTTCAAAATTAATATTAAAAAATGTGCTACATTTCTATATGTCAGCAATGAAAATACCTAAAGAGAACTCAGGAAAATGATCCCAATTAACAGTTGCATCAAAAAGAATGAAATATCTTTGAATAAACTTAACCAAAAGAGTGAAAAACTATACAATGAAAATTACAAGATATATTTGAAAGAAATAGAAGAGGGCACAAGGATATGGAAAAGTTCATGGACTGGAAGAATTGACATAGTTAAAATGGTCATATTACCTAAAGCAGTATATAGAATTAATTCTATTACCATTAAAATACCAAAGACAGTCTTCATAGAAGTAGAAAGAAAATCATGAAATTTATTTGGAACCATAAGTCACGCAGGATAACAAAAACAGACCAGAGGAAAAAGAAAAAAAAGTGGAGGTGTCATACTCCCTGACTTCAAACTCTACTATGTAACAATAATAATCAAATCAGCATGGTATTGAAACAAAAACAGATATACAATCAATGGAACAAATTTGAGAGCCCAGAAATAAACTCTTATGTATATGGACAGTTAATCTTCAACAAGGGAGTCAAAGACATACAATGAAACAAAGATAGTTTCTTCAATAAATGGTGCTGGGAAAACTGGACAGCCTCATGCAAAAGGTTAAAGTTAGATTGCTACCTAATACTATACACAAAAATTAACTCAAAGTGGATCAGAGACTTCGATGTAGACTCAAAACAATAAAATACATAGAAGAAAATATAGGTGAAATACTATAGGACATTGATCTAAGGGATGTCTTTGGGAACTAGACTTCAACATCAAGGAAAATAAAAATCAAAATAAACAAATGAGATTACATCAAACTAAAAAGCTTCTGCACAGTCTAAGAAATGCTCATCAAAGCAAAAAGATACCCTACTCAATGGGAGAAGATATTTTCAAATCATACATTTCACAAGGGACTGATATCCAAAATATTAAACAATGAAAAACTAACAATCCAACTTAAAAATGTGTAGACAGTCTTAAAAAACACTTCTCTAAAGAAGACATACGGATGTCCAAGAGGCACTTGAAAAGATGTTCTACCTTTTTTTATCATTAAGGAAATGCAAATCAATGCAATGAGACACCACCTTACACCAGTGATAATGGCTATTATACAAAAGAATGGAAACAAGTGTTAAAGAGGATGTGTAGAAATACATTATATGTTGATGGTGGAAATATAAGATGATACAACCGTTATGTAAATCAGTCTGAAGATTCCTCAAAAAATTGAGAACAGAAATCACATATGAGTCATTTATTCTTCTACTGGGTATTTGCCCTAAAAACATGACAACAATTTCTTGCAGAGATATATGCATCCCCACATTGGTTTCATTGTTATTTACAATAGCCAACAGCTGAAAACAACATAAATGCCCATCAACAGATGAGTGGATAAAGAAGATATAGTATTTATACTTGATGGAATACTATGCAGCTATCAAAAAGGCACATTACTGCCATAAGCAGCAATATAGATGGACCTACAGGGAATTATGGTTAGAAAGATAGGCCAAAAGGATAAAGACAGATATCATATACTATCACCCATATGAGGATTATAGAGTCAGCAAATGAATGAACTAAATTAAACAAAAATAGACTTGAAATGAACTAAATCAATTAAAGACTTTAAGCCCTTAATACTCCCAAAAAACAAGTCAAAGTGTGTGGGAAAGAGAAAGTGGTGGGGGGGCAAACAGTGTAAAGATGATTAATTGTAAGTTAGTGAAAGAAAAGATGAAATAGTAGTGAACTTATTATATTGCATACAGATATCGATCAGCTATGTACCCCTTAAACCTATTTAATATTATAATGCAATATCCTTTCAACTAAAAAAATTATTTAAAAATGTCAAAAATAAAGGTTAAGTTCTAAGCAATAAGTTTAGGTGCAGCACTATGGTGGTGTTATAAGACTAAGAAAGACATGCATTTTAGAAGAATGAAGTTTTAATGCTGAATAGAGAAGAAGCTGACTTTCAACCATTAAATTTCAAAGAGTCTGAGTTTTGTAAGAACTAATCATTCTGCAGAAGCAGATGAGAACAGCTATGCTCACTGACCCAATGTAGTATTAAGGAAGACTTTCCCTGCCAACAGTTCTAAATGCAAACAAAGAAACAAGATGAGTACTAAGCATAAGCACGACATTCACATTTTTTTTTTTCATATTCCTTTTTTAAGAAAGGTACATGCAAGAATAAAGATGAGCAGAGTAGAAGGAAGACAGCAAAGGAAGAAGCATTTTGTATTTTATTTAATTTTCAACTTGGTTTCCCCAAGCCAAGCAGAGACAAACTTGGTATGGATATGAACTGTGCTGCAGAGGACTAAACCACAAGGCCACCAGAATACACTGGCATTCGCATTTATACCACTCAGTACCTAGGGATCCCAGCCTGAGAAACAGCTGCAGAAGTGCACTCCTTTGTAGAACACTAGTAAGAGCCAAAGTGTTTCCTAAGGGATGTTCTATAATATGAGGCATACAGGCTCCTCCTACAAAGAAATGAAATATCCTAAAAGATTAAATCAGTAATAATTATTGCAAACTGCTGAGTAAGTGATGTATCTAAGACACAAACAGCAGGATTAGGCCTCCAAGAAAAAAACACAATGTTAAGAATCTTTATTCGAGCGAGTGTAATTTCCCTGGATGTGCTCTTAGCAGGAGGATTCTGTGGAGGTGAAACAGGTTAGATCCCCATGCTCCTTAGCTCAAATTTCTTTCTTCTGTTTGCTTATGTGGGTCCCTCTGCTGTTCTCCGTTCCACTTCTGAAGGTCATCTTTGCCAGTTACATGCTCGGCTAGTTTCTTCCCAGGTCATAACCATTAAGGGACACAACACAATTAGCCCACTTTCTGAAGGTGTTAAAATATAATGATAATTTTTTCAGATCTACTGCCTGTGGCCATTGGACCCCATTCCCCTGTGAGCAGTCATTTTCTTCCACTTTGTCTCCCAGTTCTTATGATTCTGCCGTGACTGAGAGATTTCTACAATTCCTTTTCTTCTCTGTCATCCAGAGGTGGTTTCATCCCATCACTTTTTTTTTTTTTTGCCAGATTCTACCTTGCTTTTGGCAACACACACACACACACACACACACACACACACACACATATAACACGTATATTCAGAATTTGTGGCTTGTATTTCTTTCCTAGTTTCACTGAGAATGCGTTTTCCCCTTTTTTTTTTTTTTTCTGATAAACTTGGTTTGCCTTCCAGATCAAAATTTATGACTAAATGCCTACATTTTTTACCTTTCCCTTAAAGAAACAAACTTTATATTTTGCTTTTGTAAATCACTGTTCATTTAACTGCAGCTCTGATGATAGCACTATGCATTTTGTGGAGGACAGAAAAGAACAGAAAGAGAAAGGAAAGATCTAGCACAGTTATGTAGATTATGTTTGCATAAAAATGTTTTAATATGAGTTTGCTTATTTGATCAAAGGAGAGTCAATCTTTATCTCATTTTTTTCCTTATCTATCAACCTTGTGATTTTGTTAAAACCTAACTTCCCTCATCCATCTCCTGGTGTGTTGTAAAGGAGAAAAACAAAACCCCATGAGAATAAAATATAATGATCAGACCACAAGGATGCCAGAACTGATAACTCACTGACTGTGTCAGAAAATGGGAAATAATTTAATCTGTACATTTATAAAATCATGCATTGACAGGAAAGAAGTCATAATCAATGAAACATCCTCATCTGTGGTTACCCAGGCAAGACAATTATCAACTTAAGGGAAGAAGTGTTTTACCTCACTGTGTATTGTTGCAAATTTTTTAAAGATTAAGATGTTCCTGAAAAGCATCAATGTAGCTTGGTAAATAAAGAATCAAAGGGAGTAATTACACTACTCATTAGCTCCTATTTACAATGAAGTTAGTCTAATAACAAGTTTTTGAAAGTAGGGAATATCATTTCATAAAAAGGTGAAGAAGACAGTCTTAAGGATTTGAGCTTTTTGAAAAGGGATTTTATCTTTAAAAATCAATGTGATCAAGACAGTTTGGAATGCAATACATTTTTCATGAAGGTGAAACATAATTTAAAATGATAAATTTAGAAGGTTATTGGAATAAAGCAAACTAATAGTCAGGAAAAATGACAACAGTTTTTTAAATAGACCATTTAGAGTTTAACAGCATAATTTTATGATAAAGTATAGAAAATGGAGAGTGACACAAGGAAGATATGTTAAGTGACCGTATTATCTCTTTTTAAGATGTCTTTAGCATATACTTTAGGAATATTTTTTGTTAGAAAGAATTTTAGAAAGCATATTAATAGAAAACATTTTATAGGAAATCATGTAAGTTCTCAGTACTTGTTTAGGCTGCAAAATATTTCTTGTGATACCATATGAAACCTTCACAGTGTAATAAATTATATCTATGATAATATTTTCCATAAAAGACAGTGATATGAATGGTTGATTTTTTACCATATTTTATACTTTAATTCAACAATGAACTCTGCAATGTGAGTCTGCCTCTATTAATATCAAGGAAAGATGCAAAGGGTCTACTGTTCCTATTATACATATCAGATGTTTCATCTAAAATATCTGATAATATTTCTTAAGGACAAAAGACTACTATTAACAGTTATCTTTCAAAAGAAAAAAATAAAGAAGCACATCATATCATAGGGAAAGAAATGTCACAGAATTTTTTTTTAGGAAACTAATTTACAGGAAAAAATATGATACACAGCAAGTTAAAGTACCATTCACCTGTTTTTTTGTGAAATAATTGTGCTCTACAAATGGCAAGGTAATTAATTGTTGCATTATTAAGTTGCATATATTTAAGATAAATATATGTCAATCTCTCTGATTGTCCGATTGGGTTCAAGTGCAGATTCTATCAGAGAAATAAGGAAAAACAAAAAGAGAAGAAGGAAAAATCTTGAATTTTAAACATTTGCTTGAGTCGAAATAATGCATTTGTGTTCTTAGAGGCTAACAAATAGCTAGTTGAACTGTATCTACTTTTGTGTCATATTCCATCCCAGAATGAATGCAGCCTAAATTTTCATTCTACTTGTTCTGTATTATCTTTAAATTATGTTCCCTTTTACCTCCATTTTATTTTTTGGCCGAGTGCGCACTGATTATTTTATTGAGAAAACATTCTGCATTTTGCTGCCTCCATGAATTTACACCTGATGTCTGAACTGCCTGGAATGCTCACCTCTCCTTCATTGCCCTGCTAGTCAGCACCCACCTCACACCTTCAGGTCCACCTCTTTCCAATTGCATTCTTTTCAGGGTAACTACACAGTCAAATTATTATCACATATATTAGCAAGAAAAAAATTACTGATTACATATGTGTGGGAAATCTACCTGGCAATGAGTACTATAGCACAGTTCTTTACAACATCTTTGCAACAACTGAGGCTTCCTGTTCAGACACCCCCAAATGTGCTTTCCTATTTCCTGTTAAACTGCTCCTTGACTTTGCTTTTCCTGTCTGGCATTTTTTTTTAATTCTTTCACTTGCTGAGACAAGAAATGAAGTTTATTCACTTTACAATGCTGACAGTTGGATGCCCTAGACATAAAATATGAATTGGAACAACAGAAAGGAAATAGAAAAAAAGAAGTGGTTAATAAAGAGATCATCAATGAAATATACAAAATGTGAACTATCTCAGCAATAAAATAATCTGGCCTCATAAACACTCTAGGGATATTTGCCTTTCAAATTTTTGAATTATTTTTCCCACGGTAAAATAGATCCCTTAATTGCCAGGAGATAACAATAATTATGAATATTTAATAATTGTATTACTAACAATGAATGTTCACATGCACAGAATGCCAGACCAACAGAAAAGCCCCAAGGGTTTTGCTGTCTTGTCTTTTGATAAAATCATACTGTTCTGAATCGCATGAGGCCCTGATGCACAGCATATCAACTAGATCCTCATGCCACAGAAAGAGCTCTTATTCACTCATTCTAATGCACATAAAAAGGCAAAAAAAAAAAAAAAAAAAAAAAAGAATTTCTAGGGTGTGAGGAAAATTGCAAAGGATTTTTTCTTTAACTTGTCTTGACTTTGGAAGGATGGTGCACCTACAAAAAAAAAAAAAAAAAAAAAAAGAAAAGGTGCTTTCTGGGAACCTGAGTACTGTGGACACTATATTATTGGAAGTAAGTCTTAGAGTTCCCCTTGTGGATTTGCTCCAAGCACTTGTGAAGTGGTGCTCATGCTTAAGATAGCTGGCAGCACACACTGAGCCAAAGAGGGTCTAATAAGGGTAGGGTCCCCATGGAGATCCCTTAGTTCCCCTCCTGCTTTCCAGTTCCCTCTTATGAGAATGTTCCCAACCTTCCACACATGAGGGATTGGCCACAGCGCCCACTGATGCAGAGTTTGGGTGACTGTAATAGTCTGATGAGTAAAAAACGTTTGGCCTTCATTTCTTGCAGAGAGTTTCTAAAGTGCTTGGGACTTCCTAAGTGAAAGACAAAATTGTCTTCTGTTGTGTAATGAAGTAACTTTAGCTTCCCCACACACACTTAAGGATGGGACTCGTTGCTAAGCGAACCAAACAAGTCATTAGAGGGTTGAAACTTCTAGTTGGTTCTTTTCTGGTTCACTGCTTCTTGGTTATATTCCTTCATAATAAAACAGTCATATAGAAAATAAATGTTTCTCAGATCTCATCAGTGACACTGGCAAATTAATCAAACCCAAGGATGGTATTATGGGAACATCTAACTTACGGCCCATCTATCAGATGTACAAATGACAACTGAAATTGCAGTGCTTCCCCAAGTGTGTGGTGAGGAGAGGCTCATCGATGGGGCTGAACTCTTAGCGTATGGATTGATACTGTCTCCAGGAACACAGTGCCATCATTGAGGGCCAGTTGATGTCTGGGAATTGCTTTGGAGGTGTGTGGCAACCCCATATTCCCACACTTAAGATTTGGATTTCTGACTCCTTAGTGTGCATTTGAATCCATAGTAGAGTCCTCTCCCTAGAACAAACAGTACAGGGCCCTCATCATCTATGTATCCAGAAACCAGACATGAGATGCATTGCCTTAGTTTTCTGCCACAGATTAGTTGATTATTATGAAATTCTTCACAAGATTATTTCTACAGATAAAGCTATTGAGAAGAGTCATTAATCGATAGATTCTGGAAACTGTTTCCCTTTGGTAGTTTATCAGGTTTTATTTTACAATTCATTCTAATGTCCCTTAGTCATTTAATACTCATAAAAGTCAGACAAAAGTGAATTAGCATTCACCTTTTCTGAATTAGAAAAACTAATCTTACAGAGGATTAGTGATTGCCTCAAAAACAAGAAAAACAAAAACAAAAGGAATTAGGTAATAAGGGATCAGCCACTATTCCCACTAGGGATTTTGATTTAGACTTCTTTTTCTACTACATTGTGGTTATATCCTTAGGAGTTATTTGATTAAGATGCTCAGTGAAGACAGAAGTTCAGGTAATTAATTTTTGGACACCTTGAATTTGCTCTGTTTTCTCTTTTGCCCTTAACATAATTTACTTTACCTTCTAAACAAAGGTAAGGAAAAATTATTATTTCACAACGGTATAGTCATTTATTCCTTCTTTATAATTATACATACAGAAATTTTAAATCTTAACAAAGAGCCTCAACTGGAAAGAAAATGGAAAAATGTTTATGCTAGGACTTCAATGTCTTATTACATTGCATGACAATGGGAAGTTGAGACGCCTACATGTTATTTTATGCATAAGAAAATAGGTTAATTAATTTGTAAAAATCACAATTAAAAATAATTGATAACTGTGGCAGGCAAACTGACTCCAAAGTTGTTTTGTCTGCTTGAGAATACCTGGCTTAAGTAGGCTTCCCACCTCTCCTGTCTTTCTCCAGTTAACCCCTGGGTAAAAGTTCCTTTGCTTGTGAGGCTCTAGGTAATGCATTTTATCTCTCTAGACTCCTAATATAGAAGGTAATCACATGCAATTTAAAGTGGTTTGCTCACTGGAGATGTGTCTCTTTTCTTCTTCCACATTGTTAATTCATCTATTTACTTCAAGTATACATTTCTTTTTTGTGTATAAAGCAAGTGTGGTTTTTGTTTGAGTGGCATATTATCACACATTGCTTTTTGTGCTTTTCCAGGATGCCCCCAAAACTATATTTTAACTTTGACTCTGTTCAGGGCAACTGCAAATATAAGTGTTGAATGGAGAGCAACAACTTAAACAAAAATCGGTGTGTGCTGTTCATAGAAATATCAGGCCTATTAACCAAGTCTTTCTGAGAAGCATATATTCTTCTGCAGCTCATTACTTATTAAATCTCCTCTCTGAGCCAGCAACAAAAGTGACTAGGAGTTTAGAACTGTAAGTACTGGACTTTTCCCTCAGGGATCCTCATGAGACAGAGAGGCAATTGAGCATTAACAAAAGTAAAATAATTGTACTGTCTATGATAGAACCCAGTATTACTTAGAAAATCTAAGGGAAGGAAAATTTAGATGAGGAAGGAGAGAAAAGCAGAGAGACAGAGCAGGAACAAATGAAGAGAAAAAGTAGATTAATAGGCAAGAGAAATGAGAAAGTAAGAAAAAGATAAGAGAAATGAATAGAAGTGTGTGTTGGATCTAATATTTATTCCGGACCCACATTTTTTTCTCCCACTACCTACCACCCTTTCTCCCTTATTATTTGATCAGATTATCATTCCTTCCTATGCACTGAAACTGTTACCTAGATTCCAGTTCTTGGAGGGTGAACAGCAATGAGATCCTCCTATCATTTGCCATTCTCTTCCAAAAAGTCAGAATGCAGAATCCATTTCTTTAGAATGGGATATGAAGCTAACAAACATTTACATACACAGGACTCAAAGAAGGAAAGAGCTGTATAAAGTATCAGCCAGTTTGGCAATAAGAGGCAGTGACTAGGGAGCTCTTGGGCTCTTAAGCAAGATTTTATTGTCCCATGTGCAGGTCAGGAAAGTTCCTCTCGGAACAGAGACAAAGAGCAATCTGAGGGAAGTTGTGAGAGCGAGGCTTTTTAAGCAGGTAGTGGCTGACTAGCATGGAGGGGGCTAGAGGTGGGGGACTGGAATGTTAGGCTAGTGCAGAGCTGACTGGGAAGGAGTCTTTGAGTTCAGTAAACAGGAGGGGAGTTAATCAGCATCTGGTCTTGCTTCAGACCGCAAAATGTTCCCATTTCTCATACTTGGCTGGAAAGTGACAATTTTCAGTCCTTTTGTCTCCTGTATCATAAAGAAGATGCAATCAACAGAAAAATAGAATAAGTTCAGAAAAAAAATTAAATATTCACCGCATTTTATACATGCTTAATCATTTTTAAATTTTATCAGGTTATTTTAATGACTTTAATGCCTTTTTAAATCTCATTTAGTGAATTGAGGGTGTATTAAAATTGTGTATAATGAAAAACCGTATAGCGCTTAAAAAGAATCATTTTGTCATAAAACATACAAGCAGAGAAAAATTGTATGCGGAATCTTTATGGTTTCGATGAGGGGTGAGCGAACTGAAAGGTAGCTTCCATTCAGAAAGAATTCAGGATCACATGGCAAATCTGTCAAGAGTTTAAACTCCCTGTGGGGATGGAAAAGTTACACTAAGATCGCACACGTGTGCGCTACCATCGTGGACATCCTTCCATGTATGTTGGCTGCATTGTGTTTTAGAGGCAAGATGGTTTCCCCCATCTCCCTGGGGGCTGGGGGGTGGAACTTCTTTGTGGGCATAGGGATTACTGCTCTTAAGAGAGCTGAGAGAAATGCTAGGTTGTCTCTGTTATCAAAGAGTTGCCTGTAGTAGTTTGTGGGAGTAACTAGGGGGTGTGTCTTCAGAACTGGGTTGCTAAGGAAGTGTCCTTATATGTTCTTACCAGCTATAGTTCTTATCAGCTTAGTCCCTGGGTGGCACACACTAACAGGCTTTAGGCTTAGCCAAACAACCTTATCAGCTGTGTATACATCTATGCATATGCTTTGTAGATTTTAATCTATCCTATCCCCACATCATTCCCCCCAGACCAAATAGGTCAAAAATCATTTTGATAATGAAGGCTGAAGGTCATTTCTTCTGTAATTGCTTTGGTATGGACATGGGCACAGAGTTGATCCTATTTAGGGCCCAATCTGCTCTATTCCTAAGGTAACTATGGGGGAAGAGCTGTGGGGGACCAGCAGGCAGGATGATGGTATGTTAGCATATGCAGAGTCTAGCAGGTGTGGCCTTTATTCCAAAGGTACATAGGCTTGCTGAAGCAGTTGTAATTTAATTGACTCTAGATGAGAAGAAACAAATTTTACAGCAGGTTAGAGTTTAAATAAGAGGAGTAGGGATCCTAAAAGGGGGTGATTCAGAAAAGATATGAGTGAAAACCCTAAAGGCATTATCATGCTTTTCAAAGAAAAGGCAGGGTAGGAAAGTATTCTAGATTACACATGACTAGAACTACATTGGCTAAAAATTTAATTTTAAGAGTTTGAAAGCCTGATTGGATTGATAGTTTCATAGTATATTTTGGCCTTAAGGTAGAAGATATAGTTAAAATAGTAAAGATAAGAGGGAATACATTAGAGGGTAATTTTTCCATGGTGATAACAATAAAGACACAAACAAATCTTAGAAAGTTTCATAGTAATGGATGAGATTTATACCAAATAGAGGTATAATAAAGATTTTCCTGATGGAAGTAGGTTTTCAGAGGCAGAGGATCAGGAAAATAATCTTAAAAAAAGAATTTTTTACTTTAGCTACAGTTACTTATTCAAAAGGATTCCTTTGAAGAATAATTTAAGGTCTTTGATTGGTTCAAAGGTATGTGGTTCTTCACATAGAACACAGGGCTCCTTTCTGGATAAGTGTATCCAGTTTGCAATGCTCTCATTTTACCACACTTGCAAAAACTTTTAAAATGACCATGGTTAAATATGTGCATTACATTGAGGCTGAAGTGGTTTTATAAGACCACTGTTGCTAAGGAATTTTTCCGGTAAACTGCAATGGCTTTGGCCATAGTTTCTAGGCATTGAGAAATCTGAAATAGACTAAAGGCAAATTTAACTTCAGTTATAGTCTTTTCAAGCAAGGAAGCAGGGTAGGTAATCCCTACTCCAGTATTCACTAGTATATGAGATGATAAGAAATAAGATACTTAAGATACTTAAAGTTAAAGAAATAAAACAGTTAAGATTATACCTTCTAAACCAGGTAACTTTCTGTCTTGAATTTATACCTCAGTTAAGAGTAAAGTGAGATCACAGTAGAGGAATAGAAATTAAGCACATAACAAATTTTGACCTCTTAGCCTCTGAGTAAGGGAGAAAATTCTAAAGCACCAACCTGCAAAGAGACTGATTACAGCAGTATGTATTCTTGAAATATACTTAGGTGTACTTAAGGAAGACAGACTAATGTATAACATTTAACACACAATAGTACCTATCTGAAATTAGAAACTTTTTTAGACAAGTCAAACTGTGGGCTGAAAATATCACAGTGTGAATGAGGGCTTTGGAAGAAACCAGTTTGATTTCTTTTCCTTCTGTACAAAAGTGGGCAGTTCAAATGATGAACTAATGACACTTCAAGATTACTATTTACACTTAAGGCAATTTAAAAAGCAAGGTATGTCTTTCAGAGTAATTTCCCTTTGCAGAGGTAAGGCTGTAATAAAAGTTACAGTTGTCAGTTTAAGTCTTTAGTTTAAATGTTTAGACGGCCATTTGGATTAAAGATGGTCAGTGACTGCCAGGAGAACAGTGTGTTTTAGGAAGAGGACCACATTTTACCTGAATTTAACACATGTACACATTATGTGATGTTACTGAAAACATTAAATTATTTTGGTTCAAATGCTTTTTGTAAAGATTAAAGAGCTCTAGAGATTTAGGCAATAAAACTACAGAAAATAAGATAAAAACCAAATAAGTGAACTGGTGGAGTGCTTTTCATTCATGTCTACAACCTGATGTGGAGAAGGATAAAGTTGACTTAGAGTTCTAGGCAAGGACAAAGTGATCTTTTAGCAAAAAAGAAAATTAATATTTTTACTTCCAACATTCAAAATTACTAAGGCTCAACCGCTGAGATGAAGAATTGGGAATCAAGTTGTTCTTGGGCCTCATCATCTGATCTTTGTCCCTTAATATATGGGCTGGACTGTGAGAGGGTGATCACTTCTCACTCTGAAGACAAGAGCATTCCTTTCTTATGTCCTTACTTTTGCACTAGGGCATGACCCAGGTGGGTTTCAGGTTTGAAGACACTTTCTGCTCAAGTGGCTGGCTTAGCCATGGTGAAAGAAGGGGCCTTTTAATTCTGGTCCATTCATTGATGTCATAGTCTTAGTTGATGCTTAGGTAAGTTGACTAGAGATGCTGACAAAGGAAGCAAATAAAAATTTGAGTCTGTTTGTTCCTGACCCTAGAGTCCCCTATTTCCTTCATATTTCTATCACATTTTGGCTATTAAGCTCCCTAAAGGCATTAGGAATTGAAGAGGTAATAAGATTTGGTAAGAAAGGTAAAGGCATTCTTGTAAGGAGAAAATACAAAAAGATAAAACCAGGTTAACACAATTTCTTAAATTTAATAGGAAAAGAGATGGGGCTACCAAGAGTACAAGGGATAGCTTGGGTAGGGCAGTTAATTGCAGGAGCAGTAGTTTTGGGAGGAGGGCCATGATTCCATGTCCCAGATCATTAGTAGCATGGGGCGCCTATGGCTTATAAGGAAGCTGTAGTTTAAAAGAAAAAAATAACTTTCCTAATTTGGGAAGGCACAAAAAACTATAATGTTTTAAGGTACTTTTTACAATATTTTGCACATGTAAACATCAGCAAACAATCCTTTCTGCAAATAGTAAGACATCAAAAAATGACCATAGCTAAAGATTTAGTTATAACACAATTGACCAAGTTTGCTTGATTTTGCAGTATACAATTGTTTGAATAGTAAATAGATTAGTAACATATTTTTCAACGTATTATTTCTATACATGCCACTAAGCCAAATTAAAATGAGAGTTGTCAAATATTTTCTTCAATTTAGATGCCCGATTTTCAGTGACGTATCCAAACTTGTAAGCATTTTAGCTTAATCATAGACATACTAGATTCAGTCTTGTTAAAAACAATAAACATAATTAAACACAGTAAAGTTGATAAACATGCACAGACTAAATTTCATTTTCCTAAGAAGACAGAGAGAAAAGTTATGCAATGGGGATTGAGAACAGGTCTCAAGAAGAAACAGTAAAAGAGAATGCCATGAAATCAAAATAAACTTTTTAAGAAGGAAATCCACTAAAAGAAAACATTAGAACATTATAAGAAAACCAATTAACACAGGGAGGGAAAAAAAGGAATTCTACTTCCTAACTGTAGAATCATTCAAAATCAATATCCTTAAACCAGTATGAGTCATACATATTCAAGAAGCTAGTTTTCCATTTCTCCTACGTTCTTCACAGACTGGATGAATGAATAAATTAACATTAAGAGTAAGATCACTCTTCATCATCATTAGGTCTATGGCATAATTAGAGGTACTTGTGGCATTCTTGCAAGAACCTGAATATTCCTGAGACTGTTAAAGGGCTCTTAAGGTCAGGAGTCAGAAATTCGCTGCACCAGAACCCCATTTCTCCTCTGCCTTCCTACATGGCAAAAGGTATCTGCCAATAGATGTAACAAGATCTATGACCATGAAATTCCTGCAGCATCCTGCAAGAACTGAGACATTTCCCATTAGATGTCTGAAGAGCTGGTTAGTATTTTTCAACTTTTGAGGCCAGGAACCTGGGGTTCAGAGACTTGGGAGCCCCCACCCTTTGCAGAGGCAGAGGGTGCCTGTCTATAGGACCTAATGACCCATTACTACAGTAAGGATCCTGGGGTGGAGACCTAGCTTTTTATATTGAGTAGGTTGTAGCCTTTTACTTGATATCTGGGCCCAGTTTAAGTGATAGACTATAATCTAGCACATAAGAAGGAGAGAATTCTGAAATTTGCTTTTTTCCAATATTTTAGGATCTGCATTTTGGTCACTGTAGTGAAATAGGTAACAATATATTTTTTTAATTGTTTTCTTTCCCTTAGATGTTTGCAGGAGGAATGAAATTATAGGGTCCTAATGTGGTGAGAGAAAATATTTAACAGTATCTTCTGCCAGCATTATTAGGATTCCCATTTCTCAAATGTCTGCAGCCACCATGGGAAAAAGCAGTTACTAAAATTATTGGGGCAAATTTTCCTTTAAAGGGGGCCTTAGAAATGTGGAGCTCCACAGAAAGGGTAATTTGCATTAGCCTTTTCAAGGCCTGTCTTCCATTCTGGCTGCTCTACTGGCTGGAGGATGCAATTAATTTAATGAGCATTCCACGACATAGAGAAGAGATTAAAATACTAGTAACACTGAATATAAACAATATTTGGTAGGAAGAAATAAAGGTAAATTTATAAGGAGAAGCTGTAAAAAAAGAGAAAATTATGCTAGTATTATTTCATCGATTTAAAAGGAAGAGAGGGCAGTGGCAGTGGTGTGACTTTTGGGAGGAGGGGTTTGGCTCCACCTCCCAGATTGCCAATAGAGGGAGTCTGATGTCAGCATTGCTTATTTGGAAGGCTACAGAAGCAGGGGCAGGCCAGTCAGATACCAGTGTGCTGAGGACCCACCAGTAGGGTTGAGCGATCCTAGTGTGGGGTAGAAAGCACCAGGTTGATTGTCCAGGTACGAGTTGGGAAGCTGAAAGTGGGCTGGAATCTGTGGAAGAGGGTGTGGGGAGGGGTACCCTGCACCTGAAGCAGAAAGGAGCTATCAGCTCCCATGTGTGCCTGTGGGTTCTAGATGGTGGGAGCAGTTCTGCTTCATGCTCTCATTTAGCAATGGCAGTAGTGCCTGGGCTTGCACTTATGGGACCAGCTGGTGACTTCCAATTGGCCATGGGGGTGATGGTAAGGCAGGCTGAGAAAATGCTCTTGTGAAGGGATCCAATTCTGGAAAGGGAAGGAAGTGTGTGAGAGAAGCAAAGGAAATTTAGTCTGAAAAAAGTGGGTCCAAATGAGAGGGAAAATAACAATAACAAACAATTGGAAGCAGAAGAAATGGGGGGAAAGGAGAGAAAGAGAATGAGAAGTGAGAAGATATTTGGGGAAGTCAGCCTCTTTTTTCCTGGATTTTGTCAAGGGTTGTAAGGTTCCAGCTGTCTAATTTCAGGGAATTACTGAAGAGCAACCTCAACAAAAGATGATTCAGTCCTAGACAGTCTTTTCCAAGTTGCCTAAAGGTTAGTTCCTAAGAAAATGAAGTCTTGAAAGAATGAGAGATGAGATGGGCGCATAAAGAAAGCAGGAGGTGACACCCTGGCTCTCTCTACTGAAATTGGCAAACGAAGGCTCATCCTTTAGTGAGAAAAGGAAAGAAAGGAATAAAGAGGGAACTAGAGAGCTGATAAAGCCTCCTCCATGTTTAGTCTGGCACCATTTCAACCAAAGGCTTCTCTGGGTCTCCAGTTACTTCCTGAGGGAAAATGACAACTTGACCTAGTTCAGTGTTCAGAAAGAGAGAGTTATGATTGCAGGTTGATCTTGTTTGGTATCACTGTTGTACAGCAGCTGGACCCCATAAAGAAAAAGAGAAAGAGGAAAAGAAAGAAAATGAATTTACTGGTGATCTAGACTTAGGCATGTTGACCCACATTGGACATCAAATTAAATGATCAAGTGTGAGCAAGCTGGGATGCAAGTCCATTCAGAAAGAATTGACAGAGAAATTTTTTTAGCTAGGATCACACAGCAAATTTATTAAGCACAGTAGCAGCGAGTTTAAACTCCCAATGGGATGGGAAAGTTACGTTAAGAGAGCACATGTGTGTGTGTCCGCCATGTTAATCCCTTCATGTGTGTGACCTGCATTGCCTTTTAGAGGCAAGATGGTGTCCCCTATCTCCTTGAGGAATGGGACTTCCTTTGTTAGCATAGTGGGCTACAGCTCTTGAGAGAGCTAAGAGAAATGCTAGGGTTGCTAGGAGTTCCTTTGAGAGATGCCTGTAGTTCTCAGAGGGAGTAATTAAGGGATGTATCTTCAGATCAGGGTTGCTAAGGATGAATCTTTCTAAGTCCTTAACTATACCTGGCGGATCCCACTGGTAGGCCTCAGGCTTAGCCAGCCAAACTTGTCTCTTGTTTATACATTGCAAACCTACTTTACAGATTTTAAACTAAGCTACGCTGTCTCTGCATCAA
The DNA here is from genome assembly GCA_004363575.1 of Solenodon paradoxus. NCBI lineage: Eukaryota > Metazoa > Chordata > Mammalia > Eulipotyphla > Solenodontidae > Solenodon > Solenodon paradoxus. The sequence continues at coordinate 3,432 of RJWH01000216.1, read as the reverse complement.
TTTTCATGACTCGATGAGATAGAAGAGACATTTTTTTAATTTTTCTAAGATGATTTAGGAAAAATCAGGAAACTCAAATTTATATTTCAGGAGAATGGTAAGACAAGGTTCTAGAAATCAAAAGCTACTTGTAGCTTTTGATCTTTATCAGATTATCTTTATTAACTGTATAAACCTAGGGAAAGAGCTAATCTTAATTCTATTATTAATTTAATATAAAGTTTTTGTTTTGCTTGGATGTGACAGTTTTTTGGAACACTATTGATTTTAGATATTTTTATGCTAAGCAACCCTATGATAACAGGTATAATTTTATTTCCAGGGAAATTATAGATTGTACTCTATATAATGTGCACTAATATTTTAACTGATCATCATGTTCAGTTTATACACTATTTTATACAGACTCTCTACTTCACATTCAATCTCAGTACATTTCATTTTCAGCATATATAGAAAAGGAAATAGAAGCAAGTATTGAATTTTCAATATGCCTTATATTTGATCAATACATCTGAACCCCAGAGACTGAATAAACAAATAGGCACCAGCCAAACCACGTGTGACAATGCAACTCTGGCCCTGGTAGAAAACCTAGGAGGATAAACCACAGATTTTGCTATAATCATCTCTGAAAGGTCAAGATTTGGTCAGTGACTACTGACTTCCAACTTAGGTCAAACTTATAAAGAGCCAAGTGTGCTCTCCAACCAACCATATTTGCTGCTTCTGCTTCTGTTTAGCTCCCCCCATCTCCATAACAACAATCTTCAATCTACTCTTTATTTCACAATAAAATGTTTCCACTCCCCTGTCAGCCTTTGAGGCATTGCCAAACACAAATAACTCCCTTGTTACAGCAAGCTCTGAATAAAAAAACTCTTCTCAGTTGGCCAATCTTCATTTATTTTCACAAACCCACCTTTGGGAGGGAAGGAGGAAAGAAGGAAGAAAGGGAGGGAGAGAGAGAGAGGGAAGGAAGGAAGGAAGGAAGGAAGGAAGGAGTATTTTATCCTTTCCTGCTTCACAGAACAAAAAAAAAACAAACAAAAAAAACCTTGAAAACAAAAAGTTCCCATAAGAATCATTAAAAAACCACCAAAGTTTTTGTAGAAGTTCTGTTGTTTATTTTGTTTCTTTTCCAAATGCTTTAATTTTTTTAATGTGTTCTCACCCGTTTTGGGTAATTTTACAGATTTATAATTTTTGCACTTTCAGTGTGTGGGTGTGTATGAGTTGAGTCTAATATGCTTCTGTTAATTTTCACACTGTTTTCGGCTGTGTTCCTGCTGGGCTGCTAAAACCAACTTGCAAAAATGTCATTACTGTTACCTGGGTAATAGGGAATTTTTTTGTTCTCATAAATAAAAACAATCATTTTAGCAAAATGAATACAATGTTTTGCATGGCATTACTTCACTTTAGGCCCCTGGGCCTGAATAGAACAAGTCTGGTCAGATGATGCTCCAGGAAACAGATAATGGGGAGAAAATGGGGTTGAGGTGTATCTGATAAAAATACCAGTAGTGACAACAGGTCATTACAAGAGAACAGATTTACTTACTTTACAATTTGAGAACTTCTTATTGTTTCTCACATTTAATTCCTTTACTCTTTATAACAATTGAGTTAGCTAGTTTGAAGTGTATTTACGATGCAGAGAAGATGAAGCAAACAAGATAAAAGGCACATCAGCCTAATTTTGGAACTAGGTCCTCCCTGAAGGAAATACTACAAGTGACTCCAAAACTGTAAACTTCTGGTGAATTTTCTCTAGGACCGTGGCAATATGTTCTGATGGTCCCACTTTTTTCCGCCTAAGAAGACAAAACAAAACAACAAAGAAAACGAAGACTAGGGAAAAACTGAAACAAAAATTTTAGTGAAACTAGAAGCCAGAGAAACCTATACATTACAGACCCTATTAACACTGACAAAATCTTCTAAAACTGGAAAACTCCAAATGAGAAGCAGCGAAATTGCTGCTAAAAATAACTAGCTGGGTATTTGTCGCTTCAATTTAACAAATGCTTAAATGATGCTGACCGCGTGCTCTAGTGGAGTGACGGTCTAGGCCGCTGTCCCTAGCCAGCGCGGTCTACACGCATTCCAAGGACCTGAGTTTGCTACCTGGGTTCAAGGAAAGTAACCAAGATGAACAACAAAATGAAAATTAAATAGATGTTCTTTCCCTGCTCACTTTCAATTCTGCCTACACTCTTCCTTTTAAAAATCTGTGTTTATTATTAGTCCAGGTATTTTTCCAAGTAATTTAGAAATATGAACTCATGCAATCCTCATAACCCCGTAACTACTATCATTGCCCACATATTACAGTAAATCAAAAAATGAGGTATAGACAGTCGATGACAATCACAAAAGTCAGTGAGTAAGTGACTGGGGCTAATGGGCACAACCAATAGGCTAGGTAAAGAGAAAAGGCATAGAAGAACCAAGAAGGATGCAGAGTTGCTCCTATGGGTTGAATGCCCACCCCTACCATCCCCAAACTCATATATTAAAATTCTGACCCTTAGTGAAGGCTTCTGGAGGTGATTTTAGTTTCTGTATCCAGGCAGAGCCTTCATCATTGGAATTAGCAGCTTATGAAAGACCCCCACAGAGCTCCTACAACCCTCCCCCATGTGAGAACAAAGGGATCTGTCTATGAATCAGGCTGTGTGCCCTCACCAGATGTCAAATCTATTGACACCTTGATCTTGGACTTCAGACTCCAGAACTGTGAGAAACGGATTTCTGCTGTTTTCAGTCTCCTAGTGTGTGATACTTGCTGTAACAGCAGACTGAATGAACTAAAACAATTAGCTTTTTCCATAATGTGTGGCATTAAATATACTTCCTAAAGATGAAGAAGTCACCTGGAAAAGTAAAGGACCTGTTTCTTGCTGGCAATGTCTGTTGAAGCAATGAGACCACATCAGGGGTTGAACGTGTCCTGAGTCAGGTATGCTATAGGAGTCAGAAGAATTTACATGAAGTGGGTACATATTATGAGGGAAGAGCCTGTGACCAGAGCAGAAAGGAAGGTATCCTGGAGCTGGGATACCAGAGACTATCCTGAGCCCCGTCCTCTCTCAATGGATTCTCTGTTAATAGTTGGCTGAAAATCTGATGCATTCAGAATTGATGAGCAAAACAGTAAGCACAGGACAATAAAAGTGTGTGATAAAAGAAAAGTGAAATGGAATGTGAGAATCTTCTATGTAAAATAAAAATTCACCAAAAATTAGATACAAAGCAGGTGAAAAGTAGAACCCCAAATGCCATCATGAAATAAAAGCTGCCGTGAAACAATCAGATATATCTATGTATATGTATATATATATATATATATATATCTGTGTCTATCCATATCTCTCTCTCTCTCTCTCTCTCTCTCTCTCTCTCTCTCTCTCTCTCTCTCTCTCTCTC